>MU249620.1:1056300-2256300 GCA_018977245.1 Lethenteron camtschaticum | reverse complement strand
TCGATATTTCTCCTTGCCGTCAACGTGTAAGCGGTCTTGGGGTACCTTTTTCATTAAACTTTCCAATTGTCGTGAAAAAAGTGTTCTTCTTCAATAACTCTGAGAATTCAATTCCAGGCATGGAGATGCGGACATTAATCTAAAACTATTTCTTTGAACTTTTTGATGTTTATAGTTTTGTTTGTACTTTTCCCGCACCTCCGAATAGCACGGTTGACTCCTATGTACGTTGCGAAAGAAGTTTAACATGCATGTACATATACTACTGGTTTTGGGATCACGCAGAGACACTGCCAGGTGCATTGGAACTATTGCAGACTAAATAAAATGCCTTTAAGATGACAAGCACTGTCCAGCAAGTGTGTTACTCACCACGTGGAGACACCTTGCAGAGCTATTGCCTCATATGGGTGTTTTTTTAGCAGTGTCACACTACCTGCCGCACTACTTGGCGGAGAAGCCGACTTGGCAACGCGTTGAGAGACAGTACGAGGGAGTCGTGAATTCGAGAACGTACAAAGGGGGGTTCCGAGGCAAAATCCCCTAAAACTTTTGCAAAGTGGGAACGCGCACAAGGCACACGTGACTTTGCACGGCGGACGATGACCGACGGTCAAGAACCGATGACGGACGGGCAGCACAAGCGCGCGGAGACGGAGCGATGAATTTATCTCGCGGTGTGTGCAGTCGCTGGCATGGATTGCTGCATCGCAGGATCGCGCGAGAGGTGGCGGCGACGATTTTGGGGCGGCGAGGAGTTCGTCGCTGCGGTTGCGAAGACCGCGGCTGAATCGATGGCGACTCGCGGGGTTGTCTCCGTCAACCCGATATCCTCCCGCAATTCGAATGAATAACAAAAAATAAACACCACGTAAGCGCGTTCCTGAAAATGGGCGCATTAACGCCGAACGAGTCTTTCCGTGAATAAGGACTGTTGTTATTACAGCGCTACATTAATTTTTTTTTACCAAGGCGTGACACACCGTGAACGCCCATGGAATTAAGGAAAAAGCAACGCACGGAACAGTGCCTCAAATACTCAATCGCCAACACACACCACACGCACACGAGCGCGAGAGAGTTGACCTTAACACATCACCATTTACGAATTGTCCCAGTTTACTGTTACAGTACCAGACTTGTGCCACGAACACCAAACGATGGACAGTAAATGGGGGGCCTTGGAAAAGGGGCAGAAGTTGGCATTTGGGGAACGGTAATAGAGTCAGGGTTGGGCAACCTATGACCCCTGACCACAAGAGGCCTGCCACTCTGCAGCGGCCCACAATCGGGTGGCGCATGTACGTATGTTGAACTTCTTTCGCACCGTACGTAGCCAACCGCGTTAATCGTAGGCGCGGTGGGAAGGACAACACAAAAAGCAGTTCTAAAGAAATTAGTTCTTAATCTAGATGATGTTAAAAGTGCATAAGCTCATAACGTTAGAGCGTTCCAGAGGTCCGCAGAAGCATGTCTGTAACACCAGCGGTTAACACAGCGTGCCTCACAGCAAGAATGGCCTCGGTTAGATTCCTGATTGACTCACCTTTCTGTGGGATTTGTATGCCGTCTCGCCCCCCCCCCCCCCACCTTTCTGCACGGGTGACCTCCCAGTTCCCCAGTTTCCTCTCACAGCGAAAACAAACAATACAATAATAAACCCGGTGATGGCGAAATATCCCAAATGCAAAACACTCCCGGCAGAAATCTTCGGGACTCCTCTGGGGGTGGCTTTCCTGGGCAAGAGGAGAAATTGATGATAATCCACGACAGCGTCTCCAAACGCGTGGGAATTGCGGGTCGAAGCCAATTTGTGAGCGAGCGGGCAGAGGGCAGTTCCGTGGGCAACGCACAATCGCGGCAAAAGGTGAAATCCTCTCGTTATCGGTGGACACAACGGCGGTGGTGTGCGGGTGCTAATGTGCGGCACCCACCAAGGGCCACTTGAAATGAATGTTCCCATTCGGATCTCGTTAAGGAAAAGGAATGTATCCCCAAGCCTCGGGTCAGGGTGAGTGGCTGCTCGATTCGTTGTTGGCTGGAGGTTTTGGGAAGGGATAGTGTTTGATTGGCGTGCTCTGTTCAGACGACTTGCCACTGGCAACTTTTTCAGTTTTTGATGAGATTTTGATCGTTGTCGTGAGACAATGCTTTAAATGGTCCGTTTTTCATTGTTTTTTTTACAGTTTAACCGTCACATGGTTACAATTTGTTTTATTTTCCTTTTAAATTGTGGTGATTACGGTTATGCAAGTATACCAATTGTGTAGCATTTAGTGCACATTCTTAAACTATTCTGCAAAATATGCAATATCTACATTTAACTAGACATTGTAATATATATAGAACTACAATCTGGGAAACAAACAATGAATTTGCATTGTCATTCTGTATTGTTTGCCTTCGTATGGAAGGATTTGTAGAATTGCAAACTGCGATCGTTGGTGGCGAGATTGAGAACCCCTGCTAACGGTCAAACGTCGCATATCCGACTCACCGGGGGACCGAGGTCTCGGCGGATATGTTAAAAAGATCAGACATGTGAACCTTAGAAAAAGATAAAACTTACTCCGCGCGGGCAAATACTGCACCGAAGGCGGTTAACTGGTCAGGGTGGATACGCGAGTTTGGATAAGCGACGTTGACCGTATTTACAAACTTGTTAATGCGATACTTGCATATGACAAGCAGCGGCGAGGGTGTAACTTTAACGCGTGCCTTCTGCTGAATGAACAAACATTGGAACTGCGCTTCACCTTTGCCGCGTAGGTTTGTCACGACCGTGCCGTGCACATCTCTCTCCGACGCGATTTCGGCCTGCACCGCGTTTCGATCGGAAATATGTCCGACGTTCCGCAACACGACCAGGCGAAACACACCGGAGAGCCGTGGGTTGTACAACGCGCAGCAAACCCCCGAAAAGCGATGACAGAAGTGGTTACGCTAAAGGCTGCAATCGTTGAACCTTCAATAGCGCCTGCGAACCCAAGCGCGTGGAATGTGTGAAGATTTTGGCACCGATGTGAGGCATCTCACAAAGGCAATTGAATGGCGTAAAAGACTTAAGACATCATCTACTCAAAGAGGCCAGTGTAGACAATGGGGACAATCAAGCGGAATTTTACCGTACTTGGATTGGCTACCAATACGCTGGCAGCGGGTACATGAGTCTATTTTGCTTATTTTTTTAATTCTTCAAATACGTAGGCTCCTCACCAAAATCTGCCACTCAAAATCGCCATAGAATTTTTTAAAAATAGAAAGTGTCAGTTTTTCGACGTCCAATCGCACTGCACTGCATTTTTTTCTTGACACTTAAATGGGACGGACATCGTATGGGTTTGTATATTCAAACGCCTCTTTAAAAACAAAAAAAGACGCCTGGACCAGGAGGGTGCCCTGGGTGGCTCAGGGAATCAAGAACGCCCGAGTCAGCGCTGCCGAGATCATGGATTTAAATCCAGGCAGCCGCGTCATCCAGCGAGCCCGCAAACAGACCCGAGTTTTTTTTTTTAAGTGGAGTGAGATCTCAGGCATGGTCGCCAATGGACTGCACACAAAAAGAAGAAACCCCACTACATTCACTTTTAGATTTGAAGCTTTCGTGACTGCAAAGATTCATATTCTTGGGTTTTTTCAGTAAAGTCACGTAGGTAAAAAAAATTAAATTAATAAAAGTAAAATAAAAAAACGTCGTGATTTTTATTTTATTTTTATCAATTTCAATTTTTTACCTACATGACTTTACCGAAAAAACCCAAGAATACATTCACTTTCACGCAATAAATTTTGATTACTTATAGCTCGGAGAACTGTTGCTGAACAAGACTCTGCTGCAGGCAAAGGGTGTCTCCTACTGGTGGAAAAGTGTAGCGAGTACTGTGTGGACTAAAATATACTCCATTTTGTTTAACGTGCAACTCTACGGAGTTTTTTTTATGTGAAGGGACAGATATTGCCTGCCAAGTTATTTTGTGTGGACCAGAGGGCAAATGAAGGGATCTCAAGAGGCATCTTTGTGATGTCCACTTCAATCGACTTGCAAGAGCTCCTTATGAAATTTTTCTCATGACATGACCCCAATAGCACAATCAGGATAAACTTTGGGGGATAAAAATACAAAAATAATAAATAAAAAAGACGGCTAGCCATGTGGAGTAGTGGCAGAGCATCCGATTAGCTTTTAAAATGTCTTGAGTTTAAATTGTGATCAAGGATCAACTCAGCCTATCATTACTCTCGGGTGGATAAAATATGAACTACTATGGACAGACTGGTTCCCACCAGAGAAATGCTGCATTTCCATCACCGGCCCAGAATAATGCCTAATGCTCATTTAAGTAAAGAAACAAGTTTAATTTTGAATGTTTAAATGAAATGATACGAGGTTTGGTGACTCAAGTCTCTACACTGGGCTCTTTAAAAATATGAAATGTTACAATTTCATAGGCATTGACTGTGTGTGAAATTCATTATCTAGCGCCGACTGCCACTCTGCCGGTTATCCAAGTCTTCCGATGTCACGTCCTGAAGTTGGTCTTCATCTTCATCATCATCGTCGTCGTCTTCGTCATCATCATCATCTTCGTCGTCGTCATCATCATCATCGTCGTCGTCATCTTCCAAACGCCTCGCGTTGTTGCGCTGTGTGCCAGCAGCACCCGTCTGCAAAACGAAAAAGAACCGTTCATGAAAGCGCTTAAGGAGGATGGATACACACGTCTGTAGAATTTGCCAAAAAAATATTTTACAGCTGCGATTGAGGATAGTGATAGCCATGTGATTACCCCCCCCCCNGACTGTTCCATTCAGATTGAGAAGGTAGAGGCACAGCCCTGCAATTTCTCCCTCACGCCACTGCTTGCTGGAAAGGCCTTCAACTCCAGGAAGCTCGAAAGCCCTTCTCGAGCATATTTGGCCTACACTTCCACGCTTGGCAAACGTCCTGAAAGGGGTGCGAGTAACTCGCCCTTTACCCCACCACACGTGACCAGCCAGCCGAATGACTGCAGTGTATGTAGTCACACTGCTGAGTGGGCAGTGGAGGGGATTTAAGAAACTCGCACCGTTGTTTCAACTGCCGTGCCGGGAGGTCGAATCGAACCGGCAACCTCTGGATTGCAAGTCCGGCGTACCAACAGTTACACGATGGCAGGGCCGCCCCAGCGGCGAGGCGTTATCTGCCTCGCCTGGTATACAGGAGGTCGTGGGTTCGATCCCGACCCTGACGCCTGCTGTATATTTGGAGTCCGCATGTCTCTTTCCGCTTGTGGTCGTGTAGATTTTTCCCCAGGTCCTCTGATTTTTTCCCTCCACATATAGGATTATCATCACACGTTTAGAGCAATTGGCCGCTATAAATTTGCACGCGATAAGCCACTGCGTTGAGCTGCCTCATTTGTGATGGCCACGTAGCTTCAGAGCTATACAGCTCGGAAGGCCCTTAGCCTGGTAAAATAAAATACAAATCTCAAGAGTTTGATGCCATGAGGCCGCACACGGTACCTGAGACCTTGCCATTGGCTGGGGCGAACCGGTGCCGTTGAGGGTGGACTGAGAGTTCTGCAGAACCGTGTCAAGGCGTGCCTGGTAGTCGGAGGGCCGCAGGGTATTGAGGAATGCCTGTCAAAAAGAAACCCAACATTTGCATGCATATACGGGCATTTCAAATTTCCTCCAATAAATCATTCCAAATTTACAAGTTACGATGGCAAATATGAAATGCTCGTGAGCGGCGTACGAATAAAAAAGTGTCAATTGGCGTGTAGCGGTATCCGCACTGCGAACGCCAGTCTCCGTTCACGAGCTCAGACTTCACAAAGAATCTCCCCAAGATGTTGGGATAAAAAATATCGGGCATCACACCGAACACCTTTTTGGGAGCGAATTAATTTCCTGAACAAGTGGGAACGATTTACACCATTGGAACCTCCTTTGTCAGTAGCAAAATATTATTGGTTTTATCCCTTTTATCTGGCAACAAAACTGACACCTTTTGGCATCATCTGGTCCAACACCATGTGAGACTAGGCTCTAAGAAAAGCTGTCTCGGGTGTAGACCAATCAATTTCAAGGACAGTGCATACATTATCAGAGTTGTGTTTTTTGTTTGCATTCCGACCGCAGGTATTGTGGTCAATGCAAACATGACTCCTTGTAAAAAAAGGTGTCAGTTTTGTTTCAGATAAAAGGGTAAAAAAACAATTATCAAGTGGGAAGGAACTCATTCTAGTTCGTGAAAAGCTCCCAGCACGTGGAGCGAAACCATCGGATGTCGCGCCCGGCAACGTGCGGTCACGTCCCCGAAAAACTCATCCGGTGAGCATAACCGTTAAACCTTACGCAGCTGTGTAACACGTGCTGAAGTGTAAACACAAATATGCCTTATCGCTGTCTCGGTCACCTCGAGGTCACTCTCCTCATTCACGGCGTGCATGTGATGGTAAGCTTGCGAGTACACCTCCAGCGCCTTGGCGTGAAACACCATCTCCACCGTCACAAAGTCGCACAGGATCTTCTGCACAGCGGACAGGGAGGGGCGTGCAAATCGGCACCGTTGTCGCTGTCATCACTTTCTATGTTGAAAACACATTTCTTTGGAGTTGTTTTTTTNGTTAAATTTGTTGTCCTCACAACCCCCCCCCCCCNGCACCTGGTGTGAGGGTTGACTCATGTTCGGCTGGTGCGAGGGTTGACTCATGTTCGGCTGGTGCGAGGGTTGACTCATGTCAGCTGGTGCGAGGGTTGACTCATGTTCAGCTGGTGCGAGGGTTGACTCATGTTCAGCTGGTGTGAGGGTTGACTCATGTTCAGCTGGTGCGAGGGTGAACTCATGTTCGGCCGGTGCGAGGGTGAACTCATGTTCGGCTGGTGTGAAGGTGAACTCCTGTTCGGCTGATGCGAGGGTTGACTCATGTCAGCTGGTGCGAGAGTTGACCCATGTTCGGCTGGTGCGAGGGTTGACTCATGTCAGCTGGTGCGAGGGTTGACTCATGTTCAGCTGGTGTGAGGGTTGACTCATGTTCAGCTGGTGCGAGGGTGAACTCATGTTCGGCCGGTGCGAGGGTGAACTCATGTTCGGCTGGTGTGAAGGTGAACTCCTGTTCGGCTGATGCGAGGGTTGACTCATGTCAGCTGGTGCGAGAGTTGACCATGTTCGGCTGGTGCGAGGGTTGACTCATGTCAGCTGGTGCGAGGGTTGACCCATATTCGGCTGGTGCGAGGGTGGACTTCACCTTGATGTCCTTGATTTTCTGCCGCTCAAACTCGTTGATGGTCTCCTCCAGTTGCCGGGACGAGCGCGCTGCGTCCACCGTGGCGCGCTGCAGTTCCGTCTCTGCCTGCGAGTCAACGCGCAAGAGCCGCCGTTCAGCGCGGACTTTGGGAACCGAATTCCTGGCCCTCTAATGGTGGCTAGATGTTATCTCCCTCGCCCGGTATGCACGGGGTCGTGGGTTCGATCCCGAACCCGACACCTGCAGAGTATTTGGAGTTTGCATGGTGTCTCTCTCCCCGTGGTCGCGTGAATTTTTATCCGGGTCCTCGGGTTTTTCCCTCCACATTTAGAAACATGCGTTTGGGTTATTTGACTGCTATAAATGCCCACGTAAGCCAATTCTTTGAGTTATCATTTGTGGCCAGGTCGCTTCTAAAAAAGAGCTAATAGCTCAGTGGGCTTTACCTGGTAAATAAAATAGTTTAGTTTATGATTTTAGGCTTTGCCCACTGATGGATACGGGTTTAAGATTTCCATGTATATGGTGCTGCAAATGGATATTAAGTCTGCCAGTCGAGGCCGATTATGCTACGTGGTTTTTACTGCGTACAGAAGACGCGGAGTATACAAGTAAAGTATACGAGGCAGTGCTAAGACGAGTCCATGCCTGCACATTTTGCTTGCGATGTTTACAAGGGGGATAACCGCAAAGGGGTCATGCAAAACTCGACACCAAAGGTGATTCGAGAAGGGTAAAGTCAGTCTTCGGAAATCAATGCTTTTGTCCAAAGTTAGCCTCGACTTGAAACACTTAACGCTGGATGTCAAGAGTCCTCCGCGTCTTGTTACATCACATCGCAGCATTGGCATACCTGTACATGGAAATTGAGTTTTAAAAAAAAGCGTCTATTTTTTTTGTTTCTTCCTTGTGACAGGACTTTGTAGGATGAACGTTGAGATTTATAAGGGTACGGGGTGAATAATAAGGTCTAAATTGGTCTGTAATACGGTAGGCACTGATAAGGGGTTGACAGGTATGAATTGGTGACACTTGCGACACTTTCAAATGCCAGCCCTGTCTCATACACAGCTCCGCACGGCACTATGGGATGGATGAAACAACAGCCGGTGAGGGTGCCCTTTTGTGAGTTAAAAGCCGAAATGGTGCAATGGCATTACTCATGTGCAGAGTGCAACAATCGTCTATGCAAACAGGCGCAGTGAGGTGACAAGAGGGCATATTCCTGGGTCAGTATTAATATGCAGAAGCAACAGAATGTCACTCGGGCTTTCCTACAATGAGATTCTCCATATTCTTAACACTCGATCTACAATAACTTCTCTCCTTGTTATTATTATTATCAGGAGTGAATAAATCATTAATTGTAACGTCAACAGTGGCAGTACAGTGGAATGAAGAATACCCATTTTTGTGCATTTACCAATGCATTTTAAGCGTTTAAAAACGGCAGTGCTTCTGCAGATTTCTACTGACCGTAGCCTTGACAGGTACTAAGTCTATAGGCAGCACGCAGATGACAATGTGCCCTCAACACATCCACAGTATTCCCTCGTTATTCACGAACTTGCTATCCGTGATTCAAGTTATCCACGTGATTAGAGAGAATGTGACGCGGGAAAGTGATTTATATATTGAAGGTAATTCATTACCTTTGGCCAATATCATTATCCCAGAAATTTGCTATGAATGAGCATATCCGGCACGTCTCCCTTGCCAATAACGAGGGAATCCTCTACTCTCTAAAAGCGCAGCGATCGCACCCGCAGGCCGGGCAATACGTACCTTTCCCGCGCCGCTCTGAGAGCCAAAACAAAAGGTAATATGATCCCACGTTCTTCTCAGCGTTGCGACAAAAGCCCTGCACCACGTGTACCCGCGGCGCTCGCCTCGCCCCTCTCAATTAACACAACAACCCCGCCGGGCCGAGGATAAACCTGCTGCTGTTCGTGGTGAGCGTTGGTGCCCAACTTGGCCTATGCACGTACCTGAGACTGGACGAACGGGACGCAAGGTTAAGGGTAGAAGAACTGCAGTGTTGTGCCGGTAGATATGTGTTGTCGACGCAGCCGGCTGACGCGTTAAAGACTTCGCTCGACGCACTGACGAATGCGACGAGTGCTTAGATTTCGCTGGGAACGACAACTCGAGTTGTCTACATCAGGGGTCACCAACCCCGGGCTGCGGACCGGTACCGGTCCATGGCCTGTTAGGAACCGGGCCGCACAGCAGCAGGAGGTGAGAGCGGTGAGTCCGCGCGTGGTCCGCCCATTGTTTTATTATTCATCACTTCCGTCCGCGTCTCTTTCCCGTACTGCGCAATTGTCTCAATCACAGTGTTGGTAAGCCCACAAGCTGCTAACCCCGAGTAGCCAAAATGAGTAAAAAACCAACGTCGCTGGAGAGCTTCTTTGAAAAGGGGGAAAGACCCAATGATGAACCCCCAATTCCCCGGTCCGTGAAAAAATTGTCTTCCACGAAACCGGTCCTGGTGACAAAAAGTTGGGGACCGCTGGTCGACATTAAATGTGCATACGCGTCATCACGTGTCTACTGCGTGGAGTTAGCACGTTCTCTCCCTGCGGTCGCGTCGACCTTTCTCAGGCGAGGTCTGCGCCAGGAAGGATACGATATTGTGTCGGTCCGACGGGTTTCTCTGCCGCATCTTCTCTAGCTGCTGCATCTGCTTCGCCTCCCGGGTTTGCGACGTCAGCACGGCCTTGAGGTCCTCCTATACGGGGGCCGCGCGTCATCATCATCATCACTGCTTCATATTTATAAGGTGCCACGGTGACGAGATGTTAACTACGTCGCCTGGTATACAGGAGGTCGTGGATTCGACCCCTACACCTGACAATGCCTGTATATTTGAAGTTTGCGTGTCTCTCTCCTGTAGTCGCATGGATTTTTCTCGAAGTTCTCCAGTTTTTTCCTCCACATTTAGAATTAACATGCATATTTGGCTGCTATAAATTTCTGCAAGATAATTTAAATGATGTTGTATTTTAAATGATGTTGATTCACTCTTCAACACACCGGTGGGCTAAGGTAGTACATTTTTTTGTCCTTTGAAAACGTGACACATTTTTTACTGTTTGGCCGTGTCGGGTTGTGGAGGGTTACGACACATTTATAAATAACGTGATATAACCAAAAAACCTTTACAAGGAATAATATTGGTCGTGAAAACCTACGTGTTAAACTGACTTTAACTGTGCTTGTAATGCGTGACCTTACCCTTTTTATCTTGATGGTGGCTCCGTATGACTTTAAAGGTTCCACCACCTTGGCTTCGAGCCTCTCAACCTGTAAACGTGTGAAAGGAACGTGCATTAATGTCAGTAGGGCTTGCCCTTATTAGTACAGTTTAAACGCACCTGGCTCCTGCACCTGCTGTGGAAGCACAGTCTGTACCGTATGGGCACAACAAAGGATTACGGAGTAGATTTTCGCGGTTGTGCTGCACGGCTCTCCGATCTGTTTTCGGGTTGTACCACGTTGTTGTTTGGCATGACATCCATTTCGCTCCATGCGGTAGGAGTTCTACAGGCACTGATATAGCAAAACGTTGTCATTTAAGCACCCTATATCAATGCAAAGTTTCGTTTGACGATTAATTTTAATTCGAACACTATACAAGCTGTTGTCAATACACTGCTGGATGAAGACAAGTCACATTCATTATCAGATAAAGGGGGCAATGTTTGACAAATACTTGGTTTTAATGCACTCGTGTCTAAGCTACAAAGGGCATCTCTCCATCAACGTCATACCTGTCAACCCATACGCTTTACCCGTATTCTTGTACAGGGTAATAGAGTTTTCAGGTCCATACGGTGTACAGCCGCTTCCAAATGAGCAAAAAACTAAATTGTCTATTTGTTTGTATTTCTCCCTTGTGATGGGACTTTGTGGGATGAACGTCGAGATTTATAAGGGCACGGGTTGACCAAAAAGGTCTGAATTTGTCTGTAATACGATTAGGGGTTGACAGGTATGCATATGTACATATCTAATCAAATGACGAACGGACAGGTGGCAGCACCTGAGCCTGCCGATAGTCCTGCACTTTGGAGAGCTCCTCGGCGAAGGCCCGAAGGCCCATCTTGAGAGACGGCCGCTCCGTCTCTGAGTAGGCCATGAGCTCGCGCACCAGCAGGTCAGACTTGTCGCGCAGTCGCGCCGTTTTGCGCGCATAGCCGGCGGTTAACTGGCACAACTCTCCAAAGTGTTTCTCCACGGTGGTCACCGACAGCTGCACCGCCTTCGCCTGCGACTCCCTACGTCACACCGCGGTAAAGCCACACACGGACACACGTACGCAGACACGTTCAGAGACACACACCATGGGCGTGTTGCAGAGGTAAAGCAAAACATGTTTTGAACAACAACAAATATTATAGCTCAATGCCTTGGTTCTTTAGCGATTCAATGGAGGTGCTTGTTAGGTTTACAAATTGTTTGTGTGCCACTGTTCCGTGGCCTTAATGAGTAGAGCATGACCATATGATCCGTTGTTCCGGTTCGCAGTCTTAGGTGGAAGGATTTTTATCCTCCACTTGTGTCCGTGAGCGTATTGGCCGTGCGATGTCTGAATGCGATACAGGGGTAAGCGAGGCGCCAGGACATTGGTTGGGTTACTGATGAGGTCTTTGTTGCTAAGCCACACAAAGACAAAGATCCCCTGGACAATATTTTAACAGATTGTTGGGCCAAGTGCTCTTTGCGAGCACACATGAAGACCGACATGGCACAAGAGGGGTGGTGTGACCAGCACCACGCCCGCCCATCTTTGTTTGCACATTGTACCCAGTACCCATTTAAGGCTGAGTCGACCTTGTGAAGGCCCAAGAGTGATATAACTCGGGTCATCAGATATGTAGCGCAGTACGCTAAACCAACGTTTTTATTTGTACATGAGAATACCAGGCACTAATAGGGAAACGGGTGTGAAGATTTGGTTTGTGATTTTAAAGATGTACGCTGTCAGTCCATATTTGTGTACTTATTTTTTGGTATTCCAGATCTGTGAATCTGTGATTCCACAGAAAACGGCTGTCATTCCACGTTTTGTTCAATTTTAGCCTTCGGGTTTTTGATATACAAGCGGAGACCTAACTGTTGCCACTTTGTGCAAAGGATATATTGTTTCTGTCCTTTAAGTTTGTCCAGTACAACAAAAGTGTGGGGTTCTTGTTCTTTTCAAACCTTGGAAGTAATTGTTTTCTCAGGTGGTTTTCCAGTTTCCTCAAATTAATTTCTTTCGGACAGTTTTTTTTGGGGGGTTTAGTTTGTTGTCCTTCCACCGATTCGTGTGGTTGACTACGTACGGTGCGAAAGAAGTCCAACGTGAAAACTACACGTGTCGCAAAACAATCTGGATTTGTCCACACATCCCAATCCGGCAGGGCCCTCTTTCAAAGGGGCCTTGAGACTCCGTGAGACGTTGATGAATGTCAATGCCATTGTTATAGCGCCAATATGCAAATCATAATTTAAAACAATATATAAACCCGCCGTTAAGTTAATTTAAGTGAACGCATTTCACTTGAACGACACGCTCCGATTATTTTTGTTTTAATTCCGCATCATTATCAGTCATTTTCTCTCCGCTGCTGGATTACGCCCCTTGCCGTGATATTATTTGGAAGAAGACAATAGCAACAAAACGAAGAGATAATTTGAAGTTTTGGTGAACGTCTGCCGTTATTTGTGCGTGAAAAACCCATTACTGTATGGGCCGAGCCCGACTCGGGCCGCAACCGATCCCCGACCTCGCCTGATTTCTCCGCCGGAAACCGAGCACCAAAGCCGGCAGGGCGACCGCGCAACGGGTGCTTGGGCTCCACTCCACGTACGAAGTCAAATTTTTATTTTTATTAAATTTTTAAAAAAAACACAGATAGCTTTCTCACCTTGTCCTTGCGTCGGGGTTTTGAAGCTCATGTTAAAATGTATTTGCTTATTATTCCTATTGAGTTATAGAAGTAAACGTGTGTGGCGGTGAGACGAGTCGCTGTGACGCCTCGCGTTGCCAGGGAGCTCTGCGGGAAGGCCTCGCCCCAAGCCCCGCCTCTGGAAGATGAACGGACCAGAAGTGGAATATTCCAGAAGACAACGTCCCCTTCCAGAAGAACAATTCCCTATACTCTCGTGCAAGAATAATTCACTGTTAGGTTTTTTTTTNCGGTAAAGTCACGTCGGTAAAATATAATTATTATTTTATTAATACAAATATTATTTTATTAATACAAATATTATTAAATCAATATTAAATCAATAAAAATAAAATTATTATTTTATTAATAAAAATATTATTTTATTAATACAAACATTATTTTATTTTTATTGATTTTATTTTTTTACCTACGTGACTTTACCGAAAAAAACCTAAAAGTATGAATCCCTGCAGTCACGAAAGCTTCAAATCTAGAAATAATTCATGCTCTTTGGTTCGTACTTTTTGGGTTTTTCGGTAAAGTCACGTCGGTATAAAATCAAATAAATCACGACGTTTCGATTGCAACACAAGCAATCGTCATCAGTTTTTTTTTTGNAAGGGAAATTTCTTGCTGTGGTTTTCCAACCTGATGATTGCTTGTGTTGCAATCGAAACGTCGTGATTTATTTTATACCTACGTGATTTTACCGAAAGAACCAAAGAGTATGGATTCCTGCAGTCACGAAAGCTTCAAATCAAGAAATTCACTCTTTCTGCTTAAGAACACATTCCTGCGGAGGGACTGGTAGAACGTTGGGTTGCTCGGTCAATGGCCAGGGTAACGGCGGCGTGGTGTATTCCGCAATATGCCGCTGTGAGGACGGGCACAAGCCGGCGTGAGTAGGTTAAACGTTGAGTTTATAAGGGCACCACAGGGTGACCAGCCCCTCCCACCAGTCCCCCTCCCTCCAGCCCCACCCTCCCACCCAGCCCCTCCCCACCCACCCCTCCCCACCCTGCACGACGGACACAATAATCTCCTGTGGGCTGGTGTAACCAGGAGGTTCCTACCAGTATTATATTTTAGAAGACAATTTCTCCTTGTAGGAGTAGAATTTGTCTTGGTCCTACCGTGTTTCAAATCTACTTGNCTCACGGACACGGTCCAGGACATGTCGCTTCGTTTCGCCAATGTAACTGCTGCCGCAGACACTGCTTAGTTTGTAGACGCCGGGATATTGCTTGTCAGGGATAGTCCTTCACGGATGGGATCAGATCACGAATTTTACGTACTGCGTTAAATCGGACCTGGATCTTGTTTGTTGATGATTTTGGAAATCTTTTTAGTTGCCCCTGCAATGTATGGCAAGGTGATGCTTTTCATTGGATTTTCTTTATTGGATCCTCAGATGGCTCCTTCCTCACGAACACGGACCGTGTTCGAACACAGATCGTGTTCGTGTGAGCAAGCCGCATTAAAATGATCCCACGGCAGAAGTATTGGTCCTTCCGCGTTTCAAATCTGCCTTATGACTCCAGGAATTCATTCTGCAGGAAGTAAAAATTTAATTGTCGTACTTACGCACTCTCCACACACCATATTTGTTCAGGACAACAGTCGGAATCTGTGTTTAAAGATACAAAGTTTATTGTTCTCTAAGCATGCACAACCTTTCACCCTGAGCCCCGAAGTGAAGTAAATCATAGGCGTTTGATTGCGACACTGCCTATATCCTTAATGCAAACTCCTCATTTACCTCCAGCATTAGGGTATTCAGTTTGCAAAGGAATGATTTGTGTGTAAAAAAAAAGGAATCGCACTATGTGCACCATATATGAAGTGGCTAATCTTACGCACTAAGTATTTCATGTCAGTGGCAAATAGGAATACAGGGACTCCTCTACTTACGAACATTCGACTTACAAACGTTCAGAGATACGAACAAACCTGTCCGTATGTCCAGTTGTCTGTTCGGACCGAGAATCGTAAGTTCAACCGCCCCGCGCAATAGATGGCGGTGGTGGCATCTACATCTGCAGTACATAAAGAACTAGTGGCATCTACATCGACAGATTATACAACTTTTAAAGTAATTCCCCGTGTTTAGTGTACATGCCGTACAACGTGTTTGGATTCGACAGGAGTAAAGTTGGACTTACGAACGAATCGACTTGCGTACAGACCTCTGGAACCCCAACTCGTTCATAAGTCGAGGAGTCCCTGTATTTTATGACCATAAAAAGGAATTTGTGTTTTAGATCTCACACCAACTGCGGTTGCCAGCTCCGAGGTACAAAAACTGGACATGTCATGGGAAGAAAAAAAATCTCATAAGATGACAACAGGGGAGAACTATGTCTTGAGTTGTACATTATTACACAACTCACAAAAACTGGAACTTTTAATTGTCCCAGGAGATTTCCCACTACCTCAGAAAAAAGGACGTCCTGGGAAAAACCAGGACAGGTGGCAAACTCCATTGCAAACTTGGGTACAATAAGACGCAGCCAAAACCTGAGAACGGTGTCAATAAAGTTAGGCACATTTGGTCACGGCACAAAGCCACCGTATTTATAAGACCCATCCCCAACTTTTGCTTCACAATAGAGGGGTGGAAATGTCTATAGTCCTAAGGATACGATAAACGTGTGAACACAACTCCATAAGTTTTTTGTTAGGTTACATCGTGGATATAAATGTGTCGTTAAACCAGCCACCACCTGATGATACATTTATATATTTATGCAATCTAACCCAAAAAAAACTGTATTATGGATATTGGTCGCAAAAGCCTCGTGTTAAACTGACAATCAACTCCATCGCCTGAGGTTGCTTAACGGTGGGGGGGACATAAAAATTGAAGTCAATGCTAAACAAACTGTAAACAAATATGAAACACTAAACAGAGCGTCACGTTACGATTTGATTTTGTCTGTATTGATGATCTAACTCTCGCCCATTACGTATGGGCAAAGGGAATGTAACAACATTTTTTAAATTGATTATACGAATTTAAATGGGGGTGCCGAACCTCAATCAGCCCCCTCGACGCGACGGGGCTGCGTGTAATGGGGAAATATAACTACGTGAAACACTTAACTATGCTTCCCTTATGCTTTTCATGTTTAGTTTGTTGTCCTTCCCCACACCTCTGATGAGCACGGTTGGCTACGGATGTTGCGAAAGAAGTTCAACATACATGCATGCTGGAATGTCAACATCTAGCTGGTGTAACGTGAAAACATCCATTTGCCTCCCAAAACATGGGGGTTATTCCCAAGGCGAACACAGCCTCGCCCAGTGACAGTTTTAACACTGACAGGATGATCCATTCGTAGATATTCCATCAATTATCTGACGACCACCGATTCTCTTATCAACAGGCGAGTGCATATTGTAAACTAAAATCGAAACTATTTTAGCAGGTAAGGCCCACGGAGCTAGATAGTAGCCCTTTCTTAGAAGCGACCTGGCCACAAATGATTGCACAACGCAGTGGCTTACGATGTGGAAATGTATAGTAGCTAAATAATCGAAATGCATGTTGATTCTAAATGTGAAGGGAAAAACCAGAGGACCCGGAGAAAAATCCACACGACCTCCTGCATACCAGGTGAGGGAGTTAACATCTCGACATAGTGCAGCCCCATATTGTGAAAGTGATGGCTTCATGATATACAGAGGAGATTATTCAAATATTTAATAAGTCTACTGAGATTAAGATATCTAGAGCCTGTGGAAAAATAAGTAGTATTCCCTACAATTATTTTCTATATATATATTTTTGTGGGGTTATCCATAAATGGTTCACTCAATATTCGGCACATGGTCAACCGTCTTTGCAAATCAATATTTGCATGGCTTGACAGATCCCATGTTTATCACCGAGACAGGGAGCAATCAGGCTGCGCGGGGGAAAAACATCTTCCACAAACATCGAAGCGCCGCTCTGAAGAGACAGGGGCCCTGTCTCTTCATCGCCGAGACAACGTAACAGACCTCCTTGTCCCCTTGTCCAAAGCTGCCACATTTCTGAGAGCCTCAACCAAAACGCATTGGTGGCAAGCTAGGTGTCCCCTCACACCTATGTGGGTGCTGAAAGAATCGAAACAAATGAGCCTATATGGGTGTGATCTTGATTTGAAGCTTTCGTGACTGCAGGAATCCATACTCTATAAAAAATATATACCTGCGTACTAGAACCTACATATTATCACACTCACCGTCTGCAGCATCCTCCAATGAGCTCACGCCTGTCTACCTTCGCCTCTCATCTAACTCTCTCTCCGCTCTGGCAAGCGGCTTTCCATCGAAGTCCCCAGTCAACCTTTGCTGTTGTCTGGAACTCCCTTCCCAGCCATCCGTGCTGTCAACAACAGCTTGTGCATGTGTGAGCGCACGTGTGTAAGTAAACATTCAAGCATGCACGTGTATATTGTACGCAAGTGTGTGCGACTGCGAGCGCGTGTTTCACCGTGGGTGTGTGTGTGTGTTGCGTGCGGTGTGCGTGGCGTGCTACGTGAGTATGTTGCTGTGTGTGTGTGCCCTTAGGTGCGAGGAACGTTGGCTGGACCCATGTTGCGCTGCTTGAAGTACGTGGTCAGCTGCTGGGGGATTTCGGCCAGAACTGCCCGGGCCAGTGCTTCCTTTGGCATCTGAGTGGCACGAACAACACCACAAGGAAACCGTTAGAACACACAGTGGGAACGAGGCCATAAAGCATTGCCTGGAAATATTTTTGATAAAAATCAATGCCCACTCCCCGTCTCCCATCTCATCCATGCCACTCTCCCATCTATCCACGTGCCGCCTCCATCCATCGTTGGCGTCTCAATCTTGTTTGCCCACCCGCCCCCCCGGCGCCCGGCGTACCTGCTTGAACTGCTTGTAGGGCACGAACTGGACGATGTCACGTGTGGCCGGCTCCCCCGCCACGGTGCGGAGGGGGCCCCCCCGTCTCCGTCCAGCACCTCCATGGCGGTGAAATCGGCGGCGCCGACGCCCACGATGATGAGCGATAGCGGCAGGCGCGACGCGGCCACGATGGCCGCGCGCGTCTCGCCATGTCCGTGATCTCCCCGTCCGTCACGATGAGCAGCACGAAGTATTGCTGCAAGCGAGCGACGAGCGCAGGACGGAAAACGCAATAAAGGGGGGGGGGGNTGTGTTCGGAAGCTAACCAAAAAATTATTCCACGATAGCCCCTTTTTTTTCTTTTAGACTGGATAGGAAAGAACGGGGGAATTATGGGGCAGGGCGCTACGGTGGCGAGATGTTAACTACCTCGCCTGGTATGCAGTTGGTCGTGGGTTCAATACCAACCCTGTTGATGCATGTATATTTGGAGTTTGCATATATCCTCTGACCGTAGACGCATGGATTTTTCTCCGGTCCTCCGGTTTCGCCTGGTCACTTCTGAAAAAGAGCTGTATAGCTCAGTGGGCCTTACCTAGAGCTTAAGTTACAGGCTCAAAATAACGACGATGGTAACTGTGGAAAGGCCATTGAGATTCAACAACTCCCCTGCTCCCGCACACACAGCTCTCCCCCAATGGCTCGCGTCTATCTGGCGTACGATTACGGAACGGGACTCACGTGAAAGGCCATCGCTACTGTAAAATGGTAGACAGATAATCGGGTCCAGTACGCCGTGTCTGCGGCCTCCGTCTATCACAGCGATCATAGAGGGAGAGCAGGCGTAGCGAAGAGGGAGGAAGCGTGGCTCTGTGTCACGTGGTGCCAAGCGCGGTGCCAAGCGCGGTGCCCACCCACCGTGGCTGTGGGCAGCTGTTGGGCGGCGGCGGCAAAGCGGGCGACCTGCTGGATGATGGGAGCGAAGTTGGTGGGGCCGTAGAAGCGGATCTGCGGCAGGCAGTTGCGGTACGTTTCCACGATCCCCTGCACGCCTGTCGTACGCGCGCGATGGCAAGCGAGCGAGTCATCGCAGTCCGTCGAATGAAAGCGCACACATTTGGCATCCGTGCGCCACTCTTAGAGCATGAGTTACACGAAGGCGCTGTTTCACAGACACAGCCTGCTGTAGTTTCACAGCAGTGTGGGGAGGGGCAGGGGGCAATGTTTTTATGTATAATCTTAATTTAATTCAGCAAGTCCAATTAAAATTTGGCTACTGTAGACCAGGATGCGTGACGCACAATGGCCTACTCTTGTCAGCTTACGTCACGGGATCTGTAACGTACACTGTGAAGCGGATGGCGCGCATCACATGGTTAATAACAGCTGCAGTATTAACCAGGGTGGCCTGCCGGATTTGTACCGCGAACCTCTGCAACAAGTCGCGAGCACGCTGCTGCTGCACCTTGTCACGGGTCCCACTGCCCAGACATCTCACCTTTGGGTACCGCCTGAGACAGTAAAACTTTCATGCTGCAGGCCTATTAAAACGTTCGTTTTGTGGCTCAACCTTTTCAAAACGAAATCGGCTATCAAACACCGTATTCTACGGATAACACACACAAATTGGTGTGTGGGTGGGGGATATCTTATAATCTTGACTTCTTATAAATACAGAGAATGCGACACGATTCGACGAGTGCACGGCAAGCGTGAGAATACGAAACGAAGGCGACGGATGGACGTCTTGCGGGGAGGGGGTGGGGGGGGGACCAGCACTGACCGACGCAGTAGGGGTTGGTGGGGTTGAAGTTGAGGGCAAACTCGTGCGACACCTGCAGGCGACACAGGCAGCCCGAGCGTCATCGTCTAATTCAGTCGTAGCCCTTGACCAGGTCGACGACTTAAGTCTGTGGATTTTAATTAAACCGTTCTCTTAATTCGGTTAACTAAAGCAGTCAAACATTTAGTCACTTAAAATTTGACTTGAATTCCTGCAAGTCACGAAAGCTTTATGTTTTTTGGGTCTTTCGGTAAAGTCACGGAGATGGGTTGAAGGGAAAAAACAAAAAAACTACGACGTTTCGATCGCAACACAAGCAGTCGTCATCAGGATTGCGATCGAAACGTCGCAGTTTATTGTTATTTTCTTTGAACCTATCTCCGTGACTTTACTGAAAGACCCAAAAATATATATTTAGTCACTTAGTTGTTAAATGTTCGTGTAAGGGGTGGGGGAAGTGTGCCCCCTCCACCGCAATATTACCAGGTCAGCCAATCAGTGAAGTCCCGTAGCAGTTTGTGGTTTCGTGCCAAAATTCGTGGCCCAACGCAAAGACAAACACGGATATTCATTGTACCGACTGTGGAAACCCCAAGGATTTTTCAGGTTATCCTTCTCAGCCAGCAGCAATGTCAGGCAGCGGACAAAACAAAATAGAAAGCGTCATTTCACCAGACCTGGAAGGTTGGAGGGATTTGAGCACCAAATCCAAAGGCAGGAAACATCTTGTCCCTGGAATGGTGAAAAACAAATTTCATTATTTTTACTGAACTGAGCGCCTGATGTAATTTAAAATGCATGTCAGATTTAACGGCTTGTTTTTTGGGGGTGCAGAGATCGTGCGAGCTCGCTGTGGGCAGACACAAGGATGCACAGACACAGCGATGTCACATGCACGTTACACACACAACAGCATCACAATACTCAACGATGTTTTTTTCACACGTAGGCTTTCGCGACCAATATTATTCACAATAAAGGTTTTTGGGTCAGATCGCGTTATTTATAAATGTGTCGTAACCCTCCACCACCCGACACGTCCAAACAGTAAAAAATGTGTCACGTTTTACAAAGGACAAATAGTTCACTACTTTAGCCCACCGGTGTGCTGAAGAGAGAATCAACAACATTTTAAAATTTAAGTAGTACGACATTTCGCTGATAATTACAATCAGCTTCATCGGGCAAGAATGGTGAAGCTCTCCTGTTGCTTCCGTCTTAAATAGAGCAGCAGCAGGGTGACGTCATCATTTAATTAAATTCAATCTGGTGCAGTGATTTGAGGCAAAGAGGGGAGGGTATGTAATTATATAGATTGGTAATCATTCAATTGTTATTCATTGGTATTTGTTTCCCTTATAAGGAATTGTAATTGTATTTATTTAATAAAAAATTTCAGAAGCGACCTGGCCACCAATGATGGCTCTACAAAGCGGCTTATCATGTGGACATTTATAGCAGCCAAATACTCTGAAACGCACGATGATTCTAAATGTGGAGGACCCGTAGAAAAATCCACGCGCCCACAAGGAGAACATGCAAACTCCAAATATACAGGCATCAGGGTCGGGACCGAATGCACGACCAACTGCATCCCAGGCGAGATAGATAACAGTGCGCTACCGCGGCACCCCAATGTGTACAAATGTATAAATACTGACGGATATACCTTCATACTAACATGTATTGGTTAGCAAACTGAAACTGCAATCCAGAGGTCATGGGCACGAATTCCCAGCGTGGAAGTTGGAGCAATGAGGCAAGTTTCTCAGATCCACCCCCCTCCCCTCTCCCCACCACCGTCGACCCAGCAGCAGACCACAGCTACTTGGTGGGCAACTCACGTGTGGTGGGTAAAGTGTGGGTACTCCCACCCCCTACAAAGACATCTGCCCAGCGTGGAAGAATAGGCCAAACACCTTCTGCCAGGAGTGAGTAGCATCGGCAGAGCTGCACCTTTACCCCTTTGGAGGTGAACCATGGTTGGCTGGTGGATTCTCTGGCCCCCGCCATAGAAATAGGGAAAGTCCACCGCTGGCTCGGGGCTCTATAATGGAGATGTGCAGTGCTCCACGTTCTTGTGCGAGGGAGTCACGTTTTGACTTTCGCATGGGCTACAAAAACAACGATCCGCACCGCCAGAGGGCCTTTGTTGGGCTGCTGGGGCAAGTGGCGTTAGCGAGCACCCAATGAGGGTCAGCAGCGCGAATGACTGCACACTCGCAGCAGGTGCAGAGTTAACCGAAGGGGAGGAGCTGGCCCAGGAGTGGTTCAGAAAATCGTCGCTGATGATAAGTCGTGGCCGGGAATCCGTAGCAACAACAACCACCGCCATTTGCCACTCGGTGGAGGTGACATCACCACGGCGCTTGTGCCAGGCTATGTGTTAAGGCCACGTGAAGTGTCGAACGCCCGCTGGCAGGTCACGGGACAGACCCAGGTGCCATGGGTTGACTGACTGAGATGACTGGCAGATGCAACACAATGGGCCTGTGTGTTTTATCGATATTGAATAGGGGGGGGGAGAGGGGGGAGTACCCCCACGTGGCATTCTATCCAGAGATCCTCTGGACGTAGGGGGCGGGTGGGGGTGGGCTAAAGCACTCACGTGTCGTAGTCCTGCACCACCATGCCCACGGACCACAGGCCTCCAGGTACTCGTTGAGTCCCGTGGGGCTGAGGTAGTGCAGCGAGTCCGGGGAGCGTGGGTCTCCGTTGGAGCCCGTGAAGTCGATCCCCACCTGTGTCAGGTCCGCACGAGATGCCCGTCACCCCGCCACCGTTTTAACCAGAATTCACGAGGCAGCATTTTTATGTTCGTCGGAGCTTTGAGTCTCGGTGCGGCGAGCAACCCGTGGAGATTTAGTCGAGGCTTAAAGTCTGCGGATTTCATCGAAGCATTCTCTTTTAGTCTGGTCGACTAAAGTGGTCGCTCGCTCAGGTCGGACGCTCTTTAGTTGTTAAATGTTTGTGTGAGGGGTGCGAACAATTTCCCTTCTCCCCGCCAATATTGTCAGGTCAGGCGCTCGGTAAACCAGGTCAATGTTTAGACACAAATCGACATGGTCAAAGCGTACCACGTTCGGTCTTCCTCGGTGCACTGCTGTCCCGAATGACGTTGCTAAATTATCTTGGTCTAAGTCCTCACTCACACGCGTTCATCTCATCGCAGTCGGTCTTGCTTTGGGTGTTTGTTTGGCGGGCGACCAGTCAGAGCCATCGATTTTTTTGATGAATATTTCCGTTACCAATCTCGTTCACAAAATGAACACTCCCCCCTGGGGCTCGATCTGTCGACCAGTGAGTAATATTAGTAGCAGACAGAGAACTTTCACGTGTTAATCTCCCAGCTGTTATTAAATTGCTCTTCATTTCCTAAGGCTCATGCTGGGAAGTCAGGAGAGGAAGTGGGGGTGGGAAGCGAGTTAAGCGCCACTGTCATATAACAACCGGGGCAGAGTTTAAATTCGAGGGCAGATTTAGGAAGTTTAAACCAAACTCACCGTGAAGTTGATCTGACAGCCGCCCATGATGTAATCCAGGAAGGAATAGGCGACATCCACCTATCGGACAGCCAAGGTCGGTACAAAACAACAACAACGCCGCCTCCACTCATCCGCTCGGCCACGGAATAGAGCAGAGTGAGCCGTCAACCAAACTCGCGCCGACATGCCGCGCACATTGTGAGCGCAGCCTGTGCCGAATACAATACCACCACGGGACACAAGCGGCTGCTGTCATGCGAGTGGAACGGGAGGCGGGGAACGACCAAGAAAAAAAAGATGGGACTGATGGGAGGAGGAGAGGTCCTCATCCACCAGCGGGCCGAATGCTGCAAGGAAATACCTTGGCCGATCGGAAGCGGATCTTCCCCGAGTTTTTGTAGCTGCTCTTTTTCTTCTTCTGTGGGTTGATGCAGTCGATCTCCACCTGCCGAGGTCAGAAAACAAAAAATTGGCGTCACTTCAGACGAGACTCAAAAGGCCCGCGTGGCCCGTTGCTGCTGCTGCTGCCGCCGCTGCTGCCACTGCTGCTGCTGCTGCCGCTGCTGCTGCCACTGCTGCTGCCACTGCTGCTGCCGCTGCTGCTGCCACTGCTGCTGCGCTGCTGCTGCCGCTGCTGCTTCCGCTGCTGCTGCTACTACTGCTGCTGCTGCTACTACTGCTGCTGCTGCTACTGCTGCTGCTGTTGCTACTGCTGCCGCTGCTGCTACTGCTGCCGCTGCTGCTGCCGCTGCTGCTGCTGCTGCCGCTGCTGCCACTGCTGCCGCTGCCGTGGTGCAATGTGCAGGCAAGCTCCCCGGAGCTGCCACCTCGAGGTCGCCGATTTGGACTCGCGGGCACAGTGGTTGAAACGACGGTGCAACTTTCATCTTCTTGGTTATTTCGGTAAAGTCACGTAGAAGATAAATAATAAAATAATAAAAAGAAAACATCATTTATTATTTCCCTTCTATGTGACTTTACCGAAAGAACCAAGAAAATGAATCCCTGCAGTCACGAAAGCTTTAAATCGAGGTGCAACTTTCCTAAAGCTGGGTAATCCCTCACCTCTTCAAAAGATGTCTTAGCAGCGTGAAAGAGTAGGCAAAGTATCTTCGAGAGGGAGCTCACTGGTTAAGCACGATTAGCCAAGGGTTGGCTACGTACGGTGCTAAAAAGAAGTTCAACATACGTACGTACAGAACGTCAGAGAAAGCAAAGGGTCCAGCAGTCGGCTGCACGTGCCCTGCATGCGAAGGTCACGTGCGTCCGGGCCACACCAAAAAGGGAGAACACACGCGCAAGTAAGGAGGGTGCGGAAAATGAGACGGTTAAGAGCGACAGAAAAAACAAAAATCTGTCTCACCGAAGTCGTCTGAGCTTCGAGCAGCTTTTTCATGCACGTCTCAAATTCCCCAATGAGGTCATGTGATCCGTCGTCATCAGCGTCACTACAGGACACCTGGCAGATGCGGAGACAGGAGCAGGACAGAGAAGAGACAGGGAGCAGGGGAGAGACACCGCAGCAGACAAAGAGACAGACAGCGAGAGACAGAGGGCAAAGGGGGGGGGGNTGGTGAGCGATGTTACGTGAGCCCCACAATCTCTCACCGCGCCGTCGCGAGCTTTGAGAAGCGCCGTGGCCGTCGTCTCGGCCTCACCGATGAGGTCCGAGCTGCCATCCTCGTCCATGTCCATGCACGTCACCTGCGTGACGCACGTACGCACGCACAACGTGCACAAAGACAAATGCACGCACGCACAAAGATCCCCTGAGAAGACACTTTCGTGCAAGTGCTGTTTAGCGAGGGTCTATGAAGGCCGGCATGGCACACGACGGGGGTGGGTCGCCAGCACTTACGCCCTTGGCTGCCTTTGTCTCCCTAGTGGCGATGTTTACTAATTTGAGGCCGAGTCGACCTAGGGCAGGCCCAGGACAAGTTCAGATGACCGTCACTGGCGTTGGTGGTCATGAACGGGAATCATNGAACTCGGGTTGCCGGGCTTCGAAGTGCATCGTGCTAACCGCTACACTACAGCTCCCCAACGCAAGCAGGCACACTCATGGACACGCGCGCACACACAGCAAACTCTCGCCTTGGCACTCCCGCAGTCGAATGGACAGGTGGACAGACAGATGACCGGCACGGATAGACAAATAGGAAGAGAGGCTGATGGACGAACGAACATCTGGACGGACAAAGGTTTCACTCCACCTTGATGGGTCGATCCAATTCACCGTTGCAAAGGCTCTGCAGTGATATCTGGAACGTTTTCCACTTCGGGTTGAGGTTATTTTTCACCACCTGGTAAAAAAAACACAAACACAGATTGTAATAACTCACAAACCAAAATTAAGTCTGGCCCCAACGATTAAACGTCATGCCGGCATGATTAGGAGCACAGAGGCGATCTGCGCAAAGCCAGAACGTAATTGAATTCGTGAAATCGCTGGACATTTCTTTTTTTCGTTTTCATTACCTCTGTGCGGTGAACCAGCTGCCACTTCCCGTCGAGCCTTGTTTGTAAAATTCCAGGAACGGATCAGACTTGCTCATGAAGTCCTGCGGGACAAACGCGTTTGTTACGAACGCGGCAACAGAGCGGGTCGACCATCCCGTGCCCTCACATCCGTGGCGAGATGTTAACTACCCCCTGGTGTACAGGAGATTGTGGGGGGTTTGATCACGACAAATATACGCCTGTATAATCGGGTTTTTTCGGTAAAGTCACGTAGGTGAAAAATTAAAATAAATAATCACACTTAAGCGGTGATCACACTTGAGCGTTGTGCTTTCGTGAAGTTGTCCAGATCTGAAGAAGGAGGCTTGTGTTGCGCCCGAAACGTCGTAATTTAATTCATTAAAAATTTGTACCTACGTGACTTTACCGAAAAAACAAAGAGTATGAATCCTTGCAGTCACAAAAACTTCTAATCTAGAATTATACGCCTGTATATTTGGGGTTTGCATGTCTCTCTCCTGGTGGTCGCATGGATTTTTCTCCGGGTCCTCCGATTTTTCCACCCCACATTTAGAAGAATCAACATCACGAGTTTATTCTCCCACCTCTTCCGAGACCGTCTGGCCAGTGTGTAAGAGAAGGTCAAATCTACCCTCTTACAGGAGCTCCCCAAGAGCTCCCTCTATTTGTCTTAAAATGTCAGCCCCCACACGTCACCTTCTTGTCAAGGTTCGACGCTTCCACCTCCAACGTGAGCACTCGGTTGTCCTTGATCTCTTCTGCCATGACCTGTATTCGTTCACGTAAAAAAACAAAGAGGCAAAAAAAAACACAGGGCCGATTTTTTTAACGTGCAAAATGCAATGCAATACACAAACTCCCCGCTCAAGTGGTTTTCACTTAGTGCGGCACTTTTCAGGTACGCATCTCCCGCGCTAAACGATGGATTACTGTACGAGACTCAATTTGGAGGCTCCTCTCCACCACTGACGAGTTTCCCTTGGTGTCGAGATGTTAACCACCTCGCCTGGTATGCAGGAGGTCGTGGGTTTTATCCTGACCCCGACGCCTGCTGCTGTATATTTGGAGTCTGCATGTTCTCCCTGAAGTCGTGTGGATTTTTCTCCAGGTCCTCCGGTTTAACCCTCCAAATTTAAAAAACATGCTTGTAGATTATTTGGCTCTTATAAATTTCCATGCGACAAGCCCACTTGGTTGAGGTATAATTTGTGGCCAGATTGCTTCTGAAAAAGAGCTATACAGCAGAGTGGGCCTTACCTGGTAAAATAAAAAGTCGATTACAATTTAGTTTATTTCTCGTCTTGCCTCGGTCAACATTTCAAATCATCCGGACACAGACGGCGCTGTCAATCAAGGTATCGTTTTCGAACCGAACGGCTCATTCGGTGGAAGCAAGTCAATTGTTTGGCACGTACACAAAACTGAACGCACCATCACCACGCGTGGGGGAAACAAGGGCAGCGTTGTCCGAGTACGTCCGACACCGTGGGTACTCGGGAGCAATCCTCCTTCATAGAAGTGTAATAAAGGTATTGGAAGCGACTTCTGCAATCCGGTCTTTATTTGTCTTTCGTTCACAACACTCCTATCTTACTCCTTCACGCTGCCGACAGACAGCGTGAGAGGGA
Source organism: Lethenteron camtschaticum (assembly GCA_018977245.1). Lineage (NCBI taxonomy): Eukaryota > Metazoa > Chordata > Hyperoartia > Petromyzontiformes > Petromyzontidae > Lethenteron > Lethenteron camtschaticum. The sequence continues at coordinate 2,228,892 of MU249620.1, read as the reverse complement.
TAGAGAAAGAGACGCACGGACACGTGGCAGCCTGGACCACGTGGGCAGCCTGGACCACGTGGCAGCCTGGACCACGTGGCAGCCTGGACCACGTGGCAGCCTGGACCACGTGGCAGCCTGGACCCCGCTCCAGCGTGGCCTCACCCTCCGTTCGTTCCAGATCTGACCACGTCTTGTCCAGTTCCACCCCTTTTAATACCCGGGTCACGTGGTACCTTTCCACCAATCCTGGTTAACCTCTATGGAATCTTCTTACGCTCCCGGGACCACGCCCCTGACTCGTCCCCCATTGGCTGTGGCTAAAGCCAGCAGAACCAATCATCTACTTACAGCTGTCACCTTCCCATTACGTCAGGGCCACGCCCCTAGACTTCCCCCATTGGCTATGGGCCAGGACCGGCAGAGCCAATCATCGTAACGAGTTGTGATCCATCAGCAACCCGGATATATCCTCACATTACAGAAGGTGGACAAATTTTTCCACCTGGATTACAGCGCTTGAAATCGGTGGACGCGTTACTGCTCGGGTTTTCCGCGGTTAATCCGGCTCGGCTCTCCTATGCGTCTTCAAGGGCCGAGCCGCATTTGGCCTTTTTCGGTTTCCCGTCCGACACTTCACTCCACCTGCTGGCAACCTCCTCAAAGTGTCCAAAGCTCCCGACGCGTGAAGAAGGCCCCCACCCCCCCTCGCCCAAAAAAGCACGCAGACCGAAACGTCGGACATCGTGCCGAACAACGGCGTGGCGTAAAAACGACAACACGTCGGACGGACAGGGATGGGGGTGGGGCGGGCGACGTGCCGGTTACTGTTCCTCGTGTCATCGCGTACGTACGGTTATGGTTCCCTTTCCGGCCGGCTTCCCGTTTTTCAGAAGCAGGGGCACCGTCATTTTCTTACTCGACACCACCTGCAAGGACAATGCACCGTCAACAGAGGGCACCGCGACAAACATTCGGCCACGTTCGGGCAGCGGAACGAATCCGTTGCTGGCTGCTGTACAGCGCAGTAAAGTGGGACTGCCTGGTGCTTGACATTTCTTCGCAGCGTGGGCACGCGGCTACAAGGACAGCGTTGCCTTGCACACGGTTCAGCATCTGAGCTGCAAGGAGCGCGATTTTCCATCTCTTTCAATGTTTTTTTNCTTCCTCCAGATTTTGGAAGTCTCCTGAAATAAGCCCTGTTATATGCATGTTGAACTTCTTTCGCACCGTACGTAACCAACCGTGCTGCGGGAGAAGGACAACACTGTATCTAACAATGGTTGATATTGCACATTTGGTATTTCTCTAATCTGTATAGCGCAAGGCAATCACCAAGGCGCTGTGTTTCCTAGGCGAGCATAGTCTACGTGCCAAACGAGTGACTTGCGCTGTACAGCAGCAAGCGTCCGTTGCTCGGCCACGCGCCAAGAACCGGAATCGAACTCGGGTCGCGGGTTCGAAGTGCATGCGCTAACAGCTACACTACCGCTCCCCACGCAAGCAGGCACACTCGCGGACACGCACACACATGACCGCGTGAGAATTTGTGAAGCTTGCTACGTTTCGATTTAAAGCTTTCGTGACTGCAGGGATTCATCTTCTTGGCGCTTTTGGTAAAGTAACGTAGAAGGGAAATAATAAAATAATAAAAATAAATATTAAACATAATAATTATTACGTTTTATTTTTTATTATTTCCCTTCTATGTGCGTTACCGAAAGAACCAAGAAGAAGCTTGCTACGGTTTTGTTCTACAGAGGCGTATGGTGATTGCGTTGGGTGATGCATTGGGTGCCCCCACCCCTAACTCGGCTCACGAGGAAAAAACACCGTCCGGAGGCATTCAGGCGGCGGTCTCGAACCCAGCGGAGTCCGCCGTTGCGTGCCCTCACCTGGCCCAGCGAGCACTCGGCCGCTCCGAGGAAGTCGTCGTCGCCCAGCTGCACGCTGGCGTTGTCGACGTCGTAGACGGTGAGGCGCAGCTTCTGCACCTGCTCGAAGCAGTAGTCGAGGGGATGCGCTGCGAGAAGCTGGGGCTCTGGCAGTTGTTGATGCGCTCTGTGCGCGCGATCTGAAGGAACGATTTAAAATAAAGGTCAAGGTGCAGCCCTGCATTTGGAGACGTTATCGCCCTCGCGTAACATGCAGGAGGTCATGGGATCGATCCTGACCCCGACTCCTGTATATTTGGAGTTTCCCATGGTCGCGTGGATTTTTCTCCGGGTCCTCCAAATGTTCCCTCCACATTTAGAATCAACGTGCATTTAGAGTACAGGCAGTCCTCGACTTACAAGTACCCGCACTTACGAACCAGCTTCCATAAATATATATTGTTTGTTACATTGACTTAAAACGCGAACTCACGCTTGCAAACTGAACATGGGTGGACAGCGAAATCTGAAGTTGTCCCGAGCCCCCACTCCCCACCGTTCACCAACCCGCACCGACTAGATTGGTGAAGTAGGGTCAAACAAACCCCACGACGGACCCGGTGTGAGGAGGTGATGGTTGCGACGATAATGATGGAGATGATGATGATAAGGTTACGATGACGATTCGATGGTGATGGCGGCGGTGATGAGTCTACAGTGGTGGCGACGGTGATGATGAAGGTGACGACGGTGATGATGAAGGTGATGATGGTGACGACGAGTCACCTCCACCCACGCTCCGCCCGTTTCCATGAGCACGGCGCACAAAGGGTCCGACTTGGAGCCCGCGTCCTTGTCCAGGAGATTGTCGCACGAGACGCTCAGCTCCACCTTGCTCACACAGTGCGCCATCTGCACACGTCGCACCACAGCGCATGGGCGTAGTCGCATAGGAGGGTCGGTTACACGAGCCGGGCCACCTTAAAGGTCAAACCGGCAGTCGCGCGTTGGCCGGGATCCAGAGGTCGCAACCGGGTTCCCGATACTCATACCCTACCCGATACCCGGCTACCCGTACCCAGCCGGGTACGGGTACCCGTTTGCGACCCTGGTGCGGCCGGGTACAGGTACGGGTAGGCCGTGAGTCACTGGTGAGTAACTGTTTGTTACTCATTTCCCAACGTCTTGTCTCTTCTCACAATTCAAGTTCCTAGAATCAACCCACCCGCGCCTGCAACATGGCTTCATCCCAGAGGTCGCAATCAGGTACCCGATACCCGTACCCTACCCGGCCGGGTACGGGTAGGGTACGGGTACGGCCGGGTACGGGTACAGGTACCCGTTTGCGACCCTGGTGCGGCCGGGTACGGGTAAGGAATCAAAACCCATTTGCGACCTCTTGCGGTGGGGGACGGGATCACGACAAAGACGTCGCTGCACGTCAAAACACACAATCATCGTGGCCGGCTGAAGCGTGGTGGGGGGGGGGTACTCGTACCGTACTCCGACAGGCGGTGTGGAAGAGTAGGCCAAATTACACTCTTTGGATCTCTCTCTCTCGCGGAGAGAAACAATGCCAGGGCTGTGCCTCAACTTGTCCTATGCGACGCTGACATTCTTGTTGTTTCGATTTAAAGCGTTCGTGACTGCAGGGATTCATCTTCTTGGTTCTTTCGGTGAAGTCACGTAGAAGGGAAATAAAAAATAATAAAAATAAAACATAATAAAATAATTCTCACGACGTTTCGGCCACAACGCAAACAGCCGTCCTCGGGTGAAGAACAGGTCTGTCTTTCCGACAGACCTGTTCATTCAGACGCTGTCTTTCAGACAAACCTGTTCATTCAGACGCTGTCTTTCCGATAGACCTGTTCTTCACCTGAGGACGGCTGCTTGCGTTGTGGCCGAAATTATTTTATTAAGTAAATTTTTATTATTTTACTATTTCCCTTCTACGTGACTTTACCGAAAGAACCAAGAAGATTATTCTTGTTGTTGTTTCGGCGTACAGCGCTTCGCACGGCCAAGCAAAATGAGGCTGCTTTTTATTATTACACGCTTTTATTTAACTCGTTCTGTCTGTTGTCGTATCCTCAAATTTTGTAACTCAATTTCAACCGTCTTCCCAATGTCGTGTCGACTGCAAACTTGGTATAGGTATGTCATACTGATGACAATACTATATTCTATCGTAAAAAACTAAAAATATATTTTTAACAATCTTTTTTACGGGTCTAATTGTCCACGCTCAACTCACGTCTGTAAATCATCATGGTCCCTTACGTTATGGCAAGCTTCGGGGCCACTTCCTGGAGTTCTACATTTCATTAAAGCGTATTTTTTAAAAAGGTTTTAAAATATTTTTTTATTTTACGCAACTTCAGCCGCGATGGGAGCCACATCTTTACGGAGCCTGCGGATACGCGACTCGGGAAACTGCCCCCCCCCCTCCCCACCGCGGAGGAAAGCGGATATCTGCCCGAGATTCAGTGGTGGCGGGGGGGCATACACAATGCTACACATCTCCCAGCCACCCCATGTAGCTATGTGGGCAGATCAGTAAAAAAAAATTCCCGCGCCTATTAGAGATTAAGTTGTACGAAAAAATATGCCCAGCGTAGTAGTCAACGCTGACTCTACCCGGGTATTGACCCCGTATGAAATGTTGTTGTTACACAATGGCTTTCAGCCTCTTTGTCAATTCACGCCTGGGGTGGGTGGTGTGGATGGGTGGTGTGTGTGTGGTGTGTGGGTGTGTGTGTGGGGGTGTGTGTGTGGGGGTGTGTGTGTGGGGGTGTGTGGGGGGGGTGTGTGGGTGNTGTGTGGGTGTGTGTGGCTGGTGTGGTGTGTGGGTGTGTGTGTGGTGTGTGGTGTGTGGTGGGTGTGTGGGTGGTGGTGTGTGGGTGTGTGTGTGTGTGTGGTGTGTGTGGGTGTGTGTGTGTGTNTGTGTGTGGGTGNTGTGTGGGTGTGTGTGTGGGTGTGTGTGTGTGTGGGGTGGTGTGTGGTGTGTGTGTGGTGTGTGTGTGTATATGTGGGGGGTGGGGTGGGCAGAACCACGGTCTCCGTGTGTTTACCATACTTCACCACGCTGGCCATGGGCGGTGTTGGTTGTTGGTGGGTGGACGCGTTCGGACATCACTCGCCACTGCAGCGGCCACGAACCCAAGCCCCAGTTTGCCGGGTTACAGTCGAGAGCAGTGCGCTAACCACTATGCCACCGCTCCTAAATAACACGCTCTACAGAGTGGCCCAGACGTCTTGTGACACCCCAAAATTAATTGAAACATGTTTACCCTTTGCATGTTAACTTCTGCGTTTCAAATAAAGCTTACTTTTAAAATATATAAAGTTTTAGAGAACCAAGTTGGGGGAGGGGGACACAATACATCTGGACCACCTCTTGTACAGTGCATAACTTTTCTCTCAATGTTTCAAGAGGCCGACATAGTGCACACGTGAACTACGTTAAGACGGTGGCGCTTGACGGAATAACTTCAGCGAAAGCAGGAGCCGCTGGTTGTGTCGACCCTGTCACCATAGACTTACCTGTCCCTGCTGAGTGTTGGGTCTCTGTCACCACAGACTTACCCTGTCCTGCTGAGTGTTGGGGTCTCTGTCACATAGATTACCTGTCTGCTGAGTGTTGGGGTCTCTGTCACCATAGATTACCCTGTCTCTGCTGAGTGTTGGGGGTCTCTGTCACCACAGATTACCTGTCCTGCTGAGTGTTGGGGTCTCTGTCACCACAGATTACCTGTCCTGCTGAGTGTTGGGTCTCTGTCACCACAGACTTACCTGTCCTGCTGAGTGTTGGGGGTCTCTGTCACCACAGACTTACCCTGTCTCTGCTGAGTGTTGGGNTCTCTGTCACCATAGACTTACCCTGTCTCTGCTGAGTGTTGGGGGTCTCTGTCATCATAGACTTACCCTGTCTCTGCTGAGTGTTGGGGTCTCTGTCACCACAGACTTACCCTGTCCTGCTGAGTGTTGGGTCTCTGTCACACAGACTTACCCTGTCTCTGCTGAGTGTTGGGGTCTCTGTCACCATAGACTTACCCTGTCTCTGCTGAGTGTTGGGTCTCTGTCACCATAGACTTACCCTGTCCTGCTGAGTGTTGGGTCTCGGTCACCTGGTCCCTGTGTCANGCTGCTGCTGCTGCCCGCACCACGCCCAGGCTGTCACGAAGCCGGAAGAAGAGGCCGCACGTGGGTGGGGGTGACTCCTCCCTTCCAGTGGGGTGACTCCTCCCTCCCAGTGGGGGTGACTCCTCCCCCAGTGGGGTGACTCCTCCCCCAGTGGGGGTGACTCCTCCTCCCAGTGGGGTGACTCCTCCCCTTGTGGGCGTGACTCCTCCCTCCCAGTGGGGTGACTCCTCCCTCCCAGGGGGTGACTCCTCCTCCCAGTGGGGTGACTCCTCCCCTTGTGGGCGTGACCTCCTCCCTCCCAGTGGGGTGACTCCTCCCCCCAGTGGGGTGACTCCTCCCTCCCAGTGGGGTGACTCCTCCCCTTGTGGGCGTGACCTCCTCCCTCCCAGTGGGGTGACTCCTCCCCGGGGGGTGACTCCTCCCTCCCAGTGGGGTGACTCCTCCCCTTGTGGGGTGACCTCCTCCCTCCCAGTGGGGTGACTCCTCCCCAGGGGGGTGACTCCTCCCTCCCAGGGGGTGACTCCTCCCCCGTGGGGGTGACTCCTCCTCCCAGTGGGGTGACTCCTCCCCTTGTGGGCGTGACCTCCTCCCTCCCAGTGGGGTGACTCCTCCCCCAGGGGGTGACTCCTCCCCCTCCNGTGGGGTGACTCCTCCCTCCCAGTGGGGTGACTCCTCCCCCAGGGGGTGACTCCTCCCCTAGTGGGGTGACTCCTCCCCCCAGTGGGGGTGACTCCTCCCTCCAGGGGGTGACTCCTCCCCTTGTGGGGGTGACTCCTCCCCCGTGGGGTGACTCCTCCCNTTGTGGGCGTGACCCTCCTCCCCCCAATGGGGNTGACTCCTCCCTCCCAGTGGGGTGACCCTCCCCCTCCCGACCCCCTCCCCCACCAACACCGCTGACGATGACCCGAACAGCGAGGGTCGTGGATGCAGTGGACAGGGCACAAGGGGCCGTCCATAAATGACGTCACGCTATTTTGGAGGATTTTTGGACGACGTCACAAAAGTCAGACCCCACCTCCCTCAAGTATGATGTCACAAAGCTCTGCCCCCCCNAAAACCATAAAACATGCTTCAAATCGCTTTAAACTATTGTCATTGTAGTGCGTATTTAATGCGGCGCTGCACTCTGATGTTGTAGGAGAAAACATTTATTAAAAAGTAAATTTAATTAAGTAGAACGTGTTGTCTATATTTATTTAAAGTTGCGCATTTTGATGTGACGTCACATTTCTCACCCCCCCCCCNTCGTCACACATCGTTACAAATGTCTGACCCCCCCCCCCTATGTGCGTGACGTCATTTATGGACGGCCCCTTCTAACGCGACAACGCGGTTCCTGGGCGGTCGATGACGAACTACTTTTTTGGTGAGCTGCGCGGGTCGAGCGGAGTGATACGGCACTCGCAGTGAGAAAGTAGCGCGGCGCTGCGTGTGAGCCAAACTTTATCGTTGCATCGGCAGTTGTGTCGAAATTGTTTGGCGTCCAACGCGTTATACGCTTCTCAGGAACGCATCTGCCGCGTAACACATTCCTGCGGAGGGAGCTGGTAGGAACGTTGGGTTGCTCGGTCAATGGCCAGGGTCAACGGCGGCGTGGTGTATTCCGCACATATGGCCGACTGTGAGGGCGGGCACAAGCCGGCGTGAGTAGGTTAAACGTTGAGTTTTATAAGGGCACCACGGGTGACCAGCCCCTCCCCACCCAGCCCCACCCCTCCCACCCCCACACCCCACCCAGCCCTCCCCACCCAGCCCCTCCCCACCTTCCCCACCCAGCCCCTCCCACCCTCCCCACCCAGCCCCTCCTCACCCTCCCCACCCACCCACCCCTCCCACCCTCCCCACCCAGCCCCTTCTCACCCTCCCCACCCAGCCCTCCCTCCCTCCCCACCCAGCCCTTCTCACCCTCCCCACCCTCCCTCCCACCCAGCCCCTCCTCACCCTCCCACCCAGCCCCTCCTCACCCTCCCACCCCACCAGCCCTCCTCACCCCACCCAGCCCCTTCTCACCCTCCCACCCAGCCCTCCCCTCCCCACCCAGCCCCTTCTCACCTCCCTCCCCACCCAGCCCCTCCTCACCCTCCCACCCAGCCCCTCCTCACCCTGCCCACCCAGCCCCTTCTCACCCTCCCCACCAAGCCCCTCCCCACCAGCCCCTCCCACCCTCCCACCCNGCCCCTCCTCACCCTCCCACCCAGCCCTTCTCACCCTCCCCACCCAGCCCTCCCTCCCCTCCCCACCCAGCCCCTTCTCACCCTCCCCACCTCCCCTCCCCACCCAGCCCCTCCTCACCCTCCCACCCAGCCCTCCTCACCCTCCCACCCAGCCCCTCCTCACCCTCCCCACCCCACCAGCCCCTCCTCACCCTCCCACCCAGCCCCTTCTCACCCTCCCACCCAGCCCCTCCCTCCCTCCCCACCCAGCCCCTTCTCACCCTCCCACCCTCCCTCCCCACCCAGCCCCTCCTCACCCTCCCACCCAGCTCCTCCTCACCCTCCCACCCAGCCCTTCTCACCCTCCCACCAAGCCCCTCCCCACCCAGCCCTCCCTGCACGACGGACGGACACAATAATCCCCTGTGGGCTGGTGGAACCAGGTGGTTCCTACCTGTATATTGTTTCTGACCTGATTTAGAAACTTAATTTGGAGCTTTCGTGACTGCAAGAATTACTCTTTGGTTCTTTCGGTAAAGTCACGTATAAAAAGAAAATAATAAATTAAATACTAGCATACGACGTTTCGATTGCAACACAAGCAATCGTCATCAGGTATAAATGAAATAGAAACACAAATCTAGTATACTTAGAAATGTAATGTAATACAACAGAGAGTCGGATAACATAACAGTCAACACCCTACATGGTTGATTACGTTCTTCCCGAGAATGAAACATTTGAGCGAGAGATTAAACACAGAACCAGAGACATATAGACAGACATATAAACGGATTTAGAAACTTATCTCGCTCAGTGGGCCTTAAATGGTGAAATAAAATGTAGGATGGGATAGAACTCCCGTCGTTGTTTCGACAGCGGTGACCGCAGCTTCAGGAGCCCTTCATCCAGCAGTGGATTGGCAGAAGTCTGCACGTGCGTGCGTAGTTGTGCCGTCCGTCCGTGTGTGATGTCGAGTGGAGACGATGATGAGTGCGCCTTTTGGCGTCATCTGGTCCAACGCATGTGAGACTAGGCTCTAAGGAACGCTGTCTCGGGTGTGGACCAATCAACTTCAAGGACAGTGCACATTATCAGAGTTATGTCTTTTGTTTGTATTTATGACTGCAGGTATTGCGGTCTATGCAAACATGACTCCTTGTAAAAAGGTGTCAGTTTTGTTGCCAGATAGAAGGGTAAAAAAACAATTATCACGATGATGAAGCTTTATGACTCGTGCACGCAGCTTCAGATAAGGGCAGAACGATGTATTACACAAGTAACTGCGAGTGTTGTAAAGTGACCTAACAATAAGCGGTCGTTTTGTTGAGTTTCCCACACCTCTGATTAGCACGGGTTGGCTACGTACGGTGCGAAAGAAGTTCCACACAACACGGGAGGAGGCGTGATGGACCGATAAAACATTTACCCGTAAAAACAAAGTTTTTCACTATAAATCCTTTATATGCGTGGCATCGGGGCGGCTAGAGTCCTCTCATCCTCTGGCTTGAGATGGCTGCCACCTATGGGTCACATGATTGCTGCCACCATTAAGTAATTGGTAATTAAATATCTTTTTTTCCCTAAAAAGTGTAAAATTTTAGGGAAATTTTTCACGAAAATTAATTGTCACGCACAACGAGTCTGTGTGGAAAATGTCAGCTCGATTGGATCACGGGAAGTGAGTTAAAAACGACCAAAAGATTTGCACGGTCGTAAGCAAGCAAACAAACTTAATATAAATGATTTAAATAAAAACGACCGAAAGATTTGCACGGTCGTAAGCACGCAAGCAAGCGAACTTAATATAAAGGATTTTTTAAAAAACATGGAAACTTCGACACATTTTAATTAGGCTACAAGGACGTATGTTTTGTTTACTTGCTATCATGGGGGCGATGACGTATAATTATTATGACGGTGATTTACGTCGTAAAGCGTCACCGAGTTACCACGACTTTTTCAGGCGAGTTATGCGGAGTTTTCACAGCAGGGGGCGATGAATAATTTGTGGTTTATTTTTCAAACGTGGCCCATGACGGCACGCATCGGCCTCCCCTTGCCATCGATGCCACGGGATCTTTAATGTGTGCTGTGAAGCAGACTGAGCGTGTTTCTTTAAATACAGTTAATATTAATCAGGGTAGCCGCCTTGGTGTCGGGCTGTTAACTCCCTTGCCCGGTATGCAGGAGGTCGTGGTTCGATCCCTACCACGACGCCTGCTGCTGTATATTTGGAGTTAGCACGTTTTTTTTGTGATTGCGTGGATTTTTCTCCGGGTCCCTCCGGTTTTCCCCTCCACATTTATAATTTACACGGGTTCAGAGTATTTGGCAGCTGCGATACATTTGCACGTGATAAGCCACTTCGTTGAACTATCATTTGTGATGTCCAGGCCTTACCTGGTAAAATTAAAAAGATATTTTTTTGTTTTTACAAACCGCCGACGTCTGCAACAATCACCACTGCATGGGAAGTCACCAGTAATACTGGTAGGAATCTCCCGGTTCCACCAGCCCACAGGGGATTATTGTGTCCGTCCGTCGTGCATCCAAAAATTGGAGGGGTGGGCTGGGTGGAGAGGGGAGGGTGGGAAGGGGCTGGGTGACGAGGGAGGGGCTGGGTGGGGAGGGCTGGGTGGGGGTGGGAGGGGTGGGTGGGCTGGGTGGGGGGTGGGAGGGGTGGGGTGGCTGGGTGGGGTGGGGAGGGGCTGGGTGGGAGGGGTGGGGCTGTGTGGGAGTGGATGGGTGGGGAGGGGTTGTTCACCCCATGGTGCCCTTATAAAACTCAACGTTTAACCTACTCACGCCGGCCTGTGCCCGCCCTCACAATCGGGCATATTTGCGGAATACACCACGCCGCCGTTGACCCTGGCCATTGACCGAGCAACCCAACGTTCCTACCAGCTCCCTCCGCAGGAATGTGTTTACAATTATCACGTACAATTTCTGCCAAAGCTTAGGCCCACCAAATCATTCCAATGGCTCACAAGGTGACGTTTTTCACTAATGTCCGCACGCAAACGGTAGGTGGCACTCGTGTCACGTGTTGAAAACTCCGCACGGAGTACAAACGAATCATCGGCGTCAGTCCACAATCATTGCTTGAAGCAAGCCTGACTGCTGATGGGACAATGAACGTGGAATCCGGTTCAGAGATTTTGATCGTGTTACACATTCCTGCGGAGGGAGCTGATAGGAACGTTGGGTTGCTCGGTCAATGGCCAGGGTCAACGGCAGCGTGATGTATTCCACAAATATAGCCGACTGTGAGGGTGGGCACAAGCCGGCGTGAGTAGGTTAAACGTTGAGTTTTATAAGGGCACCACGGGGTGACCAGCCCCTCCCCACCCAGCCCCACCCCTTGCACCCCCCCCNACCACCCCCAAAAGGTTGAAACAGTCCCCAGGGTTACGCACGCTGCGTAGACACATCTGCTTGATACTCGTATAGACACAATAGGCTGATTGGCTAAAACGTAACTTTATTTGTACACAAGGCACCGAAAGGATGTCTGCTCATATACGCTATACCCATATAGAGGGGTTCATCCATTTATCGATTTCTCATGAACGCTGTTCATTTTCGATTTAAAGCTTTCGTGACTGCAGAGATTCATCTTCTTGGTTCTTTGGTAAAGTCACGTAGAAGGGAGATAATAAAATAATAAAAATAAAACGTGTTATTTTAAAGTCACGTAGAAGGGAGATAATAAAATAATAAAAATTAAACATAATGTATTATTTTATTATGTTTTATTTTTATTATTTTATTATCTCCCTTCTACGTGACTTTACCGAAAGAACCAAGAAGATGAACGCTGTTTATGTTCGTTTTTCAACTCCTGCTCGATCACTCTGAAAGCGACGGCTCCGTTTCGTACAGAGCGGGAGTGTCCATATTTTGCTACTGGCAAAGGAGGTTCCAATAGTGTTCATCACGTTAATGATAATTATTGTAATTATTATTAGTGCACTAACATTGGTGGAAGCCGGCGTAGAGCGGCGTTCTTCCTTGCCAAGGCCCACGGGCCCCCGACGGCCCCTGATGGGCAGGACCCCTGACAGTACACGAAGAGTGATACAACCTCCCATCATCATGCATACAGCGTTGGTGTACGGTGCCTTTTCTGCAATATTTTGCTGTCTTTCCTTGGGTTTTCTGTTTGCACATAGTCACTTTAAGATGTTTTCTTGTTCATGTTTTTGTTTGTTGCGGTTGCACCCGATTCAAGAGCCGAATGGCTCACAGGGCTATACCAAATAAATGAAACTTGAAATGAAACTTGAACCATCATCATCATCGGCGGCGGCGGCGGCGTGCTGCTGTCAAACCCAAGAATGGTTTCAAATGTGGAGCGGCCCAAACACACCCATGATGCATTAGCCGCGAAAGTGGCCCCTGCCCCTCTGAAAATTAGTGAAGAACATTGATTGATGTAGAGGCTTTGAAACCGAATGTTTCGTCTCTCATATCATCCCATTGTGTTGGTGCGGTGTCCTTACGTGTCTCCCATATATAGCAGAGCTCCTGCACGCGATTTGAACCGTCATGATTATAAGTAGAACGCACTATAATCAGCACCTGCCAACGCCGAGACCATATACACACACACAGTGATAACACTGGTCAACAAAAAAAANCATTTTTCTGGCCTGGACTTTTGCAGCTGTAATTTCAGGGTGCTAATTCCAAATCTGATCTCAGATTTGCTCTATCACATCTCATTTTTATGCTATCGGCATACCCCATTTTCATTGATTTTACCCGAAATTAACTCTGTCACTTATGATTGCAAGTTGTTGCGAGTCAGTGACTGCTTTAGTGTTAAAATATGGTGCTGTATTTTTAGGATAGTGTGTTTATAATCTCATTTTATGTAGATATCCACATTTATTTAATATTTTTCTTCTGCAGTTTTAATTTAAAATGCAATATTTCATATCTCAAAAACCTGATGTGATAGACAAAAACTGATGCCAGATTTGAAATTACCTTAGAAACCGTTGGAATATCTTATGCCAGAAAAAGTGTGTTGACCAGTGTTATTCACGATATTATTATAACGCGTGTCTACCCACAATAGCCTCATCGCCGAGTCTCGACAATCTTTCGCAGGAGAGTTCCTGCCAAGTTTTTTGAAGTCGGAGGGCAAAAATGTTTTGCTCTGCGTCATCCCAACTGACTAAGTTACATGTGCCCTGGTGTGGTGTACATTTGTTTTTGCATTGGGATATTTGGTCGATACCGGTTACATTCAGAATGCAGCTGCGAGAGTGCTCACACCACGTACGCCATTCCCTGAGCACATTACACCCCAGGTCCTCGTTATCTCTTCATGGGCTACCGGTCAAATTCCGAGTGGATTTTAAGATACTGATTTTACCCTATGAGGCTCACCACCCCACATTACTTGCAGTAACTAATACATTTATATATTCCATCAAGGTCCTTAAGACCGTCTCATATCTAACTGTTCAGCACTCCCAAGTCTACAGGTTGCGCTCTTTTGGTGAGCGGTGCTTTTGTTCGCGTAGCCACCACAAGCTTGTGGAACGCCTTGCCACTTGAAGTCAGGCAATCAGATTTGGGAGATATATTTAAGTTTCGATTTAAAGCTTTCGTGACTGCAGGGATTCATATTCTTGGCTCTATCGGTAAAGTCACATGACTTTATCGATAGAGCCAAGAATATATATTTAAGTTTGCTCTGAAACCCCAATCTCTTTAAAGTGCCCTTCCCTCTTTCGTTCGGTCGGTTGGTCCCTGGTTCTGTTTTTGTTCCCTGCTTGTCATGCATTGCCCATTGGGATCCTAGGATAGAATGCGCATTCTACGTTTGATTTACGATTATATTTATATTATTAGAGAGACATTCTAAGTTTTCCTCCTCTCAAATTAATAAGCAGACGACACCGACCCGTTTCTACATCGGTCTGAGAGTAATCGATTTCACAAATTGGCCACTACAGCTTTTTTGGGTAGTGAACAATTTTCAGCAGCTTCGGTTTCATAAAAGCAAATTCTGGACCGGTTTCGGCGTTCAGCGTCTCATCAGCAAGCTCAAACTTGCTTAAACAAATGCTGGTGGACTGCCGGACGTTTATTTGGCAAGGGCTCTTCCTATTGTTAGACGTGGGTCCGTAACTCGAAACAAAAAACTCGTTTAATTCGCGACACAGAATAACCCTGAGCACCGTTGCGTATGAAGTAATCAAATAAACGGACACTACTACGCCTCCTTTCCATATTTGTCTCTCCACGTAAAAAAGTAAACACGATTTATAAAAGTGTTTAAACATCTCATTGGTCACGTGTCCATCCATTTCACACACACACACANCGATTCATAATAATCAGAAGTTGATTATCTGAGTAATTGACTCATTAAGCTGCAGGACCCCTTATTCAAGGACGACTCGGACAGCAGACAGACACGTAAATACATGAACACGATGTCAAATATGAAACATATAAATAAGGTCATTAAAACCAAATTTTATTACGAAACAGTTTGGTATTCATTCGCATTTGTTTCGTATTCCGACCTCAATAATGTCTGTCTAAAAGAGCACAAAGGACATCAACCCCAACCCGTCACGAAGCCACAAACCATCATCACGACAACTTCGCTGTCAACATCCTCGCAGCAACAGCAGCAGCTTTTGGCTCAGAGACGGTCACCGCATCGCACGGCGGTTTCAGATGCGCATCTGCGGCCGTCTGGAACGTTCCTCCTTCCGATATTAGGAAGCCACTGGGGGCTCTGCACTTTTAATTCATCTCTACATGCAAAAAATAATTTCTTTAGAACCGCTTGTTGTGTGTTAGTTCCTTGTCANCCCCCCCCCCCCCCGGTCTGGCTACATACGGCGCGAAGGAAGTTCAACACACGGTGACATGTAACACTCCTTGGCTGACAGCTCTTGGGGTTCCGCATCTGTTTGTCTCCCTTGGTGCGTGTGACCCACGTGCGGTAATCCTTGGTGGGTGTGACCGGCGTGCGTGTGACCCTTTGTGACCCCGTGGTCACCCAATGTGCGCCTTGCCACCGCGTGGCCTAAACTGTCACCCTTATCAGCCAGGTCCCCGCACCCCACTCCACCCGCGTATAACAAGTGAACATTTCACACACACACACATACACACAGACATCACACACACACNTACACACATACACACACGCGATATCTGAGGTTGCCCGCCACTACCCCCAACGCCCCCGCTTTTTGGAACTTTCCTAAACCTCAAGATAAAGGGCAACCTTTTTGTTTTACCACCCACGCGGCTGACCGCTACTGGAAATATGTTTTCCTTTTCTTCTTGTTTCTTCCTGCGATGTAGACATTTAGCGACGGAGAAAACGGCGCGCACAGCCGCCCCGGGGTTTCTGTTTTGGGGTTTTGGGTTCTGTGGGTGTCTGCCGGCACGGCCAGATAACGTTTATTGGGGGCCGAGGGCTATGAATAGTCAACAATAGAGAGGGTGGGGGGGGGTGTTGGGTTAGATCGTGTGAATATAATTGTGTTGTTAAACCCGCCACCACACGACACAGCCAATTAGTAAGGTTTTTCACGTAAACAAAATATACCAATTCGTTACTAGTACAGCACACCAGTGTGTTGGAGAGTAAACCACAACATTAACAATTCGAGTACGAATTTCTATACCTTTTAGGCATAAGCAATGAGAAAATAACACTTACTACCCAGGAACAAAAATCGTGTGACATAGCGAATTATCAGAGCATGCTTGTTTGCATGTTTTTCCACAGGTACCTTGTGGTTGACTCAGCCTCAAATGAGTACCTGGTGCGGTGTGTAGTAAACATCGCCACTGGGGAGACAATTGCGGCCGGGCGTGGTGCTGGCCACCCACCCCTCGTGTGCCGTGTTGGCCTTCATAGGTGCTGCCCGCTAACAGCACTTGCCCCTCCAGTCTGTTGAGGCTATAGGGGACTCTTGTCTTTTTAGTGTTAAAAGCAAATCATAAAAGCCACCAGAGATTTGCGTCACGCTTTTCTTTGCTGCTTTCTATTCGGCATCGTGTGTGTTTTTTAGTGTGTTTTGTTTTTTATGTTATCCGTTTATTTTATTTTTCGTGACAACCCCAAATCACTCTTGCAAATGACTCATCCTCGGGTCCGCTTGAGCTCCCGCCTTAATACACGAATTTAATCTTGAAACTTGAGACCCTTTAATCTTTATTTTTCAAGGGTGGAGCAGCCGGTGCCGCGGTTATTTTTCATGTGTTATTGAAAACACCCCACACCCATGTAGTTCAAAAAAATGTTAAGTCTAATTTACGGCGTTTTCCCAATGCCGAGTAAAGCCACAGAGGAGTGTTTTTGTGTTTGTTTGTCACGCACCACTGACGGAAGCCACGACCCATTGTGTGGATGTTACTGCTGTCTGCTGCTTCACCACAATTACGCGGTGGCGAGGAGACGTTAACTCCCTCACCTGGTATGCAGGAGGTTTGTGGGTTCGATCCCGACCCTGACTATGCCTGTTGTATATTTGGAGTTCGCGTCTCTCATCTCTTTAGCTCCCGTTATGGATTTTTTCCGGGAGACCATCTCTGCCCGGTGCCTTTCCTGGTCTCAGGCTCTGGATCGCCTTCTGTACTTCTTCAACAGATGGCACCCAAGTCAGACATTCAAAGGGATGAATACTTCTTCCAATATTTGAGGCACGACAGCCTCAACAGGGTCATCCCCACTTTGCCCCATTATGTTTTCCAGGCTGAGAGATTTCCCCTCCCCAAAGACCTCACAGAAATGCTCAGCAAATCTGCAAACATGTTCCTGGGGTTCAGAGATCAGATCACTTTTCTTTCCCCTAATGATATTGATAGGTGTGACGCTGAAAAATACTCTTTTGATGGAGGCAGACTCCATCTCCTCAGAAACCTGCGACCACCACCCATCCTTGCAGCACCTTACGGCTCTCTGAACCTCCGAGCGAAGGCTGCAGTAAGCCTCCTAATTCTCTGACGTGGGATGCTGCAAACGGTGAGAGTGTGCCTGTCTCTTTTACTCAGCCAGCCTGAACACCTCCTCTGTTAGCCAGGGTCTCTGGGAGGTCTGGACTGTGAGCTCAACGCAGCCATTGCAGCTGCATGAGCCACAGTCCTAAAACTCGCCCATTTCCCCTCGGCATCAGGCAGAGTGGGGACGATGCCAACCCCAGCTGCAAGTGATGATTAGATTCTCGCTTGCAACTTTCATCAGCCAGCTGAGACCAGGCCACTGTGAATTTAATGGGTCCTGCATGGGTGTACACCCACCACCAGAGTGAAAGAATGGCAGGCGCATCCTACAGATGACAAGCAGATGGTCAGTGAGCAGATCAGCTCCACGGTAGGTCCTGGTGTCAAGGACATGGGCCCGCATCCGCTGTTCCATCACTATGTAGTCCAGCAGATGTTGTTGCTTGGACCCGGCATGCGTCCACGATGTTGTGTGGATGCACCGATGCCGGAAGATCGTATTGGTAATTACAAGCCCATGGGCTGCACAAAAGTCTAGCAACTCCTATCGTTATTGAGCTGATCTGGCCAATACTTTCCAATCATCCAGACCAAGTGCAACCATCATGACCAACTCAGGCATTAAAGTCACCCAATAGGATGACCCTATCCCGAGGGGCCACTTTAGCTAGCATCTGTGACAGGTCATAGAAGGAATCTGAATCATCGGCCTTGCCTGCATCCCTCCACTGATGTTCATCTTCGGTGGGGGCATAAATAACCACGCCCTCCACTCCCCGCCTCAGTTGATTGGAAGGCAAGCCCAAAGTATCCTGGGCTTACAGCTTCCCACAACTCACCGCCACGCTCCCATGCCCCCTTCATTATTTTATTCAGAAGAGCCACTCCCTGTTGTTTGGCAGTCTCCTGCCACAAGTAGAAGACTGTCCACCCCTCATGGTGGCAGGAGCCAGAGCCATTCCACTGGACCTCCTGAATACCGCAGAAATCAAAGCGGACCAGTCCAGCTCCTGACAGAGGAGTTGGCAGCCTCTCCTCTGCAATGAGCGTTCGAACATTCCACGTGGCCACCCGGAGTGGCTTTTTGTTGCTTCTGGAGGAACCCCGAGGGTAAGGATTCGTCTCCTGGCTCCATCAAATGGGGTTGGCCAGGAGACGTCAGACGCCTTTCCCCTCTGGGCTCCGACAGGAGCTTAGTTGGATATATTGCACGTGGTTTTGTGGCAATTAAATTGAAGGTGGAGGGGTTACCAGCCCCTCGCACAAACACACGCACGCTGGAAAGCAATGTTCATAGCAGTGGCCGATGTTCTTGGTGACAATGGAAAATGACCCCAGATATATTTGACCTTGAAGAAAATGTAACCGCATTTTACGAAACGCGCTTGTAAAAAAAATGCAGCCCTTTGAGATCGCGTTTACGTTTTCGTAACTTTATTTTTTTTACTTTTCATAAAACACCTGCAAGAATGTACACTACAGAAAGTCCCAAACAAGGCACAAAAGGTGAAACTGTACACGTTTACACAACACAACTAAACTCAAGAGCGGCGTTTCCCCCATCCTCAAAAGACACAGGTAAAACGGACAAAAAGGAACACTTGCAAATTGTAAAAACAAAACAAGGTTTTACAACATACGGCACACAAAAGCTCCCACAGCCACGGACAACTTACAAATGCGAGCATTGGGTAAGTTGCACCTTCGCACTAACACGAACAATTTAATATAATGTATATATATAATATAGTTTTTATCAATTATAAAAACCTTGCAGCAAGTTCCACACACCAAAGCCGACGTTCTTTGAAAGCATATATCTACAGACGCTACAATTACCGAAATATTGATTTGCATAGCAAACAGCTTTGGTTGGAAGCGTGAATAACTCGCGATTTCGTTCCATACGGTACGTGGGTGAGAGGGTGACAGGAAATGCAAGGGTGGTACTTTTATACACGAACACGCACACGCACGCACGCGCGCTACAATGCCGCTGCTGCAAAAAAAAACACAGTAAAATTACAAGTCTTAAAAGCGTAAGACGGTACGTTTGCTACGATTTAATTAATACGAATACACGATCAGAGTATATTATTATTTGTTGTTGTTGTCTAGCCACGACCGCGTGAGACTTTGTTGAAGTTTGCAAATGGTTTTGTTCTACAGAGGCGCGTGGGGTGATGCGTTGGGTGTCCACTACCCCCCGCCTCCCTTGGGTGCCCCTCCCCCCCCCCCGTCTTTGGTGCAAAGCTGCACCAATACGACTGCCCCCTGAACACGCAGAATGATGGGGGGGGGGGGNACAGAAACTTAATCCCATTTATATTTTAGTTGAGTTGTTGTCTTCTCCTCCTCCTCCTCTTCCCCAAAATGTGTTTCGTTTTTATTGGAGCCAGTATTTTGGTTAAAAAAATAAACGTAAAAAAANTGAATATCAATGCGTAATGCACGATAACGTTGTTGGATTTCACGCACGTGAGAGTCCAAACATTGTTTGTGAGAAAGCGCCTTAAATGCAAAAACGAATTAAAACGACAGGCCCCGGGGAAGACAACCTGTCGTAGCGTGCTGTGGGACAAACTTCGGGCCGCTCGTTCCAAGCGCGATTTATCCCAAAAGAATTTAAGTTACAAAAACGAAAACGTGGGGAATCGTGTGCTTACAAGATGCCACGGGCAGGGCCGTGAGCGAGGCACCCACTGGTACCTTGTGGTTGAGAAACGTCACAGCCGAGATTTGCGACATTGCGGTGCGAAGGGCGTAGTTTGAGCGGCGTTGTTGAGCAGCGAATTCGCGCTTGTGAAATCACTTCGACTTCGCAAAAGAAATGCTGAAGTTCTATGGAGCGTTTATTAATCCCTGACAAATGGATTTTAATGAGCAATGCAGCAAAATGGATCATCACAACATCGGCGCGACGCACCGACGCAAACACCCTGCGATGTGTCCAAACGTTAGCGGTCAGTGTCACCCGTGTGTCTGTGTTTTAACGGAATAAAAATCTATCAAACTATAAAACATTAACAGGGACTCCTCTACTTACGAACGAGTTAAGTTCCAGGGCTATTCGTAAGTCGATTTGTTCACAAGTCCAACTTGACTTCTGTCGGTTCCAAACATTTTGTACGGCGTGTACACGAAACATGGGGGGGGGGGGGGAATGGCTTTAAAAAGAAGTATCACTTCCTGCAGATGCCACCACCGCAGAGGTCGCAACCGGGTACCCGATACCCGTACCCAGTGGTGCGGCGGTACGGGTAGACCGTGAGTCACTGGTGAGTAACCGTTTGTCACTCATTTCCCAACGTCTTGTCTCTTCTCACAATTCAAGTTCCTAGAATCAACCCACTGGCGCCTGCAACATGGCTTCATCCCAGAGGTCGCAATCAGGTACCCGATACCCGTACCCTACCCGTACCCGGCCGGGTACGGGTAGGGTACGGGTACCCGTTTGCGACCCTGGTGCGGCCGGATACGGGTAAGGAATCAAAACCCATTTGCGACCTCTGCACCACCGCAACCTATTGCGCGGTGGCTGCACTTTACGACTGTAAAGGTCCGAACAGGCAACTGGAAATACGGACAGGTTTGTTCGCATCCCTGAAAGTTCGTGAGTCGAATGTTCGTAAGTAGATGAGTCCCTGTACGTATACATTTTTTTACGCGTAATTTTAGGTACAACAACGGCTCTTTTGTATTTTTACAACATCATAAACTCCTCTATACACATTACGGTCAATAATAGTTAAATAGTCCATGGGTCAGAGCAGAAATGGGTACCACCGGAGGCAGCGAAACTTTAGTTGGATCTATTTACACGGCCAATAGGAGCCAATTATTTGATAACCCCACTGATTTCTCATGGTTATCGCACAATTCACTCTTGATTGCTCCACGTAGAAGAAATTGGCACCGCAACACAGCAATGCCACCTCCAGGTGAAATCTCTGTTCTGGGCTCACGGACTACACCCACTTGATTCTCAGGCATATGAATTGTGTGGGCTGTAACATTATATATATCTCTGATGCTACTTAGTTCTTATAAAACAGGATACAAGAAGCCTTTTTTTTAAATGCCCTGTTACACACGTCAGCTTACGAGTAATTTTTGGTGCTTACAACACAGTGGTAACGATTCGGCTCGGGAACGGTTACAGTCCGCGCCAAGGGCTACAACGGCATTTCGCCCACGTTCAAAAAAACCTCCCTGCCGCAAAGCGAAGTTCAGATGAACCGTGAAGGTGGCGGGGCCGCTCCACCCTTAACGACTTGCGAAAACCACCGTCCTACCGGGAGGCAAAGCAAGCCTGCAAAGTCGTTGGGATCGCAGTTTTGAAAGAAAAATGGCCCAGCTCCTAAAAATGTGCGTTACTGTGCGGCCCCCATAAGGCAAATTAGCCGTAACTTGGCTCAGAAAAGAAAATGCGGAGGTCGTCTGTTTTGCGTGGCCAAATGTAAAATAACACTTTAAATGCATTCGCCCACGGGGCCATGCGGCGTTAATCTTTTCCCAAACAGCATTTGTTTAATGCAGGCAAACTGTGGAGAGCGGTTTCAACTTTCCTGGGCGTTCAACAAACGCCGCTTTTGGCCGTGAGGTCTTGGGGGGGGCAGCGTTGGACAAGCCTCTTGTGCCGACGGCTTGCGCGTCAATAAAGAACCAAAGCAAGCGCAAAAACACAGTCCCTGTAGTACGTATTTACAAACAGGATGTGGCGCGTTGAAGGTAACATTCGAAGTGCGCGTGAGAAAGAAAATAAAAAAGGAACGTGAGTGAAAACGGGTTTCCCCCGGCGACAACGCGATGCATTGCGGAGAAATGCGTTCTCGCAAAGCTCATAACAGGTGCAAGTGAGGGAGGATGAGGCTGCAAGGTGAGGACAAGTGGCTTTTGGTGAGACGTCTTAGTCGCACAAATGCGGTCGTGACAGCTCAACGGAGTGGCTTATCATTGTGTGGACATTTATAGCAGCCAAATACTCTAAAAACGCGTGATGCTGAGTCTAAATGTGGAGGGGGGGGGNACAGGAGAACCCAGAGAAAAATCCAACGGCTACGGGAAACTCCAAATATACAGCAGGTGTCAGGGTCGGGATCGAACCCACGACCACCTGCAAACCAGGCGTGGGAGTTAACATCTCGCCAAATTCAGTGGCACGCAGTGGTGTGGTTAGTGCAGGAGAGGCGGCGGTAAAGGGGTCTCAGTCTCTCTCTCTATGTGTGCTGGCCAATGTCTCAGTGGTCTACACGATTGTACATCGCAGAGGCAGCAGTGGTTCAATTAGTCACCCGGGCATTGCAAGAGATAATGAAAGTGAGAGTAGCATGAGATCAAATATATAAATAAAGTGAACAATCCCTTCGATGTTGCAGAACAAATCGACTATTCGCCACGTGTATTTCACGGGAATTGTTTTGTCACTCAAGAGAAACTATTTGTACAAATAAATACGGAGTACTTTGAGAAGCTACATCAAACCGACTGACAGTGAACGGCTAGAATTATCAGATGGAGCACATGTAAGTTACAATTTGAGAGAGAGAAAATCTTGATTTAAAGTTTTCGTGACTGCAGGGATTCAAAATAATAAAACGTATTTTTTATTATTATTATTTCCCTTCTGTGTGACTTTACCGAAAGAACCAAGAGTAGAAAAAATCGTATAAAAGTTCGCAGTAGCGTCGAACACACTCCAAAGTATTGTCCCGAGTTTTATTTTGCTCACTTTTTGTTTACGCCTTGTTGAGAATGCCCTCAACGTTTCGTGGTGATAGCCCGACTAATCCACGCGTGTGCTTTTGTAATACGTCTTTTTTAAAAAAACATCATTCAATTGGGATTTCACATTTTTACGAGGGTCATTATACACTGTGCCGAGTCTAAATGTGATGCATCAATAAGCTGGTATATAAAGTCACAAGCAGGTCTTCAACCGTGAGTTCGAGCGACGGCTAAAAACCCGTCGACGGTTTAATTAACATTTTTGTTTTCTTGGTTCTTTCGGTAAAGTCACGTAGAAGGGAAATAATAAAATAAGAATGCTTCAGACGCTGTCTCCCCGACAGACCTGTTCTTCACCTGAGGACGGCTGCTTGCGTTGTGGCCGAAACGTCGTGAGAATTATTTATTATGTTTTATTTTATTATTTCCATTCTACTTGACTTTACCGAAAGAACCAAGAAGATGAATCCCTGCAGTCACGAAAGCTTTAAATCGAAATGTAACATTTTTTTTTATATTTTAGCGAGCCATGTCGCTTGACGGGTCGGCAACGATTCAGCCACGCACGCATCCACATGGGCGAGGCAACACGGCCGCACAATCCTCCACGCCGTCGGGCCACAGCAGAGAGATCTGTCAAGCAGGGAAATGAGCATGGGCAATTCCTCTCCCCCGCTTGGTGCACGAGCAAGGCTACACAATGCGTCCGTACGTATGGAGAACTTCTATCGCACCGTACGTATCCAGCCGTGCTCGCCGGAGGTGCTAACGGAAAGCCACCTTTGACCATAACGCAACTTTAAAAAAAAAAGTTAATTTGTACAACAAAAACGATGTGCCTAAAGCGGCAGCTTAAAATAAACAATAGCGGAATATCAACAGAAATGTACGGATTACAGGAAACCCCTTACGTTGACATTTTACATTTTGCCACCGAGTGTACGGGGCGACAAATAGACAAAGGCGGAGGGCGGGGCGGGGTGGGTGGTGGGTGATACCTCGGTGAATTTTAATTAAGCGATACTCTTTGGTTCTTTCGGTAAAGTCACGTAGGTATAAAAAAAACATCACGACGTTTCGGGCGCAGCACAAGCGTCCGTCATCAGGTGGGAAAGCACGAAAGAACCAGAGAGTATAGATTCCTGCAGTCACGAAAGCTTCAAAACAAGATTCAATGAAGCTACACGCAAAAAAAAACACCACGTCAATCACCACTGATTTCCTCTTTAATAAATGCGCCCAGCCTTCGGCCCCACTATTTATACGTGGGCTGCACACGTTTAACTAGTGCAAAAACACGTTTACGGGTGTCCTGACAACCTACGGATACGTTGGGCGAGCACAGCAAGAAGGAGCGACGCTTCGAACAAGCAGCGGGACGTTTGGCCCCCGCAGAAAGCGTTCGGGTGCCATGGTGGTGGCGAGACGTGAGCTACTCCGCCTGGGATGAAGGAGGTCGTGGGTTCGATCCCGATCTCGAGCCTGACGCCTGCTGCACGCGCTTGGAGTTTGCAAGGTGAGTGTTTGTCTTTATTCCGTGGTCGGGTGGACTTTTCTCCGAGTCCCTCCCGGTTCTTGTCCGTGCACATTTACAATCAACAGCGTGCTGTGAATTTCGATCCGATAAGCCACTTCGTCGAGCAATCATTTATAGCCACGTCGCTTCTGAAGAAGAGCTATACAGCTCAGTGGCCGAGATCCGGTAAAATAAAAAAACGTAGTAGCAGTTAGTAAATGGTCATTGGGGTTGTGACAATTAGTGACATCTCCGATTTACAAAATAAAAACTATTATTTTGTTCGCGGGCAACGCATCGAACGGCGCACGCAAGAATCCTTGCCCATCCGTGCGTCGTATCTGGCTCGTGGGGAACCTGCACGCGCATCACGAATCGCGGGGTCCGTGACCGTGCGGATTAAAAAATTAACCCGTAAAAACAAAGTTTTTCACTATAAATCCTTATATGCGTGGCATCGGGGCGGCTAGAGTCCTCTCGTCTCTTGACTTGAGATGGCTGTCACCTATGGGTCAGATGATTGTCTGGCAGCATTAAACAATTGGTAATTAAATATTTAATTTTTTCCCCTAAACAGTGTAAAATTTTGGAAAAATTTTTTTCACGAAAATGCATTGTCACGCACAACGAGTCTGTGTGCAAAATGTCAGCTCGATTGGATCACGGGAAGTGGGTTAAAAACGACCGAAAGATTTGCACGGTCCTAAGCAAGCAAGCAAGTGAACTTAATATAAAGGATAAAAAAAAATGGAGAATAAATTCCACGTGGTTACGATGCTCTTGGGCGGCTCCGTAGAGCTCCCCCCCCCCCCCAGTGGAGGACCCCCCCCCTTCCGGGACGCAGTGGGCGTTAGCGGCACCATGCAGGCCTGCGCCTTTAACTTCACCTTGCAAGGGCACAAGTGGATGGAATCGACAAGGGAGATCACTCTCTCGTCGCACGGGTCTGCATGCAATTAAGGTGCTTTTTGCAAGTCTATCGTCCGAAAGAGTGGTGTTTAAGTCACTCGACGTATGTCTTAGACCAGGGGTCGGCAACCTACGGCTCCGGAGCCGCATGCGGCTCTTTACGGGCTGCTTCTTGACGATGAGTACGTATGTACCCAGATGCATTGCGGCTCTTGAAATACTGAATTTGTACCGAATTGGAAAGAAATGGCTCTTCTTGTTATTTTGGTTGCCGACCCCTGTCTTAGACCATTAAATAGCTTCTCCACCAATGGTTATAAGCTGTGACACATATCGGCTTTTCAGTCGCAGAATTCCTCCCAGTGAGTTCCAGAACATTCTTAAAACTACTATCGTTAACCTGAAGGGACCCAAAGGACAGACTTGGCGAGGCAATAAAAGTGTTTTTTTCGTGATCAAAATCCTTTCAACGTCATCAAACGAAACTATCGAACAGCGCGAGTTGGGAGCGCAGCGTTTGTTTTTAAGTGAAATGCAAAAACACGTAGGCTTTCGCGACCAATATTATTAATAAAAATGTTTGGCTGTGTCGGGTGGTGGAGGGTTACGACACATTTATTCTTATGCAAAAACGCCAACGTTATAATGTTACAACTGTAATATCAGCTTATATAGCGCGGCACGGTATTCACTCACTCTCGAGGAAGGAAAACTAATCGGTGGTGCTGCGAGATGTTAACTACCTCGCCGGGTATACAGCAGTTCGTGGGTTCGATCCCGACCCTGACGCCTGTATACTTGGGAGTTTGCGTCCTCTCCCGTGGCCACGTGGATTTTTCTCCGGGCCTCCTGTTCCCCCCCACATTTAGAATCATGCGTTTAGAGTATTTGGCTGCTGTACATTTCGACATGATGAGCCATTTCGTTGACCTATCATTTGTGGCCAGGTCGCCACTGAAAATAAAGTCAATAGCACAGTGGGCCTTACCTGGTATAAATAAAACTTTTTTTGTTAAATTGTTTTACTCGGGAGGCGCGAGAAACCGCGGACAAGCAAGAAGGCAGCAGCAGGCGGTGAGGAGCCGGCGCCACCGACAACTGCCCAAGTTCTGGCGTCCTCTATACACTACGGTGATATCGGCCAATGAATGAGCGCCTAACATGTAGGGAGGAAATCACAGCGCCAAGATAAAAACCTCATGCGGACGAGTGGGGGCAGAAAACTCGACAGATGAACTTTGTTTACAATATAAACTTTGCTTAATTCGTCTAAGTCCTTTGAAATGCCATACAATCGATTCTTTTACTTTAACAAAAACGAGTGAAAATGTAATGTGTTTCCAAATAGCATGTTATTTGGACGTATATACTGTCGTCATATTGACGGGAGTGGCAGACGTCCTAAAAGTATTCAGAGATAGCTCGTAAAAAAAAAAAAACCCTAATGCAGCTAATATTTGCGTTGTTTTTTAAATCGGTTGCGCCAGAACGCAGCGGTTGAACATTACCATCGCTGAGTGGATACATGAGGAACAAACATCTTGCCCCTCGAGACAGCAGAATACCAGCGACCGGTACTGTGGCTACCACGTAGTGGCTTCGAAGATAGTGGGAGCTAGTGGCTCTCTGTGTGTGTGTCTGTGAAGCAACACGGACACGCTTGAGGGAAAATAAAGTAGTTTGTTGTAATGAAAGTAACAAAATATATACACGACTAATGCCAAGCTTTGCACGTAACATCTTTGGGGGATATCCTATATTACGTTTGCTCTAACGTGGACTTTGGTTGAATATTTGTGGAAAATTTCACACACATCCTGAACATAGGCCTTCTCGTTGTAGTTTAAATATTGCCGGACACATATTTGATCTCAAAACCCAGCGGCGGTGGCCAAGTTTCGAGTAAGGCGAAGTAAAACCGAGGGACCTCATCAGTGTTTAAATTTGGTTGCACGCAATAACATCAATGACAAACGCCGATATTGTCTTTCGGAAACCGTTAAGAGGCTGAATCGGAGGAGGACGCCTGCCACGATTGGAGCAAGCGACGAACTTGGGCCGCGTGCGTACGATTCAGTGACGGGAGGCGAAAGACATGTCCACGTGACGCATCGGGAAGGCCTCTGCCGCGCTACCCACGACAGCGACCTTCTCGAAGGACGGAATTTCCCTGCGGAGTTTTGTCGATTCCTGAGACGGTGACGTGAAGAATATTCCCCATTTTTTATTTTTTTAAAGATCCCCGTTCCTTAAAGTTATTTTTTTCGTGTCACGGACGCAAACGCACGGTAGAATATTTTGCCAAGTGCGTACGCGCGGCGACGGAAAATAAACGCGGCGATTACATTTAGAACGCAAATGTTACGCGACGGTTATTTATATCGGCGCTAGCGGGATGAGTAACATCAACGCCACTTGTATGCCCAGGTTGTCCTGTTATTCGAAAGCACATTTTAACGTAAGCAAAGTTTTACATCCATTTTTGTTGTTGTTTTTTTTACCAGTAAGCTCACTTTCTTTAAAAGGCACTTATAAGAGTTAGTTGAAGAAAATGAATTTTGCCAACAGAGACTCATGCTGCTTTCTTTGAAGTGTATACTAAGAGAGAGAATGTGCACATTTGAAATCACTTTTCAATCTGAAGATCTTCAACGACTTCCTAAAAGGAAACCTCGCGACATTTCTTTGGAAACGCACACGCGCGTTGAACTTCTTTCGCACCGTACGTAGCCAACCGTGCAAATCGGAGGTGCGTGGAAGGAAATATAAACGGTGGGAAAAACGGGATGCGTTTACGCGCGGGCAGAGACAGACACGCCGAGTTACGCGTACCACTTCTCGAGCAACGCGCGTTCGGCTTCGACGGACTTCTTGGGAAGCTCCAAATTCCAGGTGAGAAATGAGAGAAATTAAATTGTGCAAATCGTTTTTTCCGTGCCACGGTTGGTCAAAAAACGCCAATGGAAAGTTGGGCGTCTCTTTAATGAATCGTTCAATGGCAATTACGTTTTTTTGTTTTTCGGCCTTCTCACATGTTTGCATTTCGTACAACCTATACAATTGCACGGCTGGTTAGGCTTTCTGCGGCCGCACTGCACGTACGTCGCGCTTATCCTTCCGCACCGTATGCAGACACCAACGGTGCTAATTGGAGGTGCGGGGGGAAGAACAACGCGGCTCTCGGAGGCGTTTATGGGGGGGGGCTCGCGCAGAGACGTCGACTTCAACGTCTTAAATCGGCTCCTGAAGAAGCTCGTCGGCGCGCGTAGCAAAACGTCGGACATCACGCCGAGCGACATCGGGCGGAGAGGGAGGGTGGGGGAGGTAGAGGAATTGGATCCGAGAGCTCAAAACCACCTCTCGGTCAGAATCACTCCTCGCGACTTGCGCGTCGCGCCGCCGACGCGAGCGCCGCTCTCTCTCTCTCTCTGCCCGTTGCTCGGCAAGACGCAGCTCGTGTTCAACAACAGAAATAAATTGTCAAGCGGGCCACAGGAGGGGGCCCAAGGCAAAGTGGCAGTGAGGGGGGGGGGGTTACTTTCGGGAGTAAAAAGGACAACGAGTGCAAGGCAAAACGGCGAGGCGAGATGGGGCTAAAGGGGGCAAAGCCACACGGCGAGGATTTAAGGCCGACCATTCCCGCAGGCGACGTCGAGCTCAGCTTCCTGTTAAAGGCGGCGAACCCTGTCCTCTCTCGATCGTCCGCTGCTGTATATAAAACGAGAACAATTAGAACTAACCAATCGCAAACAACGGACATGGACAGGCAAGGTGGGGGAGGAGGTTTGTTTAATTGCCAAACAAAAAAATAAACGTTTCGAGTTTCACAACCAACCTGGATGCTGCTGCCCGCAGGCGTGCGACGGTCAACGCACTGAGGCTTGAAATCCAGGGGTCGCGGGTTCAAACGATGGGGGCAAGTTTCTTAAATGCGACCGCCTCTTGTCCACCCAGTGGAATAAAATGAATCCGGGGGGGGGGGGGAGCCTCCGGAGCCGCATGCATGCGGCCATTTGAATGACTGCTTCGTGGCGTTATTTATTAAGGACCACCGGCTCGCATTCACCACGTGGATGAAAAATAAAAAAATTGCTCCGCCGAATTCGAAAAGAAGTGCCCTTCTTGTTATCTTGGTTTGCCGAGCCCCGAGTCAGTGAACCAGGAGGTGGCGGCGTTGGGTAACATGTCGGGAAAACTCCCAACAGTTCCAAGGCATCTTTGGCCACTGTGGAAGAGCAGGCCAAATACCCCTTCGAGAGAGCAGCGGTTCCCAACGAACGCAGAGGCCCGTGGGAAGCGGTCCGCGGGAACTGCTGCATATGCTACGATGCAGAGCGGTTTACATGTTTTTGTTTGTGGCAATGTTATTGGTGCGCGCGGTGGGGGCAAACATTTGCCGAGGCTTGACAGCGACAGTCGGCTGATGCAGAGTGCTTGGGAACCACTGCTCTCTCTCTCTAGGGGGCTCTCTGGAGGCTTCCTTTCTGCCAACGGTGGGTGCCACAAGAAATTGCGTGGCTGCTCCTCTGCCCGTCGGTTATACAAAAAAAGTGCGCAACTTTCAACGGGGTTTGCCTTGAGTGAGATTCGTCAGTGAATTGTGGTCTGCCTAAAGCAGCGCCGGGGGGGGGGGGGGGGGACGGACCAGCCCGATGTTTGTGGCGTGAGTCGTGGTGCGAGGTTGGTTTGGTTGAATCAATTGTAAAGCCATTCGTCTGAAAGACCAATTGGTCAATTAATTGAACGTTCTTATTTGCTGCGTGGAATTAAAACAAACCTCCTTATCTGGGGCATTACACACGCACGCGCACGCACAAGGTTCACATAAACGCCGATAACGTTTTGCACCTGACATTAGTACACAATTAAGGATCTGGATATTAAGGCTCATTGTTAAGGTAGACATGGCTTATATCATTCGTTAATTTACATCCGGGGGGAAAAAAACCCAAACAACTGTGCTTCAGTTTACGACGATGAAAAGGGGTCTTCCGATTCTTATTTGCATCATCTTCCATTCATTTTTGGTAAGTTTCTTCTCCGTATCCACTGTGGTTTTAACTCAAGCAGGCTGTACAACGTCCGTTACACTTTCTATGTCTCTGCTCAATGTTATGTATGTTGAACTTCTTTCGCACCGTACGTAGCCAACCATGCAAATGCAAAGTATTCGCTGTTTTAGTGATTGTCCGTTTTAAAAAAAAACAAAATTTCGTTATAAAATAAAACCCTAACCCCCCTTTTCGCCATTCTGCTGGCAAAGATCAGAAACACGTTCGACTCCCTCCCTCCCTCCCGGTCTCCTTGCGTGGCTCCGCTCCCACGACAAGGCCCAGGGTGTGCTGCTCACCGCCAGCCCAACAGCAGTGCAGGACTCCACCCCCCCCCCCCGCCCCACCTCGTTCTCCACCTCCTCTTCACTTCACTAAACAGCGACCACTCTTCCTCCTCTCCGAGGTCATCTCCTCTCAGTGTCCTCCTCCTCCTCTTACTTCCAGTTGCTTCCATGACAAAAGAGGAGCTTGCCACCTATTAACTCTGAATGCCATTTTTTNCTTCTTCCGATTTCAATGTCGAATCCTCCTGCGAAAGGGGAAAACGGAAAGAGAGGGATATTAAGAATCACAAACGCAACGGCGTTAACCGATGTTTGCCCATCTTGAAGCAGTGCTGCGGAAAAACTGTGCACTGCCAGAAGATGTGCGGTTGTTTAGAGTTGAACGTACGTTGGTTGGAGGGCAGGTAGACAGTCGGTGGGCAGTGCGTGGTAGGTGGCTGGAGAGGTATGGAGGTAGAAAAGTTAGTGGGTTCGCCAGGTAGGGTATTGGATAAGGTGGCTGGGGCTGGTTCGTAGACGATTTTGTGGTGTGTGCATATGTAGGTAGGAATGTCAGTACGAAGAAATGTAGGAATGTTGGTAGGTAGGTAGGTGGATGGTTGGGCATGTAGGTGGGAAGTGGGTTATTGGGCAGGTAGTTAAAATAGCTGGGTAGTTAGGGAATTAGGTCAGCGGTAAATAGGCAGGAAGTTGGAGGGTGGCTACGTGGTCGCTTGGTAGTTGGTGATGGAAGTTGTTTCTTGTCCACATGCATTGTGCGACGAGACGTGATTACAGCGGAGCGTTAGCGTCACGCTCCGTTCACTTTTGGAAGTTCCACAACAACTTTCTGTAACCCTCCACAAGAAGGCCGCGCGCCACCGTGGCACCAAACAGAGACGAAAGGGTAAACAAACATTTTAATTATCCAAGAAAGCAAACGCCTAATTACTTCTCTTACAAAATAAGTTCAGCGGGTGCGCGGGTCCGAGACTCCAATCAATTCCGTCAGATGTGCGCGCCAAGATATCACATTTGAGAGTGCCCTTTCATTTCGGCCCGGCTTTAAAATAGCACGCAGATTGGTTATTTTCATTCAGTAGCGGCGTGGCGCACAGCACGACATTCTGTGGCTCGCGGGTTGGCTGGGGGCCACGGTTGAAAGGGCCGAGTTTGCGGTGCGCTAAGAATAGACAGATTTTGAAGAGGAGGAAGGGGGGCGAAAAACGTTCCACAACAAATCGGATGACCGTAAAAAAAAACTATTTTATCTGTCGCCATGTTCTAAATCTCTTCTTTTGCTAGCCCACACCGCAATGCCCCCCCAACCCCCCCCTCCCCATTGGAAACCTCAACACAACGGTGGGGGGGGGGGNCTTCTGGTCCGCAGGCCGCCGTATCTGGTGCTGCCACTTGCCATTCAGAAAAAAAATGGGGAGGGTATCAGCTCTGTACATCTTTGCTTACACTGCGGGTCTTGTGTAGCGGAGACCGCACAGACAAAAAAAGCCCGCGCACAATCACCCGCCGCCCGTCCGTTATAAAGGAGCCATTCCTGCCGTCGCTTTACCTCTCGTCTCAGGCTGTGACCATAACACAAAAACCATCGACAAAGAATCCCCATAAAGCCTTAACAGACTGTTGGGGCAAGGGCTGCTAGCGGGCACCTATGAAGGCCGGCACGACACTAGGGGTTGAGTGGCCAGCACCAAGCCCGGCCGCCTTTGTCTCCATAGCGCACTAGGTACTGATTTGAGGCTAAGTCGACCTAGGGAGGCCGAGGACTGGTTCGGATAATCGCCACTGGTGTTGGCCGTGAGCGGGAATTAAACTCGGGCCGCAGGATTCGTAGGGTGGTGCAGCGCGCTAACCGCTACACCACCATAACACACGCCGCACGTCAATGCAAAGATGCGAGCATAGGCGTACAGACTGTTGGGGCAAGTGCTGCTAGCGAGCGCATATTAAGGCCGGAACAGCACAGGATGGTGCAGGGTGGTGTGGCTCCCTAGCACCGAAATGTTTCACACATTGTGCCAGGTACTGATTAAGGCCGAATCTAATTCGGGGGGAGGGGGGACACTCAAACAGATTTAGATACCATAAGCCATTTTGCTGTTATTATAATAATGCAATATAATGATGATACGAAAGCTTCAAATCTAGAATTTAGTTTCAGTAGTTTAGGATGTCGACAGCAGTGCTCACCAAAGCTTCTCCAAATGCGTTTCCGATTTGGATAAAGGAGTAAAATTTCTACCCTGTGATGTCTCCTGAGTTATACTATTGTAATAACAGCCATAGAGGGTTCACGTGGGGATTGGCTTGCCGGTCCCGCTTTGTAGCCAATAAGGGTGAGCCAGGGAGCATGGCCTCGGCGTGATCACGGCATGTTAGCAGGGGTGATTGGCTTGGCCAATCGGGCCTCAGCTAATGGGAGCCGGATCAGGGCGTGGTCCCGGGATTGACCGGGAACCATCGGGAACGGTCAACGCTGTCTACGGAGGATTGGCTGGGGGTACCACGTGACGAAGGGATTAAGAGAGAGAGCAGTCGTGAGCAGACTTGGGAACGAGCAGAGCAGGAGTCACGCGCGTACGGGCCTCTGGGTGCCACGTGCGCGGTGGGGACTTGTCGGGAAGTCTGCCCTCTTTCCGTTGTCTGTCAGCAACGGGAGTGTGTGAAGTGTAACTGTGGAAGTTGAAAATAAAAAGGACTGATTCCGGAAGCCGTCTCAAGAAGGTTTATTACACTATTTAAAGCAGGCGTGAATGTCGTTTTAGGTTGCTTGGCTTTCGAGCTTTTTCAAATAGGGTCCTACATCAATAATTATAACATTCAATTAATTTTATTTGGTAAACATCAATAGAATTTACATGGTCTGGGTCACCACCTCCTTGCAGCTGCCACTGCACAATATCTATATATTTTAGCCCTGACATGCTGCCTAGATCAAGTGATGTGAAAAACCAAAACATCAGATTTTTTGACCCGGTGGGGGCGGGGGCGACGTGCGGTGATTGTGGGAAAATTGAGTGACAGAAGAAATAATTCCCCTTCTGATTTAAAGCTTTCGTGCAGGGATGATTCATATTCTTGGTTGTTTGGGTAAAGTCACGTAGAAGAGAAACAATTAAATAATATTTTATTATAATATATTTTTATTATTTTATTGTTTCCCTTCTACGTGACTTTACCGAAAGAATACGAATTTCCCTTCTAATTATTTTCCCCGGGGACAACGTGACGTCTCCGAGACCAACGGGGAGTGGCTCAATAATCTCAAGGTCGACCACGAGTCGACCGTCTGCACCTACGATGTCGACACGCCGTCATACAAGAGGAGCATCGACCATGGCCACGCAACTCCGGTCATCATTCTCGCAGCGTCGGCTTTTGGCTCGGCCATTGAACAAAGACGGTCGCCGCATCGCGCGTTTTCAGACGCTGCTTCTGCGGCCGTCTGGAACGCTCTTCCCTTCCGGTATTAGGAAGCCACTGGAGGCTACGCACTTTTAAATCTAGATTGAAAACTCGTTTCTCCAGAACTGCTTTGTCTTTCGTTTGTTGTCCTTCCCCGCACCTCGATTAGCACAGTTGGCTACATAGGGTGTGAATGAAGTTCAACATACACGTACATTGCACGCTATCAACACCAGATCATGTGCTCCTGTCCACCGCCACCACCACCGCCACCACCACCGCTACCGCTAAGGACCAACAACCCCCATTCCTCTCATGTTGCCAGGCTGCTTTAAGTGGGATGTTGTGGTGAGCACCACTTTGCTATGTATAACAACATCACAAGGGGCACCCTAATTATAATCAACAGCTGTGTGCATTAGAAGAGTAGGGAGAGAGACGGGGGGGGTGGGGCAGCCTGGATGGGGAGCAGTGACACCCTGATTAGAGGGGCGTAGCTCTTCGCTGTTTTGTTTTCCGTTGCCATACCGATGCACCCTAAATTAAAAGTCCGTGCTAAGTGTGCGCGCGTGTGTAGTGCATCTGTGCGCATGTGCCCGAGCGTATGCATGCGAATTTGGTCGTTGGGATTTGTATACGTGTGTGTGTGTGCAGATGTGGTGGGGAGCGGTGGTGTCGCGGTTAGCGCGCTGCGCTACGAACCGGCGACCAGAGTTCGATTGCCGCTCACGGCCTACACCGGTGACAATTATGTGAACCGGTCCTGGGCCTCCCTAGTTCGACTCAGCCTCAAATGAGTACCTGGTGTGGTGTGTAAACATCACCACCGAGGAGACAAAGGCGGCCGGGGTGGTGTTGGCCACCCACCCCTCGTGTGCCGTACAGGCCTTCATAGGTACTCGCGAACATCACTTGCCCCAAGTCTGTTAAGGCTATACGGGGGATCTTTGTCTTTGTTTGGAGTGTACACATAGCTGGATGCGGCCATTCCTGCCATCAGCCACACTACTTTGGTTCAGTCCCATGACCTCCGTCAGTAAGCCTTTGCCCACTCTACGCGGCATTGCTGTGCGCCCCGAAGCCTAGAGAACAATGACCACACGGCGTTGGTGGCAGTACAGGCGCAGGTCAAGGTGAACAAGTCCATCGCTGCCAATGATGTGGTGACCTCTTGCAGCCGTCGTTGCAATGTTGACACCTGAGCACCAAGATCCGTGCTTGCAGTGTCCCACCACCAGCTGGCTTTTAGCTAATTTCTTTAGAAATGATTTTTGTTTGTTCGTTTGCTGTCCTTCCCCGCACCTCCGCTTAGCACGGTCGGCGACGTACGGTGCGGAAGTTCAACATACCCATGAGTATGGGTCTCTTGTGGATCTCTGTGGGTCTCTATGGGTCTCTTCCTTCCGATATTAAGAAGCCACTGCAGTTATGCACTTTTAAATCTGCGTTTGAATCTCGTTTCTTTAGAACTGCTTTTAGTGTTTAGTTTCTTTTCCTTACTCCTGCACCTTCGATTAGCGCCGTGCTAATCGGATGTGTGGGGAAATGTCCAAGGAGGTGTGATGTGTGGCTCCATTCATGGCAACGCGTAGCGTAGCGGGCTCGTCAATGCCGCACTGGGGAGCGGCGGCGCAGCGGTTAGCGCGCTGCGCTACGAACCCCGCGGACCCGAGTTCGATTCCCGCACACGACCAACATGCGCAAGCGTACTCCTGGACGAGGGCACGACAACTCTTCACCGTCGTGAGTTGAGAGCCGGGTTAAGAGGGTTCAGTGTGGCCACGACGATTGGTAGAGCTGGCATATAGGACGAAGTAAGTGAAATTTACCATTTGTTTATGACGAACCTCAACGCTGTGGTTCAATAGTCAAGTTGAAAATAAGAATACACTGCTGTGATAATTACTGCTCACAAAGCAGGGCAGAAGTTTAAAACAATAGATTAATCAAATCCCTCTGTTTTTTTTTTGTCGTGCAGCCACCCACCCCATCTGTTGAGTGTCACTCTTGGCGTCTCTGCGCTACCATTATATTTGCCCTTTGTCTGTGCAGTTTGTCCGAGCGACAATCTTCGCTCAGCTGTCCAGGGATTTCCTTCGCCAATTTCTGGCCTTCACTGACGCAAAGCAGAGCGGGGCCCGTTTGAAGTTCAGTGCTCGCGCAGCTGTTCCATCATTGGCCGAAATTGTGTCACAAGGGACCGCTTTTCGGCCAATCACCGCGTGGCTGTGATGGCAGATGCTGGCAAGTGGCCTCTGGGTGCAGCGATTTCTGAAAAATTCACCTCCAAAGTAAAACACACTGAATTTTGTTATATGATTGTATTGTATTGAAAAGAATAATAATAATGATAATCTACCGAAAGTGTGCCCCTCATGTAAAGGGAATATTCATCAAATAGTTATGGGACGTCGCTGTTTATTCATTATAGCTGGTGCCACTGCTCGCTGCTAGAGTTTAAAATGAAAATATCTTTGTCTCATTGAATGATGCCGAAAGCACAAATGGCATATATATGAGTAAAACAATAAATTGGTGTGTCATGATTTACTGCCCTGCCCACCTCCCAACCTCGCCCCCCAATGATTAAATTAACTGTTACAAATTGGAGTCAACATTTGACATGTTAACTACGTCGCCTGGTATACAGGATATCAGGGCTTCAATCCCGACCCTGGCGCCTGTATAAATATCTGTGGTCACGTGGATTTTTCTCCGGGTCCTCCGTTTTTCCCTTCCACATTTAGAATCAACGTCACGCATTTAGAGTATTTTGGCGGCTATAAATGTCCACATGATCGCCTACTTCGTTGAGCTATCATTTGTGATACCAGATCGCTTCTGAAAAGAGCTACATAGCTCAGTGGGCTTTACCTGGTATTAGTTTTGTCACATTTGATTGACCCCCCATTCGTCGAGTGGCACCCATTCAAACCGTTAAGGCAAAAATATTTAGCCACGATTTTGCCACGTTCTTAAACCAACCAACCCTGAGCGCTAGCGTCCAGTTTGCGAGACGAACGCACGCACGTACGATGTTGAACCTCTTTCTCAAACGTACGCAGCCGACCGCGCTGATCGGTGGTGCAGGTGGTCGGGGGGGGGGACAACAAACGACTGTGGCGGCGGAAGCGTCGTCGTCGCGTGCTTGGCAAGGCACGACAGCGACGCGCAAGGACAAGGAGAACCAAAGTGCTCATTACCCCCAGACGATGGTGCCGCGTCGTTATATGATGGGGCTCGCTCCTGCCTGGTACGAGTCGAGTGCCTGCGTCGCCAACGCCGAAGCTGTGGAACGGATGGCACAAACACACACACCGCACCTACGATTACGGGGTTGGCTACGTACGGTGCGAAAGAAGTCTAACGTGCATAAAGACAAAGATAAAGACCACCCCCCTTCCCTGTATAGCCCGTAACAGACTGTTGGGGCAAGTGCTGTTAGCGAGTAGCACCTATGAAGGCCGGCACGGAACACGAGGGGGTGGGTGGCCAACAACCATGCCCGGCCGCCTTTGTCTCCCCCAATGGCGATGTTTACGACACACCGCATCAGGGCCCAGGACCGGTTCAGACAATCGTCACCGGTGTTGGCCAGTGAGCGGGAATCGAACTCGGGTCGCCGGGTTCGTGTGCGCAGCGTAGCGCTGACCACTACACTACCGCTACCCTACGCACGTAGACGCGCACGGTGAACGAGCGGAGCATCAGCCCCACTCGGCAACGGTGGCACAAGTGCCATGGCGCTGCACGAGTCGGCCGTGGTTGTCAAGTTCTTATTTAGACGTCGTCGCAGATGATATCGTGGATATCCGTGGGAATTTTTTTTCCAGTTTCAAAAATCATGAAGGAACACGAAAAATCAGAAGAGGTTTGACCCTTTCTGGCGATAAAACAGGAGTCGTGTTAAGATGCTCAAACACCAAAACAGATCCCTTTTGTAAGGAATAAAGTCTGCATTAACCACACGTACTTGTGGCAAAATATGCAAAAAAAAACATGCTCTGATAAGATTATGTATCGGCGCTTGAAAGCAATTGGCCTCGGGATGGCGACACGGCCAAACGCAAGCGCCCTCAAGCCCGCTTGTTGCAGAGAGTTCACGGTTCGAACCCACAGGCCGCCCTGATTAATACCGCGCAAAAATACGACGCGTCGCCCGCTTCACAGTGATCGTTAAAGATCCCTCGGACCTCATTGGCCCATTGTGTGCTGGCGTTAAATTACCCCCAAACAACTCAATCGGGGTCATACATTGCAACCATCGCCCCATACTGGCGGACTAATGCACCCACTCTCGCAAATGAAACTCATCCTCATCTCTTGGGAGCTCTCGCCTCGTGAAAACAAAATGAACGTGAAACTGGAACTTTGGATCCTCAAATAAAAAACCGTCGAGTGGCCGTGTTCTACATTGGCAAGAACAGGCTCCTGGCCATGCACAGGAATTGTGCGCCAGTGATCAGGCTCGCAGCGTTAAGATGCAGCCATGGGCAATATCAAGAGTGCTACGGCTATTGCATCTCCAAGCAACACGAAAACAAAAAGAGAGCTGAGATTAACACAGTTTTAATGTGGTATTCATATTCACAGATTTGTTCTTTTTTTTAGAGGTGGCCAGGTTACTCAGGAGGGATAATAAATAGCGCATCGGCAGCATTTAGCTGGCACTCCCGAGACCCCGGCTTCGATATCCGGCCGTCAGCCCGTGATTTAGTGGCGTTCTGAAGCGAAGCGAGTTTTACGGGCTCAACTTAGTCACCAATCACCGCACAACCACCCACCCAAAAAAATATACGATCGTAATAACTTTTGTTAAGTCGCTTTACTTTGGCAAATTCCAGCAGTGGGATTTTTTTCTTTTCTCAGAAAATAAAAAAAAANCCATCGGTTGTAATGGACGTAACCGATCTCAGCCCAACTCAAACACCCTCCTCTTGCGAACGAACGAAAACGCACGCGCAAAAAAAAANTCTACGAAAGTTGCAGGTCGTCCAGAAACAAACAAGAGGTGAGATTTACGGGCAGCAAAAGAGGCATGACCGTGACAACTCTATCACTCCTCCCGCCCGTGCATTTCGTGTCACGCGGCGTCCCCATGCCGAGCGCGCAACATTCTCGCAATCTCGACGGGCAGCTCGACCACCGCGGTCGCGTGTTATTTTAGACGGCGACGACGCCGCCGCCAACGCATTCACCACGTGGATGAAAAAAAGTTTTTTGCTCCGCCGAATTCGAAAATAAGTGCCCCTTCTTGTTGTCTTGGTTTGCCGAGCCCCGGGTCGGTGAACCAGGAGGTGGCGGCGTTGGGTAACATGTCGGGAAAACTCCCAACAGTTCCAAGGCATCTTTGGCCACTGTGGAAGAGTAGGCCAAATACTCCTCGAGAGCAGCGGTTCCCAACCTGCGGTCAACGAACGCAGAGACCCCCGTGCAGTTTCCCATGCCCGTTCAGGACCTCGTGGTCAGACTCTTTATTGGGACTGCAGGAGGAGGAGGAGGAATCCGGTGAGCCATGAGACTCTTTCTGTTTTCCGCAGACGTCTCCAGCAGGGACCCGGAGAGAGGGGGGGGGGGGGGGTCGGCAAGTAACAACAGTGAGAAATATAAAAAAATCGACGGGAGTGCAAAATAGTGAAAAAGGGCATCAAGTCAAGAAAAAAATATATAGATATATAAACCTGATTTGTCAAGCTTGGGCAAGGCAGCATAAGACAAGAAAAAAGTGCCAGACCACACCAAGATAACGCCACACAGCGGTGGTAGTCCCTCAATAAAATGTGTTGTGTTCCTGGCGTGTAAATAAGAGGCCGACCGAAAGAACTTTCCACGGTAGTTTTATGATCCCCGCCGATGTCGTTCGGTGGCACACAGCTCCCTTGCGGTGGTCGTTCCTTCTTTTGTCTCACGACGTTGCCGCCCAATCGCACGGCGGGAATATAACAGCGGTGAAGCATACGAAGAGAGGCTTGACACCAGAGGTCGCAATCGGGTACCCGATACCCGTACCCTACCCGATACACGGCTACCCGTACCCGGCCGGGTACGGGTACCCGTTTGCGACCCTGGTGCGGCCGGGTACGGGTAGGCCGTGAGTCACTGGTGAGTAACCGTTTGTCACTCATTTCCCAACGTCTTGTCTCTTCTCACAATTCAAGTGCCTAGAATCAACCCACCCGTGCCTGCAACATGGCTTCATCCCAGAGGTCGCAATCGGTACCCGTACCCGTACCCTACCCGATACCCGGCCGGGTACGGGTAGCCGGGCATCGGGTAAGGTACGGGTACCCGATTGCGACCCTGGTGCGGCCGGGTACAGGTACAGGGGTAAGGAATCAAAACCCGTTTGCACCTCTGCTTGACACCGGCGTGCAGGCTCACCATATGAGGGTGCGCGGTGGCGAGACGATAACTCCCACGCTTGGTATACAGGAGGTCGTGGGTTCAATCCCGACCCTGACGCCTGTAATATTTGGAGTCTGCATGTCTCTCTCTCCCCGTGGTCACGTGGATTTTACTCGGGGTGCTCCGGTTTTTCCCTCCACGTTTGTAATCGACAGCGTGCGTTTAGAGTACTTGGCTGCGATAAAATTTCCACGCGATGATAAGCCCACTACGCCGAGCTACTATTTGTGACAGGTCGCTTTTGAAAAAGAGCTATATAGGTCAGTGGGCCTTACCCTGGTAAATAAAAATAGTTTTAAACAGCAGCAGTAAAGTGACTCCCGTGCACGCCGTGAAGAGTCTAAGCGAGGCGCTCTCACGAGCAAGCGTCCCGGCGAAGCGCAAGCAACTCTGCAAGAGCGCGCCGTGCTGTTCCACGCCGTGCCACGTCGTGCCGCGCCGTGTAAATAGCACGGCGTGGGGGTCGCGGAGCGAATTGGGCAGTTGTAGAACGGTGGCGGTGAGGCCCAGGTGAAAAATCTGGGCGTCAGGGGTGACGTCTCACTCTGGCCGCCGGCTTCCCCGTGACCGAGCAGCGACGGGAAGAGGGTGACAAATGAAAGGGGAGATAAACGCTGGAGACACGGCGGGCCCGGGAACAACTGCACGCTTCGGACGGCACCCAGCCATCGCCATCGCCCGTCAAGGACCCAGCCTCCGAGTTCCTGGTCACGGGGCCTCGATCCATTTACCGTAGACTGCACCAACAAAAATTAACACTCTACGTTCGCTAACACGCTTACCTTGACCACATTAATAACGCCCGAAACTTGGGGGGAGGCACGGACAATTGAGTTGCTAATGCGCCAGGTACGGTGGTGTCTGGTTTTGAATTATAGTCAAGTTGTTGTCGTCGAGATATTGTCGGTGCGCCTCCGGGTTAGAACGGTTGGCTACATACGCTGCGAAAAAAATGCAACGTACATGGACGTGCGTACATGGGTGTCACGGTGAAATTCATCTCGTGGTGTCATCTTGTCGGGACGAACGGTAAAACAGAACTGGCCAAACATGCCTAGACACACAACACCCGCATGAAAGAGAGTCTAAGAGACTCAGCGAGGCTTTCCTGTGGAAATATACATTATTATCTAGTCATGTATTGCCGAGTAGCGGCGCAGTGGTGAGCGCACAGTAACATAGGACGCCAACCTAAAGTTCGATTCCCAGCCACGGCTGACATCAGTGACGGCAGACACCCTCATTTTACCGACCAGCGTGGTGAAGTTTCGGTCAAACCAACCCCGCCAGCGACATGACGTTGAGGACCTTCCACCGGGCAGTGCATTGACAGCGGGCAATAAATTATTACTATTATTGTTACACACGACGTAATAGAGAAACATCGACTGACCAATGCCTTGGCCCCGTATTAAATATGGCTCCACATTCATTTAACCTCGACACGCAAATAGCGCCGTCGCAAATATGCCCAGAAGTCATTTTTAGCAACGCGCACAAGATGCGCGACACACGGAAATGTGCGCAGCTGTCATCGCGAGCTAAAAAATAGACCTGCAATGTCAGAGAACACGAGGTCGCTATTTTCAGGGAGCGCAGGTTCACGGCACCGCCAGCCATGTGTGGGGGGAGGTGAGGGGTAGAGGGCGA
Organism: Lethenteron camtschaticum; assembly: GCA_018977245.1. Taxonomy (NCBI): domain Eukaryota; kingdom Metazoa; phylum Chordata; class Hyperoartia; order Petromyzontiformes; family Petromyzontidae; genus Lethenteron; species Lethenteron camtschaticum. The sequence continues at coordinate 2,186,802 of MU249620.1, read as the reverse complement.
GGGGGGGGGGCGGCTATTTCTGAGCATCTGGAGCGCTCGCAAGTGCGGCGCGCGCCCACACGTGGACAGTGTGCACGTAAATCCACGTGTAATTACGCCGAGGTTGCTGACAGCTGTAAAACTGTCGGGAGAGGGGAAAAAAAATATCGCACGTATGTAGTATACGCCGCATCCGGAATGGGGGGGGGGTAGGGGGGGGNCGGTGGAGGGAGATGAGCGCAGCGCACGTGACTCGCGATTGGAAGGTCGCGAGTTCAAATCCAGTCTGAGGTGAAGGGACAACTCGCCCTCGATCGGCATCGTCCCCCACCCACCCTCCTCCTTCTCCTCCGGAGGAGAAGTGAACACGACGAGTGCCAACTTGGTGGAAAGTTCACAGTGGTCACCCCGACACAGTGGCGGCGCTCGCCGTGGGCCCGAGGGTGACCGGAGGATGACCACTACGAGGATGACCGCTACGAGGATGACCGCTACGAGGATGACCGCTATGAGGATGACCGCTATGAGGATGACCGCTACAAGGATGACCACTAAGAGGATGACCGCTATGAGGATGACCACTACGAGGATGACCACTAAGAGGATGACCACTATGAGGATGACCGCTACGAGGATGACCGCTACGAGGATGACCGCTACGAGGATGACCGCTACGAGGATGACCGCTACGAGGAGATGACCGCTACGAGGATGACCGCTACGAGGATGACCGCTACGAGGATGACCGCTACGAGGAGATGACCGCTACGAGGATGACCGCTATGAGGATGACCACTACGATGATGACCGCTATGAGGATGACCACTACGAGGATGACCGCTACGAGGATGACCACTACGAGGATGACCGCTACGAGGATGACCGCTACGAGGATGACCGCTACGATGATGACCACTATGAGGATGACCGCTATGAGGATGACCGCTATGAGGATGACCGCTATGAGGATGACCGCTATGAGGATGACCGCTATGAGGATGACCGCTATGAGGATGACCGCTATGAGGATGACCGCTATGAGGATGACCGCTATGAGGATGACCGCTATGAGGATGACCGCTATGAGGATGACCGCTACGAGGATGACCATTACGAGGATGACCGCTATGAGGATGACCACTACGAGGATGACCGCTATGAGGATGACTGCTATGAGGATGACTGCTACGAGGATGACCACTATGAGGATGACCACTATGAGGATGACCGCTATGAGGATGACCGCTACGAGGATGACCGCTATAAGGATGACCGCTATGAGAATGACCACTATGAGGATGACCGCTATGAGGATGACCACTATGAGGATGACCACTATGAGGATGACCACTATGAGGATGACCACTATGAGGATGACGCTATGAGGATGACCGCTATGAGGATGACCGCTATGAGGATGACCGCTACGAGGATGACCGCTATGAGATGACCGCTACGAGGATGACCGCTATGAGGATGACCGCTACGAGGATGACGGGATCTCGCGTGATGGTGGTTTATGCCTGTAGACCCGACTGAAACTCATGCACTCATCGACCGGCAGAGACTTAATGAGGGCCCCTCCCTTGCAATCACAGGACCGGCTGGATGGATGGCATCCCGTCCTCTCGCCCGCAATAGGTCAACCTCAAGTTCTGGAGGTCGTCTCAGCCACTGCCACTGATGCGGGCTGCTTGCCACACCCCGCTGCCCCCACCCCCCGTGCGTGCATCCGCTTCAAGGCGGACGTTCCAAGATCCCCAGATTGCGGTGCGTAAAGCGCTGGGCCACGTGCCACTGCCGCCCAGTTGGCCAAATTCGAAAATGCCACCTGCGAATGACGACCCAATTTTTAGCCAATAGCACGTAGCAACGTCACCCCCTCCTCCCAGCCCCTCCCCCACTGGCTGACTCTACCTGCCCGTGAAACACGGCAGCACCTCGTAGCGAGAGCCTTGCGCTGTAAGATTTCAAGATTAACAAATTTAGAAGCTGAAAAATTAGGGGGGGGGGGGGAAACAGAAACGTGGGAACGTAATAATCGTTTATTTACCCGCCAAGTCCACTCGGAAACCAGAGGTGGCGTTTCCACCTTAAGGCGCACTTTGTTCTTGCACATCCCAACATTGAACACCAGGGGAGCTCGGCACACGGGGAGAATTTCTGCACGGGAGTCTCGTGGCAGGCTGAGCCGAAAAGAAAATTTACGTAAAAAACGAAAAGGCCCAGGATCGGCGGTGCCTGGAGCGGTTCTTTAAATTAAATCTTGAATCGTCACGCGAGACAATTGCGTGGAAAATTTCAGATCGTTAGGCTTCGTAGATCCGAAGATATTAAGCGTCAAAGATTGGAAGAATATAAACAGACAACAGGGCAAGTTAAATAAAAGTGCGGAAAAATACACAGGGGGACCGATCATTTTAACACAGATGCCCCACGAAAATAATGAGGGGGGGGGAAATTCATAGAGGGGGGGCAACCAAATTCATCAAAGTTTTCTTCACATCTCTCACCGATCTCAACGCACTTATTACATCGCTTCACTCTCCCTGTAAGATATGGATCTTTCGGGGTGTCACACTTACTCAATCACCTAATTGAGAATAAAAGAGGAAATCAGCGTGGTGTCTATAAATGGATCACACCCCGGACATATTAAGACAAATATCACGTGGATAAATTTAACATAATTTTGCGGGGAAAGCGCTTTTAACGAGCACCAATGAGGACCGGCCTGGTACAAGGGGGTGGGTGGCCAGCACCACACCCAACCGCCTTCGTCGCTTCAGTGGCGATGTTCACACACACCGCGTTAGGCAGAGTCAACCTAAGGAGGGCCCAGCACTGGCTCATATATTCGTCACCGTGTGTCAGCCGTGAGCGGAGCACAGCGCTAAACCCACTGCGCGCACCGCCGCTTCCCAGTAACAAACAACAACAACCGCCATTCGCCACTAAGTGGCGGTGACGTCACCACGACGCTTGTGCCAGGCTATGTGCACCTTGAGGCCACGTGAAGTGTCGAACGCCCGCTGGCAGGGGGTCACGGGGCAGACCCAGATGCCACGGGTCGACTGACTGAGACGACTGGCTGATGCACCACCTGTGCCCCCCTACTGTGTCAACTTGCTGTGCTCTAAAACCAGTAACAAACACACACGCACACACGAGAGCGCACACACCATTTATATGCCCTCATTAGGTTCCAACCAAAACACCTGAGGAGGGCTCGGTGGGTGGACGGTGACATAACAGAATCAGTTGAGCCCTGTGAATTCTCCGCGGAGCGGTCACAACAGGGGCGGAATCACGCGCACCGTTTTTGCTCACGACTCTGCAAGCCATCACTGCCTGGCCACGCACCAAGATACACACACGCACGCACGCATTTATATGGCAGACAGAGGCACACACACAAACACGCGCGCGTCTACACGTAACAGCGTGTATACAAAGACGAATTGATAGACACACACACACAAACAAAGACAAAGATCTGCCGTGTAGCATATATAGCAGACTCTTGGGGCAAGTGCTTTAAAGCGAGCACCTCTCTAGAGTGCCACAGCACAACAAGGGGATGGGTGGCCAACACCACGCCCGTGTCTCCCAAGTGGAAATATTTACACATCGCACCAGGTACTCATTTGAGGCGGAGTCGACCTTGGGGAGTCCCAGGACTGGTTCAGATTATCGTCGCTGGTGTTGGCCATGAGTGGGAATGCTAACTGAGGTCGCCGGGTTCGTAGGGCAGCGAGTTAACTGGCACACTGTTGCTCCCCCACGATACACACACACCTGCAAGCACATACACACACCTACATGCGCGCACACACACACGCACATTATATATGAGTCGGGTGGGCTTCCAGGTTTCAGCTTGAGCTAAAACACCAATTTGATTTGCAGGCTATTAAGGAAGCTAAAAATAACAAAGTTTGCTAGGAAAGTAAAATTCCAGAAGGCATTTTTGCAGTTGTTAAGCCACGAAGCGGCCACAAAAAGGCAATCTGCTGCAGTGCTTGCCTGTGCCTGCTTTTTGCGCGTGCGTGCGTGCGTGTACCTGCGGTAGCGTAGCGGCTAGCGCGCTGCTCTACGAACCCGGCGACGCGAGTTCGATTCACCGCTCACGGCAGAACGCCGGTGACGATTATCTGAACGTGTCATGGGCCTCCCCTAGGCCAACTCAGCCTCAAATGAGTAGCTGGTGCGGTGAGCAAACATCACCACTGGGGTGACAAAGGCGGCCGTGCGTGGTGTTGGCCACCCACCCCTCGTGTGCCGTGCCGGCCTTCACATGTTGCTCGCTAACAGCACTTGCACCAACAGTCTAACGGTCTGTTCAGGCTATACGGGGGATCTTTGTCTCTATAGCTGCATGTGCCCGCGAGTGCACATGCACGCCGGCACGCACAGAGACCCTAGGCCGCGTAAAAAATATACAAAAAGCCTGTAAAGAAGTTGACAAATTATTTAACCGAATGTGGTTATTATACGAGGTTGGCAAGGCAGAGGAGGGGCTGGAATTTCAGATGTGAGAAAATAAAGAGGAAAAAAACCACAAGGACGCAACGAGGCTCACTTGGCCTCGGACAAACGTGCAGACCTCTTGCCCCCCAACTTTCTCCCCTACGCACAATTGTTTACGCACTTCCCCCCCCCCTCCCGTTTACCGGTGTTGATCGAACAAGGACGGTAACACGGCATCGCGCAGCGCTTTCAGATGCGGAAGTACGAGCCACTGGAGCTACGTACTTCACACCTAGATTGAAAACTAATTTGTCTAGAACTGATGTTTGTGTTTAGCTGGTTGTCCTTCCCCCGTACCTCCGAATTGCGTGGATGGCTACGTACGGTGCGAACGAAGGTCAACATACACACGCCAATCGGAAACAAAGGTTCCGTGACTTGTGCAAGACGGCAGCTTTGCCGACGTTTCACTCCAACGCGGTTCACGAGTTACGCCACCGCGCGCTTTGACGACTCATGCAGGCCGTGTCACCGCTCGCTCGCTCACTCGCCGAACTCGACGCCAACACAGATATGCTGTCGTGATTGCTCGTAAATCAATGGGCGGCTGATCGAGACATCTCGATGCGCCCGACGCTGCCAGCGATCTTTTTACCGCGCATCTGTGACTTTCATTTCAAAGCCAAAGACGAATGGCGAATGCGTCATCCGCCCGGGAGGGTGTAAGATCGCAGGTGCCAGATTACGATCACCGATGAACAGAAGGGAAAGTTGTCGAGGAGAGAACAACGCCTCGAGGGACATCGGAGGGAGTCCGTGGAGGAGAGAAAAACACTGCCGCCAAGGCAAATACCCTCGAGTTGCGTCTGCGGAGCAATCGAGCGTTTATTTTACATTTCTCGACTGTTCCCAACCAACTTGATTCATACAATAGACTGGATTATTTACTGCGCAATCTGCATCTACTCTTAACTCTACTTAGTCTCGCTCTCTCTCTCTCTACATATATCGTCTACGTCATCCGCCGTGAAGTTAGGAAGCCACGACCGGTATAGGGAGGCACTGGAGCGCTGCACTTTTAAATCATCTCGACTGCTTTTTGTGTTAAGTTTATACTCTTTGGTTTTTTCGGTAAAGTCACGTAGGTTAAAAAAAAAAATAAATTAAATCACGACGTTTCGGAGGCAACACAAGCCTCCGTCTAGCAGGTGGAACCGTCACAGAAAAATTACTGCATCAAGTGAAGAGAGCTCTAAGAGAAACGACCTTCTATACTGGTTAAGGGGAGGGGGGAGGAGCCAGGATGGGCCGTGGGGGGGGTGTTAAGTTTGTTGCCCTTCCCCCGCACACTCCGATTGGCACGGTCGGCAACGTACGGTGCGAAAGAAGTTCCACATACATACTATAATGCAACGAGCCCGTACATCACGCCTGGGTGAAGGCTCGTGGCTCACGAGCGAGCGCGAGCACGCAGGCCTCGTCAGCCTGAGTCGGCGGCCAGGATGAGCAGACGGCGATCGCGTGCGCCGGTGATGCCAACGGCGGTGATGCCACCGGTGGTGATGCCACACCGGTGGTGATGCCACACCGGTGGTGATGCCAACGGCGTGTCATCGCCACTCCCCACACACTGGCCGTACTGCGATGTCACGGCGGCGAGGGCAGAGGTCGCAACCGGGAACCCGATACCCGTACCCTACCCGATACCCGGCTACCCGTACCCGGGCGGGTACGGGTACCCGATTGCGACCCTGGTGCGGCCGGGTACGGGTAGGCCGTGAGTCACTGGTGAGTAACCGTTTGTCACTCATTTCGGGTAGGGTACGGGTACGGAACGGGTACCCGTACCCGGCCGGGTACGGAACGGGTACCCGTACCCAGCCGGGTACCCATTTGCGACCCTGGTGCGGCGGGTACAGGTACGGGTAAGGAATCAAAACCCGTTTGCGACCTCTGAGCGAGGGTCCCCCAACGCGCGCTACTAGCGGCGCACTTGGCCGCTGCATTGGGCGCCACGGTGGCGAGATGTTAGTTTAACGCGGAGGCTTTCACGACCAAAGTCATCGATAATAAATAAATAAAACACATTATGGAGAGATGTTAACTACGTCGCCTGGTACGCAGCAGGTTATGGGTTCGATGCCGACCCTGACGCCTGCTGCTGTATATTTGGAGTCTGCATGTCTCTCTCACCCCGTGGTCGCGTGGATTTGTCTCCGTAGGGCCCCCGCTGAGCTATTTTTCACAAGCGACCTGGCCATCACAAATGATAGCTCATTTAAAAGTGGCTTTGTCGCGCGGAAATTTATAGCAGCAGCAACCAAATTCTCCTGGAGAAAAATCCGCCAGCGTTACCGGGTCCAGGTCTCACGGCGGCGACGGCGGTGAAACCGCCTGCTGGTGGGACTGCCGCACGGTGGGCGGCAGGGGGAGGGGGGTCCATTGACGAGGTTCGCAACCTTGAATTTGGAGCTTTCGTGACTGCAGGAATTACTCGTTGGTTCTTTCGGTAAAGTCACGTATGAAGATAAAATAATAAATTAAATAATAACATACGACGTTTCGATTGCAACACAAGCAATCATCATCAGGTATAAGTAAAATAGCAACAAAATTTTTTACCAGAAAACTATAGGCAGACATATAAGCAGACAGATATCACCAAGATACATAGAGAGAGAGTAACACAGGCACAGAGAGGGACATTGTCTCTGTATCGAGGCCTTAAATAGACAGAGGGGGGCGGAGGCAGAGAGAGTTGAGGGGTTAGAGAAAAAATGAACATGTCAATGAATACAAGCACGCCGGTAAAGTACGCAAGCTTGAAGATTAGGAGAGAGGGAGAAAGAACACACTAAATTAAATAACTTAGCAAAATATCGAAATGTTACGCAATACAACACAGGTTCTCAACCGTAAAGGGTTGACGGCTGTTTCTGCTTTGTTGGGTTCGGTGGGTCCTTCGTTAAAACGCGAGTGGCGGAAACGAACTCGCATTCACCGCCCTGGGAGTGGAGGCCAGGAAAACGCCACGGTAGGCCACAGACCTTCGGCGTGAGATTTAGCCACCCCTGTCCTGGTTTGTGCCGGGGGTCGTGGTCTCTTTGAAGCAGCCGCCCTAGGAAATCTGAAAGTCTTCCCCGGACAGGAAAACGTCCTGGCTCTTGATAATTGTTTTTTTTACCCTTCTATCTGCAACAAAACTGACACCTTTTTTTAAGGAGTCATGTTTGCATAGACCACATACCTGCAGTCATAATTGCATTATAATTGCATTATGACTGCAGGTATTGTGGTCTATGCAAACATGACTACTTGTAAAAAAGGTGTCAGTTTTGTTGCCAGATAGAAGGGTAATAAAACAATTATCATTTTTTACTGGCAAATGAGGTTCCAATAGTGTTAAGATCTGGCTCTTATTGACTACGTAAATACCACACCACCGCTCACAATTTTTTTTGTTTAAACAATGCACGCACGTCGTTGTTGTTGTTGTTCTGAACGAATTCCGGACGAGTCTTCTTCACCATGTGCTCGGTGTTTTACATATCTCAAAAGGTGGCAACCCAGTCGCATAGCATTCATCTGATTGGTTGTACTGTTCGTCCGTTGCATAACGAATCCTACTTGCCACATGTGGTTGATGGAAGAAGAGCCACAAGAATTGGGATATTTGTCCCGTTCCTGAAATTGCAATCCTTGAAAGGAACAAAAATATCATTCCTTCTGCTTGGTACCACAAACCACAGAGCCACACGGGACCGACCGTGTTATTAACGGTGGAAAATATTTACCATTGAATTTGTGAGAGACAGCTTTGGCAAGGGACCAGTAAGGGCGATAACTGATTGGGCAAGATGGGACCTGTCACATTTGTGATTTGTGAAATGTCACCTGGCTCGCTACGCTATTATTATTTCAGAAGGGAATTTGTTTTTGGTGCCAAAGCTCAGAGTCCTGAGATTATATCTGCAGGTTAACAACTCTACCACTCTCCCCACTGAAAAAGTTATCATCACCATCGACAAAAAAAAAATTACACGCAAGTAACACACAGCACTTGCAATCCAGAGGTCATCAGTTCCACTCCCGGCACGGAAGTTGAAATAATCGGCACTTTAAAAAAACATATATTCATATATTAACCTCCACCTCTGTCCCCACCCCACAGTTTAAAGGGGTACAATGGCAATTTATCTATCGGATGAGGTTATGAGCGGTTGGGTAAAATGTGGGTACTCCCAACCTCTTCTGAGCCATGCGGTTATTTTGACCGTGCGGGTTGGTGAACAGAGTGGTTGCGGCAATTCTGGACCAAGTTAAAACACCACTCGCCACTAACCGCAGCCGTTGCTGGCAATCGAACTCTGGTTGCCCAGGTACGTGGCGCGTAGGCGCGGCATTCCAAAAAAAATGGAAATGCGCGCTCATCTGCAACACGAACTCATTCGGCAAAATCCAATCACTCGTGCCTCCAGAAACCGCCCGATCCGAACTCCGTCCCCCCCCCCCCCCCCCGCTAAGTGCTAGCAGGCCACAGAGGAACGTCTCCTTCTACCGGGGTGCCCTCATCGCTCGGTAGCCATCCCAGAAGCGGTGCACGGAGAAAAGATCAAAGGTGCAGCCCCGCGATGTCTCGCTCGTGCCACCGCTGGTGGAAGGGCCTCCACTAGAGGGAGCGCTCTAGAGAGCCGCAGCACGAGAGGGGAATTGACCGAATCTTCCACGCCGACCAGACATGCCACACTTTGCATGAATGTAAGTTGGGGAGCGGTAGTAGTTCAGCGGTCAGCGCGCTGCGCCACGAACCTGGCGACCCCAGTTCGATTCCCGCTCAGGGCCAACACCAGTCACGAATATCTGAACAAGTCCTGGGCCTCCCCAAGATCGACTCGGCCTTAAGTGAGTGCCTGGTGCGATGTGTTTATACATCGCCACTCGGGAGACAAACGGGGCTGGGGGGGGGCACCCACCTGGTCGTGCGCCGTGCTGTGCCAGCCTTCATAGGCGCTGCTCGCTACTAACAGCCCTTGCCCCAACAGTCTGTTCAGGGCTATACGGGGGATCTCTGCCTTTGTGACAGGCGGCGAGAGTGCGGAGTGAGGATGCCGAGGGAAGCGTGGGGGACGATTGGCTCGACACCAGCTCCGTTGCATTCCAGCGGGAAAAAGAAAAAAAAAACGTGAAATGAGCCAGAGGGGGCTCACCTTTCAAAATGCTTCACTAATCAAATTCGCAAGGAGCGTTCGTGCCGATTCCACCCGGTGCCTTATCACTTTCACAGAGACCAGTCTCGCCTGCTCCATTTCTGGAACACGTTTATTGAATTTTACCCGGTAAGCGTCGGGCCACTGGAATTTGTCGGCAAAATAGTAAGCCAAAACGATTTACTGCTGAGCACTGAATCTTTTGAACACTTGCCAGGAACATTAATAATAATAATGATGATTTTCAATATTTACCAAGGAAAGCCTCGCCGAGCTCCCAATGGCTCGGCTTCAGGAAGGTCTTGCTTCATCGACACGTTGATGAATGCATCCATGCTAGGAATATCCACAGAGAGCCGTACATCCGTCGTTTTCACGCGGGATAACGGGCTATATCTTATGAAACGGCTCCGCTCTAAAAATTCTGAAAGTGTATATGCTAACAGCTAAGCAGGCTTTGTGGCGCAGTGGCCGTACGTGGGAATGGGAAGCCACCAGGAAAACATTAAGTTGCGAACGGGCGAATGACACCGGCATCGCGCGTTTCACAGCGTTGAGACAACGCGTCTGGGTCAGAGGTCATCCGATATGTGTGATAGACACTCAAGAGGCACTGGCGCTGTAGGATGGCGGTCTTACCCGTGAAACGTCAACGGAGACTTCTTTTCTCCCTAACTGTAAAACAAAAAATATCGCGCCGCGTTTATGTGACACGGGCAGAGGCGTTGGCCTGCGCAAATCCAAATTAATTTTGTATGTCGACACCTCGGACCTCCGGCCCAGCCAGGAGGCTACATCAAGATGCCGAGCTTTTGAACTACACTTTTCCACGCAAAAATTGTCTGCTTTTACTCGACAGAAGTTATTTTCGTACGATTGATATGAAATATGGCAACGTTATTTTTGGCATTTCTTATGTAAAAAAGATAAATACAACTTACGTTGTGTTAAGCTTTTATCAGTTAGAGCCTCAATGCGTCTGTATCCCTGCACGGGGCCCCTCGCACACCATGCCGGCCTTCATAGGTGCTGCCACTACTCGCTGACAAACCTGCACCAACAGCCTGTAAATGCTATCGGGTGGGATCTTTGTCTTTTTATCTTATTGGACGATTCAGAACATTTCACAATAATCATTCCACCATCCACAACGACAAGTCATCTCCTCTACTTGCTCCGGTATGCGCCGGCGATAGCAGTGGTGTAGCGTGGCTGGCACGGGCCCCGCTTTGAGTGCGAATACTGAACTTCTTTCGCACCGTACGTAGCCAACCGTGTTACTCTGGCCATTGGCCCCGGTTGCAGTTGCACCGCCTGCACTCCCGACGGCTATGCCACGAGACATGGGTAAGAAGCCGTAAAGACCTCGACGCGGTCGTTCGTACGAGCACCGGGCGTGCTGGGTTTCATCATGCGCGCACGTTGCGGGCGCTGCTCTGCGTTCGCGAGGCGTCGCGCGCTCGATGACTCCCCGCGTCGCAGGGCCGGCGAACGCGCGTGCGGCAATGGGCGGCGAATCGGGCACCGCTCGCCGCTTCAAAAGCCACGGGCGGGTTTCCCCATCGGTTTTGGACGCAATTCCGAAAGACGGGCGCGCGCGAGGCGATATCGCGGAGCGCGAACACCGGCGCAGCCGCCCGGCCCACAATGCACCGCCACCCCGTGCCGAGCAGCGCGTGCAGTTTCACAAAACGTTTCCCCGCCGTCCGACCGCGCAGCCGCATTGGAGCGAATTCTGACCGCGCTGCGGAGCGAACTTTGGGCAGAAATAGGTCGGCCGCGAGTATAGCGTGAAAAGCGCAAACGCGCGCGCACCCTGAATGCGCGTAAAGCGAGGCAAGCTCTGCGTACAGAACGAGAGAGAGCAAAGATTGGAGAGTGGGGACACAGAGTCAACAAGACAGCCGGAGATAGCTGGCAGAGAGACGCGCAGGCTGGGCGCGTGCCTAATGGTGACTAATGGGGGTCAGTGCGTTGTCGTAGGCTCCGCTACGATTAGCGCAACGATCCGGTCTGCGCTTCCCCGTATCCAGACCCGATGTTCCCTGCACAGGTGACTCGGTAATTGATCGTCCCGCGAGCAGGTCACATTAAATCCATCGGCCAGACCGCTCACAGCGAGTGTGCGCGCACTTCCAGACAAGAGACGCGTTCACTTTCCCAATTTGGATGAAAGTTTACATATATAATTATATACGTATAAATAAATCCGCCCCCTCCCCCCCGCCCCGCCGAGATGTTTGCGAACCTTGATCTGCTTCGGTGGAAAAAAACGCCGCGAACGCTTGGAAAGCAAAACGAGGTCGGGCCTCAAGAAGCGAAGCTACTTTCAATAGCTCCCTCAGCCTGACGACGAATGGCCTTGACGAATATCTATTAGTGGATGCTTTGGGTCTCCATGTAAAAGCGCTGCTCCAACCGACCCCTGCCTGGAAACCAGCCTGGACATCACACTCCACTCCTTGACCATACGGTGAGCACTTCTAGAGGGCACAGACGCAGCCCTGCAATCGCTTGCTCATGCGACTGTTGGCAGAAGGGGGCATCCAACGAGACGGAGCTCTGGAGAGGCTCCTTCTCCAGAACGGTATTTGGCCTACTCTTCCACGCTGGCTAAACATCTTGAAAGAAGTGGCTGCACTCGCCCTTATTACCCCACCACACATGGCGGCACTCCGGCAATCCGGCATCGTAACCACGACACCACGCCAGCAGCCCCGTGACTACCCGTCTGTCCGTACAAATGTAGTTCACACACACACACATCCCCGTAGAGCGAGACTGCACCTCGCTGCGTGTGAAGCCAGTCACACAGTGGGCGGATGGAATATTTGTGTTGTTTTTTTAATTGGCCGGGGTTGTTTCTCTACTGTATACCTGGCCACCTTTGCAGCTGCCAAGAATAATCCAAAAACCTCTACCCACACACGCGCACACACACACACANGTGCGCGCACACACACACACACGTGCGCACACACACACATGCGCACACGCCCACACGACCGCATGGTCTCCTGGCCCTCCCCTGCCCGTTTCCCTTCGCACCAAATTCACCTCTCCATCGCTCGCTCGTACATCTGCCAGCAGCAGCAGCGGCCAAAAGTTTAAATGCCGCCCCGCCCCGTGCTTCCCGCTCTGAAAAAAAACATCCCCGCTTTCCGCCCAATCCTGCTTCTTTCACCGCCTGGCCAAGGTGCTCCAACGACGGAACGATGAAGACGAAGGTTTTCATAAGTCATCCGAATGCGTGACCGGAGATTCGTGGTCTCGGCCAGGGATTTTGAGTCGCCGGTAGACCACGGTAACGTAACGTAAACGGTCATTCGAGGAAACGATTAACGCCTCCGACTGACACGGTTGGCTACGTACGGTGCGAAAGACGTTCAACATACGTACACGCGTACAAACGCAAATCATGCCGATAGCATACCGAACGTGCACCGATGTCTGGTCACGCTGTGTTCATTAAATTAATTTTAAGTGCCTCTTGAAGTGGTTGAGTTGGAGTTTTTTTTTCCGGGTAGATAATTCCACGAGCGACAGGCGCACCTTCTGAAAAACGCGGTCGCCGTGCATCGCTAGGCGGGGTTCGCATAACAACGACGATATCACCAGGAGCAGCAGCAGCANACCTGAGGTGTTGTCGTCTTCGCATCGGCAGGCACGCGTAACTCCGATAAATAATGGTGGTGCCATACCACGCAAGCACTAATATAGGCGGCGGCTGCTAGCAGTCGCAGCAATGTTGAGAGGGATATTGTGGATGGGCTGCTCACCTGGATGAACCCTGCCGAAATTAACACATTTTATTTTATCAGGTGAGGACCCACTGTGCTATAACGTTCTTTTTCAAAAGCGACTGGCAACAAGTGATAGCTCAACGCAAGTGGCTTATCGTCGTGTGGAAATGTATAGCAGCCAAATACACTTCAACGCGTGTTTCTAAATGTGGAGGGAAAAACCCGAGGACCCGGAGAACACACGACCTCCTGCATACCAGGCGAGGCAAATAATATCTCGCCATAATTCTAGAAAAAACCTAAGAATATAAATATCTCGCCACCGTGGCGCCCATTGGAGCGCCGACTTCTCGCCAAATCACCCGCAGGGTTTCCGATCTCCCGACAGGTCTCAAGAGGCCAGAGGTCGCAAACGGGTTTTGATTCCTTACCCGTACCCGGCCGCACCAGGGTCGCAAACGGGTACCCGTACCCGTACCCGGCCGTACCCGTACCCGGCCGTACCCGTAACCTACCCGTACCCAGCCAGATACGGGTATCGGGTACCTGATTGCGACCTCTGGGATGAAGCCATGTTGCAGGCGCGGGTGGGTTAATTCTAGGATCTTGAATTGTGAGAAGAGACAAGACGTTGGGAAATGAGTGACAAACGGTTACTCACCAGTGACTCACGGTCTACCCGTACCCGGCCGCACCAGGGTCGCAATGGGTACCCGTACCCAGCTGGGTATCAGGTAGGGTACGGGTATCGGGTACCCGGTTGCGACCTCTGCAAGAGGCTGCCGAGCGGGTGGGTGCGCAGCGACGGCACAACGGGACGCTTCCGGGCACCGGCCGAGACCTACGTTGCGACTGGCAGCAGAGGGCGACGGCGCGAAAATAAACAAAGTCTATCGGTGAAAGGCTCCTATGACGTCGGCTCGCCATCCGCGCTGACCGGCGTGGCGAAGTATGGTCAAACCAGGGGGAACCCCTACGTGCGGCGAGGACGAGGCCCTTTAACCAGCGGTGGACTGACTGCATGTAACGTGCGGCGGAAAGGAAAACCACCGCACGCGCGCAAAAATAAATGCGAGGTTCTTACCGCAGTCTAATTCGCACTCCTCCCGACGCCCCTTCCGCCTCGTCATTTTCAGATGCGATTGATTTTGGCATTAGCCAAGCTAATTGGGCCCCAGCATGTGGAAGCAGGGACTGCACATCGTACATGGTTCCCAGAGGCAGACTTTGCAGCGGTGCGCGGATCATCGGTGACAATACTGTGCTGATGACGACCAATGAGGACGAAAACCAGTCCATGGTTTTGGCATCACTGCTGCTGTCAGTCGGTCATATTCGCTCAAATTGATTATGATGATCACCTAAGACAAGTGGACCCACAATGCCCTTCTTCAGGAACTGCCGATGTTCATTTCTTTTGCATAACGCAACAACGCCGCGTGCTCTCTCGGCGTGTTTGCGTGTCGTTTAAAGCCCCCACCACCCACACAGCCCCACCCTACGATGACCCGAAAGCAAAATGACCTCTCAACGGGGTTGAGGGTCTTCATCACCGCAGTAGCCGCTGCCCTTCCCCGCTCCCACCCCCAGCCGCCCTGCCCCAAAGGCATTGTGGGGGTGTGTGCACGCTGCACAAAGGGCACCAGGGGCCAGCCATGCGTTGCCTCTGGGCGATACCCTCGAATGACCCCTTGCACAGGAACGGCCTGGGGCGTCGGGTCAGCGACGGGGAAACGGGGTCACGCGTAACACACATCCCCATTGACGCGCTCACTGACGCGGCTCCGTCACACGCAGCGAGCCGCCGTCCGTAGCCCGGAGATCGAGCGCGATCGTGTTTTTTTTTTTTGTCGCCGTTGCTTTGCCCGTGCGGTAAAACGCCACGGCTTGAATGTCGTCGTCGTCGCCGCCGGCTCTTTTACTCTACCCCCATTAAGTGAGAACGGATCCATACAGCTCCTTACAGATATACATGATGTATTGTGCAACGCTTTCCAAAATTTGGTTTGCTGCCTTGAATGGGAAACAGGTGTGAAGGAAAAACAGGAATAGATATTCGCAAACGGCGCTCTCCGCTCTGGAATTTTGGTGCTCCCAAAATTTGGGCAACCCCCTTTTTTGAGCGATTTTTTGGCCAGTTTTCAATCGGCTTAAGTGCCCGAGAGTAAAACAAAGTAACGCCACAGGTTGGCTCGTATTCGATCGTCGATACGAGAGTTGCAGTCGCGCGCCAAACACCCCCTCCCACCCCCCGTTGACCCTGGAAAGGATGACGGTGTCAGCTGATTCTGTGTCCACCAGGAATTGAACCCGGGACATCAACATCACGGGCCTTGTGCTCTGCCACAGCGCCACGTGACAATACCGATGCAAACTTCATGACAATTATAGTCCGCCGTTACATATTGGGCCACGAAGCGAAGCATGTACGTTGAACTTCTTTCGTGCCGTACGTAGCCAACCGCACTAATCGGTGAGGGATTAAAATCGCATTCAAGCGAGACTGTTCAAACAATACAAATGAGAAGCGATACAAATCGTAAAAACAAGCCAAAAAGTAGAATCTTCTGCATAGCATTGCAACCCTCAGTAGCGACAATGTTTCCAACGGTGGGTGGGAACGGAGGGATTGAGGAATTGAAATGGTACCTGCCCCTACTGCGTGTGCCATTGACTTCAATGCGTTCCAATAGGAGCGGTCCCTGGGTGGCAGTGCGCGGGCATGAATGCGAGGCTGAGAGGATGGTCTTAGCATTGAGTAACGTTCGTGAAAGGACATCAAGACCCGGGTTTGTCCGATGTCCTGTCTGCATGAACACACTCGCTCTCTCGCATGCTCCCTCCCCCCTTGCAGCACTGCGTCTCTGTCACTCTGTCTCTGTTCGCACAGGGACAGCTGCCACTGGGGTCACACTTGGCTAGGCTGCAGCAAGGCCACTGCAATTTCTCGCTCTTGCCACTGCTGGCGGATGGATGCTCCTCCGCTAACGGGAGTTCGAACGAGCGTCCCTCGAACGGCATCTTTGCCCACTGTTCCACACTGGCCGGCCGGATATCTCGGAGAGATTTCGACTGCCCACACTTTAATTCTAGATTTGAAGCTTTCGTGACTGCAAGGATTCATACTCTTAGGTTTTTTCGGTAAAGTCACGTAGGTAAAAATAAAATTAATAAAAGCAAAATAAATAAAAAAGTAAAATAAATAAAATGCCCACACTTTACCCCCACCATACGCAGACCATGTCCATCAGGTGTGGCGGACACGTTTTTTGTGTGTATTTAGTTTGTCGTCCTTCCCCCGCACCTCCCATCAGCACGGTTGGCTACGTACGGTGCGTACACACGCGCGCACACACACGTGCGACCGTCCCCTGCGCGCGTTTGCGGCGAGCGCCTCTCCTCACCCTCCTCCAACGTGAAGTGATGCCGGTTGCCCTGCATGGGAAAGCGGCCCCTGTCCGTGCCCTCCGCCGGCTCCTGCTTGATGCCGCCAGACGCGCAGCCCGAGTAGGCCCCGCGTGGCAGCGGCGGTGCCGCCGACGCGTAGTGCTGCTGCTGCATCCCTACGTTCACCCCAGCTGCTCGTAGGCCATGTGCAAGCCGTGACCCTCCACGTCGCCGCCCTCCTCTATGAAGGCGAAGGTCTCGAACGGCAGCTGAGCGTGGCCTGTGGAGTGAAAGCCCTGGTATGCCAGCGCTCCGTAGTGGTTGTTATTCTGCTGGGATCCCTGCAGCTGGTGCTGCTGCTGCTGCTGGTGATGATCGTGATGGCTCTGATGGGGTGATTGTGTTGGTGATGCACCGTGCCGTGGTGGTGATCCTCTTGCTGGTGGTGGTGGTGGTGGTGCTGCTGCTGCTGCTGGTGGTGGTGGTGATGGTGGTGAGGATGATGGTGGTGGTGGTGTAGGTGCTGCATCTCGGCATTCTGGAACACGGCCTGCCGAGGTGATCGAGCCCCTGGAAGCGTTGGTCCATGGGCATGTCCACCCCGTTGGGTGGCATGGGGTGCAGGGCCTGGTACGCCTGAGCCTCGCCAGGGTGGGCGCTCATGCCGGCGCACTCGGGCGGCACCAGGTGGAGCAGCAGCGGCCCGGTAGGCGGAACCTCAACCGAGAGGTCGGCCGGCTCGGGGGCGCCCGGCGTCGTCGTCGTCGTCGCGTCGTCCCCATGAAGTCGTCGCTCGGCTCGCTCTTTATCGGCAGCATGGGCACTGCCGGCACACAAAGACACAGGGCCCCACCCCACCCACGCGTCAAAGCCTGTAATAGTCCATCATCCCTCTGGGGTAAACAAATATAAGCGGCGCTTTGTGGTTGTGTTACATAGATGGACTCACAGCCCCCTGCCCCCACCACCGTCGTAGGAATGTGGAATTTCCCACAACTCGCTTTACACAGCTGTAAATAAACGCGAGATGAGCACCAATGCCTCAATGCTCAATTGAGCGGAAAAATGCTAAATCGCTCCGACTTTTTTAGTTTTACTACTTTGTTGAACGAAGAAAGTTTTGAAATATTCCGAGTAACCCAGACCGCCCGTGAAAAAAAAAGGGGCGAGGGGGGGGAACGTATGGCGTGTCTCAACGGGCCTGCACATCAACTCCCGGTTAAGTAAAGGACACAACCCCACCACCACCACCACACCACCACCACCACCACCACCGCCGCCGCTACGCTGCAGCCACGCGCTGCTCTGTGACCCGGCACTAATGGGGAGCAAGCGTGAAAATGCCGCTGGAACAGACCCTGCCTGTTGCCCTGACAAACAGCCACCACCTCCCCACCCACCCTCGCCCTCGAATCAGTGGCACTAATTGTCACCTGATGCCACTGGGCTTTTGCTCGTAATGGCCTGCCCGCTCACTCCACCGCACCCCTCCCTCTGGATACGCCGTCGTCACAGTCGCAAATTGGCAGCGCTTTGCGTCAAACCCAACCGGGCCCTCTGGTCCTCTGCTCGATTCGTTTTGCCGAGCGGAATGCCCGCGCAGCTGTGGGTGGCTTTTTAGACCGTGGGCCACCACCACGCCGGCGAACACGATGGGGGGTGGGGGGCCGCGGATGTTACGAGTGGCCAGGAATTTGATCTGACCCCCCCCNGCCGATTCACGGGGTTCATCACGCGGCAGTGCCTAAGCAATAAAAATTAACCGTAGAAACAAAGTATTTCACTATAAATTCTTTATATGCGTGGCGGCTAGAGTCCTCTCGTCCTCTGGCTTGAGATGGCTGCCACCTATGGGTCAGATGATTGCCTGGCAGCATTAAGCAATTGGTAATTAAATATTATTATTTTTTNCCTAAAAAGTGTAAATTTTCAAAATTAATTGTCACGCACAACGAGTCTGTGTGGAAAATGTCAGCTCGATTGGATCACGGGAAGTGGGTTAAAAAACGACCGAAAGATTTGCACGGTCGTAAGCGCGCAAGCAAGCAAGCGAACTTAATATAAAGGATTTAAAAATAAATGTAAAATGTAGCGCTACATACGGCGCTCCACGCACGACAGCAAAACTAACTGCCGCACACCGTGCGTTGCGCTGGTCAGGTAAGAAGAGTCCTCGACTCTCAAGCGGAAGAATTTCTGCAACGTTCAAAATCCCGGTTGGGGTCAAGGTGGTGGGGGGGGGGGGGTCGACTCGGCTCGTCGTTCCTCTAAGGTCAACGGGACCGTTCTTTCGTTTGTTTTGGGGGGAAACTCAACAACGGTTTGCCCCGTGCTTGGTTGGGCTCGCCCCCATCGAAGGGAAGTATAACCTCCAGCACCACTTTGACGACAAACAAAAAGCTCTTAAAACTACCGGGGCGAATACAGGTACGGAGTCCCACGCGGCCTATATATGATTTCTCAACCCAAAAAACCCCGTTATAAGGAGGCACACGGAATATTTGCGCCCATTGTTTTGAGGACACAATTGACCGAGGCCTGTGCGCACGCATGCGCACAGCTGGTGCACCGGCCAGTCATCTCTGTCAGTCAACCCACGGCACCTGCTGGGTCTGTCCGGTGACCTCCTGCCGGCGAGCCTTCGACACTTCGCGTGGGCCTCAAAGCGCACCTAGCCTGGCACAGGCACTGCGGCGACGTCACCGCCACTGAGTGGCCAAAGGCAGTTGTTGCCGTTGGTAGCGTGGTGGTTTAGCACGCTGCTATAATAGTGTTGTCGCCCCGAGTTTGATTCCCACTCATCGGTGACGATTATCTGAACCGGTCCTCGTCCTCTTCTAGGTCGACTCAGCCTTAAGTGAATACCTGCTCCAGTGTGGGGAGACAATGACAGCCTGGCGCAGCACACTGGACGTACCACCACCCCATCACACGTTGTGCCGGCCCCTCCATAGGTTGCTCGCGAACAGCGCTTGCCCCATCAGTTTAACAATAACAGAGGGTTTTTTTATGGGTTAGATCGCGTAAATATAAATGTGTCGTTAAGCCCGCCAACACCCGATACAGGCAAATAGTATGGTTTGTCACGCACACAAAAAATGCCAATGAGTTACACGTTCAGCACAACACCCATGTACTGAAGAGTAAACGCAGAACATTTGCCCATCAGTCTGTATGGGGCTGCAAAGGGAACTTTGCGCGTGCGAGCGAGCGTGCGCGTGCGAGCGAGCGTGCGCGCGCGTGCTTGCGTGTGCGTGCTTGCGTGTGCGTGCATGCATGCACGTGTGCGTGCATGCTTGCACGTGTGCGTGCATGCTTGCACGTGTGCGTGCTCTCACGGTCTCGCAGTGCGGGCGAGAGGCCTCCGTTGGTGGGCAGGTACGTGAAGCGCTGCGGCTGGCTGCGCTTGCGCTTGCCGTTGCACACGTGGAACTGCACCTGCACCTGGTGGCTGATGCCCTTGTTCTGGTACGGAGGAACCTCGACCACCAGGCTCGTCTGGTGGCGGGGGGGGGCACCGAGGGGGGGGGCACAAGAGCATGCGGATAGCGAATGCCAGGATCACACGTTAGGTTTTATAACCCATATACTGGCGCAGCATTGCAATTGCTTGCTCATGGCAGTGGTGGTGCAGGAGCCTCCACTAGGAGAGCTGTAAGAGGGGGGGGCTATTTTGGTCGACTCTTTCACACCGTCAGAGGCCTTGGAAGAGGTAGCCACACTTTACCCCACCACACCCATGGCTAAGACTGCAAGCAGGGCCACTCTAATGGTTGAGATGAGATGCGATACAAGGCGCTTTGAGTTGCCGAGGTATTTAAGTACAAGGCGCAGCCCCTGCAATTCCCCGCTCAAGCCACTGCTGGTGGATGCTCCTCCACTAACGAGAGCTCTTTGGGTGCCTCCCTCGAGGGATCTGACCAGAATTTTCGCAAGACGTCAGAGTGTGCACACTTTATCCCACCATACACGACCTGCCGATTAACTATCCACAATGTAACAATTTATATTGATCTAAACGCAATACTCCACAATAATTGTTTTCCCCAATAAAACAAAAGAAACAATGTGAAAACAGAACACGTGAGATTTGAAAGCATCACTGTTAAAATGCAATCATCGTGATTTGATTTTTTAAATGCCTGCTTGGAAACATGCTTGAATATAAAAAACGAAACTATTTCAACTATTTTTATTTTACCACGTAAGGCCCCTAAGCTATGTGGCTCTGTTTCATAAGCGGCCTGGCCATCACAAATGATAGCTCATTCAAAAGTGGCTTTGCCGCACGGAAATTTACAGCAGCCAAATACTCCAAAGTGCGTGTTTCTAAACGTGGAGGGGAAAACCGGAGGAATAGAGATACGAAAACTCCAAGTATACGGTGTCAGGGTCGGGATCGAAGCCACAACCACCTGTATACCAGGCGGAGGTGGTAAACATATCGCTCACTCTGGAGCCCCACAATAACAACGACAATATGCAAAAGCGCGCACGTAAACGATGTGCACACCTAAGCAATGCTGCGCAAAATTCGTCAAAGACAACAAAATTCACTGGCAACATTCACGTCAACAAGAGCAAGTTCCCCTCTCTGAATCACGCAAACGTAGTTCCGTTTCAGGAACAGCGCAAAAAACTACCGAGACATAAATAAGCATTCACTCCATGCACACAATACGTCTGTGTTTTGCCAAGGTACGTTAAATTTAGAACGAAAGAGAAGCTATTTCTGCTCGCAATTGTGTATCTATTCCTACGGTCGAAAAACCGCAGACATATGCACGAGCGAGACTTCCTTCTTTGTGTTATAAAAAAAGACGTTATTTCTGATGACTTAAAAGAAACGCCGCGATGAAGTTATTACGACTGCCACTCAAAAAAAAATCACACACTGATGAACCTTTGCTAACGCACAGCCCTTTTTAAATCCTTTATATTAAGTTCACTTGCTTGCTTGCTTGCGCGCTTAAGACCGTGCAAATCTTTCGGTCGTTTTTTAACCCACTTCCCGTGATCCAATCGAGCTGACATTTTGCACACAGACTCGTTGTGCGTGACAATTTCATTTTCCTGAAAAAAATTTCAAAAATTTTACACTTTTTAGGTAAAAATAAATTATATTTCTTTACCAATTGCTTAATGGTGGCAGGCAATCATCTGACCTATAGGTGGCAGCCATCTCAAGCCAGAGGACAGAGGACTCTAGCCACCACGCATATAAAGGATTTATAGTGAAAAACTTTGTTTTTACGGGTTAATTTTTTGTCAATCCGCTGCCGGATGACGGCCTCCCCACGCCGCGAGCCACGGTGGTTATTTGATCGTACTTCACCACGCTGGTTAAGCGGTGGATGGTGAAGGTCGGGGGGAGGGGTGGAGAGCACAGGACTAAGCCAAGTCCTCGCTTAACGCGCGACGGTGCCACACACCGAACGTGTTTTCGCTGCAACGCAGTTCTCTTGCGTTCGGGAAACCTTTTCAGGTCGCGAGAGGTCAATCTCACCGGTTCACTCTTGTCCTTGTCCACTTTCGCCTCCACCTCCCACAGGTTCCTCCCATCTGTTGGGGGGGGGGGGGGGGGGGGACGCGAAACGAGCCGTCGTTAGTAACTCCTCCGCTTGAACCGCGCTCGCGGACAGCGGGTCCCCCCCCTGTTCCCAAAGACCCAAAAGAGTAAAGCATTTGAAGACATGATTTGAAGCTTTGTGACTGCAGGAATCCATACTCTTTGGTTCTTTCGGTAAAGTCACGTAGGTAGAAAAATCATAATAGACCACGACGTTTCGATCGCCACACAAGCAACCGTCTTCGGTGTACCAAAGAGTATTTGAATACTTTCCAACCAAATGTTGAAAGCGCGATAGCATGAGACCTGTCCGTCTGTGTGCACGGCAACTAACGGGCGCTCCGATAAAGACAAATGCATGCTGGGGTCGCGGGAGAAGAACCATGGCGAGGGACACGGGGTTTTCCTCCCCTTGTGTTTTGGCAGAAAACCAGTGGAGAAAGAAGCGGGCGGAGGTGTTAGCGTGGAACCGCACTCACCATCGACAGGGACCGGGGGGGGGGGGNCAGCCCTGAAGCTAAATGGGCCCAGCGAACCCGGCCCCTCGTATCAGAATGGCAACCAAATCAATTTGACAAAAACTTATATTCGTTTAAAAAATTCACAAATGGCAATGTGATGCCAGGGGGGGNTGGGGGGAGGCACGGGGAGGGGGGGGTGCAACTACTCAAGTATGTGCTCCAATTGTGTGGCTCATAAATGTGGAATTTGTATTGTGTGTCTATACAGGTTTTTATTATATACATATTTATTATATATATGTATATATTATATATGTATGTTGAGCTTTCTTCCCACCGTAAGTAGCCAAATGCGCTAATTATATATAGAATTTGTAAAAAAGAAAAATTTGATTATTTATATGTTATATAAAATGTGGGGTGGGTGTTGTAGTAGTGGTTAAAACGGAGCGCTATCGTCCCAGGCACTCCGTTCTTGGCCACGTTGTTTACGGCCGAGTCAACCCGAACGCGTTTCGTCGCAGTGTTTAGCGCCGGATTGCCAAACACAGGTGTGGGTGGGGTGTTGGTGCTGGCCACACCACCCCTGCGCAGCGCTCCACTCGCCCACAACAGGTGTTCACGCTCAGCACTTGTACCGACAGCACGTGAGGATGAACTCGGGGGGAGGAGCGGGGGGGGGGATTCTGTACGAGGTTCCGTGAGCGTATGCACACACGTGCGTTTGTGTGTGTGCGCTCGCGCGTGCTCAGAACTCATAAGAGAAACTCATCAGGGCGTACGTCTGCGCAAACACGCACGCTGCGAGGCAGCACGGCCACATACGAGCACACGAACCCCCCCACCCACCCACAACACCCTCCGCGCTTTGACCTTTCCACAAAAAGTGTTACCACGGGGACAAACCAAAATATATTTTGAAACAAAAAAGAAATCTGTATTTCTTTCTCCTGTTTTTACACACGAGTCTCTGTGTTCCGGCAGAGAAACCCCTGGAATCCCCCCCCCTCTGCCCCCACCCACCCCACCCCTCTCCCAGCCCCNACGTCTCCTCCGAGCGCGGGCCAATAAATTCTCACGAGCGCTCGGCTGGAATCTCCCTAAGGCGAGGCGAAGCCACTGGTGAATGGACCAGTTGTGTGGTGCATTTCTCCTCTGCAATGAGGCGCATTTTCAAGTCGACCGCGCGAACCTTTGCCGGCCGCTGCACTTACCGCTCGGGACGGGTTCCACACAAATACACACACAGTCACACAGGCATCTAAACATTTAGCGCTTCTTGTTTTTCTAAGGAAAATGTGCCAAGACCCGTCGTTTTGACTCGTCAGCTCACCTCTTCTCTACGGACCATTCTCGTCCTCTTCCCTCCCATCTCCTCGCCACTCCACTCCTTCCCATCCCTATCCTTTCGCGATCTCTACGGAGCACTCAATCGCTGTCACTCATTCCTCAACTCAATCCGCTTTACAGTCGCACTACTCTTAAACCTCCTGTCGTTCTTCCCTCAAAAAGCCTCACCTCTTTCTCCACTACCCATAGACTCACATTACCCATAGACTCACACTACCCATAGACTCAACACTGTCCGATAGACTCAACACTGCCCCAAAGACTCAACACTGCCCAGAGACTCCATTACCCTGTAGACTCAACACTGCCCCATACTCACACTACCCCGTAGACTCAACACTGCCCATAGACTCAACACTGCCCATAGACCCAAAACTGCCCCTGTACATGAAGCAGTCCTCCCTCCTTATCCTCCTCCTCTCTCTAAGCCTCACCTCCACTTCTCCATCGCCCATTCCCTTCCTCTTCCCTCCCTCCCCCTCCACCCTTCCCGTCCCTCCCCTGCAGCCCTGCCGCCATGACCCCCGCGTGTGCCCTCTTGTCTTGTCACGGTCACTCATCCCCTGGGCCTTGCACTGCCCCTGCCATCTAAACCATTCTGTTCCTGCCACCGCTTTTAAACTCTGTTCTAGAAGCGCCTTGAGCTTAAGACGCTGCATGAATACAAAAAAAAGATACTCGTAAAATTAACTCCCGATTCAATCCGCTGCTGGATTGCGATCCGCAACGAGTCTCACTCGACGCGCTCATCGCAGCCGCGTCCCCAAGGTGCGCTGGCACAGGAACAATGGCGCGCACGATAGAACCTACACTTTCCATAGGAATGTGGAGTTTACACCAGGGAAGCGGGGCGAGATGAGGCGGGGGGGGGGGGGNCAACAACGCGACTTTGACCTTCGCTTAAAAATGCAACGGCAGCGTTGGCTTTATTGAGGTGGCCTGCGGAGCGTAAATAACTTATCGCCGTACGGGCCATCAATGTGTCAACTAAAGCTGCTCGAGGCATCGTATTAAAAAAAAACATGAATTTATAAATTCCACACTACTCCTCGGCCATTTGTGTTTTTTGAGGCGAGTTTTTTGTTGCTAATGCAATGAGCCGTTTCTGACTGCCTCGTGAGTGGATGTGTAAAGTACAAAAACGGCAACTTTCCTTCGCAAATAAGATCATTTTTGTTAGGAGGGGTCGTGTTGGTATGTGTTTTTTTTTGTTGAAACCGTAACCACCCTCTTCAATAACGCCCGCCGAAAGTGGCGTCGTGGTCAGCGCCACCGTCCTATTAAGCCGGTGACCTGAGTTTGATCCTCGGACAAGGCGATCGTCAGTGGCGAGATCTATCCGAAGCGACCGTTAGGTCTCCCCCAACCCGTACGTATGTATGT
The DNA here is from genome assembly GCA_018977245.1 of Lethenteron camtschaticum. Lineage (NCBI taxonomy): Eukaryota > Metazoa > Chordata > Hyperoartia > Petromyzontiformes > Petromyzontidae > Lethenteron > Lethenteron camtschaticum. The sequence continues at coordinate 2,161,253 of MU249620.1, read as the reverse complement.
GCGTTGAACTTCTTTCGCACCGTACTTCGTAGCCGACCGTGCTTGCCGCGTTGTGCGGAGGGTTGTTTGACCGTACTTCACCACGCTGGTTGGCACAGGTCGGTGAAAGGGTTGCGCAGGAGTAGTTCAGACATCGCTCACCACCGACGTTAGCCGTGACCAGGTATCGAACTCAGGAGAACCAGCTTCACGTGTCGCAGTGCACTAACCAGTGCACCACCACCACCACCATCATCATCATCAGACGGCATCGTGTGATTCCGCTCGTGCCGTCGACACGCGCTCCCTTAGCTCAGTGTTCTTCACAAACTTTCAGAGGGGGTGCGAACCAGCGCGGTGAAGTATGGTCAAACAGCCTCTACGACCCACACGTCAAAGGGAAGGCCATTCCTTCAGCAGTGGATTGACACACGGCGGTAAGTGACTTACAGACAAATTCGTAAGAGGACATTATTTTTTTCCCTTTCAGTTGTAAGGCTACGTCGATGACACGGGAGTGTCAGGTTTGTGTTTTGTTTTTACAACTCGTACTTTCCCTTGCGCTTTTTCCGATGCGAGTGGGCGATACCGTACGGCGTCACGGGTTCACGCCGGGGTACAAGGTGCAGCCCCGGCAATTGCCGGCTCACGCCACCGCTGCCGGAAACGGCCTCCCCAAGCTTTAGAGAGCTCCCTCCCGAGAGGATATTTAGGTGCTGAAAACTTCCGCTTCGGAATAGACGCGTTGGAAAGGCAGGTGGGATGCCCACACTTTTGTCCACCACCTGCCACCGACTTACAACGTAACCATTGATACGCAGCGGAAGGATTTAAGAAACTTGAGATGTCGAAACGAAGCGCCCCTCGGATTCCGAGAGAACCATCTTGGTCCAACGTGAGGACAGCGTCAATGACCAAAGGAGTGACACTTTTTTTTGTTTACAAAAAAATCCTCGTTGAACTAGGGGCTGTCGAGGGAAAACCGCGACGCTCCGCGGTTGTCGGCGGCTAACGTCGGGTCGCCAGGGCGAGCCCGTGATGATTTTTGGCAAAAACACATCGCGCAAAAACCCCACACGCCCTTCCCGCCAACTCCACACAGACACACGCACAAAGTCAAAGGTCCCCGTAAAGGATTAACAGACTGTTGTTAGGGGCAAGTGCTGTCGTTAGCGAGCAGCACCCATGAAGGCCGGCACGGCACACGAGGGGCGGGTGGGCCAGCACCAAGCCCGGCCACCTTCGCCTCCTAGTGGCGATATTACACCGCACCAGGTGCTTATTTGAGGCTGAGTTGACCTAGGGGAGGCCCAGGACTGGTTCAGAAATTCGTCACTGATGTCGACCGTTAGCGGGGATCGAACTCTGACTGACGGGTCGTAGCGCAAGCGCGCTAACCGCACAGACACACGTACGCACACACGCGGACGTACATACGCAAGCGCAACACACGCACCGGCAACGCACGCCCACACCGGCGCAGACGCCGCGGCTGCGGCCCGCCGTCTTGGCAGAGGAAGGGAGCTCCCACTCCCGCCCTCTTTTTCAACGATGACACACCGCGCTGTGGAATGCACCACATGTCCAATGCGTTGAACCGAGTTCTGTGTCTGCCGGTTCCCCGGAATCCTGGCAGCCCCACCGCCGTTTTTCCAACCGGCCGTCCGTCTCACTTAAGCGAGCGTGACAGCTCCGGTCAGGGCACAGGCCCGCAAAGGTGTGGCCTCTGTAACCCAACCGCCGAGAGCCATCGGTGCTTTGGATCGTGTGGGCCCCCCCCCAATCAGAAGAAAAAGAAATAAAATAAGAATAACTGTTGACGCTGGCGCGGGCGCATGGGGCGGGTGCAGGCTGCCCGCGCGCGCGTTGTGAAGATATCATCTCCTAACGAAACGAACGTCAATGGCCAAGAGCTCACTTCAAGCTGCAAAACAATTACGTAATGTTTAACAGCTGCAATTACTCCGTTGTCGTAAAAGTAATTTAAATAATTCTGACAAGGGGGGGGGGGNCGGGGGCAAGGATTGAACGATACGGAAGCCGAGAACAAATCTGTTTAAAGTAATCATACAGCATGCAAAATAGCGCTTAATCCTGCCGACTTCACGGTGACAAATACCGGTGATATGGTGGCTGCTACGTCACTCAAGAGCAGTGTTTAAATTTTATACGGTGCGAGTAAATTACGGCTTCTCAGGCGGACATCACTTCTAAGCGTCATATATCTATACTAGTTTTACTACCCGGCTTCGCCCGGAGTTGGGTTCTTGTCTTGGATTCATAGACGGCCTACGCGGAAGGTTGGAGGGGGGGGATGGGTGACGTCAGGGCACACTGTGGACGCTGCCGCGTGCGGGTGACATCACAGATGTGACGTCACCGCTCACTTGCCGTGCGAAATATATCCATTATTGCGCCCCCATTTCCCCCCGCCAAAATACAAAAGTCTTTTTATACTTTTTGCATTGTGTACCGTCTGGAAGCTACCACGTGCCAAATTTCAAGTTTGTTGCATGTCGGGAAGTACGCTAAACATTTCGAACAGACACATTCACAAATTTCCCTTTATATTTTTAAATACCTGCACTCTGCAGCTCATTTAAAGCAATATTATTGAACTGACAAGTTAAGGTATGATCATTCATCGTCCGCCGTAATATTACTGAAATTGACACCGGCGAAGAATTGCTCCCACGCTTGGCACTCTGGTAAGCGAGCAGCCCGGTTTCGTGGGACGATGCCATGCCTGCCAGGGGGGGAGTGGGGGGGTAGTAGAGCAAGTAGGTTGCTGCCTAGCCCGTGTGCGAAGTTCCAGTGCTTCTCCTCCTCCTCCTGCGTGTGTGCGCCCGGGATTTGGTACCGGACGCAAAAATTACTCGACAGCAGAACTGGCCCGCCGACGCTAGGAGCAGGCGGCCCTCGTGAAGAAACCGAGAAGCTCCGTCAAGCGTTTCCCCGGGCGGGTAAGTGGAACGACGAGCGTTGAAAACAACCCACTACTCTGTGGCTAAAACACGACTTTGTGGTAGGTGTCTGGGAGGCTCAACGGGCTCGATTGGAGCACCGAGCCGGTGGGCAAGAGAATGTAAGTAATTATGATTTTTAATATTTTTGTAATCAGCGATGCCAAGGCGCAATGGCCAAAGGGCCCAAGGCCCACAACTGTCGTGCGGCAACGGGCGGCACTGTAATTTTACGCGTAGGCCTACGCGACCGACATTATGGGTTCAAAATTAGTTGTTTCCTTTTGGGGTTACCTCGTTGTAAGGGGGCTTTCTCTCTGGTCGTCCGACCAAGCAACTTTCATCCAGGCTCAAGGTCTCTGCTTAGCTGCCGAGATCTGACGTAATAGGGCGCGCGTTCCAGGCGATTTTGTGATAGGCCTTGCTACGAATATAATAATCATAATGCCATTCAACGCTCCATGAAAGTGTGCGTCCTCAATCCCACCCGTTTATTTTTTATGCACGTCGAGCACGTGGTAGGGAAATCAGAGGTCCAGGATGAACTGAAAGCGTACCGCCGGACGATACCGCTCAGAGGGCTACATAGATGGGCTGTATACAAACCTACTTGCTGTACTGCTAATCTACTGGCCACCTTGCTGCCCGGTGGGTTTGAACGTTTTGCTAGTCTCGTTGGATCATCCCACTTGGATTAAAGGCATGCGTCATCACCACACCCAACTTAGCCTACGTCTATTATATATGCTCATTGTACACGCATACATAACGTGGAAACACAGAAGCTTTACTCAATGGACAGGATTGGAAGACGTCCAAAGAGGCCCGCCCGCCTGACGGAGACGCACTTTCTGTAGCGGCCCAGGTTGCGGTGTGTTTGTGCGCGCCAATTCACTGACACAGAGTAATCCGCCGCGCGCCATTAGGGCCATCGGACGCATACTTAAGCTCCGATTTTTCAAAAGGCCTAACAAGGCACCCCGCTCCCCCCGCTTCACCCCCCCCCACTCCAGCCCCCCCCTCCGCCCTCCCCATATTGTTTGGCTTCCCTTTTGGCAGCAGCTCTGACATCTTTCCAGGCATTGTGCTTCACCCAGACGGTGAGCGGAGCGAGCGTGCCAGACAGCGCGGCACGGCAGGGGGGACCACGACGGAGTACAGCGGCGGTCTGCGTGCGACCGAGCCGGCTTATTACCAACGCGGGCGGCGGCGGGCGGCGTGCGGGGGGGGAAAGGCGTCCATCGTAAAAGCAGGCCCACGCCGACCGGCGCGGTGAAGTACGGACAAAACAACCCCGGCATGCCCGACGTGGAGTGAAATGGCATCTCATCCATAAGCGCTGTAAATTATCGCATGCGATTCATCGTCGTTATCATCAGACATGATCAATTCGCTGCTGGATGAAGAGGCATCCCCAGGTCTCCACCAACCTCAAGATCCAGCTAGGTAACAACACAACCAGCACCGGCACACGAGTCGACCCCATCGCTCCGTCTCCTCAGTGGACCCGATAGAATTACATCTGCCACTCCGCTATTGTTATTTTTCATCAGCCGCAACCGTCACCTCATGAATCATATCAGCTGCCATTATCCCTTCATGATGTCGGCCGATGCGATTTATAATCAATGTTTGGGTTATGCCATGTAACCATCGGCCCAAACGCGTGTAGTTAAAACCCTCTAACCACCCAGCACAGCAAACAAAACTTGTCACGTGTGTAAGCGTTTGAACGTGCCAAATATTATTGTTTCAGCTCATGGATAAGTTGAAGAAACTAATTCTGACAACCACCAAATTTTTTTATCAATTAAGATACAAATGTACGACACATACATCTCAAGCCATTAGAGATACAATTAGATGTGTATGTGATCATGAAAGGTGCAGAGGAATTACATTGTTGTTGTTGCTGCTGCTGCTGTTGTTGTTGAGGGTGTGTGTGTTATGGCCTGCAGCACGCTATAACTCAGAGCACGCTCCGGGCCTGAGCACGCTACGGCCCAGATCACGCTACTCCCGGATCGCTTCTAAAGGCTGGAGCGCGCAAAGGGCTGAAGCGCCCTCCGGCCTGTAGCACACTCCGGCTTGGGGCGCGCTACGGCCTCAAGCGTGCTCGGGCCCGTGCGTGCTCCGGGTCGCAGTGCGCGCGCCCCGCGTCGTTGCAACGGAGCAGCGCGTGGCACCCACCGGGCCCCTTCTCCAGGAAGACGACGCGCGACTCCGGCTGGAAGTTGTGCCCGCGTAGCACCAGCTGCTGCCCGCCGTTCGCCGTGCAGCCGTCGACGCTCTGGCCCTCCACGAGCGGCAGCTCCTGGGCCGAGCGCTGGGCTGTGCGGGGGTTGGGGGTGTGGAAGGGGTGAGGGGGTGAGGACAACGAAACCACATATCGAATTTCACAATACGACGGTCGGATTTAAGATCAAACTTCAATTTTTTGCAGCCGATACGATGAGCCCCTGGTTGTTTTTGGGTCAGGCCACGCGGTGGTAGTTGTTATGCCTGGCGCGGTGTGTAGTAAACGTCAGCATTTTGGGGGGACAAAGGCGGCCGGCTGTGGTGCTGGCCACATCGCCCCTCGTGTGCCGCGTCGGCCTTCATAGGCGCTGCTCGCTAACAGCACTTGCCCCAACAGCAGCCTGTTAAAAGGCAATATGGCCGTAGGGGGACCTTCCTGTGTGTGTTTCGTGTTGCAGTTGGTCCTTTCCCGCGAACTCCGATCAGCACGGCCGCCGGTCGGCCGGCTACGTACGGCGCGAAAGAACGGGGCTCAAACAATTCCCCCGGCACCGCCGCCGTCGTCGACCGTGCCCGTCGGGGGAGGCGCGATCGCCCGCGTATGGCCACGCGCGTGGCGAGGTGGGGTTCACTCACAGCATTCGACGGGGATGGAGGTGGCCTGCAGGGAGAGCACCTTGCCCCGGGCTGCGGATGTGCACGCGGAACACGAGGCGCACGCGCGTGTTCTTCCGCCCGATGTCGGTCTCGCCTTCCGCAGCTCGATGTCCGAGTTGCGCAGCTTCAAGATCCCCGCGCAGTCGATGCTGCGACAGCGCAAACGCAAACGCACACCGACGCGGACAGGGGGCGGGGGCAGGGGCGGGGGCGGGTGAAACCGTTTCACGTCGTCTGTTCCGCCGAGCTGACCAGCAGCTGTAGATGCTTTTTATTTATTGTAATCAAATGTGATTACTTATTATTTGTTGATAATTTTTTAATCTATTCACATTATTATTTTTGAGGCAATGTACGGGCCCGATCCATCACGTCGTGAGGCACGTGTGCACACACCGTCAACGTGAGCCAAACCAGTGTGGAAAGCAAAGGGGATATAGAAATATGAAAGGGGGGGGGTGGGCTCACTGCCCAAACCATACCGGGGGCCCTACCAAAGGCAGAAAGGGTAACTTTTTTTTATTTAAGTAAGGGGGAAGGGATGGAAAACGGAGAGAGCAGATATCACCGAAACACAGCAGCAGCTTTTTAGTGAACCATCGAAAAAAGACGGTGATCACCGCATTTCGCACTTTTAGATCCGCTTCTGCGGCCGTCTGGAACGCTCTTCCTTCTGATATTAGGAAGCCAGTGGAGGCTGTGCAGTTTTAAATCATCTACGTTAAAAACGCCACGTGACAAGCCACTTCATTGGGCCTTACCTGGTCAAATAAAATAGTTTACAATTTGAAATAGTTTCATAATTCAACTCGACTCTGCACTTGGGGTGACTGAGCCCCTTGCATGCGCTGCCCAAAGAGTCTGGACGGCCCTGCTGCTGCCACTCGTGGCTCGACAGGCGAGCTACCTCGCCATGTGATTAGCTCTTCTCTACAGGGCTTCTCTCGCCTGCAGGCCTCCAACTTCCCATGCATAACCAGTGGACTCCGGATTACCTTGAGGTAGTGAAATTTCCTAACTTCGTGCATGGCGCACTTAGATCCCTGGATAAATTGCGCCTTATAAATGTTAATTATAATTGTTTACCGTATTCTTCAGACTATAATACGCTTTGGAAAATAAAACGCTGAAAAAACCTGTGCTCCGGCGTCAACAAAGTTACACAAATGTAGCCACAGAAAGAAAAAAGATTCCTCGTACAGCCTAAAACAGACTTTTGGGGCAAGTTGCTGTTACCGAGCGCCTATGAAGGCCACACAGACACAACAACCGCCATTCGCCACTAAGTGACGGTGACATCACCACGGCGCTTGTGCCAGGCCATGTGCACATTAAGGTGTCAAAAGACCACTGGCAGGTCACGGGACAAACCCAGGTGCATGGGTTGACTGACTGAGATGACACAAAGACAAATATCCCCTGTATAGCCTGAACAGACTGTTGGGAGAGTGCTGTTAGCGAGCACCTATAAAGGCCAGCACCACGCCCAGCCACCTTTGTCTCCTAAGAGGCGATCCTTTAACACACCGCACCAGGTACTCATTTGAGGCAGAGTCGACCGAAGGAGGCCAGGACCAGTTCAGATAATCGCCACTGGTATTGGCCATGAACGGGAATCGAACTCAGGCTGTCAGGTTCGTAACGCAGCGCGCTAACTGTTACACTACCGCTCGCCCCACACACACACATATGCATACACCTACCGGATTACGAGATGCACCCCCAAAGCTTTGCTTATAATACTGGGATCAAAAGTGTGTCGAATACGGTACATCTATGAAAACATATAAACGCTGTAGATGCCTACGGCTGCATGCATTGCCGACAATGCTGCCCTGGCCAATCCCTGCCTCGAGATCTTGCTCATTTGCTGTGTCTGTGAGCCGTCCTTAATCTCTCGATGAATCCTTTTCATTGGCATCTAAAACCAAGTGGCCTCCTTCTCTGCGTGGTAGCCTTCTACTCCGCAACCCGCCCGCCCGCGCCCTTCCTCCTTTCCATGTTTGTACAGCGTGCAGAGAAGCATTAATATTTAGATGCATTACAAATCCAAACTAAGATTGTAGACGAACAAGATGAAATCCGCACAACTGTTGACGCCAGTGGTTAGCGAACAGTGGCAGGCGAGCAGAACCCACAAAAACCTAAAGGTCAAATAACAACGGTAATGTTGTCGAAGATTTAATTTCAACCGCAGCCCAAGTTTAATCTGATGTCCCACTTCGTGCACTTGAATTGTACGATTTTACTCTGCCACGCTTTTACCTGAAATAAAAAGTAAGCAATTTACATATCAGTTTGGAGCGATGGCACATGGTTAGCGCACGCCTCGTTTTAAACCTGCCGATCCCAGTTTGTTTTGCTGGCCACGGCTAACATCGGTGGCGAGTGAAATGTAAACGGCTCCTGGACCGCCCCTGGATCAGGCCTACCATCATGACTTGCATGTCACGTGACCTCAACAGACCGCACACAGCTTTGCTTCAGACCGTCTACTAAAATGAGTCAGTATTGTGGCCCTATTATTATTCATATACATGGCAGCAGCAAAAAAACCCATTTGATCATTTCTAGGAATTAAAGATACAACGTACAGTGAGTGCTGATTCATCGGTACAGTATGGTGTAACTGTGACATGCAAAGCATGATAGGACTGTGAAAAATATCTACATAGCTCAGTGAGCGTTACCTCGTAAAATAAAACATATCTTAGCTTAGCTGAATCTCTTGCCGTCGAGAAGAAATCCCCGTTGGAGTGGGGCATTAATGCTGCCGCTCTATTCCGGCCTGCACGCACACTTTCTGTCCGAGTGGTTTCTCATCCTTCCCCAGTAAAATCGTTCAGGGAATCGCTCCACTTATCGTCAAGTGCGCTCCCGTTGCGCGACACGACGTCACTTGGGAGCGAGTCAAAGAGGCTGGCGCGCGTCGCCCACCCTGCAAGGCAGGCGGCACAGCAGGGGCTTCCTGGACGCGCCAAAACGTCCGAAATTTAGAGACGGCCCTATCCTCGCCCGCACGTGTGTGCGGGGTCCACACCCCCCGCCCCCCCACCCCACAACTATTTTTTACAAGTTTTTTATTTGACCAGGTAAGGCCCCACTGAGCTATACATCTCTTTATCAAAAGCGACTTGGCTATCGCAAATGACAGCTCAACGAAGCGGCTTATACACCCACCCCAACCCGTCCACCGTCACCTGCCCCCTTTCCCCAAACGTGAATACACTCGCGAGGAGGAGCAGGACCAACACCCTCCCCACGCCCCCCTCCATGGGATGGAGCCTTCATGTAACGCGACGATCTCCTGGGGGACGTTTCCCCCCGCAGCTCTCTCGCTCTCACGGTCAGTCAACCGGAGGCTACGGCCTCTCTGCTCAAAGAGGTCCACTGCCCGGAACGTCAGTCTCCAAAGTACCCAGGTAAGGACGCAAAAGGGCGCCCGCACGCCCCAGCCGTCTCTTTCTCCCAGTGGCCGATAATTGACACACCCGTGCCAGGTGCTCGCTTGAGGCTGAGTCGACCTGGGCGAGGACCAGGACCGTTTCAGATAACAATCGTCGCCTGTGTTGGTGGCTCGCAAGCGGGAATCGAACTCGGGGCCGCCGGGTTCGTAAGCGCAGCGGCTAAGCTAACCGCCACGCCGCCGCTCTCAGCTAACCGCCCCTCCCNGCTAACCGCCCCTCCCCGCTAACCGCCCTCCCCGCTAACCGCCCCTCCCCGCTAACCGCCCCTCCCGCGAACCGCCCTCCCCGCTAACCGCCCTCCCCGCTAACCGCCCNTCCCGCAACCGCCGCTAACCGCCCCTCCCCGCTAACCGCCGCTCCCCGCTAACCGCCCTCCCGCTAACCGCCCNTCCCCGCTAACCGCCCCTCCCGCTAACCGCCGCTAACCGCCCTCCCCGCTAACCGCCCNTCCCCGCTAACCGCCCTCCCCGCTAACCGCCGCTCCCCGCTAACCGCCGCTCCCCGCTAACCGCCGCTCCCGCTAACCGCCCTCCCCGCTAACCGCCCNTCCCCGCTAACCGCCCTCCCGCTAACCGCCGCTCCCCGCTAACCGCCGCTCCCCGCTAACCGCCGCTCCCGCTAACCGCCGCTCCCGCTAACCGCCCTCCCGCTAACCGCCGCTCCCCGCTAACCGCCGCTCCCGCTAACCGCCGCTACCGCTAACCGCCGCTCCCGCTAACCGCCCTCCCCGCTAACCGCCCTCCCCGCTAACCGCCGCTCCCCGCTAACCGCCCTCCCGCGAACCGCCGCTCCCGCTACCTCCCGCTAACCGCCGCTCCCCGCTAACCGCCGCTCCCCGCTAACCGCCCTCCCCGCTAACCGCCGCTCCCCGCTAACCGCCGCTCCCGCTAACCGCCGCTCCCGCTAACCGCCGCTCCCGCTAACCGCCCTCCCGCTAACCGCCCTCCCNGAACCGCCGCTCCCCGCTAACCGCCCCCCCCTAACCGCCCTCCCGCGAACCGCCGCTCCCCGCTAACCGCCGCTCCCCGCTAACCGCCCTCCCCGCTAACCGCTCCCCGCTAACCGCCCTCCCCGCTAACCGCCGCTCCCCGCTAACCGCCCCTCCCGCTAACCGCCCTCCCCGCGAACCGCCGCTCCCGCTAACCGCCGCTCCCCGCTAACCGCCCTCCCGCTAACCGCGCTCCCCGCTAACCGCCGCTCCCCGCTAACCGCCCCTCCCGCTAACCGCCGCTCCCCGCTAACCGCCCTCCCCGCTAACCGCCGCTCCCCGCTAACCGCCCTCCCCGCTAACCGCCCTCCCGCGAACCGCCGCTCCCGCTCCCCGCTAACCGCCGCTCCCGCTAACCGCCGCTCCCCGCTAACCGCCCTCCCCGCTAACCGCCCCCCCCGCTAACCGCCCTCCCCGCTAACCGCCCCTCCCGCTAACCGCCGCTCCCCGCTAACCGCCCTCCCGCTAACCGCCGCTCCCCGCTAACCGCCCCTCCCGCTAACCGCCGCTCCCCGCTAACCGCCCTCCCGCTAACCGCCCCTCCCCGCTAACCGCCGCTCCCCGCTAACCGCCGCTCTCCGCTAACCGTCACTCCCGGTTAACAGCAGCGAGGCCGCTCCCCTCTAACCGCTGTGTCGGCACAGCTAAAACAGTCACGTGGACACACGTACACCCGCCNGCTCGCTCGCCCNGCCGCCCGCCCAGGGGGAGTACGGCTGTCGCGGGGGCATCCAAACGCCGTCAAAAATTACAATCCCAAACGGCGCCATTCACGAAACGTTCAAATAAAACGCAGATGTGAAAATCAGGTCGTCGTGTAAAGTGTAGTAAAAAAAAGAATGTGTTAAGAAATTATTATTTTAATCCGTACATGTGAGCATATAGTGTTAAGCCGTTACGTGTGTATATTTTCATGGGCACACAGATTTCCTTTGACTATTCAGCCAGTAAATTTGAAATGAAATGACACAATTTGGCGAGACCGCTGCACGGGAGGGCCCAGGCGCGCGCTATTTACTTTGGTTGAAACCCGCTGGCCAAGACGAGCAAAATGCCCCCACCCACCCCACCCAAACCACACAAACACCTCCAGGGTAACAGTGGCGGCAGCACACGTCTTCATCAACGTGTGGACCTTTAAAACAAACGGGGACAGGGGGGGCGAGCGGGACAACCCAAGCAACCTGAAAAAACACGCGCGCCTACTTTAAGCGATATATATATTGGGAGAAGCTTGGGCGAGAATCGCGGTCGGCATCCTCAACACCAAAAACAACAACGTCTTTCGATTTAAAGCTTTCGTGACTGCAGGGATTCATCTTCTTAGTTCTTTCGGTAAAGTCACGTAGAATGGAAATAATAAAATAATAAAAATAAAACTAATGAATTAATTCTCACGACGTTTGGGTCACAACGCAAGCAGCCGTCCTCAGGTGAAGAACAGGTCTGTCGAGAAGACAGAGTCTGATACCGTTATACATTAAATAGACAGCTTGTTCTCGACGCTTCTTCTCGACAGACCTGTTCTCCACCTGAGGACGGCTGCTTGCGTTGTGGCCGAAACGTCGTGAGAATTATTTTATTATGTTTTATTTTATTATTTTATTATTTCCATTCTACGTGACTTTACCGAAAGAACCAAGAAGATATTTATGTCTTACCAGGTCTCCTTCGTGCTGTCTCCTGTCCAACCTCTTTGCGGTCTTTTACAAATATTATGCACAGGACCACCCGCTTCTGGTGGTTGGCATTGCCAAATCTTGAGGAGCAGCATTGTGGTGCTGCAGGACATCTCAGGAGACGGTCCATGTGGTTTTCTTCTCCCGACAAGCACATTGGTCTGTTGTGTCAGATGTCCCCCGCCCCCAGAGTTGCATCTGCCAATTTGACCAGGGTAAATGCCCACTGATGCCATATAGCTCTTTTAAAGAAGCAAACTGGCCACGAGTGACAATAGCTCAACTTAGTGGCTTACCGTGTGGAAACCTATCGCAGCCAAATAGTCTAAGCGTGTGATGTTGATCCTTTTAAATGTGCAGGGAAAAAACGTGCAAACTCAAAATATGCAACGGGCGTCAGGGTCGGGATCGAACCCACGAGCTACTGTCTACCAGGCGAGGGAGTTAACATCTCGCCATCGAGCCTTGTTCACACCTCGCATGGGTCGGATGAGCAGGCATTTGCCACACAAAGTGGATTGGCATTGGGGATGCTTCTCACTCCGGGCGGCGTATAACCTCATCTTTGGTCAGCTGGTGGATGATTTAAGTTTGCGCACAGTAAGCTTCGCCAGAAAATACTCAGTGGTTCGGTCCAACCATTCGGAGACCACACCAGACTCTCCTCACCCAGACACAGAAAAGAGAGCGATCAGAAAAGGAAAACTGCCGCATAAAGAAAATCTTGACGCGTCAGTTACGATGCGGTGGTGCGATTTTACAACGATTTCTTTAGAAGCGTCGGCCTTTGTTTACCGACCGAACGGCGGCAAACTTCCACGCATTTTTGCCTCCTGGTGAGAAATTACAAAATGATACTTCAAGGATATACATCATGCGTATTATGTTTTCATAACGTGCTTTATTGCTTTTCCTTGGAAGGCTAAACCGATCCAAAACACGCAAACTCTTCTCTTCCTATAAGCGTCAAAATGGTTGTAATTTAATTTCAGTTTACTTTACCGATGAAAGAAAACAAAGCAAGGGAACAACTAATACTTTATTCCACTTTGGACTTTTTTTTTGCCCACGTGCTAAATTTTGCCACGGCTGCACTGTAGCCCTGGCAAAAATAAAAAGAACATCATGCCTCCGATTTATATTTTTATTTCAGTCGCTTGTGTTTTTTTTTCCTTATTCTGTACAACAGTACTAATTGTGCGACTGGCGTCAGTCAGAGAAGAGAAGCATTATTCCGTGAAAGAACAAAAAATAGTAAACTGACGGAAAAAAAAGAGTAGCAGCAACGCGTCGCAAAAAATATATTCCAAGCGGAAAGGGTGCAAGCTTTTGCCAATGCCTCATCCGAATGGCCGTTCTTACTCGCCTCTCAGGAGAGACGGCAACATGGCACAAAGCTGTGGCAATGTCTCATTGCCGTCGCCCTTCTCAAATTATAATTCTCCAGCGCTCTTACGGAAAGTAGATGCTGCCCGTGGTGTAATGGCGAACGCCCCGGATTCGTAAGCGTGGGTCCTCTCTCCGGGCAGACAGGTTTCTTCCCACGAGCAAAAAAAGCACTCAACGCTCTATCGTCAAGAAAGGGTCCCCCCTCTGTGCCTGGAAGATCGGTACTACGCCAGCAGTGATTGAGGCACCCCTGACTTTGCCGATCGTGAATCGTTCAGGTAAACAAAGCTACCGGCGGATGGCGATCGCCGGCGAATAGAAGACCCCAACTTCTCCCACAGCGCGATGCCGGTTCAGGCTCTACATTTTAATTCACCCACGGCCACCCTGACACAGAGGGCCAGGCATTCAAAACAGTGGCTCAGGGGGGGGACTAACGCCGTGTCTGTGAATCCATATTCAGCCGGGTTTTTTTCCAAGAGTAGATCTTTTTTTCGTGCGTAGCGAGCCGATGATGTTGGGGGCTCAGCCTCGTCTCTGATGACTGCACAATTAAAACGATGCCATCGAATTTTTTTTTCCACGTTATTTTCCGTACCGCAGCTCCCCGAGAATAAAAAAATGCTGTTTTGATTGACATATGAAGAACACCCTTTGCGGAGAATTATAAAGGCGTGTGCCCCCCCCCTCCCCCCTTCGACCCCTGCCTCCCCCCACCCCCGTGGATAACAAGCCCATTAAAGTAACTTGAGGAGTAATCGTACAATTTCACCTTCCACGGCCATTTCTGAGTAGACGCAAGGCCATCGGCCTTTCAGTCGACTGCGGATGAACGACCTCCGGACCGCGCCAGGTTACCCCATGGGAGAAAATTCGCCACTGCAACCAAAACAACGTCGCCAAAGCTCACACGCACGGCAGAGGATCATCCCTCCCGTGTCCCCCCCNACACCCCTTCCCGTCACCCCGCTGAAATATTTTCGCTGGCAACGGAAGTTTTTTTTTCCTTCTTCTTCTTTAAATCCACGTGGCACTACCGTTGCGCGTGCCAAGTAGGACAGCCTTAGCAAAATAAGCAGAGGTAAATAAACCCGACGCTGGATCTCAAGGCCTTGCAGTTGAATGCGAGTTACCGGGCGCAGAATCGAGGCCCTGTTTACATTTCTGACAAACGAGCCCTCTGTGCGCATTCAGGGGCACGCGAGCACGTGCGCGAGCGTGCACACGCTCGCACACGTTTAGCTCAACCGCGTTTCGCTCCATCGCGGCTTCCAATAAGAAAGTGGCGTCGACAACAATCACACATTATTGTACCGACCCCGTGAGTAGAATTTGAATCGGGGTTCCAAAGCCAAAAGCCAAAGCGGCAAAAGTTGAGCGCTTGGCTATGAAGACTGCCAGACGACTCGAGCACAACGCTTCTTTCGTTGGTTGCGTTCGGTAGGAGGTTGGGCGCACGCCGGTGACCCGGCATTCGGGAGGCGAGGGTGGAAACCCTCCCACCCCCTCCCCACCCGCTGGATTGCAAGTTGGGCGTGGAGATGGAAGTACAACAGCAAGTGGGTTTGCGCACCCGTCAGTGAAGAGCTATTCTGCTGTCGCCTCTAGGAAAGAGGGGGCGAGGAGTTGGAAACTCGCGTCTGTTCCAACTCGTCTTGGCCAAATGTAACCTCTGGAGCACACTCGCTATAGCGGAGACCCCTTCCGCCAGCAGTGGCGTGAGCAAGACATTGCAGGGCTGAGCCTTCACCTTTAAACTAGAAAACTAAACGGGCGTCCATTACAGCATTGTCTGCATGGAACAAAGGTGGGGTTCTGGGGTCACCTCAACGCTTCAGGTGCCTTTGTCTCCTCGACGCTGACGTTACAACGCTGCACCATGTACTCGGGTTTTAATCTACCTATGAGAGCCGTAGCTTGCATCTAAGAACTAACTATTTTTATTTTACAAGGTAAAGGCCCACTGAGCTATGTAGCTCTTTTTCAGAAGCGACCTGGCTATCACAAATGATAGCCCAACGAAGTGGCCGATCGCTGCGTGTAAATATATACGAGTCAAATACTCTAAACGCGCGTCGGTTATAAATGTAGGAAAAAAAAGCGGAGGACCCGGAGAAAAATCCACGCAAACTCCAAATATACAGCGACGTCAGGGTCGGGATCGAACCCACAACCCTCCTGTATACCAGGCGAGGTAATTAACATCTCCTAGCCACCGTGGCCCCTCCAATCTAAAGTGGAGTTGCGGCAGTCTTCGCGGACGGCGCTCGGGGCAAATACGTCGCGGAAGGACCGACGCGTGGATGAGATGTCAAAGTGAACTCGTGTGTTTTAGTACATACGTCGTGGTATTTAAGACTCCGTGGAGCTGTGCGATATAAAAACGTGAATGTTGACTTTTGCTCTCCTAATTGAATGTTCCACTGATGCGCGATGAAAAACTCTGCCCTGGCCAAAATTATCCACGCTGGGTCAAATATAAAGAAAACCTGGTCGAGATTTGGGGGGAGGGCTGGCCATTTCTACGATAGCTACACACACGCTGCCCGCGTGCGCAGAGACACGCACACGTGGCCCGCGTGACTGCAAGGATTCATATTCTTAGGTTTTTTCGGTAAAATCACGTAGGTAAAAATTTTAAATTAATAAAAGTAAAATAAAATAAAAATTACGACGTTTCGGAGGCAACACAAGCTTCCGTCACAGCACGACTGCTTCATCAAGTAAGTTACTTGATGCAGCAGTCGTGCTGTGACGGTTCCACCTAAAGACTTAAGCTTGTGTTGCCTCCGAAACGTCGTGATTTTTATTTTACTTTTATTAATTTTAATTTTTTACCTTCGTGACTTTACCGAAAGAACCTAAGAATACGCACACGTTGCCCGCGTGTGCGTACCTGAGATTGCTAGCTCTTCCCCCGAAGCTCGACCGGGTCTTGACCAGTACTGAGAGAGCCTCTCTCTCGACGCTGACGTGCCACACCCCTAGCCCGACGCAAAGTTACACACAATTGCGCAACTCAAAATAAAAATGTGCGTCTTCGTGAAGACCGTACGATGGAAAGTACACGAGCTGGGCTGCGCTGGGCCAGGCCGGGCGGGACGCCCGGAAAACCAAGCGGAGCGACAAGGACGCGCGGTGCGTCGCGTCACGTCCGTAAAGAAGCGAGGTTCCCGCAGGACGGAGGCGCTGCCAAACCGGTGACCGCGTTTTCCATCGGCGTGAATCGCAACAGGAGACCGCAGCTTGTCAGGCTTTGGTGTTGCACTTCTCCGGGTCCTCCGGTTTTTTTTCCCCCCCCACATTTAGAAATGTACGTTTAGAGCAGCGGTTCTTCACCCGGGGTGCACGCACCCCCTGGGGTGCAAGGCTGCAGTAAAGGTTAAGAGCCACTGGTTTAGAGAATTTGGCTGCTATAAGTTTCCGCGTGTTGAGCCACTTCGTTGAGCGACATTTGTGGCCAGGTCGCTTCTCAGAAATTGTTTAGTTTTAGTTACTCCTGTAAAAGATCCCCCCCCCCCCCATGTAGCTGTTAACAGACTCTTGCGGCAAGTGCTGTTAGCGAGCAGCACCTATGAACGCCGGCACTGTGGCACACGAGGGAGGCGAGTGGCCAGCACCACCTCCATCTCCCCAGTAGCGATGTTTACCACACACCGCGCCATAGGTACTTATTTGAGCCCGAGGCGACCTAGGGGAGGCTCAGGATCGGTTCAGATATTCGTCACCGGTGTTGATGGCCGTGAGCGGGAATCGGACTCGGGTCGCCGGGTTCGTAGCGCTAACCGCTACCCCCCCCCCCCTGCTCCACCATCCGCTCTGGAGAGCCGCCTCCCACTGACCCACATGCTCCACCAACCTGCCAGTCACCTCATACCTACCTACTACTGTACCTAATACTGTACCTACTACTGTACCCAATGCCCTACCTACTACCCTACTGACAACCCAATAGTCCACCTACTAATACTCGACCTAATACTTCTCGACCGTTATCGCAGAAGCCGCGAGTGCTTTCCCCGCGTCGACGTCCGACAACGCGTCGGCCCGACGGCTAGTCTCAACACGGCCGTCGTAGCGGGGAGCGGAGGGGGTCACGTGCCAAACTTTAAAGGAAAATGTAAAAAAAATGCGTAACACTAGGAGAGAAAATATTTCCATTCACGCGGCGCAAAGGGCGGGAAATGGGGGGGGGGGGAAGACCCAAAATGAAAGGAAAAAAGTTTTGTTGTTGTTGTTACGAGTGCGTATGAAAGCGGCTCCCGCCCGCCATTGCCACGTGTCGGACGACGCTTTGCAACGGACTTCATGTTTAAACGCCGCAACTTATTCGCGTCGCAGGGCGGAAGTCAAAAGTCGAGAACGATCTCTCCGCTCAAAAAAGCATCGAGGCATCGGTGCTCGTCTCCTGGTTTACTACAGCCCTGCAGAGCCAGCGGTGTAAATTCCACGTTCCTATGCCCGAGGGCTGATGGGCTGAGTCAAACCCCCAGCCTGGATTTGAAGCGATTAGTTTGAGCCGAGATCGCCCCCAGACCGCACCTTTTCCCGCTAAGTCAGTCCCTGTGGGAGCGGCCAGAATCAGCCCAGATCCCATTAAAATTTTGACGACCTCCACCAATACATTGCTGCGTATAAATCCTCTTTCAATCTTTCCTATCCTGGCACAAATGATAAAGCGTAAGGAAATGTTACTTTCCTTTACGCTGGACACCTGTGAAACTACCGGACATCTGTGAATTTAGGATTCCTCCAGCATAAATAATTAAAAGAGAATGTTTTTAAACCAAATTTTAGGTGGGGGCGCCAACCCAAAGGGCCCGTTCGGGCCAGTTGCCACAGGTCACCACCGGTTTCGGTGAATGTTATTGCGCAGTTGAAAGGGATGAACAAACGATGGTAGAATTGTGATTGGAAGTGAAACAAAAAGCAGCGCACCCCCACTGAGACCTTGCGGGATCTAACACTGGTGGAGTTCACAGCCACCTGTGTGCTGAACCCCCCCCCCCCCCATCGCCCCCCCCCACTTTAAAACGTAATGAGTTCATGGGTCTTGACTAACCAGAGACCACGTGAATTAAAAAACAACACGCACGTTTATTTTCCCTGACTTCGGCTGGCTTGTCCCACGCAGCAGTACAAAGGCTGAAATACATTAGACATAGCGCACGGAGAACGACTGATATTTACAACGTGCATTAGAAGTTAGATTTGCACGGCATCGAACGTGAACCACATCTCACGATGAGGGAACAGGAGAAGGCGGTGGGCACATGTATTTCTTGATAGGAACACAGACAGCCATTCATTGGCAGGAGGGGGCAACGATCGTGTTGAGCCTGAACTTGGACAGGACAGGGGAGTCAGCGGCATTGATGGCTGCCGGTAGGAAGTTGCAGGCCCCGGGCAGGAAAGCAGAACGGGCGATCCCTCCCTCCCGAGATCAAGGTTCCAGGTAACGCCTCGATTGCCGGAGTGCAAGTTGCGCGGAGACAAACGGCGGGGGGCAAGTCTGGCGATGATCATCGATGCGAGTCGGTAGTATCGTCGCGATGGGGCCGCGTCTGTTGGGGGGGTTCTGGTAGCGTCTGGCATCGTCTGCCGTGTGGCCGATGGGATTGGTCGTGGGGGACCGGTCGCAGGGGAAGAGAGTCGGGGCGGTCGAACCGTGCGACGAAGGCACGGGCAAATGGATGAGGAGGTGCCAGGGGCGGAAGGTGTTGGTGCAGACGTAAGACAAGCACGGGAAAGACTTCTTCACAATTCCGGCTCATCGTCCGACGAAGCTGGTTGTTGTAATCGCCGGCGAAACGTCGCACTCAAATCGGGTTCACTCTCCAACGCACCTTGGCGTGCTAAAAGAGTAACTATTTAGCGACGTTTTGTATAAGAGTCGCTAATTAGTGACTCATTTGAGGATGAGTCAACCTCAGGGATTCCCCGAACCGTTGCAGATATTTGTCACTGGCGTTCTCCGTGAGCGGAAATCAAACTCGGGTCTCTGCCTGGTTCGTAGCTTGCTAACCCCACCACACTCCCGCTCCCCACACACACACTGACAAAGATCCCCTAGTAGAGCCTTTAAAAGACTGTTTGGGCAAGTGCTGCTAGCGAGTAGCACCTACGAAGGCAGGCACAGTGACACACGAGGGATGGGTTGGCCATCACCATACCCGGCCGCCTTTGTCTTGTCAGTGGCGATGTTTAAGCACCACACCAGGTACTCATTTAAGACCGATTCAACATCTTAGACCGGTTCAGATTACTGATATGCACACGCACACACACGCACGCAGGAGCATACGCAAGGTCTGAGAATCTACAACCCTGTTCTTGCGTTCTAACCTAACCCACGCTAAAAATGCCGGTATGCAGGAAAACATTACTTTTTTGTCCTCAAATAGAAATGCTTTTCTGCAAGTATTCAGCTTCCAAAAAAATAGCCAAATTCACTTGAAAGGTCTGGGCCAGCAGTGCTGGCCAGCTCTGCTAGTAGGCTGTGTTAGTAAGCCTTTGTTAGTAAGCATTTGTTGGTAAACAGTGTTAGCAAGCTGCGTTACTAGGCTGCGTTAGGAGGCTGTGTAGCAACTGGTTAAGGTGTTGTAGTTTTCAGGAATAGCACATCAAGTGTCGTCCCCAGACAGGTGGACGCACAACACATTTTATAAACGCGGCGCAAAATTTGTTCGACAAATTAGAATGATAAAACGGTAACGTGGCAGAACAATTTACAAGAGTGAAGTAGCCGAGAGGACCCGTGATTTCCCTCCGTGAGATAACAACACCGATGGAAACGCAACGTGGCATTATTAATTTAAAAAACAAAATCCACAAGTGCTCAAAAAATTATATAAAACCTTGCCGCTTTTTTTTTTACACCGCTAGCGCTGGGGGATGAATGGGGCCCAGTTTGCTTGGCCACGCGTTGCATTCAAGTAGGTGCAGGCGGTCCCGCAATAAATTCCTCTCGGTTTTATTTGCTCTTGGCACGAGGTGGCAGCCGCTAATACGCAGCAGATGTGGCCGATCTGTTAGGAAACACACCGCTCTTACGCCGGGGTGAAGGCCATCTCACGGTGGGAGCTCAGAGCGGCGGGGAACGAGCCGGAGGTCACCCAGGACCATCAGCTGTACTCAGAGGTCACAAACGGGTTTTGATTCCTTACACGTACCCGTACCCCGGCCGCACCAGGGTTGATTCCTTACACGTACCCGTACCCGGCTGGGTACGGGTACCCGTTCCCTACCCGTATCCGTACCCTAGCCGAAATGAGTGACAAACGGTTACTCACCAGTGACTCACGGCCTACCCGTACCCGTACCCGCCCGCACCAGGGTCGCAAACGGGTATCGGGTAGGGTACGGGTATCGGGTACCCGGTTGCGACCTCTGGCTGTACTCCTCTGTTTAGGGTTCGAAACCCAGGGAGGACTTCTTGGCAATCCTAGCTAATCGGCTGACGAAGCTCGGGTTTGTTGCAATCGCCAGCGCTGACGTCGTGTTCTAATCATGATTGTTGTGGTGGGTTTATACCCTACACCACACGACCGATTAGTGCTGAAGTAGTAACGAATTGACACATTTTGTTTTACGTGGAAAACCATACGAATTGGCCGTGTCGGGTGGTGGCGGGTTTAATGACACATTTATATTCACGCGATCTAACCCAACCCCCCCTCCCCCCCCCCTATTATGAATAATATTGGTCGCGAAAGCCTACTACGTGTTAAAGTAACCCAGGAGGGTTAGCAACTGGCTTTGTACGTATGTTGGACTTCTTTCGCACCGTACGTAGCCAACCATGCTAATCGGATTGCTTTTGCGCTGGTGGTGATGACAACGGACAATAAGGGATTGCCACCTGCGCGCGTTTAAACCAGACAGCTTGACCCGGACCGTCCCAGGAATTGGCATTTGTGTTACGGGTGGCGGGAATTTATTTGTACCGACATCTGGTACCGGTAATGCTCCATGTTGAATTTAATCGCAGCAAACTGCAGCACGGTTTTGATGATAGACCCGAGTGCCGAGTGAGAAATCTGTCCCGGTTGGGTCTGTGGCAAGGACGACAAACCGAATGACAGCCTAAAAAACAAATACGTAGGGCAACTCACGACTGATGTATGAACTCACAGCCCTAGGTCTGTGTTAACTACATCACTTCAGCGATTCCTCACTTCGTTGTACGAGACCAATTCAGTTTGGTACCGTGCACCGGTAATGCAGTTCTTCGCGGTTAAGATGACTAGCCTTGACGCAAAAGACCTGGGAGAAACGGTGGGATAAAACAGAGGCCATGAGAGCAAAAGGATAGCAAGCCAGTCCTAAACTAAAAGGTAAAGGTACGGCCCTGAAATTGCTTTACTCGTGCCACCGCTGGCATTTTAGCCCACTCTCCCACGCTGGCCAGATGTGCCCAAAGAGGTGAGAGCACCCACACCTTGCACCACACGTGATCTGCCAATCGACTAACTGTGGTGTGTTCATACCTACACAATTTCACTGGTGGGTGGACAGAGGCGGGGAGATTTAGGAAATTTCCACGACCGTTTTCAACTGCCGTGGCAAGGCGATCGCATCGAGCCTGGCGACCTTCGGATTGCAGGTCCGGGCACCAAGCGATACGCAGCTCTGGACGGCGTGTGATGGCTGATCGGCCAGGCCGCAGGCGAAGAGAGGTGGGGGGAGAAGCTGGAACTTGCTATGCACCTTCAATGTAGTGGTGGCTGTACACCAACAGCAATGTGAAACTAAAAACTACACATATTTTACCAGGCTACTATGTGGCACTTGTTCAGAAGCGACCTGGCCACAGATGATAGCTCAACGAAGTGGCTTATCGCGTGGAAATGTAGAGCAGCGGCCAAATACTCTAAACGCAACTTTGTTTGTAAATGTGAAGGGAAAAAACCGAACGGACCCGGAAAAAAATTCACGCGACCACGGGTGAGAGAGACACGCCGACTCCAAATATACAACAGGCGTCAGGGTCGGGATGGAGCTCACGACCTCCTGTATACCAGTCGAGGTCGTCAACATCTCGCCACCGTGGCGCCAACGGTGTGCTTTTATCGCTGGCTGCAATCCCGGTTGATAGCAGCATAGCCACGAGGCCGATTTTCACCCCTCCCCCCCCAAGATCAGATGACGCCCACTCACAGTCGCCGTGGGAAACGGCACGCTGCGGAACCCCGTTTTGGGAATCGCTATCGGCGTTTCAGTTTTTTATTTTTATTTTATTTCACGGAGGGTGCTCATCGGAACGCGCCAAGGCGAATAGAGAGGACCCGGCGCTGCGGTAAAACGGCAAGCTGTCAGCAGCAGCAGCAGCAGCAACAATCTCCCATCGTCACGGCATACTGACGCCGTGACCATGGGAGATTTCTGTTACCGCGAAATCTATTCTCGCTCCTGCTGTGATGAACATCATCATAATACTGGTAGGAACCTCCTGGTTATACCAGCCCACAGGGGATTATTGTGTCCATCCGTTCGTCGTGCAGGGAGGGGCTGGGTGGGGAGGGTGGGGTGGGGAGGGGCTGGGTGGGATGGTGGGGAGGGGCTGGTGGGGGTGGGAGGNAGGGGAGGGGCTGGTGGGGGGGTGGGAGGGTGGGGCTAGGTGGGAGGTGGGAGGGCTGGGTGGGGGTGGGGGTGGGCTGGGTGGGAGGTGGGGAGGTGGGAGGGCTGGGTGGGGACGGTGGGTGGGCTGGGTGGGGAGTGGCTGGTCACCCCGTGGTGCCCTTATAAAACTCAACGTTTAACCTACTCACGCCGGCTTGTGCCCGCCCTCACAGTCGGGCATATTTGCGGAATACACCACGCCGCCGTTGACCCTGGCCGTTGACCGAGAAACCCAACGTTCCTACCAGCTCCCTCCGCAGAACTGTGTTAATTTGGTCCATTTGGTATCCCTGCTATTTTTATACCGTAAAGCGAGTGGAAGGACAACAAAATAACCACAAAAAGTAGTTCGAAAGAAGCGAGCTTTCAATCGAGATTTGAAAGTGCATAGCTCCAGTGGGTTCCTTATATCAAAAGGATTGGCGTTCCAGACGGCCGCAGAAGCGCATCCGAAAGCACTGTGCGATGCTGTGACCGTCTTTGTTCGACGGCTCAGCCAAATGCCGCTGCTGCTGCTGCTGCGAGGATGGCCGGAGTTCACATTGCTCCTCGACCGGCTTGGAGGATGACCTCATCAAGCAGGTGATCGACCGAGGCCAACGACGAAAACGACACAGATGCCCATTAACGCTCACGCACGATACTGCATGTCCGATTTGGCAAAGACTGCACTTGACTGACGAGATCCACGTTACATTTCCAGGAAACAGACCTGTTCTTCATCGAGTGAAGATAGTATGCACGACGTTACAATTAAAACTAAATGTTTCCTATCCGGTCAGATGGTGCTATGGTCACCACACTTGGCTCACAATGGGCGGGTTTTTTTATCATTCATATTCCCAACGATCATTCCTCGAAGGTCGATGAAACGAGTCGGGTACCAATATGTAGAACGTGACTCAGTGGTCTTCGTGCTGTGGATTGATTTGGCAAGCTGTCAATGAAAACGTGGAATTTCCACCAAGTTGCTTGGGCGACGTAGATCAAATTACATATTCTCACAATCAATAAAAATCGGAGGCCAATAAAGCAGCAACCTCAATGCGAATGCAGGGAGCGTGCGAGGCATTACCCCACGGCACGCACTGCAATTGCGCGCGTTCCGTTTTTTTAAGTCTATTTTTTACGAACGTCCCACAACGCGACTAACATCACTTTACAAAAATGCAGCCAAGATGCGAGTAAAAATAAGGCCGAAAAATAAATAACAACAATAACATTTCCTTGTGGTTTTTAGTTTTAAATGTCAATGGTGTTTTGTTTCAATCTTTTTTTAAACACCCAAAATTCATTTTTTGAGATATCGTCGTGAAGCAAGGCTCTCCGTCGAGGTTTTGGCAGTTCCGTTGTGGTGAGAGGGGCGGGCGGGGTAGGATGGTGGTGGGGGTTGTCGTGGGGTTGTGGTGGAGGTTTGCTCTGCCCACGCATCTCGGGCAAAACCACAGCGAAATGAACCTCAAAGCGGCCAACGCACACGAGAAGCGTTCCCCACGAGAGATCCCCGCGCGTTGGGAGAGAAGCACGGGGAACCCACCATTCCAGAGGTTCGCTCGGAGCGATACGTTATGATGTATCAGACTTGCTATTTGCTCATCACGAAGGAAAGATTTCTCTCCCTTGGAACCTTCCCATTTATCAAGGGTACAAAAGCTGCTTCTGTTGAGATAAACATCTCCGTCCGTCAGTTTCCCCTCGTCCGGATTCCAGCGCTCTTTCACAGCCACAACGTCAACGTAACTTCATTTCACCTTCAGCTCAAAACCCAAAATACACTCTAAGATATTTTATTTCTTTATCTCACCGCTGAATTCCTATCTCAACCCATCTTCCCGATGACACGTTTACACTCCCGTTCGAGCGTTTATCTCGGCCGTAAACTGTTAAGCTACTCCAATCGTTGTGATCTGGGCGGATGGAATGATAGGCAGATGAGTGGTTTGTGAGCGTGCCGGTGAGCCGTTCTGGAGAGGTATGACAGTAGTGGAGGTATAACATGAGGAGTGGTGTGACAGTAGTAGAGGTGTGATAGTAGGAGAGATAGGACAGTAGGAGGTGTGACAGTAGGAACACCACCTCCGTGTGGGAATCCCAAACACTTGTCAAAGGGTTCTCTCTCATCAGATTAGCACGGCTGGCTATGTACACTGCGAAAGACGTTCAAACATACGTACATACAAAGGCTCCCGTAAACAGCCCACGCTGACATTTTTTCCCTGCCGAACGCCTCTGTTCGCTTAGAACCACAACCTCAATGCCAACTCCTCGTTTAAGAGTTGAAATTCCGCATGCAAAAGGAGGTTTGTGCGACGGCAAGAGGCGCGAGATTGTGACCACTCGATCGGCCCGCCCCACCGTGCCTTGCAGGCCACGCAAGACCATCGTACGGTGGGGTGCAATGCATGATGGGAGACTGATCCGGCAGTCACAGCGGCACCTTTTGTTGTCTAGAATGAACTTTACGCGGCACGTATTATCCCTCTTATTTGCTTGCCAGAGAGCTGCCCAGAGCAAACACCTTGCCCGGTATTGCATTCGACTCGAGGAATGGCTGTGATTGTCGGGAGAACGACGTCATCCACTCGTACGCACGCTGTAAAATGCTCTCATGGAAGCTGCCTGGAGGCTGCCCTCCGCTCAAAAACACGCCGATTCATCTGAGCCGTGCGCTCGCGAAATGTGGAGGCCTGCGATAAGGAACAGCAGCACCAATCATTTGACTGGGTTCTGTCCGCAATACACGCTCTGGCCAGACAGACAGACATACTGTGCGCTCATATTGCGATTGCACGGATAGCGGATCGCTTTCGTGCCTTCCCACGCACGCGACGACGACGCTTCCCCCGTCACCGTCGTTTCCCCCCGACCCCGGCACCACCGAGTAGCGCGGTCGGCTACGTTACGGTGCGAAAGAAGTTCACCGTACGCAACCGTACGCGGTGTGTGCGAAAGCTCGCGGACACTTGAATGCCGGATGGAACGAAGGCATTTAAAGGGCTCCCCTGGCAAAGACGGATGTGCATTAGCCGGGTAACGTAACCTGCACGTCCGTCTGCTGTGCGCATGTGTAGTGTACTGCTCGTTTGTGTATATATGCGTGTTGACGTTTATGTTACAACTTCATGCCACGCATGAGTGTGTGTGTGTGTGGAGAGCGGTGGTGCAGCGGTTCGCCGGCGACCTGAGTTCGACACCCGCTCACGGCCAGCAACACCAGTGACGAATATCCGAACCGGTCCTGGGCCTCCCCTAGGTCTACGCAGCCTCAAATGGGTGCCCGGTGCGGCTGCGTGTCGTAAACATCTCCACTGGGGAGACAAAGGCGGCCGGGCGTGGCGTTGGCAACCCCACCCCCCCTTGTGCGCCGTTCTGGCCGATCACGAGGCACTCAGTAACAGCACTTGCCCCAACAGCTTGTTCAGGCTACGCGCGCGTGTGTCGATACTGTGTTTGCTGCGTACCAGGCGGTCATGCCGTTCTCGGGCAGGATGGGGATCTCCAGCACTTTGGTGCCCGTCAGCACACACTCCTGGCTCGGGGTGGCCACCGTCTTCCCCGTGATGCGATGCACCTGCGTCCGCACACCGGCAGCACGGAAACACCAGCAGCACAGCAGCAGCACAGCGGAAACGCAACAACATGATGACCACCATCATCATCATCGTAATCATCATCATCATCATCTCCACACATGCAACGTAATTATTAAGCCACACTCATCATCATTATCATCAACAGAGACTCATCATCATCAACATTGTGGCAGGGTTAGCGGAATAGGGGCAACGCTTTGTGATGCGGTCTATATTTTGGTGGCGAGCCAATGGTGGTTTTTCTACGGGACTGGTCTCCATCAGAGAAATGTGGAATTTGCTTCCGGCAGTGAAGCCCATTGCCCCATAGCGACGAGCAGTGTACGATGCTAACTTCAGCAGGGCTTTTACCCAGCTCGGTGAAGGGAATTAAAAACAGAACGTTGGGAAAAGTGTTGCTATTTTGAGTGCAAACATTTACATGCATAACACATCGTAGAATGTGTACGGCATGTTGAGATGGATCTGCATTTATATGGCATGAATATTCCACATTGTATTATATTACCGATGTTGTTTTGACCAACGTAACTACCATACAAAGTTATTATATTAGTCATTACATTATGATTTCATATGCATCCCAATTATTTCCTCTATAAAAAAATCTGACCCATAGGCAATCTGCATGGCTGTGTGACACTGGTTGGAATTACCATTTGACACATTCCATTAATATTTTTCGATGTAAATAAAATGTTATTAAATTAATATTTTATTGATGACCGTACGGTAATACAATTCGTTCGTAATAACAATAATAATAACAGCATTTGATATTATGCAAATCTAAATATCGCAATGAAAATTGCATCTCACAATCTCTGAGGAACAACAGCCAGGCTTGGAAAGGCAGCAAGCCAGGCTTGCAAGCCGGTTGCTACCAACAACTGCCAAAGATCTGCAGTCCTCTATATATACACACACACATGAAGGCGTCTTCATCCAATTAAACGTGAAAATGCGTGTCAATTGAATCTGAATCAGAATATTTATTTACACTGGAGGAATCCGATAAGCTATAAATCTTTGTTTCGCAGATGTCCAGTAGGGGCGGGTAAGAACGTCACAACAACAAAGTCACAAAAACACGATTGGAGTGCAAAGTCCAAGAAAGGTAAATAAATCACCCAACACATGAACAAATTCAACACTAAACCATCCCCACCCTACCAGGCAAAGCTCACTGAGGTATTAACTTATTTTTCAAAAGCGACGTCGCATTCACAAGCAATGAAGCCGCAAATGCAGGTAACCTTCACCGCCAGAGGATTACCCGTGCCGCAAAAAAATTAAGAATAACTTTTTTTTTTAAATAAATTCGACATTTTTTAAATGACAGCGACAATCACCTGATAAAAAGCGTGCGGCCGCAACAGCCTCTCGTCCGCGGTGCCGATAAACATCTGCAGGTTCAAGGGCTTCTGGGAAAATCCGACGAGCTGAGGGAGGGGGGCAGCAGAAGGGAGGGAGGGGGGGGCAATGGTCAACGCGCACACGCGCACGTACAATCGCACGCGCGTCCCGGTGATCGTTTACATTTTAGTGGTGCGTCACCACGGTAGAAACACTTTAAAGAGAGCAGCTCTTCTGGAAGGGAGTACCGCCCCCCCCCCACCCCCTGGGTCTCGGCCGTGCAACGGTTGCGGGATGAAGACAGGGCGGCATTAGCGGCCGTGTGGCAGGCACGACCGCCACCCTGGTTAATTTTATGAAGAAGCGCGAAATGCACCCGATGTGGTCAAGATCTCAGAAGCTAAGCAAGGTTTGGGCCTGGACAGCGAGCAAACGGGCGGCCGTCACACATGCCATTGTTGCCATCGGCTGCTGCCAAACGGTGGGCAGCAGAGGGCAGCGACATCGACTGCTGCGTCGTACTTCTGTGTTGCCACGTCTGCGTTCACCCCCCCGCACCTTCACCAAAAGTGCCGCCGAGTGACCGGCGTGGTGAAGTATGGCAACGATAAATCCCACACGGCGAGGGCCCTCGCCCGGCATTGTATCGGCGTGTACGTTCAGAAATTAGTTTACTCTTTGAATGTGGACACGGGTTAGAAACAAGGCGGGATGATGAATGGTTACCGAACGCATGTCGCAGAGAGAAAAAAGAACGTACAGATGGAGATCAGATAAGAAGTAGGAACACAGCCATAAAGGATTGTGAACAGGGTGGCATTTGGCAGTTGATAAACCAATATAGGGAAACCCTTTCACCAGATTATCAACGACAAAAACACAGCACTCGTCATCATCGTCAGGTCCAACGATATCTGGCGGCACGCTTCGTAGCAGCATCCCGTATCACCCGAAGTTTTAGACGAGGAATTCGACGTGTTGCGGACAACCTGTGGTATTCCAGCCGAGGCCGAGTCTGTGGATATCATAGCCCGGTCGACCCAAAGCAGTGAAACGTTTAGTCAGCCACTGACCAAATAAGTCAAGGGACTGCGATTGATCCTGTAACCGGCGTTTGCACGAATTCATGTACAGCGAGGGAAAAAAGAATCGAATTTAATTGAAGATAACGATGTACCCGCTTGTCGCATGCCAGGCGAGCGGCACGGCTTGGCTGGCTCGCTGCACGTTATTTACTTGCGCACAGCGCGAATAAATAAATAAAAACTTCACATCAAATGAAAAAGAAAAGGACTTTCTCAACGGCTCGTAATTTGGCAGCGGCGCTATTTTGATGTTGAAACGTCGCGCATGTTTTTCGAATTATGCCGCAATAATTATGAGCAACAAAAGCAGCCGTTGCAACATTGCGTGCGTCTGGAAGCGCGTGCGTGTGCGCGCTTGTGCACGTGTGTGATCGGAAGAGGCCAGGGAATGTTGCTCTTTGGCATTTGGCACGGCGCGTGGTGAGCGGAGGTGCAGCGGTGAGCTGTGCTGAGCGAACAACCCGGCAGAGAACCGAGTTCGATTCCTGCTCGTGACCAACACCAAGTGACGATCATCACGACCGGCACTGAGCCTCCCCTAGGTAGACTCAGGCTCAAATGAGGACCTGGTGCGGTGTAAACATCGCCACTGGAGAGACAAAGGCGGCCGGGGGTGGTGCTGGCCACCCACCCCTCGTGTACCGTGCTGGCCTTCATAGGTGCTACTCGCTAACAGCACTCAGCACCCGAGCAGTCTATTAAGGCTATTTTAGTTTTTATTCCAGAAGTGAAAGAAAAACTGATGGACCATGTATGCCTCGCCTGGTATGCAGGAGGTCGTGGGTTCGATCCCGAACCTGACGCCTGCTGTATATATGGAGTTTGCGCGTTTTCACCGTGGTGTGGATTTTTCTCCGGGTCCTCCAGTTTTTCCCTCCGCATTTCGAATCGACACGCGTTTAAGAGTATTTGGCTGCTAAAAATTTCCACGTGAAAAGCCACTTTGCCGAGCCTTAATTTGTGACCTACACATACAGCTCGGTGAGCCTTACCTGCTCACATAAAATAGTTTTTAATTTTAGTTTAGTCCGCGAAACTTATCACGTGGGCCGAGGCCGGACTTTTGCGGCAGCCTTGCACGCTGCACCCGGGCACAGCGCAGCTCGCCGCTCTCTCTGTGCCACGTGGCTGGCACAGGGAAGGGGGGGAAGGTGACGCGACCTCTCTCGCGCACTCACTCTGGACCGCGGACGTGGTCTCGTGGGTCGGCGCGGCGGAGAGGGTGCGCGCGTTGCTCGCTGACATCTCTCGCACGTAGGTCAAACTTTCAGGGCCGGGTTTTGATAAATAGAGCAGGTGGAGAATCGCAAAAAGTGGACGTTAGCTCGGCTAAATAAACGAATATACATTCCGAATGCCCGCGTGGCTCCCTATTCTTCCTCCGCAGCTTGCCGGCGGCCAAGGGAAGGATGCGTGGGCAGCGGGCGGTGGCGGGGTGAGGGGGTAGGCGGCACTGGGGCAGGATGTGAGCCGTGCCGAGGCGCCCCAGGAATGACTCGGCACGGCTTGGGTCTCTGCGATCGCCGTGGGAACGCGGCGTTTGGGTACCGGCTGTCGTCTCGCCACGCCTCCGATTAGCCCGCTTGGCTACGTACGGTGCGAAAGAAGTTCGACATTCATGCAAGCACAGCTAATAGTCGCTACACATCCCAGTAGATCCGGTGGTCTTGCGAGTACCTTTGTTTTCACACCGTCACTTTTTATATTCGTGGGTCTTTCGGTAAAGTCACGTAGATAGGTTCAAAAAAANTAACAAAGAAAAGAAAAAACTACGACATTTCGATCGCAAAACAAACAATCGTTATCAGGAGGTGTGGAAAGCCTCTCCGTAGGGGCGGTTGTACAGCAATGGGCACCAATGTTGGATGCCTTGTAAACATTTTACGTGATATGCCACTTAAAAGTTGAGTCCATTTAAAAAAATTGGCCCAACTTAAAAAAATATCTATTTTAAATCATAACAACTTAAGACGTTATTTTTTCACTTAAAATGTACGTTTCAGATCCTGTGTGATTTGAGGAGAAAAAATAATTGGCTTGAATTATGAGGAATGCTAAAGCTCCAAAACATGGTCAATATTTGACTAAAAGAACACGTGTGTTTGGATGGACTGCCAAACGTTATACAATTTAATACACACCAGTGGTGCAATACTGGCTTTTAATATCTTCTTCATGAAGTGAATTCTGGCGAAAATTCCACAAAAATATTAAAAGGGCAATATGGAGGAAATTCAGACTCGGCAAAACCAGGCTCCCAAATGCCACGGGCGTGAGCGACGGATGCGTTGAGAGCTCGTTTAGAGACGCAATTCTCGTGTTCATCAATGCCTCCGCAAGCGAGGCACGTAACATCTCGCCTCCGTGGCGACGAGCGAGTGGGGCTATTTAACTCTTTCCCATTTCCGATGACGTGCACGAACGTCATCGGTTTTTCTTCCAGTTCAGGAAGAAAAGCTGAAGTAGTCCGTGATAGACTGTTGGGGGCGCTGAGTGCTGTTAGCGAGTAGCACCTATGAAGGCCGGCACGGCACACGAGGGGGCTTGGGTGGCCAGCACCACGCTCGGCCGCCTTTGTATCCCCTGTGGTGATGTTTACACTACTGCACTGGGTGCTCATTTGAGGCTGAGTTGACCGAGGGGAGGCCCAGGACCGGTTCTGATGGTCGTCATTTGGCGTTGGCCGTGAGCGGGAATAAAACTCGGGTCTTTGCCGGGTCCGTCGCGCAGCGCGCTAACCGCTGCGCCACCGCTCCCCACAAGCAATCTCAGGCCAATGGCTTTTCGATTGTCCTTCACATGTCGCAGTGGGTAGGTTATTTTTGTTTGAATCCCGCTACGGTCCAATTCCAAGCAAATCCACCATTAATTTTTGCAGTCGCCAAGCCAGTAAGGACACTTAATGAGCCGCCTCTAAACATGCCACTGTTGATCACAGTGCTGTACCGCTCGACAATGACGAACCAAATTCCAGCTCCTTCGCTCATTTCCTTTTGGGGATTGTTCGTAGAATCTGCGATGTCCAAAAGACGTGCAGAACCCGGTGTAGTCCCGGTCAAACGCATAAACAGTTAACGGCAAAAGCAGTGCCAAAAGCCAAATGGACGACATTCCCCGGCCTCTTCCAATCACGCACGCACACACCCCACGTACACACGCAAGTTAATTGATATCTCGCACGTAGGTCAAAATTAAAACGTAACTATACTGCAGCATAACTTCCAAAGCGGTGGGTGAACTTTGCGGATCCTATCTGCAAGCCAACCAGCATCAGCCGGCAAGAACTAGCGAGTATGAACACCCCCCAACTCCCAAAGCGTGGCCGCCCTGCCGGACGATGAGATCGCATATCCCACAATCCCTTGCGAGGCTGCCGATCTACGGCACTCGCTCCAATGCTTAGGCGCTGGAGCGGGCCCCAAAGCCTGGACGACGATACGAGAAGAGGACGAGAAATTATGATAATTAATCTGGACGACTGGGCAGGTGAAATAAGAACCCGTTGCAGATACGTTTCTGCGGGAATCCCTCCCATCCCCATCATTTTTATTTTTTTCGCCACAACTCAATTTTGGTTTTCTCGAGAAAATTGTTCGTTTCCGATTAGACGTTCCCGACGTGGAAACTTGAAACTGGGGAGAGAATCAGGGGGAACTAAAAATGCTTCCATGGACACCACGTGCCATTGGGTCCCTCTGCAGCGCCAGTGTTGAAGCCCCGCGTGGAGGTGCAATCTCTTTGAAGTGCTAGGGTTGGTGGCTCGTGAATGCACCTGGAAGTGTCCCCAGGCAAACCCACAGGTGGCTGCATGAGAACTGCAGAAGAACGAGTCGGATGCCAGCGTGGGCGAGACGTTAACTACCTCGCCCGGTATACAGGAGGTTGTGGGTTCGATCCCGACCCTGATGCCTGCACATTTGGAGTTTGCGTGTTCTCCCCGTGGTCGTGTAGATTTCTTCTCCGGGCCCTCCGGTTTTTCAATCCACATTTAGAATCTACGTCACGCGTTTAGAGTGTGTGGCTACTGCTATAAATGTCCACGCGTTGAGCTATCATTTGTGGCCAAGTCGCTTCCGAAAAAGAGCTACATAGCTCAGTGGGCCTTACCTGGTCAAATAATTTATCTTCTTGGTTCTTTCGGTAAAGTCACGTAGAAGGGAAGTAATAAAATATAAAATAAAACATAATAAAATAACTCTCACGACGTTTCGGCCACAACGCAAGCAGCCGTCCTCAGGTGAAACCAGTGAGAAGTTGTGGCCGAAACGTCGTGAGAATTATTTTATTATGTTTCATTTTTATTATTTTATTACTTCCCTTCTACGTGACTTTACCGAAAGAACCAAGAAGATGAATCCCTGCAGTCACGAAAGCTTTAAATCAAAAAGTTTCGTTTTAGTTTAATAGTTCAATATTAGCAGGCAAATCGCTGTGCGAGTCATAGGCAGCGAGAGCGGTCGTGCGATAGAAGAGAGTTGGGCGAGGTGGCCTACACCTGTGGTCCAGGTGCTCTGCGCTACGAAGCCGGCGACCCGAGTCCGATTCACGCTCATCGCCGCAAAACACAGCGGCGAATGACTGAACCAGTTCTGAGCCTCCCCGAGATCGACGAGACCTCAAACGAGTACTCTGCTGCAATGTGTGAACATCAGGAGTTGAGGGAGACATAGGTGGAGGATGATGACGAGGATGATGGGGAGGATGAGGATGGTGAGGCAGAGGCGGAGGGTACCTTCACCACGGGGTGCCCTCCCGTGGTGGCCTTGACGGCACCGCGGCTGCCCTCCGTCTCGTAGTGCGCGCGGTGGTGCGACTTGGGCTGGACGTCCACGCGCAGCTCGTACGGCCCGGCCGCGCTCGGCAGCTGCCAGTCCAGGGACGGCAGCGACGTGCTCCTGACGCAAACGAACCACGTGGGGCACTCCGCGTCACGATCGTCGCTTCGGTCGTACAACGGCCCAACTTCGAAACGGCCACGCAAACGATACCCTGCTGGATCATTGGTGAAAGAAGAGCTTCGCTGCTAAGTAAACATTCTGATTCTGCTGTGTGTCGCTGCGAGCGTCTTAGCTGCGCCAATCGGTGCTAGAGGAGGACAGTTTGCGTGCTGCACAATGCCCGGCGCTCCGCGTGCTCCACCGTCGGAACAATCGAGCGGAGCGCCACGTGGCACAGCCCTCAACAACGCGCACTCACACACACGGTGTGGGGGGGGGGGCCACACGGCGTGACCGGGAGGGAACCTACGCAGTGGTATCACAGGGGAATGCGTCCGACCGGGTGACACTTTGCGTTTCTAACTTTAGCCCTCTCGAGCCGCCTCCTCTGTCACTGCAAGGGCCTTCGCTTGCCGTGACGGAGGCGCGTGCGTGCTAATGCGTGGCCCGGTCAAAAAGGTATCTGAAAGTCGCGTTGGGCCCTCGGCAAGGAAAGGATTCTGACACCCGGCGGTGCCATGCGGCTCGGCTCGGATAACCAACCGTGCCGCGAGCGACACGTGCTGGCACGGTTTAGATGTGGCAGTGGAAAAAGTGGTGCTTGCTCAGGGTAAACACCGGCGAACGGGTGCACCGGCAGATAAGAGGGGTCACACGGACAAGAGGTTTCACATTCCATAAAATTGCAATCCCGTTTATGCAACCCAGAGTGTGGAGGAGGCTCCGTGCTTATAATGCGCTACCTCTAAACTCGGCCGTGGAAAACATCAGTGAGCCAAATTTTCGAACTGTTTCTGGACACCACTTCAACCACCTGCATTGACCAGCATGGTCAGGACCCTCAATGACTGGCACGGCGTGGGGGTGGGGGGCGGCCTTCGTTCACCCAGCCTTCGACAAAGGGGCGCGACGCAGCGCGCCACGCAGGACGAGCGCTCACCTGAAGAGCGGCATGTGGCTCGCACCTCCGCAGCTGCCGGCGCCACCTCCACCACCACCACCACCTCCTCCCCCCGACACCTTGCTCTTCCACGAGAAGAGCGGCGGCACCGCCAGGAAGTTGTCTCCGGCCATGTGCAAGCCGGGCGACGCCAGCACGGGCGGCAGATCTTTCTTGGCGCAGAGCTGCTGGAAACTGTCGCACGGCGAGTCCCTCTCGTCGCCAATGCCGCCGCCGCTGCCCGCCGAGGCCTGGTCGAGCGACGTGCGGCGAGCCTTTGGCGGCACGCTCTCCGAGATGTCCAGCACGGCGGCTCCCGGCACGGGCCCCAAGTCGGGAGAGGCGCCGGTCGGCGAGCAGCTGCCCCCGCCGCCGCCTCCTCCGCCGCCGCCGCAGCCGTTTCCGGGCGGCACGGGCGTGAGGAAGGGAGGGCCCGCGGGCTCGGCCAGGCCGAGCGAGCGGGGAGACGGCAGCGGGGAGGGAGTGCGCGACGGCGAGGGGGCCGAGGCGTCGGAGCCCGAGTGCCGTCGTTTGCCGCACGGCGACGAGGGCCTCGGGCTCAGGTAGTTCTCCTCCGTGACGCTGGTGCGGGGGGAGCCACTGGGGGAGTGGCGCGGGGATACCTGCGGCGCACGCACGCGCGGGTGGGCGGGCGCGTCAAGAGGCGTCACTCAAATGGCCTCTTGCGAGCGGCGGAAAGTGACTGCGGTGGTCTTGCGCGTGTTTGTGTGTGTGTGTCTGTGCGCCAGTCATCTCAATCGGTCAACCCATGGCACCGCTTGCCAGCGGGCATTTGACACTTCACGTGGCCTTAAACAGTGCACCTAGCCTGGCACAAGTGCCGCGGTGACATCACCGCCACTTAGTTGCGAATGGCGGTTGTTGCTGTTGTTGGGTTAACGTGCTGTTCGATTTCTGAGTCTAAATTTATTTTGAGAGGCGCGTTTATTTATTTATTATCTGGCACCGGGAACAAGATGGCCGCTCGCAAGCAAGCGCCTCGGCTGTGCGAGGAAGAGGAGGATGACGTACGCGGCATGCCCGCAACGGGCCCCGCAGGTGCCGGGACACGAAGAGCAAGGGCTGAAGTTGGACGGGGGAAAGCCCCATTTCATGTTTTGCACCAGAAACCCCGTGCCAGTTGCGCTACGCTACCACCCTACGTTACCACCCGCACGACACCCCCCCCCTCCTGCCCCTTCTTTACACACAGCCAACACCAGTGTCGAATTTGTTGGCAGAATTCGTCGCGGGAATATTCGTCGACAAGTGTCAAAAAATCGTGGCTTGTGGTGACTGCGAGCAGATGCAAAGCATCATCTTGAAGGTGACTACGGCTGCCGAGCAAAGACTTAAGCGCGACCGACTGTGACCAGATAAAATTGACAGTCTGGATGAAGGCACAGGCTCAGAGAGTTTAGTGACGTTATTAGAGACTGCAGTGCTCTGACGAATATCAAACATGGTAATTGTGTGTGTGTGCGTATACATACATATACACCGAGATCACCGATTGATTCACCTGATAATATTGTAGCTGGTAAAAACATGAGATTGCTTTTTCATATTATACAAATATAATAAGCAACAAAAAAGGTGAGAAAAAACCCACAAATAAAAACAGCTAATCAGAGAACCCACAATCCAATGCTACAGAAGTTACTGCGCAGCACCGCAGAGCATAATAATACTGTCCATAAAAAAGGTTTTGGGTTAGATCGAGTAAGTAGAAATGTGTCAAAACCCTCCACCACCCGACACGAGTGCCTGGTGCATGATGTTTCTGCGCAGCGTAGACGCGGCTAACGACAAATCAGTCCATTTAAATGTTGCGGGGGGGGGGGATCTACGCGGGTCACAGTAAACCCATAACAGAGGCAGAAGTAGAGTGGACAGTAAACCCGTCCACATGACTTCTGCATTACAACGACAACGTACAATTGTAACGCGCCAATAACGTCACAGATGTCTCTGGCTGCTCACCTGCAGGTGTGTGCCGTAGGACGGAGGCTGCTGTTGCTGGTGGTGCTGCTGATGGTAGTGCTGCTGCTGTTGCTGCTGCTGCTGATGCTGCTGCAGCTGCAGCTGGTGCTGCTGCTGCGGCAGGTGGGCCCAGGAGTCGTCGAGCGAACCGAGGTGCGGCGAGCCGCCGGGCGAGGGAGGGGCGACGCGGAGAGGGGCGACGCGGCGTGCAGGCCGATGCGCGACGTCGCCTCGTTGAGCTCCGCCTCGACGTCGTCGCACGCGTACGAGTACGACTCGAGCGACGACGCGTCGGAGAAGCAGCTGCGGGACGACACGCTGCTCGCCGGGCTCAGGCTCAGCGCCGACTCGCGGTAGAAGCCGTGCTCCAGCGACAGGTACAACTGGTCGCGGCTTCTGGTGGGCGGGGGGGGGGGTACGGGGGAGAGGGGGTAGGATGGGGAGGAAGCCCTCCTCCGTGAGGATCGTCGATTGGAACCTCCGTTTTGAACGCGGCGAAACGTCGTCCACGTCTCACTCCACCGATCTCTCGCACACCTCACTCCGCTCATCCCCCGCCGCGTCGCACTCGACACATCTCGCGCCTCTCACTCCGCGCATCTCAAAGCTCTTACTGCACCTCATGTCACTCCACAACTCTCATGCCACTCCACTCCCACACCTCAC
Source organism: Lethenteron camtschaticum (assembly GCA_018977245.1). Taxonomy (NCBI): domain Eukaryota; kingdom Metazoa; phylum Chordata; class Hyperoartia; order Petromyzontiformes; family Petromyzontidae; genus Lethenteron; species Lethenteron camtschaticum. The sequence continues at coordinate 2,123,712 of MU249620.1, read as the reverse complement.
TCCACTCATCCCCACATCTCACTCCACTCATCCCCACATCTCACTCCACTCATCCCCATATCTCACTCCACTCATCCCACATCTCACTCCACTCATCCCACATCTCACTTCGATCAATCCGCACCTCTCACTCCACTCATCCCCACATCTCACTCCGCTCATCCCCACATCTCACTTCGATCAATCCGCACCTCTCACTCCACTCTTCCCCGCATTGCTCCTATCTCCACGTCTCCGCGCGTGGCCCTGCTGCTCACTAATGACGCGGTCGCGTTGACGTTACGTTGAGGTCTCAGCGCGTACGATATTAATTTTACCACCGTGTTTACCGCGTCCAGCCATTTCCTGACGGGCGTGCGAGGCAGCTTAGTTAAATTCATGTTGTTTGACCAGGTGAGAACCCAGCAAGAGACCAGGTTATGTTGTCACCTCATTTCCACGATGGGCCTGGGCCGTATTAACCAAATATTTTTTTAAATTAATTTTACCAGGTAAAGCCCACGGAGCTATTAGCTCTGGGCCATAAATGGCAACTCAACAAAACGGCTTATCACGTGGAAATTTACAGCAGCCAAATACTCGAAACGCATGTCTGTATGTTGAACTTCTTTCGCACCATACGGAGCCAACCGTGCTAATCGAAGTTGCAGGGGAGGGACAACAAACTAAACGCCAGAGTACCCGGAGAAATATCCACGACACCACGGCAAGAGAGAAAACACGCAAACTCCAAATATACAAGAGGTATCAGGGTCGGGATCGAAAACCCATGATATCCTGCCTACCAGGCGAGGTAGTTAACAGCTCACTACGGACAGAGAGAGAGAGACACGCAAACTCAAAATTTACAAGAGGTATCAGGGTCGGGATAAAACCCATGACATCCTGCCTACCAGGCGAGGTAGTTAACATCTCACTACGGACAGAGAGAGAGAGACATGCAAACTCCAAATATACAAGAGGCATCAGGGTCGGGATNAAAACCCACTACCTCCTGCCTACCAGGCGAGGTAGTTAACATCTCACTACGGACAGAGAGAGAGACACGCAAACTCAAATATACAAGAGGTATCAAGGTCGGGATAAAACCGACGACCTCCTGCTACCAGGCGAGGTAGTTAACATTCACTACGGACAGAGAGAGAGACACGCAAACTCAAATATACAAGAGGTATCAGGGTCAGGATCGAAAACCGACATCCTGCATACCAGGCGAGGTAGTTAACATTCACTACGGACAGAGAGAGAGAGACGCAAACTCAAATATACAAGAGGATCAGGGTCGGGATCAAAACCGACTCCTGCTACCAGGCGAGGTAGTTAACATCTCACTACGGACAGAGAGAGAGACACGCAAACTCCAAATATACAAGAGGTATCAGGGTCGGGATCGAAAACCCACGACCTCCTGCATACCAGGCGAGGGAGACAAGATCTCGATTTGAAACTTTCGTGACTGCAAGGATTCATACTCTTAGTTTTTTCGGTAAAGTCACGTAGGTAAAAAATGAAATTAAAATTAATAAAAATAAAATAATAAAATTCACTTGATACAGCAAATCTGGCTGCGAAGGTCCCACCTGATGACAGAGACTTGTGTAGCCTCCGAAACGTCGTGAATTTTATTATTTTATTTATATTAATTTAATTTCATTTTTTACCTACGTGACTTTACGAAAAAACTATCGACAAGATCTCTCCACCACGGGGACCCACCTGCCCCTCTCCCTGCCCTCGTGCAGGGCCCTCGCCCCGTCCACACCGCCGCCGCCAGGAGGGCCCCCGTCCCCTCCCTCCTCCAGCACGTCCATGTCGTGGCGCCGCGGCGAGATGGACGTGATCTGGATGCTGGGGCACTCAAACACCGGCATCTGCTGTCGCGAGCCGGCGCCCCCGCCGGCGGGGCGCCTGACGAGCCGCCGGGCCGTGCAGGTAGCTGTAGGTCACCTCCCCTCCTGGCTCGCCGCTGGGGCCGGCGTAGCCCTGAGCAGAGGGTGGAGGAGCACGCACGCGCTGGCACGACGGGCTCGGAAAATATAAAAATGCGAACCGTTATTATTTGAACAGGTAAGGCCCACGTTGCAGTAACCACCACAGCCTCTCCGCAGCGTGAGTCACCCCACGACTCGACAGCATCTTGTCTTGTCTTTCAATATTGCAGGACAAAGGGCAACCTCCCCACCTCAACCCACATATAGCATGTTAACAGACTTAGCGGCACATGCCAGGCCGCCTTTGTCTCCCTGGTGGCGATGTTAACGTATGGCAGCAGGTACTCATTTGGGACCGAGCAAACCTAAGAGAGGCCCGGAAACTGGTGCAGGCAATTATCACCGATGTTGGTCGTGAGCTGGAATCGAACTCGGGTCGCCAGGTACACACACACACACAGGTGGCCACCGCGGTGGGTCCATACCGTGCCGTGGTTTGCCCGTGGCGGGGAGCAGAACGTGGCGGCGTGACCCGAGGCGGACGCGTGGCAGGGGATGGCGATGGGCGCGTTTGTGGCCGCACCCACGGCGTCCACCCGCCGCCAGGGCCCGGGAACCCGCCACGTCGTCAACATCTAGAGCAGCACGCACGTACACACGCACGCGGGCATACGCACACACACACGCGGGCACATACGCACACACACACGCGGGCACAGGGAGAGAGAGAAAACGACAAATGAGATGCATGTTGCACCGGAGGCGCGTCGGGTTCGCTCGCACCGCGCTACAAACCGAGGGATGCGAGTTTGATTCCTGGCTACGTCCGACATCAGTGGGGATTGATCACCGACCCGTTGTTGGGTACCACCTCCTTCACCTTACCAATGCCAACCGAGCCGTGCGGTCAAGAACAGCGAAGCAGCCCTGACCTCATCTTTTACATTCGTAGACCGCCTTACGTTATACGACGGGAGGGACGGCGTTGCGGCGGCCAATGGAGGCGCGTGTATTCTAGTGCGTACTCCGAAAATCAAAGCATCCACTCTCACCGAACGACTCGTGAAAACAAGAAAGTGGGCAAGTGCATCTGGGCAAGACGACTTCGCGAAAAAGGCAGACGGTCTAATCACACAGGACGTCCACTGCTATATGTACTGTACGTACGTTGAACTTCTTTCACACCGTACGTAGTCAACCGTGCTAATCGGAGGTGCGGGGGAAGGACAACAAACTAAACTGCTGGAGTGCGAGAAATGGTGGCGGATTTGGGGAGTCCTTTATCCAGCAGTGGACTAAACATGGCCGCAACTCCTGCTGCCGCTGCTGCTGCAACCACTGATGATGATGACAAAAATGAAACGTACAAAGTTTACCTCGGGTGAATGGGCCGGCTTGCTGGCCTATCCGAGACTGCGATGATTTTGGACCAAAAATTATCGCACCATCATCAATATTTGACCACGACGCAAATCCAAAGCATAAATCATCGGGGAGACACGCGCCGGTGTCCCCCCCCTACCCCCACCATGAACATGACAACAAAACAAAGATCCACGTATTGCCTACAGACTGTTGGGGAAAATTCTGTTAGCGAGCACCTATGAAGGCCGGCACGTCGCACTCTTGTCTCCCAGTGGCGATGTTTACACATCGCCACTGGTACTCATTTGAGGTTGAGTCGACCTAGGAGAGGCCCAGGGCAGGTTCAGATGATCGCCACCGGTGTTGGCCTTGAGCGGGAATCGAACCCGGGTTGCAAGGTTCATAGCGCAACGCGCTAACCGCTACACCACCACTCCCGCACACACACACGGACGTGCCAAGCGAACGTCACTCGGGCCTCGCGATGTCATGCCCCCCCCCCCCCCCATTAGAACCGTGCCTCTGAAACTCAAGGCCTTCCCCCACCCCGAGTGCGTTCAATTTAGCGCAGGACACGCTGTTGAGCGGCGGAGAATTTAAATTTTAAAATGCCGTAATATTTCACGTGGAAAAAAATAATTCCAAGTGCCATTTAGTTCACCCCACTGGGCGACACGTCGCCACGCGCTTGAATCATCATCGCGGTGTGATTTTACGCCTCGCATGGGGCACGGGCGTGTTCAGGTTGGCAGCGCTAATGCGCAGCAGATTCGCTGTGAATGTACCGCGCGAGAACGAAATGTTACGGGCCCCGTTCACAAGAGGCGAGAAAAAGCGTGCATTACCGATCGATCCGGCAACGTCTTGAGCAACCGGCCCTCATTGGCTAAACCAAGGCCTGCAAAGTTAACACCACTCCAGTTGCATTTCGACGAGAGACGACGCGTCCAAATTGAAGACGTTGCACGGAGCGATTACGTCAGCTCGCGAGCGGGTGCTAGGCGGGGATTACTACATCGCAATGACCATGAATGGTGGGACGGTGGATTGGGAGGCTTTCAGCTAGCAGTGGATTGACCGTGGCCGATGACGGTGATGATACATCGAAGGAGTTTGTATTGAGAGGCTGGCTCGGAGGGCAGAGCATTGAACTAGCACAGCTGAGTTCGAATCCAGGCCGTGGTTTTGCCCGTTAGGGATCATTTAAAAGGATCACGAGGGAGCTCTATGACATCCACTTTGGTGGCTTACCATTCCCCGACATGAACAAAAAAATCAACGCTGCCCTGCGCTAAGATAACCGTGGATATGCTTAAGTGGCGTGACGGCGGTGGCATAATCGGGATAAAATAGGGGTGGGTGAGAAACAACTACAAAAATAAATGTTGAGCAAACAATTGATGTCTTTCATTAGCACAAGGCCATCGCGAGAATCCGGTTTGGTATTGCATGACGTACACTGTGACCATGTGCACGGGTAGAGGGCATTCTGTCCTACACTTCACGTGGCCCAGCCGCACTCCTTTAATCATTCAGCTGATTCCATATTTATAACACCAGCCCTACATGTAGCGTAAAAGACGAAGACCCACCCCGCCCCATATAGCCTGTAACAGACTGTTCGGGGCAAGTGCCGTTAGCGAGCGGCACCTATAAAGGCCGGCACGGCACACGAGGGGGTTGGGTGGCCGGCGTCACGCCCGGCTGCCGTTGTCCCCTCGTGGAGAGGCCGAGTCGACCCAGGGGAAGGCCCACGAGCGGTTCAGATAATCGTCCCCGGGTGTTGGTGGCCGTGAGTGGGAATCGAGCAGCGGGTTGGTGAGCTCGTGGCGCGGGGCGTTGACCGCCGCTGCCCCGCTCTCCAAACGCGGTGCGCGCGCGTACACACGCGTACACACGCTGACAAAGATCCCCGGTTAAAGATCCTCGCACATCAAAGTGTCATTCGCGAGCAGCGCAACACGAGAGTGGGTGGCGTAGCCAGTGCCACCCACTGCCTGCCTTTGTCTCCCCAGTGGTGATGTTCACACATCACACCAGGTACTCGATTGAGGCCGATCGACCTAGGGGGAGACCCATGACCAATTCGATAATCGTCGCCGGTGATGTCCGCGAGCGTAAATGAAACATGCACGTCAAACGCACGCGCAACGCGCACGCAACAAATATGCCTCTTTAAGCCCAGAAAGATTGTGAGGTAAGTTCTGTTAATGGGCGTCCATCAGAACATTGTCTGCATGGAACACAGGTGGGGTTCTGGGTCACCTCAACGCTTCAGGTGCCTTTGTCTCCTCGACGCTGACGTTACAACGCAGCACCATGTACTCGGATGTCGTTCTATGAGAGGTTATAACTTGCATCTAAGAACTATTTTTATTTTACCAGGTAAGGTCCCACTGAGCTATGCAGCTCTTTTTCAGAAACGACCTGGCCACAAATGATTGCTCACCCAAGTGTCTTATCGTCGGGTGGAAATTTATAGCAGCCAAATAAATACTCTTCAAAGCGCGATTTTGATTCTAAATGTGGAGGGTAAAACCGGAGGACCCGGAGAAAAATCCACACAACCACAGTGAAGAGGGAGACACACGCAAACTCCAAATATACAACAGGCGTCAGGGTCGGGATCGAACCCACGTCCCCCTGCATGCCGGGCGAGGGAGCTAACCTCTCGGCACCGTGGCACCCAATATCCTTCGAAACTCGCGCGCTTACAGACAGCAGCACAGTTCACTCGAAGACAGCGGCCCCGCTCCTCCTCGCAGTCACACAGAGACAAAGATTCCCCGTATAGCCTACGTGACTTACCGAAAAAACCTAAGAATATGAATCATTGCAGTCACGAAAGTCACGAAAGCTTCAAATCTAGAAAGCTTCAAATCTATACTCTTGAGGCAAGTGCTGTTAGCGAGCACCTACAAAAGCCGGCACGGCACACGAAGGGGTGGAATGGTCAGCAACACGCCCGACCTCCTTTGTCTCCCTAGTGGCGATGTTTACACACCGCACCAGGTACTCATTTAGGGCTGAGTCGACCTAGGGGAGGCCCAGGACCGGTTAAGATAATCGTCACTGGTGTTAGCAGTGAGCGGGAATCGAACTCGGGTCGTAGGGTTTGTAGCGCATCGTAGCGCTAACCGCTACACCACCGCTTCCACGCAGTCACACACACGCACAGACACACAGTCAAGTGACATTGATACACAACATATTAAGATTTTAAATGCGAAGCGTCTTACGCGCAACAGACGGTGGCACCATGGTTTGCATCGTAAGATGAACACGGAAGCCCAGGTTGACCGATTAACGCGTTGACTATTCGGATTTCCGATTGCACGAATTTTTTTAAATAAATAAATCGACCGCAAATTAAGTAGATTGATTACGATAAATCGATGTAATCGATGTAATTCGTGTAATCATAATCGGAATCTTTACTTAGCCTGGAGGAATCCGATGAGCTATGAAGCCCTTTTTCTTCACAATGGCACGGGGTAAGACCGTTACAACAAACAGTACAAAAGACACACGAACGGATTGCAGAGTATAGGGAAAGGTTAAAAAAATTAAACTAAACCATCCCATCCTGATCATGCCAGCTCGCCTGCAATGCAAATCATGTCAGGCACCAAACAGGTGAGGAGGGGAGGGGGGATTGGTAGCGGATCCAGACAAGAGGCTTATTTGTGCCGACAAATGAATCCAATGCACTTTGCGCGCCCGAGTGCAAACACCGTGGAAACACAGCGAAGTTTCGACTCAGGTGGCGGTAATGAAAAATAACACACGCCCACAACAACACCCAAACGTAATTGACATGCACAGAGGGTGCTGAACGGACATTTATAGCAGCCAAAATAAACTTCGCGGCCAGATTTGTGGCTTTTCGAAGGAGACGATACTGCCCAAGGCAATGATGGGGGGGGGGGGGGAATCAAAACACTGCAGACACATTGGATGTGCTCCCTGTGTCCGAAGTAATGCAAACCAGATGCCATTCGCCGTCGTGCGAAAACCACGAGTTTTGCAGGGAAGGATATAATGTCAACTTGTGACGCGTCGCGTGGTATCCACTCGCTCTCGCAGAGACGGAGAGCGACGCAAGAGGCGTGAATAATAACAGCAGACAAAGCGGCGGGCCAGCGCCAACAACCGCCTGAGCTCTGCAGTCCTATACGTGTGTGTGTGTGTGTGAAGGCGTAATTGGCCAATTAATCAGTACTTTCACGTGGGAGTAAACCGGAGCACATGGGGAAAAAAACCCACGTGCAAGGGGAAAACACCGTCCACAATTATTATTATAATAATAATCATCATCAGCCATTGTCAATGCACGAGATTAAACTCCGAACGACTGAGGAGGCAGCACGCCACAACAGGATTACGTGTGCAGGCGCAATGCTGCGCTGCTCAGACAGCGGAAGGTATCATGATTTGTGGCGCGTCACGTGACCACAAGACTGCATTGCACAACGCTCCGAGTCTTGTCTAGACCACCCGACTTCGAAAGCGGACGTTTCACACGATGGCTGAAATGTAATGACGAGTCCTCATTTTAGACGGGGACGGCCTTACACGCTCGTCTCGCTGTGTGTCTGCAGCCCGAGTTCGATCCCGGCCGTGGCTAACATGAGCGACAAGAGACATCTAAACCAGTCCTGGGCACCCCCACCCCTTACTCCCCATTTGTCCTTCCGCCGCACCTCCGATTAGCGTGGTTGGCTATGTACGGTGCAAAAGAAGTTCTACATACATACACTGAGCAGCAGAGTGAAGTAAGGCCAAACAACCGACCATGACCGAGACAACATGGGGAGGGGCCTTCATCTAGTAGTGAAATTACAAAGGGGTTGCAACATACGAACTATTTATATTTTACCAGGTAAGGTCCACTGAGCGATACAGCGCCTTTTCTGAAACGACTTGGCCACAAATGACAGCCCGACAGAGTGGATTATCACGTGGACATTTACAGCAACCACATACTCTAAACGCATATTGATTCTAAATGTGGAGGGGAAAACCAGAGGACGCGGAGAAAAATAATCCACGCGACCATGGGGAGAGACAAGCAAACTCCAAATATAGAGCAGGCGTCGGGGTCGGGATCGAACCCACGACCTCCTGTATACCAGGCGAAGTAGTAAACATCTAACCACAGCGGCATCCCAAACATCAGGTGGCTATGCCAGATTGATGCTACGTTCACACATCCAGGGTGTTACGTAGGTCGGCTGGCCAGCGAATGCTTCCCAATCACTCTGCCGGCAAACGTATTGCCGGGTGCAAAAGCTCCCCGGTCTTCCGTGGAGGCTCTTGTTTTCTGGTACTGCACTTGCGAGTCGGGGGGGGGGGACGCAATGTTCCTGCCAGATGGCCCGTGCACGCCTTCCTCTGCGGTGGAGTGGACACGGAGGAAACCGCTCGCTGTGAACGGGCACCCCCCCCCGCCTCCGCCTGTCTGGTCCCGCGGTCGACATCACGGTGAGCAGAGAGAGAAGAGCATCCGTTCCCGCACGTTCTGGTCGGAGGCGAGGAGAGCTCCCGCGGCTGCCGCTGTGACGCGACGGGGCAAGTGGAGCCAAGGTGGCAACTGAGGGAGCGGTAGGTGGGGGGGGGGGGTGTACTCTTTTTCCTTAATTTGTAAACAATTTTTTTTATTTAAATATTTTAATTTTTCTTCTCCTTGGTTCTTTTGGTAAAGTCACGTAGAAGGGAAATAATAAAATAATAAAAATAAAACATAACATTATTCTCACGACATTTCGGCCACAACGCAAGCAGCCGTCCTCAGGTGAAGAACAGGTCTGTCGGAAAGACAGCGTCTGAATGGGCACCACCAGGCTTGGCAGCGTATATTTAAGCTGGTTGGAGGGGAAGGCGCCTTGACAAAGGAATTTGCATATCAAGAGGAATTTAGCATATTTATGGAAAATGCAGATATGGGATCAGTCACTACTTGTGGAATGCGTAGGAGGTGGGCGGGGGGGTTTCAAAGTCATATTATGCCCGTGCATTATGCAGGATTAGCAGCATCAAAGGGAGGGAGTAGGGTTAGCATTAATAAAGGGAAGGAATGTTAATAGTATGGAGCTGCAGCAGCTAAATATGTAGCTCTTTTCACAAGCGACCCGGCCACAAATGATAGCGTGACAAAGTGGCTTCACATGTGGAAATCTATCGCGGGCAAACGCGTGACATTGATAAATGCGAAGCGAAAAAAACGGGGAAAAAACCCACGCGAGCACGGGAGGACATGCAAACTCCAAATATACAGGCATCAGGGTGGGATCAAACCCACGACCTCCTGTATGCCAGGCAAGGTAGTTAGCATCTCGTCATCACGGTGCCCCAAAAAAAGTCTCAGTTTCTGGTAGGTGGTCTGAAAAAAAACCTAGTTGTTTAAAATAATCTTCTAGAAAATTATTCTCGATAATAAGACATTCCCATCCAGACCAGTGTCCTTCATTGCAAGGTCCGCGGGCCACTGGTGGCCTTTAAGTGCGGCTCCTGACAATACACAACATGTGAAAACACCCCCCCCCCCCCCCATCATCACCATCATCACTGTACTGCTGTCAAACCCCAATGGTTTCAAATAATGAGTGACGCCCCTCACACTTATTCATAAAGAGGTCATCGCGATACCTTACAGTACAAATCAAACGAAGGTAGTCCTACCTATAAAACCAAGACGCATATAAAAATATCAAATTGAGAAAAAACACTCGAGGAAAAGCTAAATGGAAAAAAAANTTGTCTTGCAGTTTCCTGAACTGTTTCGATACTCGGAGCCAATCTGAGGGGCCCGGCGGAAGCGAGTTCCACATCTCGGGCACAGCGAAGAATGAAAAATTCTAGGTTTTGCCAGCAGGGCTTGGCTTGAGGAGAGCAAGGCATGTATCTCTCTACCAGATGTAGTGTGGGGGCTAGAACGGGACCGCAGGTACTGAGGACCAAGGCCGTTTTGAGCTGTGTAAGTCATTGCAGCCGACTTAAATTGCATGCGATAGCTGACCAGATGATGTCCCAATTGGCAAAAGTGGCTCTCGATCCCCTCTGAAAATTAGTGAAGAACACCGACCCCGAGGATACAAGAAGCCCCACCACCAGCTATTGAGAAATCACCTTCCAGGAGACATCTCTCCCCGTTTCAAAGCAACGCTTTCACAACCATCTTCCGGACGATGGCTCTTCTCAACGTCATCTTTCTCCAGATTACAAGATGCGCGTTCTCTCCCAGTTCCCCCACTCTCTAAAAATATTCTTTCATTTCATATTTTACACCCCCATTCCCCGCAATTCCAGGACGACACGTCGGGTGCGGATCACTCTGTGGAATACCGTCGCTACGCAAAAGTACTCGCGCGCTCTTTGCAGAGGGCAACTTATGCAACACGCGTCGGCCATTTCACGTCGAACGTGCCAACGTGGCAACAAAACCTTGCAGCAGCAGCGCACTTGATCGAACGCTCGCAAAGTGTAAAAACACCGCGGGGAAAATATTTTCGAAAAAATTGAGAATTGGAAAAACAAACAATGAGTGAACAATAGCCCACCCCCCCTCTTTGTGTTGACCCCGGTGAGAGCCGGCAAGTGCCTCCAGCCCGGTCACAACGCGCACGACACCACGGAGACCCGGTCACAAAACGCGCGCGGACGGGCGGGGGACGCCTTACTCATCAGCGGCACCTGCGGCTACAACGAGCCCCTTGGGGCTTCACCGACAAAGTTCGGTCACCCGTTTGCAGCCAAGGCGCTTGAAGCAGCTACCTGCGTGCGCAGGCGTAACGCATCCTTGCGTCGCCCCGCGGGCATCGTAGTAGGCGATGCACGCCGGGCCATTCCATCTCTCCAACGCGCGGCAGCTGAAACAACGGGTCGGGTTTTCTGACATCCGTATACTGGCCGCTTGCCGTTTTGAGTCTTTGGATCTTGCGCCTTAGCAACCCGCACATTTGTTTTGTTGTTACAGAGAAATCACGCTCTCGAGTGCAGCAAGAGAGAGAGAGAGAGTTCACACTCTCATCCCGGTCACCGATAATAGGCACAAAATCTATCGTTCTCTATTTGGGGCGTTTCGCTTAAATTTGGCTAAATGTCAGTGCTGAGACTTAAAAAGAAATGTGGCCGTTTGACACGCACAATGAACGGTCTTTGGAGGGCATGTAAAATGTATTTCTCCCGTGCAGATAAAGGGTCTCTCCTTAAGGGACTTTTGAAGCAGTTCTCTGCTGTCAACTTCACAGGCCATGCTCTGGACCAAGGTCATACTTGCAATGGATCTCAGTGGGTTTACTGCATCTTCTTGGCTACATTAAGGGTACCGACACGAGGCTGCCTGCACAAGTTGCGAATGCAAACGTGTTCGTGTGAAGTGAACCGATGGCAATATCACAATGGGCCTGGAAAACTACGGCAATGAATACAAAATGAAATAAAAAAACACTTCCAGTACCATACTCTATACTAAAAACCTGAGTGCATGTGGGCTAAAGTGAACACCCGACATCCGGGTACTGCCAGCTCTACCCCAATCACAAAGCATGAGTGCACGCACGCACAAAGACAAAGATCCCCCGTATAACCTTTAAACAGACTGTTGGAGCAAGTGCTGTCCGTACAAAGGCCGGCACGGCACACGAAGGGGGTGGGTGGCCAGCACCACGCCCGGCAGCCTGTCTCCCCAGTGGCGATGTTTACACACCGCACCAGGTACTCATTTGAGGCTGAGTGGACCCAGGGGAGACCCAGGACTAGTTCAGATAAACATCATCAGTGTTGGTGGCCGTGAGCGGGAATCGAACTCGGGCCGCCGGGTTCGTAGCGCAACGCACTAACCACTACGCCACCGCTCCCCCACGCACACACAATAGACAATATCCCCCGTATAGCCTGAACAGGCTATAGGCGGAAAGTGCTGTTAGCGAAGAGCGCCTATGAAGGCCGGCACGGCACACGGAGGGGATGGGTGGCCAGCACCACGCCCACGCACGCACACAGACACACAAAGACAAAGATCCCCTATGTAGCCTGAACAGACTGTTGGGGCAAGTGCTGTTAGCGAACACCTATGAAGACCGGCACGGCAAACGAGGGGTGGGTGGCCAGCACCACGCCCGGCCGCCTTTGTCCCCGAGTAGCGATGTTTACACATTGCACCAGGTACTCATTTGAGGCTGAGTCGACCTCGGGGGGGCCCAGGACCAGTTCAAATATTCATCACCGATGCCGGCCGTTAGCGGGAATGGAAGTCGGGTCGCCAAGTTCGTAGCGCAGGTCGCCAACTGCTACAATTCCGTGCACACACACAGACACATAAACACGCACGCGCACACACCACACACATACGGGTCAATTGAACGGGTGCTGAAGCTGCGGTTAAATAACGCACTCGTTCAGATCTCTCCTCATTCTCCAGCCCCGCTATAATTTACAACACACCTGGCGGGTGACTCTCCCCCACCCCCACCTCCTGCCAACCCAAACACACGGCACACAAACTGCAGCCCCAGCTGCCATAAACAACAAATGACAGGAGTTAAACTCCGGCATGCTTCTGTGTGCTTTTTACAAAGGAGGATTTGGGTGGTGGGTGGTGGTGGTGGTGGTTCGCAGGGGAGGTGTGGGGGAGGGAAAATTTAAAGTTGATTGAAAATGTGTCAACCCCTTTTAGGATGAGCTTTGCAAACACTAATTGGTAATAGGGTTCAACAACATCGGGGCGCTGAAGGCCTTGACAGGGTAGTTAAAACAATAACGACGACAATTATAATGTCTTCGTTTTTAGAGCATCCCGACACAGATAGGCCATTATAGGACAATAATTAGCACGGTTGGTTTACATACGGTGCGAAAGATACAACAAACTAATTAACGTTTTGTTTTTGGGGCATTAACACAAAAGCCCACGACATGACACAGTAACAAAAAAAATAGTAATCATTATTACATTTTTCAAACGACATTTAATGCTTCGCGAGGGCCTCCCCATGTATAAGCGTTGAACTTCTTTCGCACCGTACTTCGTAGCCGACCGTGCTTGCCGCGTTGGGCGGAGGGTTGTTTGACCGTACTTCACCACGCTGGTTGGCGCAGGTCTGTGAAAGGGTTGCGCAGGAGCGGTTCAGACATCGCTCACCACCGACGTTAGCCGTGACCAGGTATCGAACTCAGGCTTAACCAGCTTCATATGTCGCAGTGCACTAACCACCGCACCACCACCACCATCATCATCAGACTGTGATTCCGCTCGTGCTGTCGACACGCGCTCCCTCACCTCAGTGTTCTGCACACATTTTCAGGCGGAGTGCACTTTCGCTGATGAGACGTCGTAATTGTGAGGGCCGCCACGCATTATTTGAAACCACCGAGATGATGGGAGGGTGCTTTCGCATTCGTGTATTGTCGGGGAGGGGGATGCAGGTCAGGGGCCGCTCTAAAAGCCACCAGGGGGGCCGCCAGTGGCCCACGGGCCTTGGCAACGAAGGACTGGCGACTCTCGATGAGAGAGAGAGAACGACTCTGAGAGACGAGGAACAACGGACGAGCGTGAAGGCAGCCGCACGCAGCGACCCGGCGGACACAATCGCCCAAGCTCCCGGTCCTCTACGTGGCGAGGTGTTCTCGCTGACGGATCGTGAGCGTGCAATGCATGTGGGAGGAATCCTGAGCGCACGGGAGAAAGCCCCACACATGCTGGGCTGTTGTCCCATGTATGAACCGAGCAGCTGGTTTTGGAATTGCAGGATGTCAGGAGACCCTGATGACTCTGTCACCAGGTGCATACATTACCCCCCCCCCTCATCTACCCCCCCCCCATCCCCAAAAGCTCCCCAAGCCACCTGTTTCATTTCGACATTTCACAAACGTGGCAATGAAAACGGAGTTATAGATCAGACTCAAAGCAAAGTAACCGTAGAGCATTCAGCCCAGGCAGAATATCAATAGAAGTACTGTACTAGTATCTACAAACTGACTCTTTACGGAATATTCTCTCCTCCTGGGCAAACATCCCCTGACCCCCCCCCCAGTTCGGGAAATTGGTTTAGCTTTTCAAATTATTCAACACCCTACTAGGCATGCCAAGAGTAATTAATTAAAATTATAATTTTAATGTTCACGATAAATGAATCTAATTATACATTCCTGTATACAGGGACTTCTCTACTTACGACCGAGTTAGGTTCCAGGTCTGTACGTAAGTCGATTTGTTCGTAAGTTCAACCTTATTCCTGTCCATTCCAAACACGTTGCATGGCGTGTGCACTAAACACGGGGAATGGCTTTAAAAGTTGTAAATTCTCCTGTAGATGTCACTGGTTCATGTGGCATTTACATGACATATGGACAGGTGTGTTCGTATCTCTGAAAGTTCGCAAGTTGAGTGTTCATAAGTGGAGGAGTCCCTCAATGCTCATACTGTGAACGGTGATGCTGTGACATGGCACATTGCACTATGAACCCTGCGGGCTGGGTTAAATTCACGGTGGGAGTGAGTGTATTGAGTTGGTGGGTAGGTGTGTGGTTGGGTGGGTGAGTGGGTTATTTTGACCTGCAGTGTGGTGAGTGAATGGGTCGGTGTGAGCGAGTGGGTGAATGAGTGTGTTGTTGTGACCTGCAGTGTGGTGAGTGGGTGGGTGAGTGAGTGGTTGAGTGGGTGGGTGGGTGAGCGTGTTATTTTGACCTGCAATGTGATGAGTGAATGGGTAAGCGTGAGCAGCAAGTGGGTGAATGAGCGTGGTTGTGGGTGGTTGGACACAGTGCGGTGGATGAGATAAGACAATCAGTCTGGTCCACCAAGTCCTCAACACTGGAGGGCGAATCAATGAATGACGTTCATGGGAACTGCGGTTCATTCAACATAAGCCTGATACAAATCAATAATCATTGCAACTTCACAATCTATGACGCCTACGTCGGACGTATTGTCAGTCACACTATATAACGGGACTACAAAAATGCTGACATCATAACGGCCATTAAATTATTTGCGCCAGAAAAACCTTTGGCAAAGTGCTCATTTAATGGATAATGGCCATTTGTTTTGGACTGGAATTACTGCGTTTGTTATCCCACAGACAGCGTGAAATTCGGGAGTTTCCAGCAGGACCAAAGCCGAATTCCCATTTAATATGGCTGCCAATGAATCGACTAACCAATGAAATAATCGATCACTCTTCATGAATGAATTGGTTTCGCGGGTTATATACTGCTTCGGCATTGCACGCAAACACACAGGCCTTGATATACGTTGGCGCCTATTACTTCCGTGAGAGAGCTCCTTGACATTTCAATTCTCACTTGAATGGCGAAGTGTTGCAGAGATGCATTCGTTACCCTATCTGACGCAAAATAACTAAGAGCTCCCCACCCCTGACCTCCATCCGGAAGCTGAGTCACTTTGCACATGAATAATAACCGACCCCGATGTGTGTCACAGTGCAAATTGGAAGAAAACAATCGGCAGCAGCAGCAGCCGCCGCCGCTTATGACAAATCTTCGCGCAAACCTTCCCACTGGCCGTTCGTCGTCACAATTTTCATTTCCAAAGAAGGTAACGTGTGATAATAATCCGGCAGGGATTAGCAGTGGAGCATGAGACACTCCGTTGGGCCGAGCGAACAAGTCACAGTCGGACGCAATAATACTTTAGTGCATTAACACGTAGTAGGCTTTCGCGACCAATATCCATAAGAGGTTGTTTTTCGTTTTTTTGGGCTAGATCGCTTGAACATAAATGCGTCGTTAAACCCGGCCACCAATCCTTGGTTGTCGCCATGATGAGGCTGGTCATAATTTCCGTCGAAACGTCGTTACTGAATTGTAAATGTGGCGGGTTCTACTCTCCCAACACACTGGTTGTTGAAATAGTAACTAGTTGGGCCACGTTTTGTTTTACGCGACAAACCTTAACCAACAGGCTGTGTCGGGTGGTGTCAGGTGTATACGACACATTCATATTTAGGCGATCTAACAAAACAAAAAATCCCCTATTATATGGGCAACGGTGCTTGCGATTTAACTTCTTAACACTGCCATTAACGGCACCGTCAGTACACGCACGCCGAATTAAGTACTCGAGCTTGTCGCACACACCGGCCAGGGAGTAACCGGTTGAGGCACCGACTCAGCGAGGTATCCTTGGTGGTGTTTGGTCACCGTGTGTCTCTTGTGTATCTACGTCTAAGCTGGCCGCGTGCGTCGCTGAGCGGGAGAGAGCGAGCGCCTCGCGATCGGAAGGTTGCGGGTTCACATCCTGTTCGGTGGGGGGGGGGGGTTGACTCAGCCCATCATCATGTCTCCTGGGTCGATAAAATAAGTCCAACTTTTCTGGGGAAGTCAACAGTCGATGTCCTATGGAGAGAGTCTCGTGCTCGCCATAAGAATGTGGAATTTACTTCACTGGCTGAGTGCAAGAAATCGCTTTGACGAACAGTACACTCACGCAAAGACCTCCACACTGTGTTGATTTGGGATTAGCTGTTGGAAATGAAGCTGTTAGTCCGTTCGTTTCATTCGCTGGAAAGTTGTGAGTTGCAACTGCGTACGTGGAAAGCCGCGTGTCTCAGCAGCTAGAATATCACAGCTTCTTTGTGACTTAGAAACTACAAAAATCGAAGACTGTTCAAGCGTGAACGCAAGGATTAGTCAGATAGAGAACTTCTTTCGCACCTTATGTAGCCAACCGTGCTAATCGAAGGTGAATGACATCAGTCAAGCTGAAGGAAAGTGGGGCTTGGACAAGATGACGGCCGATCATGAACAATAACGACGGAAAAAAATTCGATTTAAAGCTTTCGTGACTGCAGGGATTCATATTCTTGGTTCTTTCGGTAAAGTCCCTTCTACGTGACTTTACCGAAAGAACCAAGATTAATAACGACGGAGTTAGAAAACCAAGCGCGACGCGCGTCCGAGAGAGGGTGCACCGAACAGACGGGAGCCATAAAATCAGCCCCGTGTGGTGGTGGTGCCGGTACCAGTTTCCAACAGGCCCACATTTTAGCGGCATACAAATAATTTGATGTTTTATAGTGAGAACATTCTTTTTGTTAAACGATCAATAAAATAGTACGTTTTTAAGATGCAAAAAATATCACCTGTAAAACAATCAATCCACTGCTGGATGAAGGCTTCTTCCCCTTGCCAAGTTGGTCATGGGGTTTGTTGGGACTACACCTGGCGAAGAAGGGGGCGGGGGGGGAAGGACGGACCAGTCCCGATATGTCGCTCGCCCCCAATGTTAGCCGCGGCCGCCAAATAAAAGGTCACGTGTACGCAGCGCCGTTGCTGACGTGCCACCGAGACACCGGTCCATTGTCGTTGCTACGAAGGTTGCCGGCGCACGCTAACAAACACACGGCAGCCAACGTCGTCCGTGGACATTCTGCCAACACCACACCAAACGAACGTCGCTCGCACAAGGCTGTCCGAGGAAAATTGATTTTGTTAAACAGTAGGACCACTCCTAACGACCACCTCTGTTAACGACTAATCGCTTAAGGGCGGGCCTCCACAGAGCCCAATGTGTAGTGTATAGTGTCGTGTGTAGTGTAGAGTATAGTGGTGTATAGTGTAGTGTAGTGCCTCCTTAGAGCCCGATGTGTTCGCTTACCGACCATTCCCTGTTAACGACGGGCTGTTGTAGGTGCAGTAAATATTAATAATGCATTGATTACCCATGTTTATTTTTATATTATGTATTTATTTTGTAGCTTTATGTATTAATATCCATTGTTTCAACATAATAAAGTACGTTTTTTGGGTGAAAAACCTTTCGACGTGCATCTCCTACGCTCGCTTAACGACATAAATCGCGTAACGACGGTTTCGTAGAACCAATTACCTTCCTTAAGAGGAGGGGGTTCTACTCTCTTAGCTACATGACTTTACCGAAAAAAAACCTAAGAGTATGAATCCTTGCAGTCACGAAAGCTTCAAATCTAGAATGATCTATGTGGCTTTGTGAGACTGTGGCAATCTCGTATTGGGAGGACTGGGCAGACTTTGCCAATTTTGAGACAATAACCGCCATCCCTTGTCATTGAAGCCGTCATCTCGAGAGATTTGTATATATAAATAGTGCACTATTGTTTCTAAGTTGGTTATTATATTGTTAACTCGTTAAGATTTTCAGTCATACATTTAAACTGGAACTTGAATTGTACGGAGTGGTGGAGCAGCAGTCAGGCCATGGTTCACTCCGAATCTGGTGACCAGAGTTTGATTCCAACATTACTGGCGAGTTATATCTAAACCGGTCCTGCCAACCCATCCCCACCTCAACTTCACCAATCCGCACCTACCAGCATAGTGAAGTATGTCGAAACAACCCCCCCATGACCGACACGACGTGGGGAGACCTTCATCCAGCAGTCGATTGACGCTGTTGAGATGGCTATTATTTGTATTCGAAGTACCGTACTACAAATCTGATACGTGTGTTGAGAATTGCAAATGTCCATCGTGCCATGTTCTTGTACATAATGTCGCAGAATCAGTTTTCGGTTGCTTTGGAATATTCAAATGCTTTGTGTTTTTTCTGACCGTCATCCAAATATTCATGGAAAACGACTCGATTGACGTGAGCACGCAGATGCGCCACATGCCCAATCGTGCCGCCACGGGTGAAACAAACACGCGTCACACACGCAACATGCGTCACACACACAACACGGTGTCACACACACCAGGATCAAGTGAAAATGAGCATCGGCTGAAAATTACCCAGTGACGATCAAACTAATAATTCTTGTTCAAAGATGATCTTCTCCACAATATGCCTCCTACGCACATCATCCAAATTGCAAAATACTCCTGCTGTTGCTGTGCTGTACAGATCTCCGATGTGTTTCATTCGGGTATTGTATCGCATTCGTTGCCGGCAGCGCGTCCAAGTGTTTCTCTCCACGTGCCGCGAAATCTCAACAAGCGAAGAAGCTCCCGGCAACCCGTGGGGTGAAATGTTATGGACAGTGCCAGACAACATGCGGTACACAACCCAAAACACATCGGAGAAAGAAAATAAAAACACAACCTCGTGGTTTTTTTTTGACCGATCGGAGAGTCTCACACGCAGAAACGTTTATGGGTGCTGAGAATATTTCGCTAGCGGAACATGTTAAGTGGCTGACGCCAACATTATATTACGTGCAATGATGAAACTAAAACTAACCTATATTTTATTTTACCGGGTAGGGCCCACTGAGCTATGTAGCTCTTTTTCACAAGTGACCTGGCCACAAATGATAGCCCAACGAAGTGGCTTATCACGTATAAATCATAAACTGGAGAAAGAAGTGAGAGAAGGATGAGATGATGATCATATTAAAGGCCGCATTTTTCAACTATTTTTCGGTTGGTGGCCTCAACAACGACAACACGGCCACGCGCGAGGTCCCACCAAGCTGGTGGTTTGGAAAAAGCCGAGAGCATTGTACATGCAACGTAGCGTCACGTGACGCACTTGCAAGGCATGATGGGAGTCGCGCCATCTTGTTCTCTGCGAGCACGCACATGTGATATTACATCTGGTCAACTCAAAGCTTGATAACACACACACTGCATTGTGGGAAGCGCTAGGAATCGAAAAGGAAGACTTCGTGGATAGATGTCAGTGACTGGGAAAAGATTGGAAGAGATAAAGAAGACACTTAAAAAAATACTGATGGAGCCTGGGTAATAATGTACAGTTCAGTTATTTGCTTTTCGTGTTTAGTTTGTTGTCCCGTCCCCACACCTCCAATTAGTTTGGCTGCATACGGTGCGAAAGAAGTTCAAAATAGACACGTACTTAAATTGTACCTCAACCTCGATTTGAGATAGAAATCCAACACCGCCACAGTGAATATCAACTGGTGGCACGAACTCAAAGAAGTGGAATAACCCACGATGCTTCACAAGTCCCATTAAAGAGGAAGCACACACAGAGAGAACAAACACACACCAGCCTAATAAACATCTCAGCACGGTCGGCAAAAAGGAAAAATACATAACCTGGCAATGTTTCGGGTAAAGAACCTTCAGCACAGCAAAGGCCATAGAGGTTGCGTGATTAATCGTTGAAGGCTGCACTTTAATTCCGCGAGGCCCGGCACAATCGCGTGACAAACTTAAATGATGTCACTTTAGTAGCCGCCAAGTAATTACCCGGCAAACTTAGAACTTTAGACCAAAGTTGGTCGACCCACATACCAACCTTGGGCCAACGTTGCCGCATGTCGACTGGATATGGATACTCATACGAGTTAATTATTTAATCACACATTCATTTCAAGTTGGCTATCATGTAAGCTCGCTGTTCCTGGGGCGCCACGTAAAGACACCGCCACCACCGAAGCTACGCCATCCTGAAGTGGTAACAGCATTCCNTCGTCATTCGCGAGGTGGTAACGGCGTTCCCGTTATTCACAAAGTGGTAACAGCGTCCCTCGTTATTCACGAGGTGGTAACAGCGTTTCCTCGACATTCGCGAGGTGGTAACTGCGTTCCCTCGTTATTCGCGAGGCGGTAACAGCATTCCCTCGATATTAGCGAGGCGGCAACAGCGCTCCTCGTTATTCGCGAGGCGGCAACAGCGCTCCCTCGATATTCGCGAGGCGGCATCAGCGTTCCTTTGTTATTCGCGAGATGGCAACAGCGTTCCTCGTTATTCGCGAAGTGGTAGCAACGTTCCCTCGTTATTCGCGATGTGGTAACAGCGTTCCCTTGTTATTCGCGAGGTGGTAGCATCGTTCCCTCGTTATTCACGGTGGTAACAGCGTCCCTCATTATTTACGAGTGGCAACAGAGTCCCTCGTCATTCGCGAGACGGTCACAGGTTCCCTTGCGATTCGCGAGGCAGAGTGACGTTCCCTCGTTATTCGCCACGCGGTAGCGACGTTCCCTCGTTAATCGCGAGGTGGTAACAACGTTCCCTCGTTAATCGCGAAGTGGTAACAGCGTTCCCTCGTTATTCGCGATCTTGCTAGCCGCGATTTTGGCGTCCGCGAACAGCACCGAGAACTCAATATCATTACCGCGAAATTCACGAGCATCTCCGCTACGCATCCTCCGCGAATAACGAGGGGCAACACCGCGCCCAAAACATTAAAGCGCATCCGGTCCTCCAGGCACACGGAGACTTCGAGGTTGCCACACGAGGAGAAGAGGGGGGGGGCAAGAGGGGGGGATAATCAAGAGGTGGGAGGGTGGTCAAGAGGGGGGGAGGGCAAGAAGGGGGGCAGCAGGGGGGGGAGGAGGGCAGGGGGGGGACTCAGGGGGGGGCAGGAGGGCAAGGGGGGGCAAGGGGGGGAGGGCAAGGGGGGGCAAGAGGGGGGAGGAGGGCAAGGGGGGGCAGCAGGGGGGAGGGAGGGGGGTCAAGGGGGGGCAAGAGGGGGGAGGAGGGCAAGGGGGGGCAGCAGGGGGAGGAGGGCAAGGGGGGNCAAGGGGNAGGGGCAAGGGGGGNCAAGAGGGGGNAGGAGGGCAAGAGGGGGGCAGCAGGGGGNAGGAGGCAAGGGGGGCAAGAGGGGGNAGGGGGNANAGGGGGGGAGGAGGGGGGGGGGGGGGGGGGGGCAAGAGGGGGGGGGGGNAGGAAGGGCAAGGGGGGGGGGGCAAGAGAGGGGAGGAGGGCAAGGGGGGCAGCAGGGGGAGGAGGGCAAGGGGGGCAAGGGGGGGGGGGCAAGAGGGGGGGGGGAAGGAGGGGGGGGGGCAAGAGGGGGGGGGCAAGAGGGGGGCAGCAGGGGGGAGGGCAGGGGGGGGCAAGGGGGGGAGGAGGGCAAGGGGGGGCAGAGGGGGAGGAGGGCAAGGGGGGGGCAGAGGGGGGGAGGAGGGCAAGGGGGGGGGCGGCCCTACCCACAATGCCGCGCTCCGAGCGCCGCAGGGGCTGCTCCTCCATGGTGACAGCTGCTGCTGCTGCTGCCCTCTGCGTTCGGAGCTTCGCTCCCGGGGCCCCACGGCGGCTTCCACGGCGGAGGTTTTAAAACAACAACAACGACGACGACGACTAAAAAAAAAACCCCTCCCGATAAAAAAATGTAATTTTTCAAACGACAAAAAAATTAAACGAGAATAAACCTGGCAACTGTCTTGGAAGAGCGCTTCATCGTCATTCTCGTCCCGGCAGCGTTCGGCTTGCGTCCGCTAAAGTTTGCCGGGCGGGTTATCCGTACACTTTGGTGGTGGTGGTGATGGTAAAAGTCAATCGTACCACACGTCATTTGTTGTTGTTGTTTTAAATCTCCCAACGGGTCCGCACGCAGCCAGTCGTGCTCGTCGCTTCGGACTCCCTCCGAAGAGATTGCGCGTTCCTTTGACACAAGCCGCACCCGCACGGCGCAAACTACCGGCTGACGATTTTACTCCCGTCCAGACCGACCGACCGACAGACCGACCGTCCAACCTCTCTCTCTCGGGGCTTTCTCTCGCCCCACTCTGCCGGAGCAAGCCGACACCGCCGCTGTTTACGCTCGAACCCGCCGCTATTTTTAGCGTCAATTAACTGTACAGATGCTACAAATGACATCACACCAAAACTGCTGCCACGCGCACTCTCGTTTTCATCCTTCTCTCCTTTTATTTCCCCTGCTGTCGTCTCTCTCTCTCTNACTCTACCCCCTCCATTCCCACATCCCCTTTCAACATCCCCAACCAACAAAAGGCAACTACACCGTGCGGCCAAATCGATTGGCCAAATGTCGTGAAACATACGACGCAAAAAACGACGGTCGCTTCCTTGATTTAGGCCTTTCGCCTATTCACGGCCCATCCGTCAGCTGATGGATTTTAAGAGCTGATACGGCAAAAAATAAACCTGTTGCTATATATTTTTGGCAAGTATTGCACGCGCGCATTATGCCAGCACGGCGAATGAAGTACACAAAGGATATTTTAAAATAACGCTGCCTTACACCGTGGAAAGTTATAGCAGCCAAATGCTCTAAACGCGTGATCAAATGTGGGGGAGAAAACCCGGAAGAATCTGGAGAAAAATCCACGCGACCACGGGAAGATCAAGCAAACTCCAAATATACAGTCGGCATCAGGGTCAGGATCGAACCCACGACCTCTTGAGTACCAAGCGAGTTTGTTAACATCTCTCCAGGCAAGCCACATGATCCGAAGGCACGGCGAAGGCCTTGATTGACAAGGGGCTCTATAAATGATCACGTTAAACTTCCTTACAAATGTGAACGTAATCTGCAATGAGGTATTCTTTATGAATGGAAAGCAACACGCAATAAATTTCGATTTAAAGCGTTCGTAACTGCAGGGATTCATCTTCTTGGTTCCTTCGGTAAAGTCACGTAGAAGGGAAGTAATAAAATAATAAAAATAAAANCGTTTCGGCTACAACGCAAGCAGCCGTCTTCAAGTGAAGAAAGATACGACGCAAGCTTGGCAGTGTTTCTTTCTTCACCTGAAGACGGCTGCTTGCGTTGTAGCCGAAACGTCGTGAGAATAATTTTATTATGTTTTATTTTTATTATTTTATTACATCCCTTCTACGTGACTTTACCGAAAGAACCAAGAAGATGAAACACGCAATAGTTTCGACCACAAGCTACCGATTTGCATACCATGACGAGTGATGATCGTTAATTGATTAACAATTCTAATTGGCTACTTTGTTCGCAGTCGATTACTCGAGGTCCCTTTAAATATGGCAGCCACCCACACTTCCTGCCTACCGAAGGCTGGAAACCCCCCTGCAAGCCAGTCCAGTGTCACGTGACGTGGCTGACGTCACCCAGCACTTCCCATCACCTCCCGTCCAGTGGAACACGTCGGAACGGTGAGACTTTTTTCTGCCAACTATCTTCCTGTTATCCGGTTAGTCGAGTGATTGAAACAGTTCATCAGCATGACGAATCGATGGCTGAAATCAAACAGATCAGCTCTAACCATGATGCACGTTGGATTCTTGAGCAACGCAGACTTGGCAAATATTCGTGACACCTGGAAGGCCACGGTTCAACGCCACCGTGCACATTCGATAAAATGGCACAATTTGGTGTTCGGAAAATAATGCATTACCATCCCTGAATTATCATCGTACGAACTGTATTTCTGACACTGGATTTTCGTGGCGAGGCTCGCAGACTGTGCGACGTGGGCACGAACTCCACAAGAGACCAAATCTCTTCTCGTGAACAAGAAGACCACAAACGCCCGCAGAATTCACCGGGCCTCGTCGAACCAACACACGGGCGGGGGTTAGGCACGACGCAAAAGGCTTGAATGACAACTCGGGGAACACCGCCACTTAGAGGAAGGTGTGTGCAGATGGCTGAGTGGCTCAAGGAAATAATGGTTGTTGTGGCTACCTTACAAGTGCCGAGTCAGCACTTCTGAGAAGATGCAAATAATTACTATCTAAAGGTTACCACTTTCCACGAGCAACGAGTCTCATTACTTCAGCTGCTTGGCCCATTCGCCAGTAGCTCGCGCACAATCTTACGATGGAATATCCATTGGAATCGGCAAGAGCCGTTTTCAAATGTGAGAAATTTGAATTGTCTGAATGAAAAAAAATCTAACCTTGCCTCCCACGTCAAATAATGTTAGGGGATGCAGTGGTAATGATAGCACAGAGCAGGCAGAGGTATTGAACAGCTCGGAGCGTATGGTGAATTTGGTCCTGTAAATGCTGTATGGGGACATTTGTTGTATGTTGAAATTATTTTGTACCGTACGTAGATAACGCGCTAATCGGATGTGCGGGGGAAAATAACAAACTAAACACATGAAAAAAGCCCTAAAAGTGCATAGCTCCAGTGGAGCTTCCGAACAATATGGGAAGGAAGAACGTTCCAGACGGCCGCAGAAGCGAGTTGTTGGCGCTGGACACTGGTTGCAATGTCTCCCAGGTGGTGCCACGCTGCGTTGACCTCTCTATTCCCTTGTGTTTCCCCCCCCCTTTCCCCACACCCCACACCTTGTCATATTTTTGTTGTTGGTGTAAAGTACCGTGGCATGCAATACGCCAACATAAAACACACTATTATATTATCGCTCCTATTGACTGTAAAAAAAGTCGTCCTGCACACAGGGAGCCGTGCGACAGCACTCGTCACCATCCGAGGCCCTGTGCCGGCAGTGGAAATTCCACGATCCCATGGCAGGGGGGGNCAGTCTCCCCACAGTTTGAATAATTCTAGATTTGAAGCTTTCGTGACTGCAAGGATTCATACTTTTTTCGCACCGATCCTCACAAAAATAATATCCAGGGCCTACCTTGGCTCCTCCCACCCTCAACCAGTATATATACAAGGACTGTTTTCTTGGAATTTCTCTTACTTGAAACAGCTATCGTGCTGTGACGGTTCCACCTGAAGACGGAAGCTTGTGTTGCCTCCAAAACGTCGTGATTTTTATTTTATTTTATTTTGATTATATTTATTTTTTACCTACGTGACTTTACCGAAAAAACCTAAGAATATAGTTTGAATAATGTTAATTTTACGTGCTTAATAAATTTTGATTTTGTTGGTGGTGGTGGTGATGGTGTTTACAAAGCGTTTTCCTGAATTGGACGAAAGCAGAAGCACTCTTGAGACCATAACCTGCACCGATTTAGAACGGGGGCAGGGTGGCAGCGACCGCATTTTTACTGACGGACGGCTCATGAAGAAGAGCTGGGAAAATGCGGAGGAGGTCCAAATGCGTTGTTTTTAGAACCGAATGAGGCAAATGACGTTGTCTTGAGATGCCACTCAAGATAACACAATCACATCGATTTGAGAACTTGCACGGACAGTCGGATTTTGTCACGAGGAGGAAACGTCAGGGTCGTTTGCGGCAAGGGATGGCGCTTGGCAAGGTTGACGTTTCACCGTCCACCCTCCTCAACCTCCCGCTCGACTTCACGTGTGTACGGCCCCGTTCCGTCAATCCACCGCTGGATGAGGGCGAACCCACGTGCCTTGAGGGATTCTTTTGACTACGGTTCTTCTCCATGCTGGTGAAACACAGCGCCGGCTCGTTTAACGTGGGACAAGTTTTTTTCCTGCTGCACTGCCTTCTAGTGCCCGCGACGCCTACTATGCTGGTCTTTTGCTGCCCAGGTACCAATCGCGCCCCCCCCCCCTCCCAACCACCCCTCTTTGCACCTCATCAGAAGGTGGCACGGCTAAGCAGGACACTCGCAAGAGAGGTTGGTCACTTCCTCCACCCTTCCGAGGTTCCGCAAGCATCGCAGAGTCGGGTTTCCGTTGCCACCGTCTTCCCAATCACTGTGCAGGCTCAGGCCTACTTGGCTTCCGAGATCCGATGAAATTGGGCGCATTCAAGCCGATTTGATCACACGGGCTATAACAGAGGCAGCATTTTTTTTATTTTGTAAATGTGCCGTCGTTTCCTTCCCAGACGTGCCGCACGAGTGGCGAGCCCAGCAGAGCCCTCTTCCCGTCGCCCAGGCACCGGGCGCGCGCGCATTCTGGGTACCGCACGTGGAAGGTGCAGCAAAACCACACGCCAGCTCACACCCCGAGCAGCAGAAACGATTACCGCCCCCCTGCCGCCCGCCCCCCCCAACTTGCCGCTATCGCTAGACGAGAGAGCGCAGACGGAGCCATGCCCGGAAGCAATTAGGGGTAAGGAGCAGATCCGTGCAATGTCAACAAGTGGGGATGTCTGCCACGGCGTAATGGTGAGCCACACTTCCGTCGCCGGTTGGATCTCCCGGCACGGCAATTTGAAACAGCGGTGAAAGTTTCTCAAACCGTCAGCCGCCCCCCCCCCCTCACCCATCACCGCCTCTGTCCTCCTGGCGGTATAAATGGTGAGACCACGGTTAGTCAATAGGCGAGGTTCGATCACTCTCGATCTCTTCCAAGACGTTTGGCCAGCGTGGAAGGCCAAAACACCTTCCAGAGGGTATCTCTAGACTCTAAGACAGTGGTTCATAACCTTTACTGCAGCCTGCACCCCTTTCGTTCTCAATCGTAAAAACATGTATCATGTTAATAAATACATAAGTTCGATGAAACAAAGCAGTTGTACGTACGTGCCCCGTGCTGAATTTTGTATTTTCGACGATTTACCTTCGAAACATAATCCGGCCACGTCTCGCACCCCCAGGGTGTGGCGTGCATCCCCAGGTTAAGAACCACTGGTCTCGACTCTAAGATCTCACCCTAGAACGGACCATTCCAGCCAGCATAGGCGTCAGCAGTGGCTTTGTGGGGCCACACATCTGAACACCCTCGCCGCCGCCCCCCCCCCCCNGACATGGCCTCCTCCTCGCGAAAATGCGCGGCCCCTTGTTTTGTATCGTTTACGGTCAGTTTTGTCCCGCTTGTACATCTTGTTTGGTTTTGTTAGACTACAACGATAAACTGTAAATAAAGCTTAAGACAACAAAGGGGGAAAAAATCCCTCCGCAAACAGTGTACTTAAGAGGCGCACGTTTTTTGCCTAAGTCACAAGGGACCACGTTTAGGATTCTTAAGATTCGGTGTACAATCAACAAGGTTTCAACGGTCAATGTACAGCCACTTATCAAATATCATAACAGTGGCAGAAAGGTTCAGACCCGTCCTGCCGGGCCTCCTCGTTCAACATAACGACCGAAGGAGTCATTCCACAATTGTGTAAACATTTAGTAAATACTCTTTGGTTCTTTCGGTAAAGTCATGTAGGTATGGATCCCTGCAGTCACGAAAACTTCCAATCTAGATTTAGTAAATACAGCGGCTAATTTGTACCTATGGACTGGCATACAATGGGCTAGGTTGCCACATCAATGCTGTGCAATTTGTTTGAAACGAGAGCGGCGATATCCGCTGAAAACCCGTGCACGCACCAACGTGAACACTCGGCCAAAGCAATGCAATGGAGGATTTATTTTTTGCGTCCAAATACAACCGCGTCTCCCGACGCTTTACAGGCAACACTGACCGGGTGGTACGGGCATCCCGGGGAGAGAAGTGTACGTACGCATTTATGTATTTATGTATCAGGACAGAGCGGATCGTAGGCAGACGAGGCAACAAAGGACTTCAACCTGGACTTGGACGGGGTGGTGGTGTCTGCACCGCTACGCGCTCAACCCCTTGCCCGTGACATTGCCCTTGGGCTTGACAGTGCAAATCAATACACAGGGGATTAGCCAAATCTCGTTGATATAGCAACTAACTTGTTATTAACACTCACAACGGTGCACTCGTTATTTATTATATATACCACAGGCCAAGTGGCTGTGGTGCACACAAAGCGTGCCGGTTATGTTGCACCATAACCACGGTGGCCATGAGATGTTAACGACCTCGTCTCATATACAGGAGGTCGTGGGTTCGATCCCGACCCCTTGACGCCTGCTGCTGTATATTTGGAGTTTGCGTGTCTCTCTCTCTACCTCGTGGTCGTGTAGATTTTTCCTCCGGGTCTTACGGTTTGTCCCTCGACATTTAGAATGAACATCACGCGTTTTAAAGCATTTGGCTGCAATAAATGTCCACGTGAAAAGCCGCTTCGTTGAGCTATCATTTGTGGCCAGGTGGCTGCTGAAAAAGAGCTGTATAATTCAGTGGGCCTTACGTGGTAAAATAACCATAGGTTGTAGTTTTTTTTTATATTTTTTCGTTTTTGCCACCCACTTGTTGGGATATTGCACATGCAGTCGACCGACCAGCTCTTATCTGGAAAACCTATTATTCGAGAATCCTATTATCAGCTGACGCAAGCTGCAAGAGGAAACTTTTATTGTTCGCGGATAGATTGCTCGCATCGTCCGCGGATGTTATGCGGACAAGAGGAGCCAAGCAGAAATGGCAGGAAAACTTCCGCTGCTATCGACGTTGTCCGTGGCAAACACAAAATAAACAGGTGACTCCTTTAATCTGCAACTGTTCTGTGGATGAGAACAAGTTACTTGGAAGTGGCTGGAAATGTCTACAATACGCGTTTATCCATAATAAGCGGAAGTTTGTTCAGATAGTTACAGATAATTCATAAACAGAATCATGGATGTAAATGAGCTGCAATGTATTGTATTCAATTCGACATTTGAATGGTTGACTCTTGAATAGTGCAAACAAACCAACATTGTATTATTTTTCCAGAATTTATCAAACGCTGCACTACAATCGAAAAATTCTAGGAATTAATAAACACATGTGCAAAGCTAAAAAATTATAACTCATCACCAAATTGCTCAACGCAACGTTGTCTGCACAATTTGCGACGGAAAACATTCTCGGGAATTACTTCTGCTATCGTTTACAATGCTGTAATAATTATACTTTAGACTCGACTGTAAATTGCTGTACTGTGCCATGTTTCACCATCCATGGTTTCAGTTTGTCAGTTGTCATTGCCAGGGGTTTGAAGCGTTTTTAAGAGGAGTAAACGACCCTCACATTTTTCGATTTAAAGCTTTCGTGACTGCAGGGATTCGTCTTCTTGGTTCTTTCGGTAAAGTCACGTAGAAGGGAAATAATAATTAAAATAAAACATAATAACATTAAATTCTCACGACGTTTCGGCCACAACACAAGCAGCCGTCCTCAGGCGAAGAACAGAGCTGTCAGCGTATTTTAAGCTTAAAATACGCTGCCAAGCTTAGCAGTGTTCATTACGACGCTGTTTTTCAGATAGCTCTGTTTCTTCACCTGAGGAACGGCTGCTTGTGTTGTGGCCGAAACGTCGTGAAAAGTTTATTTAATATTTTTTTATTTATTTTATTATTTCCCTTCTACGTGACTTTACCGAAAGAACTAAGAAGATGAAAACCCTCACATTATACCTAGATTGACCACCATACTGCGATAATCTCCAGTCTATTATGAAGCGGGTTAAACACAGATGCCAAACACAAACACACCTGTGGCCCGGTGACTCGAGGTCAGAATACTGAACCAGAACAGCCGAGAAACCCTGGGTTCAAATCCGGGTTTCATCCACCCGTGATTAAACGAGCCTCTACAAGGGTCAGGAGCTTGTGGTCTCGGATCAGTCATCAATGACCGACTACACAAAACATGAAATAAGCGTTAAATAAACAACTTTGCTTAATTTGTACGTACGTTGAACAGCTTTCGAGAGCGTACATAGCCAACAGTGGCTATCCGGAGGTGCGACGGCGGGGGGGGACAAACAAAATACCAGCCCTGAGAATTAAGAAATACGTCGGTTTGACTGTCAAACGACAATCCTGTCGTGCTCTGAAAAGTGTCACCACTGCTGTGAAAAAAAACAAAAAATGTCTGCAGAAGTTGTGTGAACGATGTCTTACAAATCATTCTACGGCAGTTTAACACGTAGTAGTATGCTTTCGCGACCAACATCCATAACAGGATTTTTTTGGGTTAAATTGTGTAAATATAACACATTCCTGCGGAGGGAGCTGGTAGGAACGTTGGGTTGCTCGGTCAATGGCCAGGGTCAACGGCGGCGTGGTGTATTCCGCAAATATGCCCGACTGAGGCGAGCACAAGCCGGCATGAGTAGGTTAAACATTGAGTTTTATAAGGGCATCATGGGGTGACCAGCCCCTCCCCACCCAGCCCCGCCCTCCCAGCCCACCATCCCACCCAGCCCTCCCTGCACGACGGACACAATAATCCCTGTGGGCTGGTGTAACCAGGAGTTTCCTACCGGTATAAATGTCTCGTTAAACCCACCACCACCCGACACAGCCAATTAGTAAGGTTTGTCAAGTAAACAAACATGCCAATTCGTTACGAGTACAGCACAACGGTTGCGTTGGAGAGCAAAGTCACCACATTTACAATCTGAAGTACGACGTTTCGCCAGTAATTACAACCAGCTTCATCAGGCGAACGCCAATTCTTCAACACACGGACAAATGCCCCTGCGAGATTTCCAAATGGATTCTCAATCGGCCGTAACGTAATGTCAATGGCACAATTGCAATAAATTGGGGAAGGAACGGGGACAAAACAAAAAAAACCCTGAAATCAGGCAGCGTCAAGGCCAGGTTCTCCCACTAAATATACCTCGTTGAAAGTATAATGTTTTAATCTAAAACCAAGACTCCCATTTCTCAGCCACGTACGGCATCGTGCATGTAAAGGAATAAAAACGAAATTCCCGGAAATAACTTCAATATTCATATCGGGCACACACATGAAAACAAATGAAAGGCTAGACGCAGTGACACCAATGCCTACGATACAGTGCAGGCACAATGCATTGACTATTAAATGAGCACGTGGGCACTCCTTAAATGTTATTTACCAGTCTCTTCACATGCAACATCACAGTCTGGCACCACCCTAGACTGCTGCATAGGAGGGAACGGTGCTCAGGAATAATTTATGAGCGCGAGAAGTCATTGTTTACACTCAAAAGCTGCTGGAAATGTTACTCTTGAGCCTCTGGGGCGTAAAATAGCGGAGATGTGTTGGTTCACCCTGCTAGTAATTTAATTCTTCACATTTTAAGTTTCGAAGCCTGTTTACCCAGAAAAGCCTCACAGAGTTCCCAACACTCTTGAAAAGTGACGCCTCTCCACGGGGTCCTTCTCTCTCGTTAGCTGTCCAAGGACCCCAAAATCGAGTGCCTGAAAAACGTTGGGCGTTTGAGTGCCCCGAAGATTATGCTCATAACTGGTGGACACGTGGGAGACACGGAGCTTTCATGGGCCAAAAGCCACGGGATGACGACTGCTGACTCCCACAATGTGGTCGCTCCACTTTGCCAACCTCTGACACCTAAAGGGATGAGTCAACTTCAACAGGCGATTTCAGACCGAGACTCAGACATTATTTCAGCTGGTAAGGCCTTGCCGAGCTAAACAATTTTATTTTTTCACAAGGATGCAAATTAAATTAACAAAAATATGGCACCGAGATTATGGCCCTACGGATGGGCTACTACATTGACTTACAATTATATATACGCACAGGACAGAGTAGTTAATATTGCGTGCATTACCAGCTCGTAAATAGATAAATAGTATTTGATTAATTCACTGGTAACGGATTTACAGCAAGGAACACAGCTCATCACTAAATTTTACTGGTAGGAACCTCCTGGTTCCACCAGCCCACAGGGATTATTGTGTCCGTCCGTCGTGCAGGGAGGGCTGGGTGGGAGGGTGGGGAGGGCTGGGTAGGGAGGGTAGGCTGGGTGGGGAGGGAGGGTGGGAGGGGCTGGGTGGGGAGGGTGGGCTGGGTGGGGAGGGAGGGTGGGAGGGCTGGTGGGAAGGTGGGGGGGNCTGGTGGGAGAGTGGGGAGGGCTGGGTGGGGAAGGTGGGCTGGGTGGGGGGGCTGGGTAGGGAGGGGAGTGGCTGGTCACCCCGTGGTGCCCTAATAAAACTCAACGTTTAACCTACTCACGCCGGCTTGTGCCCGCCCTCACAGTCGGGAATATTTGCGGGAATACACCACGCCGCCGTTGACCCTGGCCATTGACCGAGCAACCCAACGTTCCTACCAGCTCCCTCCGTAGGAATGTGTAACACAAGCAACACGAGTGTCGGCGGATTTTTGTAACTGCTGTACAGTTACACAGCAGCTTGTCCTGTGCCATACAGAAATTGTCCCCCCTTTTGATTGCCACGTCTAACCTCGCCGCACGGTTATCGAGTTCCATCGCCGTGGACTCGCTCGATTCCACGAGCACGAACCGCGTTGGCCAAGAGCGACGGACGCACGGTCAACGTGACACGTACACCTTCACGTGAGACACCTCGAGAAAGAGCCACACGGGGAAGGCGGCGGCGGGCGGCGGAGGTTATGAGCCGCCGTCAGAAGTTGCACAGCGCTGGGTAACTCAATACATTTCCCTTGAAGTCTTGACTGTCTGGGGATTCCTTATTAAGTACAGTATACAGCGGGCAATCCATAAGGCTTACAGCTGTACAAACGCATTAGCCGAGCACGTGAGGTGGGTTGTTGTTTTTGCAAAAGAAGCAGGCACGGCAGTCCTGTCCATACAGAGAGAGAGTCAATGGGGCTGGAGTGAAACGGCCCTTTAACAAAGCTGGGTCGCTCCAAGCGCTCATTCCTGTATTTGTGCTGCAATTCTCGAACGTTATTGCATTATGCCGGTGACACGATGGTGAATAATATATACACTGGGCTGATTGCTCACTTGCAGTAGGGTTAAAGTTGATGCTGTCTTCAAGTGGAATGCAATCTCATCACATTTTAAGCTGTAGTCTCAACAGATAAACACCAACCCACACACACACAACATTAACCTGCACTTTTTATTTTACTATTTTAACACTTTTTATTTTACAAGGTAAAGGCCCACTGAACTATACGGCTCTTTTTCAGAAGCGACCTGGCTGTCACAGATGCTAGCTCAACGGATTGGCTTATCACGTGGAAATGTATCGCAGCCAAATACTCTGAACGCATGCTTCTAAATGTGGAGGGGAAAAAAACGGAGGACCCGAGGAAAAATCCACGCGGCCACGGGGAGATAGAGACATGCAAAACTCAAAATATTTCATTACAGCCGCAAACAGCTTTACATTTATCCCAGCATAATCGCTGCCGATGAAACAATTCACGCAGAATGTGCACAATGTCAGCAAGATCGCGGAAGCCCAAGCAAGCCTGAGCCCCGTAATGCTTAGGGTGTGGGCAAACCACCACCACGTTGTTACAAGCTGTCCAAAACCACGTGGTGCTGGTTAGCAGCAGAGAGGTGTGGGGGAAAATCACCACCACGTTGTTACAGACTGTTCGGAACCACGTGGTGGGTTAACAGCAGAGAGGTGTGGGGGAAAATCACCACCACGTTGTTACAGGCTGTCCAGAACCACGTGGTGCTGGGTTAGCAGCAGAGAGGTGGGCGGCAAAATGCGTTGTTCGACCCACCCCTACGCTCTCACATCCACTAATCTCCCGTCTTGATCAGCCATCGACACGCACTGTCCAGCCTGGCAATTCGTTTGTTGTCCCCCCCCCCGCACCTTCGATTAGCACGGTTGGCTATGTACGGTGCAACAGAAGTTCAACGTACATACATTTACAGCTGAGCTCGTGGTATGAATTCCACATTACCATGGCAGGAGTAAGTCTTGACTCTATTGGAGTGCGAGGTTTTTCATTCTTGTAGTGTGTTTTAACCCCGATCTCTCGATGGGCACATGACGGCTCATGACATTAATGCGGAACATCTGTAAAGTTATCAAGCAGAGTAGGTCATGACCGTGGCAAATCAGAGGCACGATACATACGATATCACAAACCAATTACATACCGCAAATATGCAGTACAAATAACTGATTCTCGCATGCACGCCATTCAATGCGTGCATCCATACCCGGGCAACTCTAAGAGCGAATTTTGAAGATTAGATGCCCTCTGCACCACTGCTGTGGCATCTGGCAGAAGGAAGCGATGCCAAGGTGCGGGAGCATTAACGGCACTGGCCGTGACGGCCTTTTAACTGGAGCAACATCTTTGGCCACACCTAGGGGGCTTGCCAGCATCTCCGAGCGGATGGAGAACCACCAAATGAACCACAAAAAGTCACCAGATGTTGCGAGACAGATCTTCCAAAGTTGCCTTAAATGTCACGAGGCAATTCAGAGCATATATTGCAAACAGCAAATCGATACAGGATGCTTAAGAAATAACCATAGTCGTTCCTAAATCTGCATAATATCCTCTGTTGAAAAGTGGCCTGATTTCGCGCCAGTCGCTTTAACAAGATTACGTCGCTAGGGAAACACACGAAGTCGCTACACCTAGTGACGAAATCTCCAAGCTGGCAACGCTGGCTGCATCTGAGTGGGGGACACACAGAGGGGAGTGGAGGGGGCCACTTTAGAGGAAGGGGGGCGGGGGGGGGNCATGGGTCTCTCCGGGGTCACCCAGAGAATCGCCCCTGGGTTTTAAGGTTGTAAGTTCACGGGCGACACGCCCTGACATGCGAGCTGCATCTGTCAGCCAACCAAATCTAAAAAAAACTCAAACTATAAACTATTTTTACTTTAGCAGGTAAGGCCCCACTGAGCTATGTAGCTCGTCTTCAGAAGCGACCTGGCCACAAATGGTCGCTCAACGAAGTGGCTTACAGCAAGGACATTTATAGCAGACAAATACTCAAAAAGCACGTCGATTCTAAATGTGAAGGGAATAAAACCAGAGGACCCAGAGAAAAATCCACGCAACCACGGGAGAGAGATATGCAAACTCCAAATATACAACGGTGTCAGGATTGGGATCGAACACATGTCCTCCTGTACACCAGGCGAGCTAGTTAACATCTCTCCACCATGGCGCTCCCCCACACCATGCCCCTCAAGTCAACCCATAAACACCCGGGCCCTGTGACCTCCTCCCAGCGATAACCTTCGACACTCCACGCGGCAGCCTCAATGCGCACCCAGTCTGGCACGGGGGGGGGGGGGGGGGAAGGCTGTGGGCGCCGGCGATACCGCCGGTCCGAGCGGCGGATGTTGCACGGCGTTGCGTCTCTCGACGAACGGCGAAACCGGCAGGCGAAACCGGCAGGCTGGGGGGGTGGGTCACCGGAGACACAAGCACCCAGAGGGGAAGCGTAAAAATAAACGACCGACCGTGTGCGGCGTACACATCTCAACGTACAGTGAAAAAAAAANCCTCTGGGCAACAAGGGAATCTCGCTTCTCTGCGCGCGTACATTGCCCTCGTACAACAGAACGCGCTATGATTTGGCGAGCGGCAACGCCGCGGGTTACGCTGCGTCGCCCGCCAGGCAGCGGTTGTCGCCGCAATGGACACTGGCAGCTGTGAACACTCGCCTTGGTTATCGTTGGGAACCTTGTGTGCTAATGAAAAAAAACAAGAAGACTCGTGCCGCACGCACGGAATGCTTTGCGGCGTTCGTTTGTCCTCGAAAGTATTGAGAGGGATTCGCGAAACACAGTCACAACCTGACGTTTCAGTCCGCACAACGAGATGACATCGAACTCTGGGCAATACGTTGATCAATTTGGCCGATTTTTTCTACGTGGGTTAAAGGCCCGAATAAGCAAGATAACTTTTTACTAACATTTCATTGGCGATCATCTTCACAAGTGTTCCTGTGAACGCTGCAACAGATGGACAGGCACAGCTCATGCATTAACACTTTGGACCTTCTATTTTTGCTCCGACATATATTTGCATCACTGCGATATTTCATTTGTTTTGCTTTGCTCACATTGGTGACCCAGGATACAAATTGAGAACTCACCCTGGTCTCTTGCCTTCTAAAAGCCGGTTAAACAAAATAAACTTGAACTTCGTTGGGAAAAAAAAATTAAAGGACACGGACAAATTGCCGAGCATGTGTAACCCATAAGAGCAAAGAGCGGTACTACTACATAATATATATTTCCACTTCGAATTCTAACAAGCGTGTGCATGCTCCTTCGCTTCAGCTGTTTCAATTAACTGCGTAACACTGCGCGTACTTTTCAGCTGCAGTTGATTATTTTTTTCCTTTCTGCTCATCTTGCGCTCTGGACGACTGCAGGTGCGAAAGATGGCCGAGGCCTATGGGGAAACGCAACCAGAGGCAATCCGCTCTCCCGTAGTAAACCCAAAGCTCTGCCCCTCCCACCCCACCCCCCACCAAAAGAACCCCTTCCAGAAATACCGGACGCCCGTTACGGGAGTCGCGACATTTGGACAGCGACAAAAAATTACCAAGGTGCGGCCCTGCAATTGCTTTGATCACATCCGCTGCTGATGGCAGGGGCCTCCACTCGAGGGCTGCTCTGGAGAGCCCCTATGGGTCAAGGGGGTGGGCAGCCTGTGGCTCTACAAGCGACCGCTTCGCAGAGGTCGCAATCGGGTACCCGATACCCGTACCCTACCCGATACCCGGCTACGGCTACCCGTACCCGACCCTGGTGCGGCCGGGTACGGGTAAGCCGCGAGTCACTGGTGAGTAACCGTTTGTCACTCATTTCCCAACGTCTTGTCTCTTCCAAGTTCCTAGAATCAACCCACCCGCGCCTGCAACATGGCTTCATTCCAGAGGTCGCAATCGGGTACCCATACCCGTACCCTACCCGATACCCGGCTGGGTACGGGTAGCCGGTAGGGTAGGGTACGGGTACCCGTTTGCGACCCTGGTGCGGCCGGGTACGGGTACGAGGGTAAGGAATCAAAACCTGTTTGCGACCTCTGCCGCTTCGTGACGTTATCTGTTCAGGACTGCCGCTGTCTCGTATTGGCCACGTGCATTGAGGCTCTTGAATATTGAGTTTTTTTTACTGAATTCGAACCAACAAATGCCTCTTCTTGTTATTTTGGTTTGCCGAGACCATTTGCTCTAGAGCAGTGGTTCTTCACCTGGGGTGCACGCCACCCTGGAGGTGAGAGATGCCCTTTCTGGGGTGCGAGATGCCCTTTCTGGGGTGCGAGACATGGCCAGATTTTGTTTAGAAGGTAAATGATCGAAAACACAAATGATGCACAGGCACATAGTACAACTACTGTGTTTCATCAAACCCTATGTATTTATTAACATTATTTTATACGAGTGAGAAGTAAAGGGTGCGGTAAAGGTTAAGAACCACTGCTTTAGAAGGTACTTGGCCTAGGCCTACTCCTCTTCCACGCTAGGCAGACCAGGTGACCTGCCGGTCGACTACTGACTGTGGTGTTACCCATTTATATTAAGAAGGCAGGGTCGGGGGTTCAAGAAACCTGTACTCATTGTTTTTTTTAGGTAAAGTCACGTATGTAGAAATAAAATATTTAACTAAATAAAAAAAATCACGACGTTTGAACGCAACACAAGCGATCATCATCAGGTGGAAATGGGCAAAACACAGCGAGGGAACACACAGGGCACACCAAGCACACAGCCCACACAGAGAACGGAGGCAAACAACAACAAGATGGTATACGAGAACTCAACAAACCTTAGAAACATAACGTGATGCAAAACCAGTAGGCCAACAACACAGTCAGACACTAACCTGGTTGACCACGTATTTCAAAAGACTGCTAAATTTCGTATTCAAACTTCTGGGCTGAACATACCAACGTAGACAGGGTGAACAGTACAAGGTAGCAGAGATACATACACAGAGAAGAACACGCAGGGAAAGATGCTTTGAGTCAACCAGGTTAGTGTCTGACTGTGTTGTTGGCCAACTGGTTTTGCATCAAGTGATGTTTCTAAGGTTTGTTGAGTTCTCGTCTCCCATCTTGTTGTTGTTTGCCTCCGTGTAGTTACCGTTCTCTGTTTGGTGTTCCTCTGTGTGTTCCCTGGCTGTGTTTTGCCCCATTTCCACTTGATGATGATCGCTTGTGTTGCGTTCAAAACTTTCGTCATTTATTTTAATTTATTTTGTTACATTATATTTTATTTCTACATACGTAACTTTACCGAAAAAACCAATGAGTACAGCAATTTCTGCAGTCACGAAAGCTTCAATTCAAGAAATCTGTCTGGCTCCACCAGGATAGTGAGTGGGTGACCTCTGGATTGTATGGGTCCAGTGTGCTTAGCAGTTGCATAACGGCAGGGTCCCATGGTACTGTATTATAAGTAAAAGAGCAGACACCCTCTCCAACAGCTTGCTTATATACTCTTGGTTTTCATATATAATTAGACTTTTTAGCAAATGCAAAAAAAGTGTAAAATGTGAGCAGTGTGCCCAAAGACACATTAACGGGAAGAAAAAAATAACACTTTCAGTACAGACTTGGGCTTTGCGAACAATTATATTTTGTTCCAGACTGAACTCGAACCGAATAAGACAAAACATTTTTTTTACATTTTCAACATTTGATCTTCGGCCAAAGCTAAGCACAAACACACAAACATTACACGCGTAAAGTCACAGATGGACAATGAAATGTTTCATTGAAAACATCCGTGGAGATGTGGAACAATAGAAAGTTGTGGCTTGAACAATACTATGGGGACAGAGACATGTTTAACATAAAAAAAACATCAAATGCTCTGATCCAAGTCTGCATAGTATTGTATAACAATCACCAAGTTTTCATGTATACATGCCTTGTAAAACACACTCTATACTGCAGCGCATATTAAAGTTAGGCCGGGGTGAAAGATAAGGCATGCAACAATTGTTCAACATCTCTTCCCATGCTCACAATGAAATGCAATTGTCCATAATATTAACGGCGTATTTAATAATGATTGATTCGCATAATGGATTGTTGTCAATTCATATGCGATCACGGAGAAAAAGAACCCTCCATTTATTTATGAATAAAATAAAAACTGTGAATTTTTACTCATTATCAAATCATGGAGGGAAGTGAATCATTAACTCCAAAACAGGATAATT
The DNA here is from genome assembly GCA_018977245.1 of Lethenteron camtschaticum. Classification (NCBI taxonomy): domain Eukaryota; kingdom Metazoa; phylum Chordata; class Hyperoartia; order Petromyzontiformes; family Petromyzontidae; genus Lethenteron; species Lethenteron camtschaticum. The sequence continues at coordinate 2,084,211 of MU249620.1, read as the reverse complement.
ATTCCACTGGCTGTGGCTACAGAAACTGTCTTGGTGCCTGACCAAGAAGATGGAGAGGGTTCGTCTTCCACACGGCATTTAAAATCAACTGGCAAAATATGATAACTGATGATAACTGTAGGTTGAGTCTGGTAATTAATCTATCCGATGAGGCCAGGAGCTGCTCGATGTGGAATTTGAAGTGCTGTGGTGATGAGAAGATGGAATTAGAAGGGCGACGGAGATAACAATAGAAATAATCCGCAAAAATCGCCACGCCGCNGCNGCCGCCGTGGTGTGCTGCAGATTATGGGAGGAAAAAACGACGCGAAAAAATGTGCGCGGACTGCAGGGAAAGTACAGCATCTGACTGTCGGTTAAATGAATCCACAATACATTCGGGATCACTAAGTTCTGAATTTTTCTAAGACCCAAATAGCACGAATCTGCCATATGGGTCTATGCTAAGAGATCTTTTTTATCCTTTTCTATGGAACAAATCACGTCAGCACAGCAAGTCTGTGCAGATGCAAAAACAAATGTGCTCACTTAAAACTTTTGAAAACTCATCCGAGCATTTTCCCTTCCTATGCAGCTCCCGTTAGCCACGTCCACTTCTACGGACCGTGGGTTTGCAGTCCGCAAAGCGTTTTCGATCTTTCAATCCGCCGCGGTGCGTCGCAGATTACAGGGGCCAGACACGAACCTCCAACAATCCTGGAATTCGCACATCACTAAATCACCGATTTTCAAGACCTCTGCTCTACTGCGGTTGAATAACGCCACCGTAGCCGATTCCCCGTTGGCACCACACACGCTCATTGCCCCCGAAACCACTGAAAATCCTCACGCAAAGTAGCATTTGCCTTTACGGCATGTGTTGCATGCAACGAATGTAGGATATCCTGCTTTAAAATACAGGAAATGGTGACTGTATAGAGGGTGCAACAAAGCGGCGTGTTGCTATGCTTGCATACAACACGGTATTTTTCAGAGCACCTACGTCGTTGAAACTTTTCCACGTCTGTGAAAGATAACGATCTGAGCTGTAATGTGAAAGTTCGGTGCTTTGGGATTTCTCCACGCGTGCGTGAGTGCTTTACAGAGACGCCAGCTTCAGCGGTTGCCATAAAAACCTGGCGACCCGGCGGGTTTGATTACCGCTCACGGCCAACACCGGTGACGATTTTACGAAGCGGTACTGGGCCTCCCCTGAATTAACTCAGCCTCGAAATGAGTACCTGGTGCGATGTGTAAACATCGCCACTGGTGCTGGCCACCCACACCCCTCTCGTGTCCATACTGGCCTTCATAGGTGCTACTCGCTAACAATAATCGCCCCGAAAAGTCTGTTAAGGCTTTACTAGGGATATTTATTGATTGTGTATGACAGACATGCTGCAGCGCAGGTGAGAGCTCTGTGCTGGCTGATGCAGCAAACCTCACCACGTATTCACATGCAAATAACAATCCATTATCTGCAACCCTATTAACCAACAACTCCTAAAGTTCCGTGGGAGCCGTTGGGTCCACGGAAACCTCCTGTAATTATCAATGAAGGCCCTATTCCCATTATTATTTGCGACTGTGTCGGTGGAGTAAAGTTGCAGATAGTCCTGCGGATGATAGGATCAGCGGTATTGGTCCCCACATCACCGCGCATAAGAAAGGCCTAAAGTAAAACACTGTACTTCACACAAAGCATGGCTGAGTGAGCCAGATTCTTGCAAACTCGACCGTAAAGTCGTGTCATTTGTATGATTATCGTGGTTCTATCCAAATGTTAGACAACAATTTTCACTTATTTATTTTAAAAATATCCAAGGACTAAGGGATTTATATATTTATATTTCCACTTCAATCTCATCCCTCTCACTCCTCGTAGTATTTTTCTTGTTAACCCAGGGAATACTTCCTCAAATCTCAATACTCTTTTGCAGAAGGATTCTCTATGAGTTTTTTTTTTTCACAAGAGGGAATAATTTGTACAATCCCAACTGAATAATTTTCAGTTAAGTTTTCAGCATTGGGATGCCCGGCAAATACAAGTTACGTTTTGATGTTTTTTTAGCTATTGGAGGAATCCAGACAACTACCAGAAGAAACCCCATTCAGAACGTGGGAGTACAGGAAACTCTGCACAGGATGGGCGCCTGAGCCAGAAATTGACCCAGTCCCCCTTTCTTACTGGAGGCAAAAGCGTTGCCCATCAATGTAAAAAAAATTGTATCAGTGTACCAAGGCGATAACACTCGAGGTCTGCACAGATGGGTCCACATACCGATTTAATCCACTGCCATCTCCTGGGCCAGAAAATACGGAAGTTTCACAAATTCAGCACAATCAACCAATCAAGCCTTCTCTCCAAAGAGCTGGATTACAAGTACATTGACTCCTCTATTTACGAACATTCCACTTACGAACTTTCAGAGATACGAACAAACCTGTCCGTATGTCCAGTTGCCTGTTCGAACCAAGACTCATAAGTTCAATTGCCACGCAATAGATGGCGGTGGTAGCATCTACATCTGCAGAACGTGAAGAACCAGCGGCATCTACATCTGCAGAACGTGAAGAACCAGTGGCATCTACATCTGCAGAACGTGAAGAACCAGTGGCATCTACATCTGCAGAACATGCAGAACCAGTGGCATCTACATCTGCAGAACGTGAAGAACCAGTGGCATCTGCATCTACAGAACGTGAAGAACCAGTGGCATCTACATCTACAGAACGTGAAGAACCAGTGGCATCTACATCTGCAGAACGTGAAAAACCAGTGGCATCTACATCTGCAGAACGTGAAGAACCAGTGGCATCTACATCTACAACGTGAAGAACCAGTGGCATCTACATCTGCAGAACATGCAGAACCAGTGGCATCTACATCTACAACGTGAAGAACCAGTGGCATCTACATCTGCAGAACGTGAAAAACCAGTGGCATCTACATCTACAGAACGTGAAGAACCAGTGGCATCTACATCTGCAGAACGTGAAAAACCAGTGGCATCTACATCTACAGAACGTGAAGAACCAGTGGCATCTACATCTACAGAACGTGAAGAACCAGTGGCATCTACATCTGCAGAACGTGAAGAACCAGTGGCATCTACATCTGCAGAACGTGAAGAACCAGTGGCATCTACATCTACAGAACATGAAGAACCAGTGGCATCTACATAACGTGAAGAACCAGTGGCATCTACATCTGCAGAACATGAAGAGAACTAATGGCATCTCCATCTGCACAATGTGAAGAACCAGTGGCATCTACAGGAGATTATACAACTTTTAAAGCCATTCCCGTGATGAGTGCGTATGCCGTACAAGATGTGTGGAATCGACAGAAGTTGGACTTACAAATGGACTTGACGAAGAAACCTCTGGAAAGTAACTCGTTCGTAAGTAGAAGAATCCCAGTATGTGCGACCAGCATTTAGCGTATTGCAGCGTGTGTGTGTTATATATACTAAACTGTATGTATGTTGGTGTATACATTCAACGAGGATTTGTAGGTTATACAAATATAAGGCCATCTCGGATGTTAGCACTGTTGGAAAAGTAGCTGGCTTTTCATCACAATCATTCGGTTCAAATTCTCAGCACATTGTCGGCTGTCATAAAATGCACTTATCTCTTCCATTTAAATATGGAATTCCACCAGTAGTTCAGGGACACGAAAAACGAACGGCACCACTACTCATTTGATTATTTGGGATGTGTGGACATTTCAACACTTAAATATTACATAGTACTATATACGCATAAACAGCAGAGCTGCAGCTATTGGCTAAATAAATAAGCCTTTAACTCAATCATTGTTTACATTAATAATTTTTTTTTTAAATATAGAATAAAATTATCATATTGTAGCATACATAATGCTGCTGGAAACTAGGGTGAGGTGGGCAGAGATTGATGACATCATCGTCATTTTCACAATCATCAAACGTCGTCGTCATAACCGCATGACGCTGGGCGTGCGAGTGCGGCGAGTGTTAAACTAAAGAACACTTTTTTTATTTTACCAGATAAGGCCCACTGAGCTAAATATCTCTTTTTCAGAAGCGACCTGGCCACAAACGATAGCTCAACCAAGTTGCAGCCAAACACTCGAAACTCGTGACGTTGATTCATTTTAAATGTGGAGGGATAAACCAGAGGGCCCGGTGAAAAATCCACGCGTCCACGGGAGACACGCAAACTCCAAAAATACAGCAGGCGTCAGGGTCGGGATCGAACCAAAAGACCTTCTTGCATACCAGGCGAGGGAGTTAACATCTCGCGACTGTGGCACCCTAGTGGGAATAAAGGCCGGCACCCGTCATGTTAATAATAATAATAGCTGACAATTAAAACGCCTACTCAAAAAAAATATCGATCGCTTTCGTTTTTTACAATCAACGAAAACCGAACAATCTTTTCGGCGTTAGCAAACGGCATAAACGTATCGCAGTACATCCCCGTCATAGCGTTGGCTGGCGTACGTAAGTTTCCTATTATAGCGGTAGTCCACAATAAATAAATGGGCAATGCGGTGTTTTGGATATGGCAACGCCCGCAACCTTACGTCCAGAAATAAGCACGAGGAAACCCACAGTTAGTTACGGCAGCGTCATTTTCCATCATTCCGACTCCCTCAAAAAACGCCATGCCCCCATGAGCCATTGCCGCATGCGCCGTGCCATGCAGGTGCCTCTGTTAGTCGGTAAACCTGGGGCAGCTTTGTGTGCAGAGACAGCCGGTGCGTGCGCATATCCATGGCAACAACGCTGAGCAATTTCACATGGACGGGGGGGGGGCGTTGGACGGTGACGTTCATTGTCCGTTCACGTGAGAGGGGTTCTCGAGCGTGGACACGTAAGAGTAGCGTGCTGGTCTCAAGCGATGCGGGCGATGCGGGCGCCTTTGTCACAAGTCCCACGTGGTCACTTTGAGTGCCTGAAACGTGGACAGGTGCGGTGCGGCGAGGTGGCTTCGCCGGAGGTAATTGACGAGACGCAGCGGTCATCATCACAACAGACGGCGGTCATTCAACCCGATCACTGTTTAACATTAGGGATTTGCGGTGTTATGACAAGCAGCCAAACAGCTTCATGAAATACAATATACGTAGCGTTCGTAGTCGTCGTAATTATGACTTTGTAACTGCAATATGTAGAACATGCATATGGACACTGTGCGATATACTGTTGCAAGTATATGAGATTACTGCACTGTGAATCCACCGCTGCATAACAGCCTCCTACCCATGCTACCATGTCAGTGCTGGTTGGTGAAATTATTACAATGGCTGTACCAAATCGTAGCCAATTTTATTTTGCGGTTAAAATAAAAACTATTGGGAGTGACGCCCCCCCTCCCGCCCTCCACCCCCCAAAACCACCTTGCCTAACGATGGGATTCACGCCACGTGTTACTCCGTGCGAGACAGCGGGTGTACATAAACGATTCCCAAAAAGAAGGCCCACGGTAATGGTTATTAGCGAGTCGCGCGGTGGGACGCCTTAGAGGTGGGGCCCCCCAGCGTGGAGCCCACCATCTCTTGTCCGCTTCAACCCGGACGCATCATCGACGCGTAACTTGCCGTACGCCAGGAGCGTGAAAGGGGGGGGGGGGGCCTAAACTGTGACAAATAATACAGTGAACTCGCTTAATAACAGATTTCTTATTTTAGCGGATGAACAACGGTACAACATCCGTGCTGGTGGTAGATGAGTGTGATGATATAGATGAAAGGAAGCAACGGGTGGGGGGGGCAGATCTGCGATGCGAGAATTCGGTGAAAGCGAAATTGATGACAGTAAATGATGACGAATGAATGGGGTTAATGAGTGAAAGCCGTATCATGAGAATATAAAGAGGGCGCAGTAACGGTGGCGGTGGTTATGGGGGGACATTGAGGGGTAGGGGGGGTCATGGGGGTGAGCAAGGCAGCAGAAACTTAGTGAGCGAAGGTAACCGCCTGATGCGTGAAAGGTGGAAGTTCGTTCCAGTGAAGGGTGGTGGGCGAGAAGAGAGAGAGAAAGCGAAAGCGTGGATTGAGCACAAGGAGGAACAGAGAGAGACAGCAAAGATTGACAGGGTAGAGCACAGCGTGTCCACCCCTACACAGCGTGTCCACCGATAATTTTTTTTTACCCTTCTATCTGGCAACAAAACTGACACCTTTTTTACAAGGAGTCATGTTTACATAGACCACAATACCTGCAGCCATAATGCAAAAAAAAAANCATGAACCTTATGACGGGACCCGGGGTCCCGAATAAACGGAAGTCAAAATCCTAATTTATTCGTTTTTGGCGACTCCGTCCCACCGCGCACATAAACGCCGCGACCCACCAGAAACCAATCCTCTCGTTCTTCACCAAGCACACGTCATTGCCAAAATTGCCATAGTCACAAACAAAACTTTTAACTTTAATTAGCCCATCGTGCAGAGCTCGTCGAGAGGAATAGATTGCCGTGTCGTTCGCCTTCAACAGACATAAAATGACGTCGCAACGCAGTTTATGCGAGAGCCGGGGGCTTACGGGACCCCGGGGTCAAGCCATAAGGTTCATATGTACACAATACAAACGACGAATATCCATCCAGCCAGCCCGATTCACGGTCCCACTCCCTTCTTCTTGGTTCTTTCGGTAAAGTCACGTAAAATGGAAATAATAAAATAATAAAATAATAAAANTAAAACATAATTAAATAATTCTCACGACGTTTCGGCCACAACGCAAGCAGCCGTCCTCAAGTGAAGAACAGTACTATCGAGAAGACAGAGTCTGAATGAAACACCCCAGGCTTGGAGCGTATATTTAAGCTGGGTTGGAGGGGAAGAGCGCCTTGACAAAAGAATTTGCATATAAAGAGGAATTTAGCATATTTATGGAAATGCAGATATGGGATTAGTACTACTTGTGAAATGCGTAGGAGGTGGGTGGGGGTTTAAAGTCATATTATGCCCGTGCATTATGCAGGATTAGCAGCATCAAAGGGAGGGGATAGGGGTAGCATTAATAAAGGGATGTTAATAGTATGTAGCTGCAGTAACTAAACCAACTCCCGTCGCGGCCTTTTGTGTACGGTGGGTTGGCAACTGTTCATCTTCGATGGTCACAAATCTGACCTCATCACTTATCCGCCCCGTACCTCAGAGGCGCCGACAAGTGCGGACCGTGCGATGTTGTACGTTGACAAGTAATCTGAATACCTCCCGATGCCGACAACTTTATACAGATGCTAAAAAGCCCCAAGCAATGTTCATCGAGTGATACGGTGATGGTCTATTGTTGGTATTTGTTAATGAAATCACAATACAGTGCAGTAGAGTCATCTCCATATATATACAAGGCAAAGTTGGGAATGTGTCTGTTCAAAATGTTTAGCGTACTTCCCGACATGCAACAAACTGCAAATTTGCCATGTGGGTACTTTCCAGACTGTACACCATGCATATATTTTTTGCACGGCCAGTGAGCTGTGACGTCAAATCTGTCACGTGACCGCGCATGTGGAAGCGTAGCGCATTGTAGTGTAGTGGTAAGCACGCCACGCTACGAGCCCGGCGACCCGAGTTAGATTCCCGCTCACGGCCACCACCGGTGACGATTATTTGAACTGTCCTAGGCCTCCCCTAGGTCGACTCAGCCTCAAACGACTAACTGCTGTGGTGTGTGAACATCGCCACTGGAGAGACAAAGGCGGCCGGGCGTGGTGAATCCAAGTCGGGTAGTAAAGCTAGTTAGAAAACATAATAAACAATAGTTTTGCAACTCCCGCAGTTATAAAATGTCTTTTGCCTACATTAAAACAATCATGCGCTATAAATTTCAATTTCAATTCTACAATAGTATGCGTTTTTTAAACAATTGATTTGAATTTATCAAACTGTCCACATATAATTATAAATGTAACAAATACAGCACTGCAATTATTTTACTGTATTACAATGGAGTAAATATATTATTCGAACACGTGCTATTAATTATGTAACAATAGCGCTGGGTATTGTTAACGGTCCGCTCTACAGCATGCAGCACATGTGTTTATAGAGGGATGCAGGTCATCGGCTTCCCATGATTTAAGGGAGGATGTGGCCCAGCTTTAAAGTCTCATTAACAAAGCTCCAAACTCTTTGTCTGACAGCGCGACACACACAGCCTAGGTGTGTATCTGTGTGCGATAAACACTTCGGGGATTTTAACCCTTTGCAACTAAGCTCGAAAGCATTTCCTGTGTTCGCCTATCTCTCCATCTGTCTAAACTATGAACACAACTATGTTTTATTTGACCAAGTAAGGCCCACTGATCTACAATATCTCTTTTTCAGAAGCGGCCTGGCCACAAATGATTGCTCAACGATGTGGCTTATCGCGTAGGAAATTTATAGCAGTCAAAGACTCCTAACACATGTTCCTAAATGTGGAGGGGAAAACTGGAGGACCCACAGAAAAATCCACGTGACCAAATATACAGCAGGTGTCAGGGTCGGGATCGAACTCACGACCTCCTACACACCAGGCGAGGTAGTAAACATCTTGTCAACGTGGTACCAACTACGGTGTCAGTGACGGGCGGGGGCACGGTAACTCTCGCTTAAGATGATCCTACACGAACAAAACTTGAGTGGAAGGTTAAGTCACTGGTAGGCACTTACTCTTGAGAAAAACGGCCTAAATTGATCAAAGCTTCGGCCTCACTCTGGCCTGGCAGAAACCGCTATCCAAGCCCCGTTGTCTCATTGGACTTCCTGCAGTGTGCCTGACTGGCGCGTGCACTCCTGTTATTATTATTTCTAATGATCTGTCTGTGCTTCTCAAGGACAAATGCATGCTGAAGGACATAACAGAATCCATGCGTAGGCATGGTACTTCTTCCTTGTTGGGTTCCCCATTTGGCCGCAATGTCCATTATCCTTAAGATTACGTCTACGATTCACGCTCTTTTGGAGCGGAGTGGGGGGGGNTGGATCTCTGGGGGTTCTGAAAAATAAAAAAAGCACACACGCTTGGCGTAAAGTGGGGTGCATGTCCCTCCAAGCCCTTTATCCCATTCCCGGCTCCAATTTACAGCTAGCTTAGCAGATCCCCCCCACCCCCCAGAGTTGCTCTTAACTAATCAGGAGCCGTGAGCAAAGTGTGGCTGGCATTAGCGTGCTCGAATCAATGCATCCTGGTGCGAAGAGCCCATCAAGGTGGGTTGGAGCACGTGCGTAATAGGGCATTTCAATGCGCCCCACCAGTCTCATCTCACATTAACAATAATATTGATGTAATTTATCTACAAAGCAAAGCCTCACACTCTCAAGATGGTCCTGCAATGCGATGTTTGGCAATTTCCTTTTAATGAATTGTGGTTTTTTGTGCGTTTCGTTCATTGCCCCCCCCCCCCGGACCTCCGATGAGCATGGTTGGCTTAGTGCGGTGCGAAAGAAGTTCAACAAACGTAGTTTTTCGCGGTGGTGGTAGGAATGTGGTGTAATTGTTGTCTCAACGTGTGTCTCTCCTCTACATATGTCTGTGTTTGCGTGTCTCCAGTGGCTCTGCCTCAATCCATATCTGCTCTCACAGTGGTTCTCTCTGTGCACTCTCTTTTTTAAATCCTTTATATTAAGTTCGCATGCTTGCTTGCGTGCTTGCTTGCTTACGACCGTGCAAATCTTTCGGTCGTTTTTTAACCCACTTCCCGTGATCCAATCGAGCTGACATTTTCCACACAGACTCGTTGTGCCAGACAATTAATGTTCGTGAAAAAAATTCCCAAATGTTACACTTTTTAGGCAAAAAATAAATATTTTACATATATTCAAATAGAACGCATTCATGGCTTTGGCTGAACGTCAGAGTGTAAGAGCCCAGAGCGTAACCCCTCCACAGGCCGTGGCGGAGTAGCGCAGTTGGTAGCGCCCTCGCTTCCCATGCCAAAGGTCGCGGGATCGATCCCGCGTCCTCCACAGGCGAATATATTTTTAAATCCTTTATATTAAGTTCGCTGCCACGCATATAAAGGATTTATAGTGAAAAACTTTTTTTTACGGGTTATACTTATTACTGCTTCCATCCTATGTTTTCTGTCCTCTCTATTCTCTCTCACGTAAGTCGAACTCCACCACTCTACTACTGAATAGTGGACTTGGGTTTTGCTATTTGTGCCCACATCTACATTGAGATCCAATCCATGGCTATGCCACCATTTGGTTTGTGGAGCGATCCACTTGCAGCCCGACTCTGCTGATAGAACTCAGAAGGTTGAAACCGGTTTATAATTTACTTGCTTGAACAAATCCTGCTGGGTATTGGTTTAGAACGCCAGTAAACCGAGAGACTAAAATATATATATCGAGTATGTGTACATGTGGAGATACAGAACGGAGGTCTATTTATACATGAGTTTAGCCATAATGCTTCACAACACAATGCACAATGATTTTGTCTTCAGGGCTGGTGAAATTCAAGGTTGAGAATTTCATAGCAAAGCAATTTGCAGCGCTCTGCCCAGGGAACACTACTTTTGGCATCGTGATGCCTTTAATAAAATGACAAAAGACATGCCAGACTAAACTTGGGTGATGAGAATTAGGCAGAGGAAGGCCACGGCCCTTACCACATCCTCCACAGCTGGAGGACCATCATAATTGCCCCTTTGGCCTCTGCCAGCAGAGACATTGGCAGATAGCCTGACTGCTGATGAGACTCAGAATGTCAAAGCCTGTTCAGAGTTTGCTCGCTTAAACAAATGCTGCTGGATAATATTGGTCTGGAAAACGAGTAAGCTGATGCAACAAAAATGTTTATTCATAATTGGAGTAAAGAACGGAGCTCTGCTTAAATACCGCGTGCATTTAACCGTCGCATTTGAAGCAATGTCAACATCACCACATGCACAACTTTCATGATGGCACTTTTTAGGGTGTACAATTGTCACAGATGTGCTTACACATATTGCAAGCCCATGACTACTGTAGTACAATTAAAGCATTAAGCACTATGCCACACGCAGACACACACACACCGCTTAATGCACACTGCTCCACATGGCACCTCACAAATAGGGGGGCATTGATAGCCCTGACATTTCATGTGCTCTTCGCTTGTGTCTGTTTGTCCAGCAATCGACCCATTAATGTCGTTTGGCTGTGCTGCTAGCACAAATGGTTCTATTCCTAAATTCGCTATAGCTCTTAAAGCTATTTATAATAAAGGTGGGCACGACGATGCACTGTGTATGACCGGCGTGGCGCCATTGATTTAAATGCAGCTCCGTTTTTAGGCGCTGTTTATTTTTCGGACAGTCGGCCCATAACAGTTTCAGGTTGCCTGGACGACTAGAATAACTTAAAACTTTACACCTCATAACTCTACGGTGCATTTTAACCGGTGTTTAGGCATGTGTTCTACTACAGCGGTCAACATGCCTGTAAATGCTGTACATAGGAGATACGGATTTGCATTTATTCAGGGCTCAAATGATGTGGCATCTCAGTCAAAAGATAACAATTTGACCTGTACACAGACCCTCGGCCAAATCAGAGCGTGCCGTCTATATAAGAGGGTGTTCCACCAGTTTTAGTGATGTGTAATCTGTCACTGGGGTAGCGGTGGTACCGTGGTTTGTTCACCACATTTACCAAGCCGGAACCAAGCTCCGATTCCCGTCTGCGTCTAACATCAGCGGAAAGTAATATCTCAGACAGACCCCCTGTCCCTCTTCCCTCGCTTCACCGTGCCCACACTGACCAGGTGTGGGGAAGCACGCTCAAACAACCCTGTGGCTTGCGGGGCCCGGCTGAGGCCTTCATCTAGCAGCAGATTGACGACGGATTAAAAATTATTATACATTCTAGATTTGAAGCTTTCGTGACTGCAAGGATTCATACTCTTAGGTTTTTTCGGTAAAGTCACGTAGGTAAAAAATTTAATTAAAATTAATAAAAGTAAAATAAAAATCACGACGTTTCGGAGGCAACACAAGCTTCCGTCTGCAGGTGGAACCGTCACAGCACGATTGCTGTATCAAGTAAAGAGAAATTCTAAGAGACCCGTCCTTGTATATATACTGGTTGAGGCAGGGAGGAGTCAAGGTAGGCACCTGGATCAGAGTTTTGTATTATTATTGTGAGGTTGGTGCAGCTGCTGCTGCGAGGAATGAGCCTTTGTTGTGTAGACTGGTTGAGCTGGGAGGTGCCAGAGTTGTTAAGGTACGGCTGCTGTAAATGGGACTGAGCCTTTGTTATGTAGATGAAACAGCCCTTTGCTATGTTATTATACAGCCTGTCATTCAAAGATCTTATTTGAGACGCAGCATAATTGTATGCTGCTGTTTATGTGGAACTGGCGAGAAGTCCCTATTACCTCTGTCTTCATAGTTATTTCTGGATTCGTATGGGTATCGGGGCCTTCCTGTCCACCCGTGTAAAATTCCCGCTGCGCAAATTGCCATGAGTGAAGAGGGATGATGAAATTGTCCATGCTATGGGTGCACCATAGACTGAACGTTGGGCAGTTTCTGATGTTATAAAAGTGAATCGGATAAAGCCACCCATATTAAGTTAGTATCTTGCTATTTTAAGACCATACTAAACATACAATGCATTGTTATAGAATCGTCAAGGTCATTCAAATGGACAGGCTATTCGGAGCTCAAATCGTTTTGCAATGCCAACAACGGAAGGCTCTTCTTTAGAAGCTCTATCCTGGAGATGAAGAAGACCCCTAAAACACAATTAGGTTTTTTTTGCAAGGACCCTCACGATCAAAGATGTGTTGTTTAGGCCCACTCTCCGGCCTGGGGACAGGTGCGGAACGATTCTCTCCACCGATTAGTGGAAGCCGCTGTGGCCGGCTTATTACCCACTGCACGCGGCCAGAGACACACAGAAGACCAGTCCACCAGCTACCAGTTGCAGCTTGCTGCACCGAGAATGCCTGGCACTCCTGCAGCGACATTCCATCCAGGCTGCGAAAACTCGAGGATGTCTTACTCTTAGTTCTTTCGGTAAAGTCACGTAGGTAAAAATGAAATTAAAATTAATAAAATAAAATCACATTTGGAGGCAACAGTCNCCGTNACCTGATGACGGAGACTTGTGTTGCCTCCGAAACGTCATTTTTTACCTACGTGACTTTACCGAAAGAACTAAGAGTTGAATCCTTGCAGTCACGAAAGCTCAAATCTAGAATGAGGATGTCACCATGTGGCTAACCTCGAAGGACTCTGCAAGTTCCCCCCCCACCCCAACAAAGGCCGAAGACGACAGAGGAGTAGACCCTGCCTGGCGGTGACGATGGCGGCGACAACGACGACGACAAACGCGGCAAAGGTGACGTCGCGTAGGCCGCTGTGGAGGAGCAGGGCTCTTGGCAAGGGCAGCAAGGTGTGCCGCACCTGTAAAAGCCTGCTACACATCGCTGAAATACCTGGAGATAGGCCCCTATTTTCCTACAGGGAGCAAAGGAGATGGTCATACGATGTACGACTAAGTCCGGGAATTGTTTGACTATTTGCTGCAGTGCCATGGAATCTACGATCTATGCATTACTACATATACGCAATATTAGACATAAGTTTACGTGTACGTTCATGTACTGGACATAGTCATACGTACATACATTTCTGCCTTCATACTGTATATGCTTCGATATATTTGCTTCAACCGTTATACCGTATACACATACACACGTGTATGGAGATGTAAACTGTATTTAGACATGCCTTTATATACTCGTGCTGTGGAATTACTATATGCCACCATAGACATGTGCACAGCGCATCATTACACAACTTGTTACAGCAAAGACCGTAATGCGAAATAGAAGTGTCATTGTAAATACTCTTATGCATTATATTCATTAAGTATACATGCAGTGTATACAAAATACCAACATTTTGGCAACAGATTATTTAGCCTAGTTACTTGCATACAAGGATACGCAGAAAAAATTACGAATTAAAGAATGCCTCTGGGATACCAAGGTTCTAGTTAAGTATAGCAAAGCTGTACTATGCATGTGCAGCCCTTTTGACAATCAACTGCTGGATGAATGCCTCCCACGCTGTGTGGGGCATGGGGATTTTACCATAATTCACTACACTCATGTAGTGCAGGTTGGTGGGGGGGGGGCAGGTCCGTTGGAGGATAGAATTAGAGTACAATAATACTGGTAGGAACCACCTGGTTCCACCAGCCCACAGGGATTATTGTGTCTGTCCGTCGTGCATCCAAAAATGAGGGTGGGGCTGGGTGGAGAGGGGAGGGTGGGGAGGGGCGGGTGGGGAAAGGGAGGGGTGGGCTGGGTGGGAGTTGCTGGTCACCCCGTGGTGCCCTTATAAAACTCAACGTTTAACCTACTCACGCCGGCTTGTGCCTGCCCTCGCAGTCGGCCATATTTGCGGAATCCACCACGCCGCCGTTGACCCTGGTCATTGACCGAGCAACCCAACGTTCCTACCAGCTCCCTCCACAGGAATCTGTTGGATTGCGGCACAACCCTCTGCTGACAACATAGTCCAGCAACAGCCTATAGCAGCAGCCTGTTGTTATTATATATGTACACAATGGTCGGGCATCCGAACACTATCCATGCCCAAAGCCTGCTTAGCTTCCAAGCTGGGACACATTCCAGGTGATTTGGTCGTAGGCCAAGCGAAGCGTTGGCAGTGGTGCACAAAAACAAATCCATCACAACCTTAATCATTAACACTGCCTAATAATAATAACGATGATGGTGTAGATATTTGCAATGTTCAAGCTGGGCATCTTTAAAAAGAAAAAAATAGTTGTGAGGTCTATTTAGAGGTAAATGATATAACTAATAATCACTATCAGCCATGATCTATCCACCGATGGATAAAGACCTCCCAGAGCATGTTCCCTTCTTTGGCTGCCACTCCATCGCTCGTTATGCCCACTGGCCATCATCCATTCAAGCGACGCACCCAACAGATTTTTCTCAACAGTACGAATTCTTTGAAAAGCATGTGTTGTGGGGGAAAAAAAATCAAAATAAGGAACTGCGTTGGGAGTGGTTTACAAAAACAAATCCATCACAACCTTAATCATTAACACTGCCTTATAATAATAACAACGATGATGCTGTAGATAAACGCAATGTTCACTCTTATCTGCTGCCATGTGTGTGTTATGCTGTCTGCAGCGCTGCGTGTTACTCGGGCAACACAGGATGTCCCTCCCCCTGGGGCAAGAGCTCTGCATGGTTCACCCTATCTGGATTGAGAATCAGACAATGTATTTATACTGGAGGAATCCAATGAGCTATTAAGCTCTTTTTCACAGATGCCCAGTAGTTTTCACACATGTCCAGCAGAACGCAGACAAGATGGGTGAGTCCGAGCCCCTCTTATACGTGGCAATGTGGAGGACCAAACATCCTGGATCCTATTATCCGCGATATTATCAGCAAATTTACTCAACTGATCCACGCACACAAAAAAGGCGCATAACGGGAACAATAGGACCACGACCTTTTCATTGCCCCTGCAGGTACCACGGAGACAAGAGTCGTCGTGGATGTGGAGAGTTCTACGGATTAACCATACTACAGGATAAACGATACAGTAATACGCAACACGGTAACAGCGATGAAATCAGCACGTGGGGCAAGTACTTGCTGGATTTATTCAAGGGGAGTGAGGGGAGTGGTGGGACAGTGGTTAGAGCACTGCACCAACGTTCCCCTCATTCACAGATTCCAAAGAACACAGGATGAGATGTTACTATCCTTTGTGCAAGCACTTCCAAGAGTTCATGAACAGTGAGCCTGGTGAAATTTGGGGAGCGCATCGTCAGTAGTGACCCTTTGGTTCCTAGGGTGTTTCGGCCTTTCATACTATACACCCTCCCCAAAGGCGGCCAGCGACAGGGTGATCAATCCTACGCTTGCGTCCCATTCCCAAAATAACATCGAGTGCTATTATCGTTAGTCTCAACATTATTATTATTTTTGCATATGTCCCGTGGCCGTGGTCCAAATTTACTCCAATTTGAAAATTAATCTTACCGTCAACAGACCTTCTCCAATCCCACGCAGATTTATCTCACTCTCTCATGGCAGGGTATACCCATTCTCATGCATTTCACACCGTGATAATGGCACTTATTTTTTTTACACGCAGCAAATGTAGATATTTCCTCCCCAACCTCATTGTAACGTCTCACGCAGCTGATAGTCAATCAATCTCGTGCCACCAGCTGGTCAATCTTGCGCATTACCCATCTGAGAGTTGCACCCCCAAAAAGTTGGGAACCAATCATTTATGTATCTCCATTGGAAGCTGGACATCTTTAAAAAGAAAAAAAGATGAGTTTGTGAGGTCTATTCAGGGGTAAATGATATTACCGATAATTACTATCAACCATGATCTATCTACCGATGGATGCCACTCCAATCGTTAGTTATGACCACTGGCCATCATCCATTCTGGAGAGGCACCCAACAGATTTTTCTCAAAGTACGATTTCTTTGAATTGCTTAAGTTCTCAGGCCCACGTGGTTCCTCTACCTGGCTCAGTATTTGCAACACTTTTCAGGGTTTTTTTTCCACTACATTTGCCGACGTCTATGTTTTTCGGAATCGTATGACATAGCAGGTAATTATGCGTTTCTTTTTTAGGAACAATGGTGTGTTTCTGCTTTCCATTGTTATTTTCCAAACAGCACTCCAACAACCTGATCTCATTCGCCTTTATTTTACCATTTTTTTCCAGGTTCACCATCAATAAACTGCCTGCCCTATGCAGTTCATACTCTTGATTTGTTTGACAATTGTGACCCTCCAACAGATATTGAATTGCTTAGCATACTTGATATACGTGACTTTTAATTTTACTCATATTTATCTTCAGCAATAATTAGCAGTTTTTTTATACGTCATTCACACATTTGCCATAGATCGTTTCCATTGGTTAAAGACTATGTCATCAACAAATCTGAAACGGTTAATATTGTCTCCATTTAAGTGTATGCATTGATGTCTCCGACCCAACATCATCCAATGCCACTTTTAAAGTTTACACGGCGATAGTACGTGGACCTTAATTGTTTTTTGTTGTATACAAACATCAGGAGTGTATATATCAAGAGCAATTCCACATTCCTATGGTAAGAAGTCTCTACTGCTGAGTTCAAACATTGTCCTATAGGCTCGAGCTTAGCCACTAACGTCATCGCGGGTTGTCGTTGGTAACAATTTCTGAACATGTGCTGTTACACATCGTTAACATGCATTGTTTGAGAACCCGCTTGTCAAAGCAGGAACATCATTTAAACAACAGTGGCATCTGAGCACATCCAAAAGACAGCCCTGCATTTGGCAAACAACATAAAAAACAATTACAATCGGGTTCTGTTATACCACAACAACTCACTGATATTGGGGTCAGTGATTGAGGATAAACCAATTAATAGAAATTATATAATTATTGCTATTAATTGGTCTATCCGCAAATTAACGGACCTACACGCAGCAGGTGATACTGCAACTTAAGCTCCCACAATAACTGCATGAAACGTTTAAAACTGAACTTTTTTTGGGCGGCAGATGTTGTTTATTAAAACACAAGCTTATCGAATGTTTCTAAGCCACAAACCTGTTATAGGTTACTTTCAAAAAAAGTCTTTGCAACGCACTAAATATTGTACAAGTAACGTCAATGATATTGGTTAGCACTGTACAACTACAGTACTATAAGTACGTGTTGAGAAAACGTGTTATCCAAATGGTATTATCACAGCAAGTGAAAATTTGTTCTTTTTGCTGCAGAATTTTATCACAAGTTGTATTTTAGTACGGCCCTTTTTGCTTATCCACTGCTAGATGAAGGCAATCCCAACACCGATCCGTTCTACTCTTCATAAATGTCCACACGCTTTACTGAATTGATATTTCATCGCCCTTCATAAAAGAAAGCCAGTGAAATACTTGGCATGTGTATACTTAAAAACTCCATAAGTGTTTTGAGATAAAGTCGTACGAGCAAGCTGTGCGGGCTGATCCCAATCCCTGCCTCCCCCACTCTTAATGTACTGTGTCGAGCAAGTCACATTGATCCACCGGCTTCTTAAGTGCAACGTGCGTGCATTGCACTTAAAGGCGAATACGTGCACTTACGTGACCGCACTATTACAGCATTGCATATGCAGTCCCCATGGTTAATTTTTAATGTGTGCGGCTGTGATGATGTGAGGTTCTCAACACTGTTTTGACCATCCGCATGGTTATGGGTGGCCATAACTTTCCTCCAGATCACTTGGTTTCACTGTACCCTACGGTAGTCGACTTTGTTATTGCAGTCGCTTTATCGACCGTGACCAAATACCACTGTACATATACACGAGGACTTTAAGGACTTAACTTCGTTACCAGTAGTTGAAATGTCTTATACGTACGGAGTTTTTTTTTGCTGCATCCGTTTCTACGTTTCAAATGGCGCCTTATGAGTTGTTTACACACTGACATTTGTTGTTACTGTACAGTAACAACTTCGGATTTCCAACAGTCACATATCCGCCCCAGGGCAAATTAACCACCCATAAACACAGTCCAGTGTACTTGTGTCTGGTGTAAATGTCAATGGTCTATTGATGTTCTCAAACGAGACCTTTTCTCATATCCGCCGACATACCTAAGTCCAACAATGTAACTCGGATATGCATTAAAACCAAACCTTCCTATGCGGGACAAAAACTTCATTTCTCAACGGGCTCTTAGCTGGTTAATAAATGGCACTTTTTTTTCATTCAAATAAAACTTTCCAGAACAAACGCCTCTTTCGAGGGTCAAACATCATCGCAACTACTCCCTCCTCCTAGCTTTTGGCATTCCGTCGAGAGAACGGCGAGTTGTACAACCTACGATCAACCACGTTGGAACATCGACAGGGCGACACACACGCATTTCCCGTTATAAATTGAAAATTAATGACAAGCCACGTAAGTGTGGAATTGTGTTGTACGTGCAAACACAAACTATGGACAAAAAAGTAACCGATATACATTAGCTTTAACACGTCGTAGGCTTTCGCGACCAACATTATCATCCAAAGAGGTTTGGTTTGGTTAGATCGTGAAAATATAAATGTGTCGTGAAATCCGCCACCACCTGACACAGCCAATTCGTAAAATTTGTGTCAATTTGCTCTCCAACACACCGGTGTAGCTGTACTCGTAACGAATTGGCCACGTTCTGTTTACGTGACAACCCTTACTAATTGGCTGTGTCGGGTGGTGGTGGGTTTAACGACACAGTTATATTTTACGCGATCTAACCACGAAAAAACCTACATTATGGACAATATAGAGTAGTTGGCACGCCTTCAACAGAGGAATAGCAAAACTCCACTAACTCTCTTCTCAACTGAAGCCCTCTCGTCGTGGTCACAAGTAGACCTCGACATCTGTGCCATTTACCTCCTTAACATATTTCTGCCATCATACGCAAGGCTCGAATGGCAACATCATGGTACAAAACTGAAACACCGCATTGAAAACAAACGTTTTTTTGTTTCAATTGGGACAGTTCGCGGTTGAATATTGGCAAAACTAATTTATACAGAACCAGTAAAGGTCTGCCTCGCTTGTGTGAACTTTCTCTAGGCGTGAGACCGATAAGGGCTCACACACACACACCGTTTTAATGGCATCACCCCACGTGTTTTTGGTCAATTAACAGGCAGCAATAGGTAATTTATCAGTTCACCGCGGCTGCTAGCACCATGTAAAATAACCCATATTGGGGTTGCTACCTGCCCTGCTAAGAGACTCCTTCATATTGTGTCAGGGTGGTTTAGCAGTCGTTTTATCAATGTGGTAAAGACAGGGAGGGATGTAAGCAAGGAGCGGTGGTGCAGCGGTTAGCGCGCTACGCTACGAACCCGGCGACCCGAGTTCCATTCCCGTTCACGGCCAACACCGGTGACGATTATCTAACCGGACCTGTGCCTCCCCTAGGTCGACTCGGCCTCAAATGAGTACCCGGTGCGGTGTGTGGTAAACATCGCCACTGGGGAGACAAAGGCGGCCGGCGTGGTGCTGGCCACCCACCCCCCCCCTTCATAGGTGCTACTCGTTAACAGCACTTGCCCCTACAGTCTGTTAAGGCTATACGGGGGATCTTTGTCTTTGTAAGTTTCACAGCTCTATGAACGTGCAGCAGTAGCACCCGTCTGGGTTAATGAGTTATCAAGATGAACAACAATTGCTGTGGTTGTTGGTGGTGCCTGACAAATCCCGTCCACTACCACCCACCCCCCCCAATGAAAACACACAGCAGAGGCACATTGCCTTCGCAAGACGAGGCCGTCTAAGATGTAAGTTGAGACACATGCTTTTGTTTTTTTTGCGCAACTTGCTTCTCGTTCCAATGCGAGGTTACTGTATAAAAGCGTGCGATGTTGATCATCGTGAACGCACAAGGCAATTCACACGTGGAGACAATTCACACGTGGTGAGGTGGGTACACCGTTACATGTGCTTTGAATGGTTCACAAAACCACCCATCACACACACACACCACGACCACCAACCAACCAACTCTTTCTCCTTTTGAAAACGTTGAGTGTTAATAAGTGTCACTTATGAACGAGCATATACACACACACAAGCAGGACATCATTGTAAACAATTAGTGAACTTGACATTTAGCGATTTTTTTTTAACAATTAAGCGTTTTCATTTTTGGATAGAGTTTTTAAAAAAATATTGTCTGGTGCCCTCAAGTACACTAATACAGTCTATATATACACACATGGTAACTACTAATACAGTCTATATATATACACATGGTAACTACTGGTGGTCGTGCAAGCCCCTATATTAAGATGAACTATTCACGTACTGTACAGAGGAATTTCAACGAAAAAAGATACAACAGAGTGGTCCGTTTAAAGATATCCCACAACAATAATTGAGATACATTAAAAAAATTAAATCCTGCACGTATCCCAATTCTTTTATACGCTCTCTCATGATAGAATAACCACACTTTTTTCCCCCATATATGGAAACAAAGCTCTCATTGACACTGCATTGTGATTCAACAATAACCTGTTGATGGGAAAACGAGAGAGGATGATTCAATGCGAAATTGGGAGGAATATCGATTTCAAAAAAACGGATCACTCTGTTAAAAGCATGGACAACAACTTTTTCACGCCTCGGAAAGGAATTAAACTTGCACCAGACTACAGTAAAGTGTTTAGGATTACGTAACAGTTAAAAGGGTCTTGGGGGGAGGGGGTCTTGGTTTGTTTTGGGGTTGGCACTGACCTGAGTGCGGTCCCGAGCCGTTTTCATCAAATATGAGTCTGAAATCAAATTCATCATTGCTGTAATTCCCAGTCATCGAACTGAATCGCGGGCACGAACTCGCAGGCAATCATTAAAAAAAAATAAAGAAAAACGCGACTTATCCAGCCACAACACACGGGACGATTCCTCCTTCTCTCTTCAAGGACTTCGTAGCGACAAGAACGGAGGACAGAGGAAAGAGGAGAAGCAAGGGGTGGTCGAAAGAGCGATTTCCCCCCCCCTCTCTCTCCCACCACCCACCCACCACCTCCTACAAAACACAATCGTTGGTAACCGATACTAAATGACCAAAAAAAAAACACGAGAGAAACCTCTTGCGAAAGAGTTAAGCGGCTGGCTATCCCCTCCTCCCTTCTCCCCTCCTAGCCACCACCACCACCGCCGCACACAGACACACACAGACACACACGCGGACGCCCAAGTCAACGTGGCTTGCGGGGACGTTGCAGCTGCTACCGCTGCCCACTGCTGCTGCTGCCGATGGGGAAACTCGCGCGAGTTCCCCTCCACCACTAAACCCGCCCCTCCACCACTAACCCCGCCCCCTCTACTACTAAACCCCGCCCCCTCTACTACTAAACCCCGCCCCCTCTACTACTAAACCCGCCCCCTCCACTACTAAACCCCGCCCCTCCACCACTAGACCCCGCCCCTCCACCAACAAACCCCGCCCCCTCCACCACTAAACCCCGCCCCCTCCACTACTAAACCCCGCCCCTCCACCACTAAACCCCGCCCCCTCCACAACAAACCCCGCCCCTCTACCACTAAACCCGCCCCTCCACTACTAAACCCGCCCCTCCACCACTAAACCCCGCCCCCTCACTACTAACCCGCCCCTCCACCACTAACCCCGCTCCCTCCACAACAAACCCCGCCCCTCCACACTAACCCCGCCCCCTTTACCACTAAACCCCGCCCCTCCCCACTAACCCCGCCCCTCCACCACTAAACCCCACCCTTCCCCACAAACCCCGCCCCCTTTACCACTAAACCCGCCCCTCCACCACTAACCCCGCCCCCTTTACCACTAAACCCGCCCCTCCACACTAACCCGCCCCCTCCACCAACAAACCCCGCCCCTCCACCACTAAACCCCGCCCCTCCACCACCAAACCCCGCCCCTCTACCACTAACCCCGCCCCTCCACCACTAAACCCGCCCCTCCACCACTAACCCGCCCCTCCACCACCAACCCCGCCCCTCCTCTCCCAACACTGCGTCACTCCGGCGTCACCGCGCCCCTGCTCGCCCATTGCTTCGTGAGTGGGGGGTGAGGGGTGGGGGAGGGTCGAGGGGTGGGGGAGGGNTCGAGGGGGGGGAGGGNTCGAGGGGTGGGGGNAGGGGTCGAGGGGTGGGGGAGGGTCGAGGGGTGGGGGAGGGTCGAGGGGTGGGGGAGGGGTCGAGGGGTGGGGGAGGGGTCGAGGGGTGGGGGAGGGGTCGAGGGGNTGGGGGNAGGGGTCGAGGGGTGGGGGAGGGGNCGAGGGGGTGGGGAGGGGTGNGGGGGTGGGGGAGGGGTCGAGGGGGTGGGGGNAGGGGTCGAGGGGGTGGGGGAGGGGTCGAGGGGGGTGGGGGAGGGGTCGAGGGGGGTGGGGGGGGTGATTCCCGGGTCTCATCCCCACCCCACCCCACACCAAAGGCAAATGCAAAGATCCCCCCACCCCCGTATAGCCTCTTCAACTGTTGGGCAAGTGCTGTTAGTTAGCACCTACGGTACACGAGGGGTGGGTGGCCAGCACCACGCCCGACCGCCTTTGTCTCCCTCGTGGCAATGTTCACGCACAACACACGTGGACACAGATAAAGATCTCCCAACCACCACTCACCCGTCCATCGTGTCGTATAAGAGGGTGGTGGTGGTGTGGCCAAACCCCTCGCCCGGCCGCCTTTGTCTCCCTTACGTGGCGGTGTTGTTTTCCCACTTCACAGCAAAGAGGGGGCACGCTCCTAAGTTGTTTTAAAGCGAGGGCCCATATTGCAAAAGGTTTCCGAGAAATGTATTATAAATGCCGAGGCGGAGAGGAAATATCTCTCAACTTGTTGAAATCCTCTTCCCAAACAACCAAAATCAGTCAACCCATATTTGATAATAATTATAATAATGAAAAATTACCCAAAAGATTGGGAGATTGGTTAGTGTGACATGGATGTGGAATTTCCAGCAATGGAAATGAGGATATGCGGCACTGTCCCCTGATTACACTTAAGCGTTAACATTACAAATCTGCTGATATTTATTATACTGAATTATTGACCTGAAACTTTTAATTCTTTATGAGGGAAAACGCGAAGTTAAGTTAACTTCGTAAAACTTCATAACTTTAAGCGTATAGTGTTTTCATATTCCATCAGTCTGAAACTGCAGCAATATTGTTTTGTTGTTTTACATACATCGTGTGTTTATATGTAAGGTATATTTAAATACATCTTACCTATAAATTTCGATGTAAAGCTTTCGTGACTGCAGGGATTCATCTTCTTGGTTCTTTCGGTAAAGTCACGTAGAAGGGAAATAATAAAATAATGAAACTAAAACATAATACAATTATAAAAATAAAACATAATAAAATACAATTCTCACAGTGATAATTGTATTTAATAATAAAATAAAAAAATGAAACATAATAAAATACAATTCTCACAGTGAGCATTGTATTTTATTATGTTTTATTTTTATTATTTTATTATTTCCCTTCTACGTGACTTTACCGAAAGAACCAAGAAGATCTTACCTCTATATTGGACTTACCAGTGTGGAGAAGTATGGTCAAATAATCCTCACGGCCCGAAGCCCTCATCCAGCAGTGGATTAACCACAAATTGGTGCTTAAATTTGATGATTTTTATGCTTGTCTCAGTAAATTTGAGTTTGAAATAGTGTATTATACACTAGCAATTAAGTTTAAGATAGTGTAAGAACTGACATATAGCTGCAGATAAGGCGTTTGCAGTGATGCACTAGCACACATAACAAAACTCAACACATTTATCAATAACACGGTGACCTTAACAGGGAAAAATATTCGCGTGAAGAACATGAAGAGCCAAGCTCGAAACGTCGGTCAATAGCCCTTCATGTGCATATGAAGAGCCATTTACCAGACATTGACACTTAATGTATAAGCATATCTATATATACTGTATATTTCCTTTGAAAGCCACAGTATTAAAAGAATTTTGTTAAATTGCATTTCCCCTCTAATTAAGCCTTTACCTGGTAATATTTTTAAATGTTTAGTTTTATTTGTATATTATTATTTATTCGTTGTTGTAACGTTCTGACCAGCCTCTACTGGACATGTTTTTTTTTTAAAGAGCTTCATAGCTCATCGGATTCCACCTCCAGTATAAAATAAACATTCCGAAGGAGACATGTATTATTATTCTTGGTTCTTTCGGTAAAGCCACGTAGAAGGGAAATAATAAATAACAAAAACACAAACCAATAAAAATTCTCACCACGTCACGAAAGCTTTAAATCAAAATTTGAAACATTCATTTTTTAATTCAAACTTTTTTTTTCTTCCCTCACCAACATGGCCGCCGGGAGAAGGGACGGGGTGCACCCGTCCTCGCCTAGCCCCGGGCAGGAGGCTTCTGCGGCGGCGGCGGACAAGGCCGTAGACCCCGCCCCACCCGGGTTTCCCCTAACGACCGGTGACGTGTTCACCGTTGCTAGGCGTGCGGCCGCATGGTCGGGAAATGCGCAGGCGGCCGTGGCTATAAATGTAACTCTCACCGCACTGTACGCGAAGCGATCTCGAACAAAAATCGTCGTGTACATTCGCACCCCCACCCACCACCACCACCTTCCCTTCACCCTCCTCTTTGTCACGTATTTGAAAGTTATCTCTGGTTCGATTTTAGGGGTGGGTGGTGCATCAAATGAGTACATGGTGCAGTGGTGTGTAAACATTGCCAATAAGGGAGACAAAGGCGGCCGGGAGTGGTGTTGGACACCCGGTTGTGTGCCGTGCCGGCCTTCATAGGTGCTACTCGCTAACAGCACTTGCCCCTACAGTCTGTTAAGGATATAGGTAGGATCTTTGTTAGTTTAACACGTAGCAGGCTTTCGCGACCAATATTATTGATAATCAACGTTTTTGGGTTTAGATCGCGTTATTTATAAATGTGTCGTACCCCTCCACCACCCGACACGGTCAATCAGTAAAAAAAGTGTCACGTTGACAAAAGACAAATATTTCGATTTAAAGCTTCCGTGACTGCAGGGATCATCTTCTTGGTTCTTTCGGTAAAGTCACGTAGAAGGGAAATAATAAATAATAAAAATAAAACATAATAAAATAAAATAATTCTCTATTATGAGAATTCTCTATTATGAGAATTATTTTATTATGTTTTATTTTTATTATTTATTACTTCCCTTCTACGTGACTTTACCGAAAGAACCAAGAAGAAAAGACAAAATAGTTCACTGCTTTAGCCCACCGGTGTGTTGAAGCAAATTGTAAATGTTGTGGTTTCACTCTACAACACACCGGTGTGGGGCTAAAGCAGTGAACTATTTGTCTTTTGTCAACGTGACACTTTTTTGCTGATTGGCCGTGTCGGGTGGTGGAGGGTTACGACACATTTATAAATAATAACGCGATCTCAACCCAAAAACGTTGATTATGAAGGATCTTTGTTTTTTTTTTACGTGTGAAAAGTCGTGTAGTGCTTCATGTGTGATGTATGCGTGTAGGTAAAAGTGTCCTGTATATTATGTATAGTACTGCATGCAATGTGTATATTGTAATGTATTTTGAGTTGAATGTGTCATAGTGCAATACGCATTAGGAGGCGATGGTAGTAGCAGCATCAGAAAAGTTAATAACCAAAGCAATACAACAAAATAACTATACTTTAATTTATAATTAAAATAACTAAGCCCACACCCCACCCCTCGTGTGCTGTTCCGGCCTTTATAGGTGCTCGCTAACACCACTTTCCCCTACAGTCTGTTAAGGCTATAGGGGATAATCTATTAGTAGTTACCACAAAAACCATCATCCATCACATCCCCCACAAATTAAATGTAATATGGGATATAACGAAATGGATTCAAATGTTGCTCGTTCATCTTTGGCCGCCACAACTTGTTGCATTTATTTCGCAGAACTAACAAAAGAAATCTGCACAGACACTTGGAGCAAATGCATCTCTTGTCTGCTCCACATTTAAACGTTTCGTGTCATCCCCACTTCATGAAGGGCAGCTTCTACTCCTTATCCAGTGGAGGATTACTTGACCACGTGCTTAATTCACGTTGTTGTCTGATGCCAGACGGATGATGGCGAAGAGGGGAAGGGACACAGCTTGGGAGCATAGGGCAGAGCAGTACAATAATTACAGCACCACTGTAGCTGCTTGTCTTCTGTGGCAAGCTAAAGGGAGACTTGCCAAAGTATTTTAGTGGGGCATTGTTCTTAAAAGAGGCATAAGTTTACACGGTACAGTTGAAGTGTAAATCAATTTCCCAAGCTCGCTTTGTTTTTTTTACTCTTTAAAAGCACATACTGTACCAGATATATGAAAAAGGGCAGCATGGAAATCCTGTCATGATTCTTTCCGACAAAAGTGACAATTGGAAAAGTTACAAACATATTATTGCTATTTTGATGGGTTTTTTTAAATTATTTTAACCATTAATGTGAGTTAACTCACGAAAGATTAACATGCATACAATACATTTGAATGTCTTCCAAAAATAAAACGTAAATTACAATTTTATCTGGGGGCAATGGGATGTTACTTCATTTTTGTATCCTCTTTGTTAGCCAATTGCCCACAACTCCCCATTCGTTGTTAACACGCCAAAGTTTACCACACTTTTACTGGTAGGAACCTCCTGGTTACACCAGCCCACAGGGGATTATTGTGTCCGTCGTCCGTCGTGCAGGGAGGGGCTGGTTGAGAGGGAGGGCTGGGTGGGAGGGAGGTTGGGTGTGGAGGGCTGGGTGGGAGGGTAGAAGGGAGGGTGGGAGGGCTGGGTGGGAGGGTGGGNTGGGGTGGGAGGGGTGGGGCTGGGTGGGGAGGGGTGGGAGGGTGGGAGAGGCTGGTTGGGAGGGTGGAATTGGGTGGGGGTGGAGGGTGGGGCTGGGTGGGAGGGGCTGGTCACCCCGTGGTGCCCTTATAAAACTCAACGTTTAACCTACTCACGCCGGCTTGTGCCCGCCCTCACAGTCGGGCATATGTGCGGAATACACCACGCCGCCGAGCAACCCAACGTTCCTACCAGCTCCCTCCGCAGGAATGTGTAAACCGTGTCCAACAATTCCCTGTTCACTGGCCCGATTTCCTCCAATTATCCACCGTCGCAACAACGTTGCCCATAGATCATCGCGGAACGACTACCAACTAGCTGCCATTGTTGTTGCAGATAAGTGAAGTGGAGCGCCAAATGACTCCAATTATCCTTCTCCAACCATTATATAAACGGAGTGGTAGCTTCTGCAATCTCTCATTTACTTGATACAGCTGTCGTGGCTGTGACGGTACCACCTGAAGACGGAAGCTTGTGTTGCCCCCGAAACGTCGTGATTTTTATTTTATTTTACTTTTTAATGTGTTTTACCTACGTGACTTTACCGAAAAAACCTAAGAATACTCCAATTATCCGCAATTATCTGCGACATTTCCCGCGGGGATGATAACTCGAGTGAAATTTGGGGACAACTCCAAGGATAGATAATAGGATCCGCCATATTGGCATCCCACATCACATCGGATGAAAGGAGTTTGCTGCTATATATATGCCGACTTGTGGAGACCTGTGTCCAGCAGCAGTTTGACCACGGGTGTTGATAATAATCACAATATACAGCTAAATATATTTCTATACAAGATGCTTATTGTACACAAAAAAACCAAAACAGCCATCGAGGCACGAGGGAGATGGGTAGGATCTCAAACCTATGTCCACCAGCAATGCATTAATGCTTATTGGTCTGGCATTAAGGGCCGTCCATAAATGACGTCACGCACCTATGGGTGAGGGGGTCAGACATTTGTGACGATGTGTGACGAGGGGGGGGGGTTTGAGAAGAAATGTGACGTCACATCAAAATGCGCAACTTTAAATAAATATAGACGACACGTTCTACTTAATTAAATAGACTTTTTAATAAATGTGTTCTCCTACAACATCAGAGTGCAGCGGCACATTAAATACGCACTACAATGACAATAGTTTAAAGCGATTTGAAGCATGTTTTATTTGGGGGGGGGGGCAGAGCTTTGTGACGTCATATTTGTGGGGGTCTGACTTTAAATCGCGTGACGTCATTTATGGACGGCCCCTTAACCACAAACAAAAACTATTTGCACAGATGCATACGGACAAGAGAAGTAATATTACACAGGAGGAATTAACGGTGCAACGCATGTCATCTGTTAAACATCTGCAGCTAATAGGATTATCATCGATTGATCCTGGCTACAGACATTTGTAGGTCACACATAATAACGAAGATAAAAGCGAGCAGTTTCACCGTATTATGCATCCCGTGATGACAAATAAAGGACTTAAGTCTTGTAGACAGTTTGAGCAGCTTTGGATGATAAGACTTATCATGATCCTGCCCTACCGAGCATAGAGTGCATTCGACTTGTTCAGCTGTTGTGTGCATTCGTTCTCACTGCTGCGCTTGGACACGACATGACAACATAACGATGTGCGCCACAAACTTAATTTTGGAGCTTTCGTGACTGCAGGAATTATTCTTTGGTTCTTTCGGTAAAGTGACGTATAAAGATAAAATAATAACTTAAATAATTGCATACTACGACGTTTCGATTGCAACACAAGCAATCGTCATCAGGTTTTAAAGAAATAGCAACAAAAATCTAACCAGAAATCTATAGACAGACATATACGCAGACAGACATCATCTATCTGTGTATCTTTATGATGTCTGTCTGCTTATATGGCTGTCGCTAGTTTTCTGGTTAGATTTTTGTTTGCTATTTCTTTTATACCTGATGATGATTGCTTGTGTGCAATCGAAACGTCGTATGCTATTATTTAATTTATTATTTTATCTTTATACGTGACTTTACCGAAAGAACCAAAGAATTATCCGCGCCACGTTTATGTGCGCGGTGGGACGGAGTCGCCAAAGGGCCGTCCATAAATGACGTCACGCGTTTTGACGATTTTTTTTACCCCCCCCCTCGTCACACGGCGTCACAAAAAGTCAGACACCCCCGCCCCCTCAAATATGACGTCACAAAGCTCTGCCCCCCCTCAAAACCATTTTTCCATTTTGAAAATGAAACATGCTTCAAATCGCTTTAAACTATTGTCATTGTAGTGCGTGTTTAATGTGGCGCTGCACTCTGATGTTGTAGGAGTGTTGTTATAACAATTAGTGTTATAACAATTCTATATTCATTTAAAGTTGCGCATTTTTATGTGACGTCACATTTCTCCCCCCCCCCCCGTCACACATCGTCACAAATGTCTGACCTCCCCCCTAGGTGTGTGACGTCATTTATGGACGTCCCCAAAAATAAATTAATCAATTACGATTTTGACTTCCGTTTATTCGGCCATGAGGTCCAATTGTATTCTAGGGATAAGCAGCACAAGAAGAGCACGTGGGGCAATCACAAGTCACGTGTGTATCGAGGTAATGACGTGCAACATGCAGAGGGTTGTGTGGTCAAGAAAACCTTGTAAGGAGTGTGTGTGCCTTACGGTTGCTACGCGTCTGCGTCTCTCGTCAAAAGAGCATAAACCATCAAGCAAACTCCGGTCATTGTCGCAGTTGCAGTGCGCGCTTTCGGATGCGCTCCTGTTGCCGTCTGGAACGCTCTTCCGATATTAGGAAGTCACTGGAGCTAAGCACTTTTAAATCCAGATTTAAAAGGCATTTCTTTAGAACTGCTTTTTTGTGTTTAGTTTGATGTCCTTCCCCCCACCTCCGATTAGCACGGTTGGTAGAGCTACGTACGGTGCGAATGTTCAACATACATACATACCCACATAGCCGAACTCCGTGTGAAATCATATCCATGGGCAGGAGTAAATGTCTGGGTTTAGTGGTTAGTGAGCTGAGAAACAGGAAATCAAGAAATACAGCTTCTTGCCCTTTAGTATAGATGCATGCAGAGGATATTAAAACGAATCGTGACAGAATGTATAATTCAGACGAAAGTGTTGCATGGCATTAAAGCATTGTCGATATCATCTGGAAGCAGATGTGGGAGCCACGTTTGAAGGGGAATGGACACCCAGAAATCACTGACCTAAAGCCGCATTGTGGGATACTTTAACAGCAAACCTCGGCAGTTGAATGTCGACCGTGCAATTTTCAGAGCCCGGTCGAAGAAATGTAGATTTCGCAAGAAATGGAACTATGGGCAGAGTTTTTTTCCAGGCTATCCTCTTGATCTTAAAGGGAGGCGAGGTGGGCGTTGTGTTCGGATTAGAACTGGTGTGTGGAGGAAAGCGTGCGGTGTGGACAATTGGACAGTGGGTTCCAGACAGTGTAGGAAACAGAACGGAAGAACGGTTGATGCAGGGAATAATGAAGTCATCAATTTTTGGAGCACAAAGGGGGAGCGTGGTGGGGGGAGCCAATTAAATCAAGTTGTCAAATGGGCAAAAGCACCAATTGATTTAGATTTTGATAAAACACCACATTTAAAATACATTTTCATCATACCTACACGATCTAAGCCTTACTTATAAAATTAAGGGTGTGAAGCCTTAGCCGATTATTGAGAGCAACACGTCTAAATCTTGCGGTGGATATTCAGATGGGATTAAGAGCTTAACTACGTGAACATTAGGTACTGATTTATACTTGGAAACGTTCCTATGTTCTGTCGTCGAGGGTTAAGGTCAGAGATTCAGGGAGAGGATCTTCTCCCTAATATGGGGTTTGTTGTATGCCTTTTTGATTTTTTTATTGCATTACTTTATAGTCCTTAAAGTTTGACTTCAAGCCAAGTACATTTTTATTGTACTGTATAGATCAGCAAAAGTATATATATTAGCAAAAACGTAGGCGTAATTAGTCAATTGTGCACTGTATGCAATATTCAGTCAGCAATTTGCCTTCCAATATTGTGATCATACAGCACTGTACTTTAATGTGCTTTAGCCAGGCAATGGGAGAACTTTGAAGAAAAAAACAAAAATGCTTTCTCATTGGGCTGACATTGGATTTCTGCAGTTTCTCTCAGACTTGGCCTTAATTATAACAGTGATAAGGAATGATAACAGAGTTTATGACTAAGTATATGGGATTGCATTTAGTAATGAAAATACTAATTGCCGCACCTTCATCCCTTTTGCAAAAGAAAGGTGAAATATGTATTCACTGACACAGGGTTTTCAGTTCATTTTTTATCCAATAAAAGTTTTTTGGAATATTAATGACAAATGCAAGTATAACGCACATTTCTCCCCCCCCCCCCAAAACACCTATGGCGCTTACTAACGGAACAAAAAACAATATTTTAATATCATAATCTGCAGCTCTTTGTCAATCCACTGCTGAATTAAGGCTTCGCCATGCCATGCCATGTTGGTCATGGAGGTCGTTTGACTATACGGTACTTCACCATGGTGATAAATGCAGTCTGGTGATGGGCAGTCTGGACTAAGTTTAGATATCACTCATCACTGATGATGTTAGCCATAGCCAGGATTTGAACTCCGGTTCAAAATAAAGTGCGCTAACCACTGCACCGCTGATTCACAATTTGTACCATACAATAAATGCATTTCTTACAGAGAGAATCTCAGTAAACATTCAACGTTGGACACTGTTGGCATGCGGTTGGAACCGTTGGACCGAGGTTAGTTCATCGTTTGCACAACGTTCCGTGTTTACTAGGATGGTGGTTGTTCACACCACTGTAATCCATGGCTTTGGAAGCAGGGTTTTGTCCACCGTGCAATTGTGTAGTGTGTGAAATGCCAGTCCGACAAGGTACAAGGAGGGCAGTGAATGATACTAAAGTGCAGCTGAAAAAAACAATATCCGTACTGCTGACGCATTTTTCAATGTTATTCCGTTTTTCGCGAGATTTTTTCCAGTTTCCTTCCACGTACAAACATATTCAAGGAATTGTCCTAATTTCCAAAACCGTAATGGGAATGTCTTGAGACGGCGAGGCTTTCTGGGATCGAGAGATAGTTCCTGTACAGTTAAATGCTATATCATTCAAATTTATATTGTATAAGGGTAATTGACAGCTGTATTGCTCTTCCATATTTTACATTTTTGTAAAAGACTGCAAGGCTACAACGTTTGCTATATTGTGCTAACATTCACCCAAGAATATTTATCTTAAAAAATAATCTACCCAGAAGCCTAAGTAATTTTAAGGTTTATCTTGCTTGAAACATTTGATTATATTTTCTTTTTGTAATGCCGTCTATTCTTGTAATTATATGTTGCACGTGAGAGGGAATGGAGTTGCCCAATGGCAATACTGTAGCCCTAAAGGTACAAAATTCACCTTTGCAGTATCATAAATCCTCTGCATGTACTGCCCTCTGCAGGAATGTTGTTGATCAGCAGTCCATACCACCATCGACATCATCATGGCTTTGCTATGATTGGAAAGCCTAGACGGTAGCTAAAAATATATTATTTGGCGATGGGGGGGGGGTAAAATATCCAAATACAGTACAGTAGAACCCCTCTTAACAAAGGTAATTGGTTCCACGAAACCGCCCGTTAAGTGATTTGGTCGTTCAGAGAGTCTAGGAAATACACGTTAAAGCCTTAATTCGTTCGAATAGCATCGAAAGTTCACCCAAAAACGCACTTTTTAATATTTAAACAACGGATGTTAATACATAACGATGCTAACAACATTATAAACACATAATATTAAAAGAACATGGTTAGTAAATGCATTAATTCATATTTACTGGACCGACAACAGCCCGTCGTTAACAGGGAATGGTCGGTAAGCGAACACGTTGAGCTCTTCACTACTATACACTATACACTACTATACACTACATACACTACACTATACACTACACTATACACTACACCACTATGCACTACACTATACACTACACTATACACACTACACTATACACTACACTATACACTACACCTATACACTACACTACTATACACTACACTATACACTACAATACACTACAACAACACTACACTACTATACACTACACTATACACTACACACTATACACTACACTACTATACACTACTATACACTACACTATACACTACTACTATACACTACACTATATACACTACACTATACACTACACTATACACTACACTATACACTACACTATACACTACACTATACACTACATACACTGCACTATACACTACACTATACACGACACTACACTACACTACTATACACTACACTATACACTACACTACTATACACTACACTATACACTACACTACTATACACTACACTATATACTATACTACTATACACTATACACTACACTATACACCACACTACAACACACTACACTACACTATACACTACACTACAACACACTACACTAGTATACACTACTATACACTACACTATACACTACACTATTATACACTACACTATAATACACTACACTATACACTACTATACACTACACTATACACGACACTATACACTACTATACACTACACTACTATACACTACACTATACACTACACTACTATACACTACACTACTATACACTACACTACTATACACTACACTAGAACACACTACACTAGTATACACTACACTATACACTACACTTTGGGCTCTATGGAGGCCTGTCGTTAAGCGAATAGTAGTTAACAGGGTGGTCGTTAAGAGGGGTTCTACTCTATTTAAAATCAGCTGAAGCCTCCTGCAAGTCACGTGAGTTCTGCGTGTCCACCCCCACTCTGAACCTCCTCCCTCTCCCCGCCCCTGTGAAAACAGACGCTGCTCTGTTGCAGCAGTGTCGAGGGCCTTGTGGAGCCTCGGCCTCCCGATCCTCATCTCTCCTGACCCTTTGCTCCTGTTTCTCCATTCATTTCCCATACTTCTCCATCTTATTTCCATGATGTATCTTCTCTCTTCCATTTGCTGTTGTCCCCTGTTATGTTTCCATGCTATAACATTCCTGCGGAGGGAGCTGGTAGGAACGTTGGCTTGCTCGGTCAATGGCCAGGGTCAACGGCGGCGTGGTGTATTCCGCAAATATGTCCGACTGTGAGGGCGGGCACAAGCCGGCGTGAGTAGGTTAAACGTTGAGTTTTATAAGGGCACCACGGGTGACCAGCCCTCCCCACCCAGCCCACCCCTCCCACCCCCACCCAGCCCCACCCTCCCACCTAGCCCCTCCCNACCCAGCCCCTCCCCACCCAGCCCCTCCCTGTACGACAGACGGACGGACACAATAATCCCCTGTGGGCTGGTGTAACCAGGAGGTTCCTTCCGTATTAACATCGTTGAGTGCACTCTCCCCGTTCTCCGTGGTGTGTGCCACGGGTACAACGATTCAGACGTACCTCGCTTTATTTGCGCTTCGCTATAATTGCGCTTTTTAAAAATCTTGTATCTCAAGATAAATGTCGCATGAGTAATTACGTACGTACATCATTTACAATCTGGTTTATCATCATCATCTGTAACCCCGCTTTTTGCGTGTGAACTTAGCGAGTCAGTCGGCGTAATTTTAACTTTTCTATTTATTTACGTGCATCGTTTGTTTAGGCATACTGTAGCTGCCTTGCGCGTTGAATGTAGTGCAGTTTAAACATGTTTTAAGGCTTTACATGCATTCGCAAGTGAATTAAAAAAGCACGTGACTCAATGTATTGCTATTTTCGGTTTAATTCGGTGCTCTGCTCCCGAAGGAGCAATTAAACCGAGGTTCGCCTGGACTCGGATTTTTTTTGGTAAAATAAAAATATAAGTAAAAAAAAAGTTTTTTTTACATATGTTAAATACAATTAATGTCCACAAACAAGAGAGTACAAGGTTGCCACTTGCATAGGACACGTGACAGACTGACTCGCCCGAAGGAACACGTTCACCGATTGTGCTTTGTTTACAATATACCTCGTGACTAAACAAAGCCGCAAAGCATCGTGGCGTGTCAACATCTGCGACAAAGCCATTTAAAGAACATTGTATTTTCGCATAATCGTCACCACGCCACTGTTTCTAACAATGGATTCACACTTTTGAGTTGAAGCGGCGCCTTCATAAGTGCAACAGTGTTCTGAATGAAAAAATATCATTTAAATGAATAGAGAGTGGTAAATCCTGTCCTCTTCAGAATTACAGTACTATAAACAGGATCATACTTAAAAGGAGATAAACTTCATGCAACACTCACATGTGATGTCCGCATGTGGTAGAGAATAAGCATTTAGACAATTTGAACTGTGGCATTGAATTGTCGGCACACATTCCTAATAAAAACGATGCAAAATTTAAATAAGTTTTACTCTTTCTGGCAATACAACAGGTGTTAAGATGCTCAGACACCAAATATATGCCTTTTGCAAGGAATATTTTTTTAAATCAAGTGGCAAAGCACGCAAACAAGCATGCTCTGCTGATAATAAAATACGCACTGTCATTGAAACTGATTGGCCTACACCAGAAACAGCTTAACACCGGTTTTATTGCCATAAAGGGTATAAAACCTATTCTTATTTGTAATAATTTTGGATACTGGCAAAACGGTCCAATATATATATTCATTATATATACATAAAAAACTCACATTCATCAATAACACTGAGTTAAAGTAAAATTTTTTTATTAGGCTGTGGTGTCGGCAATAGGCCTTCTTCGTAGCACATAGCAATGTTTTTCTATTGTTAATTGTGCTTGTGCACCGCTGCCAGAATCACAAACAAATATTCCTGATATACTGTGTACGGTACTGGTACTGCTTGACACACGGGATTGATGCGTTCCTGGAAAAGTGCGCATCTCAAAATCGCGTATGTCAAAAGCTATTTTCCCATTAGAAGTCATGGTAAAGGGATTTCACTCACACTCGCAGACACAAATGTCGGTTATGTTAATGTCATAAATGTGTATGATGATGATGTAGCTAATAATTGCAGTTATAGTGCAGTGCCAATCATAATGAACTGGTGATAAAGTGCTTCATCCTGATTTATTATTTAAACCATGCCTCCCACGTCGCACATGTCGAGGCACCACTACAAGATTATGGCTCAGTAAGGAAGTCATTGTTGCCCAAATACAGTCTTCAAAAAGAATACTATATATGTACAATATGCACAACACGTAAATAAACTCAATTGAAAAGCTAAAATGTCCTTGAGTATACTCAGCCGCAGGGGTGACAATGCATAGTGACCATCATACCAACAATGCGGCGATGATAACTCTAGGCCCTCTATGCATAAGACGAAGCACATTTGACGTTCCCATCGGTGTTTTGATCTTCCCTGAATGGCCACGAAAGACTCGGTATCTGGCAAGAGACAGCTTGAACTTCCACACCCCGTACACAAACGGCTTGAGAGGATTGTTGTGGAATTTACAGCGGAGCATTTTTGTTTTTATTATGACAGGAGTTTTAGGCTCACCACTTCACAATAATCCTTGCCCACGTTTGCCATTCACGGAGAAAGCAAACATCAATCGACTCCCCCTGTGACACTCAGCCGTCAGCTTTGTATAATACCTGTCAAGGAATACACGACGCCACTGTTGTAGCGTCACATTCATGGCATTTCCATGGGGGGGGGGGGGTTGATGCGAGCCTGGGGAATTGAGAGACGGGTTTCAACCGGCGTGGCAAAGGGCAAGAGGTCATCGGTTGTGCATGTTGCGCATGCATCAACATCTTTCCTTCTCCTTCTTGGTTCTTTCGGTAAAGTTACGTATTATATTATATTAGTTTATATATTATTTTATTATATTACATTATTTATTATGTTTCTTTTNATTATTTTATTATTTCCCTTCTACGTGACTTTACCGAAAGAACCAAGAAGATGAATCCCTGCAGTCACGAAAGCTTTAAATCACCATGCCAACGTTGGTCGCACTTTACACGACGTTTACTGGGGATGCGATGCCTCTCCTGTCTACCACTGTTTGAAACCCCACGAAGTGATTACATCACTGAAATTATTTGAATTTTAAAATATAAACTTTTTTTTTCATGACCGCACTCTCTTTTCGATCACAGCAATCTGCAATCCGTCACTTTACTATCTCAGCAACACTAAACGTAACTCCCGAAAACCACCAATCATAAACTCAACATAGTCTATAAAGGTACTGACAAAATGAGTCGCACTGCTGCCAGCTTTAGAATCTTAGCCTCTCCCAGCATGCAATGATTTATTCTGTCAGCAGCCATATTTCGTTACGTTTGACACATGAGCAGCGCACAGACTGGAATGTGAGTTCGAATGCCCATTTTTAGGGCCATCAGAGCATATACTTTCACAAGTCCTTCAATGTGTTTTTCGGCTTGCGCCTTGCGCTGTTCAGCACGACGGCATGATGTCCGACGTTTCGCTCCGCGTGCTGGGTTCTTCGCACTGAACCACACGCTTCTGATACGTGGAGCTCGAAACGTCGGACGTCGTGCCGAATAGCAGGCGCTACGAGCACACTGGAGCGCTAGACACCACAACCATAAATACCTGCACGGCAACTTTTTCACCAGGATTTATTTTTTATTTAGAACAGTTTTTTTGAGGCAAGAGAAGTCGTTTTCTCCCGATATGCAATCCTGTGCTGCGAGTCACCTGTGAATTATTTTTCAAAGATTTGTTTATCAGACCACAGTGTATGTACTTGATTCAGATAGGTCACCAAAACTAGGGTGGGACTTTATTGTCATCATCATCATCCTGCGTAACAAGTCCATTGTAGCCACACATACATGAGTACTGTCCATATTGGCCATCACAGATGAGAATAATGTGTTCATCATCTTGTACAGCACTGTAAAAAAGTTATTATCCACAATGAGGTTAGATCGTGTACATATTGTGGGTTTACTCTCCAACACATCGATGTTTCAAGTTTCAAGTTTCATTTATTCGTATAGCCCTGTGAGCCATGCTGCTCTTGAGTCGGGTGCAACCGCAACAAACAAAATATGAACAGAGAACATCTTAAAGTGACGACGCGCAACAGAAACATCCTGGATAAACTAGAAATCTTCCATGTGCTCGATTTGCTCGATTAGTAACGAATTGGCATGTTTTCTTTACGTGACAGACCTTACCAATTGGCTGTGTCGCGTGGTGGTTGTGGCGGGTTTAACGACACATTTATATTAATGCGATCTAACCCAAAAACCTCTATTACGGATAATATTGGTCGAAAAAGCCTTTGTGTTGAAATAATTATAATTATTAAAAAAAAANCTAATATTACAATAATTATTGTAATATTAGCTTTTTTATAATCAGAGCGCCTTGCACGCGATAAACTATTCACATCTCATCTCAGCACATTCGAAAGGGCCTCACCCGTGGCAGCTGTCCTTGTGTGGCACGAAGTAACTCAGACCTGGCCGGCCTGTAATGTGCGTATGTGTGCTGAACTTCTTTCGCACCGTACGCAGCCAACCATGTGAATCGGAGGTGTGGGGGGGGGGGGAACAAACTAAACACAACAGGCAGTTCTAAATAAATCAGTTTTCAATCTAGATTTAAAAGTGGCTTCCTAATATCGGAAGGAGGAGCGTTCCAGACGGCCGCAAAAGCGCATTGAAAGCGCGCGATGCGGCGACCGCTTTGTTCGATGGCTAGCCAAAAGCCGCTGCGAGGATGACCGGAGTTCGTGTGATGGTTTATGGTCCTTGATGAGATCATATTGTGGTTCATTTGTGGCAAGCGTTTTG
The DNA here is from genome assembly GCA_018977245.1 of Lethenteron camtschaticum. NCBI lineage: Eukaryota > Metazoa > Chordata > Hyperoartia > Petromyzontiformes > Petromyzontidae > Lethenteron > Lethenteron camtschaticum. The sequence goes on along the minus strand of MU249620.1, from coordinate 2,045,061 downwards.
CGTGTAATGAGTGCGAAAAGTGAGCAATTGAGCCAGCCGTTGACCGCCATGTGTGGGCCCCATTGAGCAATTTATCAGGAAAGTTTTCGAATTTGACAAAACGTTAGCCGTGACGCCAGCACCACACTGGTCATTTGGAATGATGTCAGGGGGTCTTTAACGTCCACCGCGAAACTGATGGCGTGCATTTTAATGCCTTAATACACGGTCGTCCGGACGGCAGAGGTCGCAAACGGGTTTTGATTCCTTACCCGTACCCGTACCCGGCCGCACCAGGGTTGCAAACTGGTACCCGATACCCGGCTACCCGTACCCGGCCGGGTATCGGGTAGGGCACGGGTACCCGATTGCGACCTCTGGGATGAAGCCATGTTGCAGGCGCGGGTGGGTTGATTCTAGGAACTTGAATTGTGAGAAGAAACAAGATGTTGGGAAATGAGTGACAAACGGTTACTCACCAGTGACTCACGGCCTACCCGTACCGGCCGCACCAGGGTCGCAAACGGCTACCCGTACCCATACCCGGCCGGGTACGGGTAGCCGGGTATCGGTACCCGGTTGCGACCTCTGCCGGACGGCCAGTAATAACCAGGGCAGCCCGCTCTGCAATCCGAGGCGAATGCGCCACCACTGGGCATGTGACGGCCCACAAGATAAGTTATTAGAGATGGTACCCCCCGCCGCTCCCATTAGGTCCAACTTCCGAATATTATTCCTACAAAGTCATTGCAGTATCTCGATCAATTCAACTCGTGCATAATTAATTTCAGGCCATTAGTACTGTCCTGTAATACGTTACAAAATGTCTGATTTCATCCGTCTGAATAAGCAATTGGTTTGCTCTGGAAAATAGATTTAAAACACTCTAAGAAATAAGTATAGATGTACCGTAGTGGTTTGTAGATACTCAATTGGTGTATAATGAAGGTGATACAGTTATATTGTTTGTACAGTGCTGTATGGTGGACTTTAACTACCCATAATAAGGGACCATCCATAAATGACGTCACGCGATTTTGGACGATATTTGACACCGCCCCCCCCTTCGTCACACGGCGTCACAAAAAGTCAGACCCCCCCTTCAAATATGACGTCACAAAGCTCTGCCCCCCCCCAAATAAAACATGCTTCAAATCGCTTTTACTATTGTGCGTATTTAATGTGGCGCTGCACTCTGATGTTGTAAAATAATTTTTATTCAAAAGTCTATTTAATTAAGTAGAACGTGTTGTCTATATTTATTTAAAGTTGCGCATTTTGATGTGACGTCACATTTCTTAACCCCGTCTGACCCCCCTAGGTGCGTGACGTCATTTATGGACGGCCCCTAAAGTATTTGGGTTAGATAAGTATAAAATGTGTCGTACCCTCCACCACCCGACACAGCAAGGGATTTGTCACGTAAAAAACGCGCAAATTAATTACTAGTATAGTGTTATGTGTGTGTAGTGCACTACTTCACCCACCGGTGTGTTGGAGAGTAAATCCACAACATTTACAATTTGAGTACGACGTTTCGCTGGTAATTACATCCAGCATCATCGGGCGATTTGTCAGAATAGACACATTTATACTTACGCGATCTAACCCTAAAACCTTCATTATTATTGGTTGCGAATGCCTCCGACGTATTTAACTACCCAGTAGTTCCAACCATATGCCAACGTCGGCCCAACGTTAGCAGGCTCACTGGGTATAGAGCAAAGCCAACTTCTGAGTATCTATAACGACATACCGTTGGCACCGCGGTGGCTAGGAGATGTTAACTTACTCTTAGTTATTTCGGTAAAGTCACGTAGGTAAAAAATGAAATTAATAAAAATAAAACAATAAAACAATTTATTAATTTCATTTTTTACCTACGTGACTTTACCGAAAGAACTAAGATTATGAATCCTTGCAGTCACGAAAGCTTCAAATCTAGAGATGTTAACTACCTCGCCTGGTATACAGGAGGTCGTGGGTTCGATCCCGACCCTGACGCCTGCTGCATATTTGGAGTTTGCGGTGTCTCTCTCTCTCTCTATCCATGGTGACGTGGATTTTTCTCCAGGTCCTCCGGTTTTTCCCTCCACATTTAGTAACACGAGTATTTGGCTGCTATACATTTCCACATTATAGGCCACTTAATCGAGATGTAATTTGTGGCTAGGTTGCTTTTGAAAAAGAGCTATACAGCTCAGTGGGCCTTACCTGGTAAAGTGAAAAAAAATGGCTTAGTTTATAGTTAAGTTGAAGTGTGAATTGTAATAGAGTAATTAAATAATGTTTTTATTTGCGAAAAGCTTTGCCGAGTGTCGTGACATTTTCCGGACAGGTCCTGGATTGGGTTGTTTGGTCAATTCCTTTTTGACCTAAATCTGAATGCCAGAAGAGTTATTTTTGGCTACAGCCTTGCGTGCACGTGTATACACAGTGTGTTCAGACGTATGAACGGGTAGACCGCAGTTCCTCGTCGATTGGAAGGTCGCATGCGGTGGGGTAAAGTGTGGGTACTTGCATCTTTTCTAAGATGTCTGGCCAGCGTGGAAGAGTAGGCCAAAGTATCCCACTTGTGGAGGCCCCTTCTGCCAGCAGGGAAGTGAGTGAAAAATTGCAGGCGCGCCTTTGCCCATTACCCTTTTAAATTCAACAAAGAATTATATTTGGTTTGGATATGTATACGTAACCTTTAAACTAAACTGCACAATTATGGTAAACAGTATATACACACATTAAAAAAAAGGAAATACGTATCCTGAATATATATTTCATGAGGGGGAAAAAAACATTAAATTGATGTACTATACGACCTTGTCAATAAAGTGTACGTATAATTTCCTAAACATTGACATTGTTGTTATGCATCTTACACTCGCTCCACATGTTTTGGAAAATTGCACAAAAGTTAAATTAGTAATCCTGCACAGTAATTTAAAAATATATATGATTTGCATTCATACACGCGCGCGGTATTTTATTATACATTTCTAAAGCAAAACACGTGGGGCATATATTTCAAAGGGAAATATAAAGTTGAAATGTCACTCTTAAGCGTACGAAAACAGAGAAGGGGCCATTACTGATTATATAAAACGTAAAGTGCTCTCAATCACCTTTGACCTCAGTCCACATATTTTGCTTTAACACTTGGTCATCATTTGCAAGGGACCTTCAGCTGCGAGCCACGGATGGAGAAGTACGCACAGAGGCAACTATTCATCCCTTTACACACTGCCTTCTTTGTTTTCGGCTTGGACAGCGTTGAACAAAGTCAAAACAGGGTGTGCAAAAGCGCATTTGTGTCCTCATGGCAAAATCAAATGAATTATTATATGCCACGGCCGCTAATTAGAATCCCCGATCACGTGATGATTATTCGTGAATCAAGATGTTTGGCTGATGAAGATGTGCGTTAGTATTTCACATACTTGCATACATGATCGTGGTGTTTGATGGAAGTCAAACACTAATTATGGTCATTGTAGTCGTGGTAAGAACGATGATAACGATGTTGCGGCATTGATAATTATTGGCATCACTGACGATTACATTCAGCTCTCGTTATAAACATAAGCAGGTGAAGTCTCAGGGCATATATCTCGGGTTGATGATGATGATGCGAATATTTAAGCACCAATCGAGAGGCACATCAGAAAGGGATTAGCTTCACGGGAACTTAGTACATTAAATGTGTCATTGATAAGGGGTCCCGTTAAAATGTGTGATTATAAAGTATAAGTGCAAGATAATTTATTTTAGCAGCAGCACAAACCATTGCTGTTTGTTAGCTAATCTGGAGGTAGGTGTCGAAATACACTTTTCGTTTTTTTCTGTATCTTAATATCAATGTTATGGCCACGAAATATGTGTTCACATTTTTTTATGAATCCAAAAACCGGACCTCAATACAAGATTTCGGATGATCCAAAACATTTTTTTGGATTGATCCGAAAATGCCACATCATAAGAAGTGACATTACTTTTTTATTATGTTTTTTCCAACATGTTTGAAGTTATTTTGGCAACATGAGGCATCAACTGTTTAATACGTTATTCAATGTACAAAAAAACATAAACATTACTATATTGTTTTATTGAAGGAAAATAATTACCAACTAAATCTAGGTTCAATAATGTATACGTTTAAAGCCAAAATTATGACTTAAAACATTACATTTGAAACTGTGCTTTAATATACGAAAATCTGTAACCCAAAATAAATATGAAACCCAACTCTACCGCAGATATAAACTCAGACGTACCCTTTCTTTTCTCCTCGAATATATTTACATTTGTGTCACAGCAAAACGGATTTTCCTTTGCAGAGCCACCTGGCCACAAACGATAGCCCAATGAAATGGCTCGTTATGTGGAAATGTATAGCAGCAGCCAAATGTCTAATCGCATGATTCTCAATATGGAGGGAACAACCGGTCGGACCCGGAGAAAAATCCACACGCAATCACGGGAGAACGTGCAAACTCCAAACACACAGGCGTCAGGGTCGGCATTCAACCCACAACCTGTTGGAAACCAGGCGAGGTAGTTAAACATCTCGCCGACGTGGCACCAAGTTAATCCACAGCGAGCCACAGCGCTGCGCTGTCACCATACAATGGACACAGTCTCAGCAGGTGCTCTCTTGAGCACGCGGCATCTGACTCATCCATTATCCCACGGAAACAACGGAGGCCCTTGTCATCGGAACGACGGAGTTCAGGACGGCGAGGAGGCAGCGACGCGGACATCAACGCTCCTCGCAAACACTCGCGAAGTTCGCAAACTTGGCTGAATCGATATTGCTGGTACGAACCACCTGGTTCCACCAGCCCACAGGGGATTATTGTGTCCGTCCGTCCGTCGTGCTTCGAAAAACGGGAGGGGTGGGGCTGGGTGGAGAGGGGAGGGTGGGGAGGGCTGGGTGGGAGGGCGGGGAGGGGCTGGGTGGGAAGGGTGGGGCTGGGTGGGGAGGGGAGGGCTGGGTGGGAGGGTGGGGAGGCGGGAGGGATGGGTGGGAGGGTGGGAAAGGCTGGGTGGGAGGGTGGGGAGGGCTGGGTGGGAGGGCTGGGTGGGTGGGAGGGTGGGGCTGGGTGGGGGTGGGAGGGTGGGGCTGGGTGGGGAGGGGCTGGTCACCCCGTGGTGCCCTTATAAAACTCAACGTTTAACCTACTCACGCCGGCTTGTGCCCGCCTCTCAGTCGGCCATATTTGCGGAATACACCACGCCGCCGTTGACTCAGGCCATTGACCGAGCAACCCAACGTTCCTACCAGCTCCCTCCGCAGGATGTGTTTCTCTCCGCCAAATTGCGATTCCTCGCTCCTTCATCTCGTCCGAAAGTCGCAGACAGCCGGCCGCTCGCGTGCGGCGGATTGATCTTTCACACCGTACGTAGCCAACCGTGCTAATCGGAGGTGCGAGCTCGCTATACGGTATCTCATATAGCTTACTATACGGTATCTCAAATGCATGCATGTTACGTATGTTGAATTTCTTTCGCACCGTACGTAGCCCACCGTGCTAATCGGAGGTGCGAGCTCGCTATCCGGTGTCTCATACACAGCAATACCCGATTTACGTCTCCCCCTTTTACACCGTTTCGCAATAAAGTCGTTACTTTATTAATTATTAACGCCGCCACTCGATGTGCATCGCCTCTCCGCCTCCTCCACCACCTGCCTGTAAATCGCTTCGATTCACGTCGTTCCCATATTCCTCGTCACACCTTTCAGGAACGTATCCCCGACGTATATCGGGGTATCCCTGTAAACTGGGCATACGGTATCGTAATGGATTCATATTTGGAGTTTTCATGTTCTCCCGTGGTCGCGTGGATTTTTCGCGTGGTCCTCAGGGTTTTCCCCTCCACATTTAGAATGAAGATGCGTTTTAAAGGATTTGGTTGCTTTAGACGTCCACTGGATAAGCCACTTCGTTGGGCTACCATTCGTGGGCAGGTCACTTCTGAAAAAGAGCGACATAGCTCAGTGGGCCTTACCTGGCAACAGAATAAACACTGCTCCTACCAATCGGTCTAATCGTCATCAGAATATTTATTTATCCAGGAGGAATCCGATAAGCTACAAAAGCCCTTTTTCACAGATGTCCAAGACAGAGGAGTTCCGTCTCTGAGTCTCGCCACAAAGCCACGGCCATGCCAGCGGGTTCTGCGAACGTGTTGGCACGCTTCTCTGTTATTAGCCAAAGCCGCGTGTCGTTATTGTTTTGCTAAGGTGGAGGGTGGGGTGGTTACACAGAACGATTAATGAACGCANCGGTGACAAACGGCAAATGTCCCATCAGCAGCTTGGGGGGAGGCGTTGAGTGATGGTCACTGGTCACGTCAACACGTGGCATGTCGCCCTGTCGACACGAGCGGGGCGTGCCTCGCACTCAAAAACAATCCGCTGTCGTGCCGGTGATCGCTCAGCTATTTGACCGTGGGGTGCAGTTCGAGGCCAATGTATTTTACACAAAAAGGTGCGCGCGCACGCGCCTACACGTTTCCGTGGCTCGACGTGCCATCGAGTTACAGTTCCACGTAAAAAACTAGGAATGTTAACCACCCCCCCCNTTCCTCCGCCCCCCCCCAAAACGTTGAGCCTACGTCGGGTTCGACGTTGGTCCGACGATTTCAAGCGCATGCCAACTTCGGCGCAACTTTTGCCGTGTTTACTTGGGGGCCGGGAGGTACTCCCATCCTGGTCCTTTGCGTTGCCGTGACCTCTGCGCTCTTGTGCCCGATGTATTTCGACGTGGAAGAAGTTCAGAATTTGCCCTTCCCATCGAGTCGTTGCGGCTTCATCACGGCGGTTGGCCGCGATGCGTGTGCTAACATCTGTGGGCCACGTGATGGTCGAATGACCTCCATGGGTGACGAGTGACCTCTGAGCCGCTCCTCCCCCCCACCTTTACTAACCAAACAAGACTGACCGGCGCGGTGAAGTATGGTCAAAACAATATCTTCGAGACCCACGTGGCGTGGAGAGGTCGTTATCCAGCAGTTGAGTGACGGGGGTTTCGTAAATTATTGTTTTAGAAGTTATCATTCTGTTACATTGCACAGGTTTGTCGAGCACTGAAAGATATTTTGAATCATTAATGTGACTTGGGCATGACAAAGACCTCACATCCCCGCACCCTTTACCCTCGACTCCCATCATGCATCGTGGGTTGGCTTCCCTAATACCTGCCATGTTTTTGTTGTTGCAGGTAAGAAGGGTAAAAATCACAGACAATGTCACGGGCACGTGTATGTCCCACTGCGTGTGGGGAGCGGTGGTGTAGCGGTTAGCGCAACGCTGCGCTACGAACCCGGCGGCCCGAGTTCGATTTCCGCTCACGGCCAACGTCGGTGATGGGATATCTGAACCGATCCTGTGCCTCCTCTAGGTTGACTCAGCCTCAAATGAGTACCTGGTACGGTGTGTAAACATCGCTCACTGGGGAGATATAGGTGACCGGGCGTGGTGCTGGCCACCCACCCCCTCCTGTGCCGTGCCGGCCTTCGTAGGTGCTCCTCGCGAACAGCACTTGCCCCGACAGTCTTGTCAGGCTACACGGGGGCGGATCCTTCTTTGTCTTTGTGTGTGGCTACTGGGCAGGCGACTGCTCCGGCTGTGCAGAGCGTCAGGGCGTGTTGTGGTGGTTGTGGTTGCTGTTGTTGTTGTTGTTGCCCTGCACCAGAGGTCGCAAACGGGTTTTGATTCCTTACCTGTACCCGTACCCTACCCGAAATGAGTGATGGACGCTTGTGTTGCGCCCGAAACGTCGTGATTTATTTTATTTTATACCTACGTGACTTTACCGAAATAACCAAATGGTGACTTCTTCAGGCATAACGTTGACATGCCACGTATGTCATAATTTAATGATTACCCCCCCCCTCTTGTGTATCTGGTGCCTCCATTGCGTAAAAGTCACGTGTAAAAGCGTTCGCTAAAACAAATCTGTCCAGCAGAGCCATAAGGGGCTGAACTATTTGACTCTACCCAGGGCTTCCACATCTCTTGGGTATTGTGGCCCCTCCATTCCAGACTCCCCACCATCAACAGCGCCGGATGTAGCACATGTTGTTATAAAGGGGACCTAAATATTTAAAAAACACGTAAATATTAAAACATAATTTTTTTTACTTGCACAGGAAAGTTATTGTATTTTTCATTTGCTATACAGCCGGATAATACGACAAATCGCTAACCTTAAACACCCGGTCGTTCGTAAAATTCGAAGGCGGTGTAGTACTATAGTAATAGAGCAAGTGCAGAATCACTGAACCGGAATTGATAGCTTGAACGCATTTAGCGCGGGGCCCTTGAAAGTGCGGGGCCCGTAGCGACTACATATGTAGCGACTTAACTGTCAAATATCGTAGCTATAACATATGTAGAGGTGTAATTGCGCATGGCTACGAATGTTGAGGTGTGATTATGCATGGCCACGGATGGCCAACAAACACAAGGGGCGGGGTTACGGCCGTACACAAGGGTGGCGCTAGCACCGACGTCCGCATGTGTATCCCCACGGGCCCCCCTCGGGGCGAGTCCTATAAAAGGTGATGAGCTCGAGGGCTCGAGGTCGGGACTCAGCTTTAACCAGTGAAGAACGAAGACCTGCTAGTATAGGCCCGGAGCTCCCCTGGCTCGCTGTCCTTCTAAGGGCCGACCAGGGCAAGCCGGTGGCGTGGCCCGAGAGCCCAGACGAAGCTGGTCTGGTGACTCAGGGAGCCGGGATCCAGCTTAACCAAGCTGGGACAGATAGCCTCCCTTAGTCCCGTAGTGGAGGAATTGGTATAGGTTAGAGGGGTTAGCTGTCGAGAATCCCTGTAGCCAAGTGACCTGTACAACTGTGTTGGTGTAATAAATAAGTGTGCCTCCGATCCTGTCGTCAAGCCTCCATATATACTTACTACATCTGGGGTCAGAAGTAAACGTCCAACGATGGACACACGAGGGACGACACGTACCAGGGAGTCGGAGATGGAAGACGCCGCGGCCGATTCTCCACCAGTGATGGCCGGGGTCGAATCGGAGCAGCCGGGGCCGAGTACGCCCGCGCCGCTACGACAGGAGGAGGGGATGCGTCGGCCGAGAGACTCCGGCTGGCCCACTCCCGCCTGGCGGACCTGCTCTACGCCGCGGCCGCCGCGTTGGAGGAGATCACGCGGCTGGGGGCTGGAGGAGCAGCGCGGGTCGACGACGGCAGCCGGCGCGGGGCGACGTTTCCCGCCACCCCGACGCGGCTCGCGGTCAAATTTCCCGCCATCTCTACAGTACGAGCGGAGGGCGGGGCCGGCCCGCGTCACGTGTCTGCTGAGCGCCAAGCACAAGCCGTGACATCATCAACGCCGGCCGGCGCGTCAACATCAGAGCGACCGCGATGCCATGTGCACGGCCCGCCCACACTGTATCATCGGCGGGAGCGACGGAGAGCGTTCTGCGGCCACGGACGCCGCCTTACAACAGCGTCTGCCGCCTCTTAAAGAATTTGTCGGCGCTGACGGAGACTGGGGCGGCTTCAAGAGGCGGTTCATCGCTCATCAAGAGATGGCGAACTGGTCGGACGCCGAGGCTCTACGCGCGCTGCCAGCGATGCTGGACAACGACGCCCTGGCTACCCTCACCTCGGCGCCGAGGGAAAAGCGCGCCACTCTACACCTGGCGTTGCAGCTGCTGTCAGCCGTCTATGGGCCGCCTTCGGACTGCAGGCAGCTGTTCCACGATCGGAGTCGGGGCGCCAACGAGTCACCCCTGGCCTTCCGGACGGCTCTCCTGGCTCTGGCAAAGGCTGCTTTCCCAAGGATGGACGAGGAAGGAGTGGATGCCATGGTGGCAGAGAAGCTGCTGCTACTCGCTGACGAGCTGGACGTCAACGTCCTGGCTCAGGACGACGCGGAGATGTCGTCCCTGCTGGTCGCGCGCCACATCCACGGGGGCTTGCGGTCCCTGCGTCGGAAGGCGGCAAAGGGGCGGCCGGCCATGCCATGGCGACACCGCCCTCCCATCGGAGGAGGTCTGCGGGGTGGAGCGGCAAGGGCAATGGAGATCGGCGGCACCGCAGGCTCGGAATGGACCGAGCCGCCAGGAGCAGCCCAGGTCATCTGGGGCGCTCACACGCTGCTACAACTGTGGCCTGCAAGGCCACGTTGCGTCTGGATGCCGGGCTCCCCGTCAGCGCGGGGCGACACCTCGTCAGGACGCCACGCCGTCTTCTCCCAAGCTCCAGCAGAGAAATACGGCGAGTCGCGGCACCTCACACGTTTGCCCACGCACACATCCGACACACACTCACGCGCGCACCTAAACAGGGTTACAAATTCCCCGTCCGTCGCGCGCGATTGTTCGGTAATGCGGCGAGCGCTCCAACCGGGTCAGTGGTCGGAGCTCGCCATCGTGTCGTTGCTGCGTCGGCGGATCATCTGTCGTGGTCGGTCACATTGATGGGTAGAGGTGCGGATTTTAATTGACACAGGGGCATCGGCGACCATTATATCTGATTTAATTATAACATCCTTCCCGTTCAAAGTCGTCCCTTGCTCCCTGTTGACGTGCCGTGCTATGCCGCTAACGGAGGCTCTCTGGGCATTATTGGCCAAATCCGCGCCACTATCTGCATTGGGGACATTAAATTATCCGGCCCTGTTTTGGTTTCCTCCTCACTCGCGGTTCCGTGCCTGTTGGGGACGGATTTTCTGGCCAAAATGCCCATCCGAATCCTTATTGACCAAGGGTGCATTGAGCTCCCGTCGGGCCGACGCGTTACATTTCTGTCTTCCCCCACCACGGAGCGTCGGGCGTTTGCCACCGTGCAGGCGCTCGTCACAAAACTGTGCGCGTGCCTCCGGGGGCTCAGATGCTCGTCCCTCTTAGGTTGCGTCGGTCGTTTGATGCAGGGTTGCGGATCGGGGGGTCTTGTTGGGTCCATCACGGGCCGGGGTCAATGGACCCGATTTGCTCGCGGCTCAGACTATGGTGAGAGGGATGGGGACCCCTTCATTGCAGTCCTTAATGTGGGATCGCGAACGGCCGTGGTTCCTCAAGGGACCGTGCTTGCACACGCAACACCGGTGCCCTGTGAGGAACCACTCGTGGGTCAGGTATCCACCGATCCCCCGTCGCGACCGCATTCGGACTCTGATGACGGATGGCTGGATGCGCTTTGCGCGGGTTCAGTGGACCTGTCTGACTCGCAGCGCGCGCAGCTGCGAGTTCTCCTGAGCGAATTTGCTGACGTTTTTAGTCAACACAAATTTGATATTGGTTGTACAAAATTGCTGCGACACCATATTGACACGGGTGACAGCGCGCCGATCCGCCAAAATCCTTTTCGGTTGAGTCCCGCCGAAAAGGATCATGTCAAATCGGCTGTTGATGACATGCTAGCCGCCGATATCATTTCCCCTTCCACCAGCCCGTGGGGCGCGCCGATCGTTTTGGTGAAAAAACACGACGGCTCACTGAGATTTTGTGTTGACTTTCGGCGTCTCAACAAAATCTCTGTGGCAGATGCGTACCCGCTTCCTCGGATGGATGAGTCGCTCGACGCCTTGGCCGGTGCGCGATTCTTTTCCACCCTTGATTTGCTATCTGGATTCTGGCAGCTTCCTCTGGATGACGAATCGAAACCTAAGACTGCTTTTCGTACACCACAGGGCCTCTTCCAATTTAACCGTTTGCCGATGGGTTTACATTCTGCGCCGGCAACTTTTCAGCGGTTGATGGAATTGGTCCTGGCAGGTTTGCAATGGGATTCGTGTTTGATTTACTTAGACGATGTCATCGTCTTTAGCAAATCCTTCGAGGAACACCTCCAGAGGTTGCGTGCTGTTTTTCTCAAAATGCGGGCTGCCAATTTGAAATTTAAACCACAAAAGTGCCATTTACTCCGCGAATCGGTGCGATATTTGGGTCACATTGTCGGGCGCTCGGGATATCCACTGATCCCGCCAAAACGGAATGCGTCAGCTCCTGGCCGACTCCCACCTCTGTGGGAGAGGTCAGGAGTTTCATTGGGTTCGCGTCGTATTATCGGCGATTTGTGGCTGACTTCGCTACGATTGCGAAACCATTGCATGCCTTGACGTCCAAGGAGTCAGGTTTCATTGGGGGCCGGAGGAGGAGGCTGCTTTTCGCGCCCTCAGAAATGCTTTGGTGGGAGCTCCGCCGTTGAATTACCCGGATTTTTCACAACCCTTCTTGCTCGATACTGACGCAAGTAACACGGGCATCGGGGTGTGCTGTCCCAGCTCATCGGGGCGTAGAGCATGTGGTGGCTTACGGTAGTCGGGTACTGTCTCCAGCCGAACAGCGGTACTGCGTTACCCGTCGGGAATTATTGGCCATTGTTTATTTCATTCAGCAGTACCGCCCGTATCTGTACGGTCGGCGGTTCACCGTCCGTACAGATCATGCGGCCCTACAGTACGCCCTGCGGGTTCAACAACCATCGGGCCAGTTGTCTCGATGGTTGGAGATCCTCCAAGACTATGACTTTGTCACCACATATCGTAAGGGTGTCCGCCACACGAACGCTGACGCCCTGTCACGATTGCCACCCACTTCGGAGTGCGCGTGCCTGTTGGGTTCGGGGCGTTGTAGGCCCCGAACGTCACCACCGATTCGGTCCTCGTGGCCGCTACCGATGCGCCTTCGGCTTCGGGTCCTATCGAGCAAGAAGGGAGGGATTCGTTGCTGGGGTTGCCGGTCGCGGAATGGGGACGCCTCCAAATGGAGGACACCTCCCTCCTCGCTTTGCGCCGTCGCGTCGGGGGGCTGGTCAGGGGTGGAAANCGTTGACTCGTGGGGGTTGTTCCAGGGTCTTTTGATGCACTGGGATGGAAAAACCCGGCGCCAGCGGCTTGTGGTGCCTGTTGCTTTAAGGGGTAAGGTGGTATGGGCTGTTCATGAGCGGCTTCTGCACTTGGGGGTTCACAAGACCTTTGCCACGCTCCAGCTGGATTTCTTCTGGCCGGCATGGAAAAGGACGTGGGGATCTCTTGGGGTCATGCACGCAATGCGCGCAGAGGAAGCCGCCTGCGAGGGGTCCAACCCTCCGCTGCAGTCCATAAAGTTTCCCGGTTAACGAGCTCGTCGCTCTGGACATACTTGGGCCATTTCCCGCTACGCCCAGGGGCAATAGGTATTTACTAACGGGGTTGAATACTTCACGAGATGGCCTATGGCCTGGCCCCTGGCGAACCAGTCGGCAGCAGCCATCGCGGAGGCCTTTGTCCAGGGCTATGTCCTCGACAAAGGTGCTCCGGAACGGCTGCTTACTGACCAGGGTAGGAATTTTTCTGGTAAACTCCTACGTGAGGTGTGCGACCTCTTGGTACGGAGAAGGTTCGGACCTCTCCGTATCACCCACAAACTGACGGATGGTGGAACGGCTGCATCGGACCATCACGTCCATGCTGTCCCAGCAGGTGTCGGTATCCCAGACGGATTGGGACCTCCGCATAGCCGGTGTGTTGCAGGCCTACAGAATGGCTCCTCATGCGGCCACCGGATTTTCCCTTTCTTTTTGATGTATGGGCGCGAAGTTAACCCCCTGTGGCGACCCAGCTGAAGCTCTCGGCGCTCCGGCGAAGTCTAACTTGTCGAACACATTAAATTTAACATCGCTAAATTGTCTGAGGCACGGGAAGCGGCCGTGCAAATTCTGAACTCCGCCAGAAGGCGAACGAGAGGCTTCGGTTGGGCGGGTGCAGGTGGTCAAATGGGAACCAGGGGACAGGGCGTGGTTGCACTGTCCTCAGGTGCCGCTGGCAACCTCGTCGAAATTGGTACGGCCGTGGCGGGGGCCAGTGGAGGTCGTGCAGGTTTTGCGGCCGCAATGTGTTCGCGTCAAATGGGGAGGCGCCGGTGGTATGTGCACCCTCAAGGTTAAAACCATTTGTCGCGCCGCCCCGTGGTTCACACACACACACGCATGGCCAAACGTGTGAGGGTGTCGCCGACTCCCGTCGTCGCTGCACTCGCCTAACCTGACGCCAACTGTTCCGTCCCCAGGTGAAACAGGAGTGACGGGTCCACACCACCAACCCCTCCGGAGGGTCGGGGTCACTCGGCAGCGACGCCTGACTCTCTTGCACCCGGACCGTCAACGACCGTCACTGAGCGTGCCAGGACGGGCCCTTGTGACGGGCCCGCCGCGCGGACGCGCGCCAAAACGCGCAGACTATTGTGAGGTCGGCCGTTGGGGGCCTTGCGGACAATGGGAGGGTGGCGTCCGGAGTGTGTATATATGTTGGTTTTGGGGTATTTATTCGGGGGGGGTGCGTCGGGTTATTTTTTTTCTTCTCTCTCTCTCTCTTCCTGTTGTTGTTCTTGTTAAGGTTCTCTTGTTCTTGTTAATAATTACGCGAGGCACACACACGGGTTTTTGTAAGGGATGCACCTTTATTCTGATTTTTTTTTGCAGCCAGGGACGGCTGCGAGCTGTACAGGGGGGGTGATGTAGAGGTGTAATTGCGCATGGCTACGAATGTTGAGGTGTGATTATGCATGGCCACGGATGGCCAACAAACACAAGGGCGGGTTACGGCCGTACACAAGGGTGGCGCTAGCACCGACGTCCGCATGTGTATCCCCACGGGCCCCCCNTCGGGGCGAGTCCTATAAAAGGTGATGAGCTCGAGGCTCGAGGTCGGGACTCAGCTTTAACCAGTGAAGAACGAAGACCTGCTAGTATAGGCCCGGAGCTCCCTGGCTCGCTGTCCTTCTAAGGGCCGACCAGGCAAGCGGTGGCGTGGCCCGAGAGCCCAGACGAAGCTGGTCTGGTGACTCAGGGAGCCGGGATCCCAGCTTAACCAAGCTGGGACAGATAGCCTCCCTTAGTCCCGTAGTGGAGGAATTGGTATAGGTTAGAGGGGTTAGCTGTCGAGAATCCCTGTAGCCAAGTGACCTGTACAACTGTGTTGGTGTAATAAATAAGTGTGCCTCCGATCCTGTCGTCAAGCCTCCATATATACTTACTACAGTACTACTAAACACGAAGTTATACTGCTACATNGTAGTACTTAGTAGTACTAGTAGAAGTAGCTACATATGTAAAGTAGTAGCTATGTAGTATAGTAGCACTAGCTATACAGTAGTAGCTACTTTTGACTACTACATACATAGTAGTTGTACTACTACTATAGTAGCTACTACTACATATAGCAGCTACCTACNTATATAGTATAGTATACTACTCTAGCAGTAGTATGCAGTGTATAGTAGNTATCTACTGATATGTAGTAGTAGTGTACNTAGTAGTAGTAGCTACTACTATAGTAGTAGTACTAACTAGNTATAGTAGTATTGCTACNTATGTAGTAGTGCTACTACTATCTAGATTAGTNCTCTACTGATATTAGAGTAGTAGCTACTAAGCTGCTACTACTNGATATATGTAGTAGTAGCTACTACTATCTAGTAGTAGTAGCTACTACTATCTAGTATCTAGTAGTAGTAGCTACTACTAGATGTAGTAGTAGTAGCTACTACTACTGATATATGTAGTAGTAGCTGCTACATATGTAGTAGTAGCTACTCATACTAGCTACTACTACATATGTAATAGCTACTTTTGCTACTACGATAATCCGGCACAGGCCATCACCCCCGGGTCTATTGAAGCCGAGTGTTGCCACCTGTCCAGGGATCGGCATCTGCGTTCGAGTGGCAGGAATTGATTCTCGCCCGAGATGTGGCGATATTGTTGCGGTCCGACTTGATGGCACCACGCCGCGCGGTCGTGATTCATTGATTGATGATTGACCGAGCCGAGTTTGCTCCGGTTGGGGGTGGGAGGGAGAAAAGTTGTCAACCCGACTGAGGCCGCCACAGTACGCAGATCTGTCACGTGAACACACCTCTCAACTCAACGTCAGTGTTAGTAGCAAGGCGTTCGTTTCATGTTGTTCATTTGTGTGCGCGAGAAAGACGTTTGTTGTTGCCGCCACGTGGGAACGACGTCCCACATCCACCCTGCCACGGCGTCTGCCCGCCTCCTTTCACGGCATCCCCCCCCCCACCCCGGGTTGAGAGCTCGTTTCGAACCCTGCCTTGACGATCTCGTCAAGGGGAGCTCTCCACCATCGGCACGCCAAACTGCGGTGTCACCCTCGCAGCGGCAGCGGCCACAATGCACCGTGCGCTTCTCGCGGCCGTCTGGAACGCTCCTGCCCCTGGCGATATTAGGAAGCCCCTGGAGGCTACGCACTTTTAAACCGTCCAGATTGGCAAACTCATTTCTCTGGAACTGCGTTTTGTGTGTTTCGTTTGTTGTCCTTCACCCCCGTCCCCCCCCCCGCAGCTCCGATGAGCACGGTTGGCTGGGTACGGTGCGAAAGAAGTTCAACGTGCATTTAACAACACCCGCGAGTCGCCACTAAGTGGCGGTGACGTCACCACGGCGCCTGTGCCAGGCCGGGTGCACCTCGATGCCACGCGAAGTGTCGAAGGCTCGCTGCTGGCAGGAGGTCACGGGACAGACCCAGCAGGTTGCCACGGGTCGACCGACTTCGACGACTGAGCAGATGTCCCCCCTCCCACCACCTACTGTGCCAACTTGCTGCACTTTATCCGCCCGGCGCTCCGCTAAGGTTGTTGTGAGACGTCGCTTCTTCCTCTTGCCCTCCGTTGTTGCTGGAGGGCGACTGCCTCCAAGTGACCAGCAGTTGCAGCAGCGTCTTTTCACGAGCCTCCCTCCGTGATGTCTCCCCCATATGTGCAGAGCTTCAGCCGCAACCAGTGCCTGTCAGTGCCCCCATGTCCCAGTGTTGCACTGCCCCTACAGTTGAGCATCGATGGTACTGCCAAACATTCACTTTGGTGGGGGGTGGGTGATGGGCGGTGGGTGGTTTGTCTGCACGTTATCAAATGTGCCTATCTCACTGCGCACTAAGTTAAGCCAGTTATTAATGTTTCACGCGTTGGGCCGTAACATGAATAGACCCCATTTGTGTCACCGCTTAAAAATAGCGTGACTCCTCTATTATTGATTGAACGCATGCTCGAAGCAAATCGTGAGGACGTATCGGGGAGTCGCGCTGGTCTCACAGCGGCAGGATATCATCGCGATTCACGGACGGGTATGAGATAGTCGTGACATTAAATGCTTATTTTGTTTTTGTTATATTTGTTTTCTTTGCCAGGGAGCCGATGAAACCCGATTCAGCACTTCAAAATCAAAATAAACTGAAACACTTTCTCATTATTTATGCCGTGTCATTTTATATGTTTAGCGGTGAAGCGAGTATTCGGCCCATCCTTTAGAAGACAACGTCTACAATACTTGAACAAGTGGCTCTTACTTCGCCCAAGACGTGACACGTGGTTCTATGTAAGTGGAATATCAAGAGATGGGAGATGCACAGGGCAGTATGCCCCATGTGGCGTCACGTGGCTGAGATCTTGAACAGATTCACGGTTGCCCTACAAACGTTATTTATATTTCGATTTAAAGCTTTCGTGACTGCAGGGATTCATCTTCTTGGTTATTTCGGTAAAGTTACGTAGAATGTAAATAATAAAATAATAAAAAGAAACCATTATAAAATAATATAATAAAATATTATTTTATTATGTTTAATTTTTATTATTTTATCATTTCCATTCTACGTACTTTACCGAAACGAACGAAGAAGATGAAGGTTGGCATGGTGGTTGGAACATCTGGACCAACGTTGACCCAACGTAGGCCCAATGTTCCACGTTTTTGCTGGGACGTCAATGCAATTTGTACGAGCCACAGTATTGCTGAACACATTGCCACCGTGTAGGTTTTCGCGGTCGCGCTGTATCGGTGGCTGTGCCCGGTATTGTCTGGCACAATGTACCAACAGTCGCTCTGCCTGGCATAAAATAATAAAATAAAACATAATAAAATAATTCTCACGACGTTTCGGCCACAACGCAAGCAGCCGTCCTCAGGTGAAGAACAGGTCTGTCGGAAAGACAGCGTCTGCATTCAGACGCTGTCTTTCCGACAGACCTGAGACGTGCCTGCGTTGTGGCCGAACGTCGTGAGAATTATTTTATTATGTTTCATTTTTATTATTTTATTATTTCCTTCTACGTGACTTTACTGAAAGAACGAAGAGGATTTATATTCACACACAACTTGGTATAGCAGCACACGCGTTGGCCCCTCATATGTACAATATTCGACAGAAGTGTAACGAACGTCACTGCAATGGGTACGAGCGCATTTGGATCACTCAAACCATTGCCTCTGTTTTGTTGTTGTGGTTGTGTTGTTGTTGTTGTTAAATCCCCCATCATCGCTCTATTCATGACGAGCGCTAACTACGTGACTTTACCGAAAGAACCAAAAGTTAAAAAAATAATTTTATTTTAAATAAATATTTTCTAACAATTTTTTTATTTAATAATTAAAATATTATTTTATTCGTATTATTTAATAAATAAATACAATTATTTCATTTTATTTCTACCTACGTGACTTTCCCGAAAGAACCAAAGAGTATGGATTCCTGCAGTCACGAAAGCTTCAAATCAAGATCGCTAAGATGATGTTATTCTTGCTATCAAATTCTCCCGCCAATGCCCGAAATTATTTCTGGCAGAGAACAGCCCTGCAGGACCTCGTCCAGATATCTTATTTAATGAATGAATGAATATCTCTCTCCGTTACTCAGCTCTGTGACATCTTATCTTATCTGAACGGAATTTATAAAGCGCTTTAAACCCATGCGCTTTGCAAATAATTAACAACGGTACGTTTGAAGGTAAAGATGGAGACGTGGTGAATGAAATAGATGAGAGAGGAAGCAATATGGGTAAATCCGTGACGCGTGGAATGATAATGAATGGAATTCATGAATGGGGACTGAGTGAAAGCCATCTAATGATAATATAAAGAGGGAACAGCAACGGCAGTGGTGGTTATGAGTGGGAGATTAAGGGGTCGTGGGGTGAGCAAGGCAACAATAAGTGTGAGTTTTGGTGAGGAGCGTAAACTTGGTGAGCCTGATGTGGAGTGGGAAGTTCGTTCCAGTGAAGGGTGGTGGGGGCGATTCGAGAGAGAAAGAGCGAAAGCGTGGATTGAGCACAAGGAGGAGAAGGGCGAACAGAGAGACGTTGACTTTTAAACAACTTTTATTGCCGCCAGCAGCAAAATCACTGGAGGCGATTTCGATATGAAATACACAAAGTGACCAGCAAACAAATGAAAATAAACACTATAAATCCACGCGCTGTGGCGCTAAAAGCACCGCGCACAACACGAAAGAAAAGTCACGTGGTGGTGGTGGTGGTCATCGCGCACGCCACGGTGACAGCGAGCGCTTCAGAAGGTGAACACGAGGGTGCCGTCTACGCTGGTACAGAGGGCTTACAGAAAGAGAGAGACAGCAAAGATTGAGAACGCCTTCTCAGGCGACGCAATAGTGGCATGTGAGTTGTTCATACGTGGATAGCATTGTCAATCCAGGTAACCGCGATCTTGGATGTGATGATGAATTGTCACAAAAATGTTTTGGGGGTGTGGGGGATGGGCGTGATTGAATCCACAAAATTTCGTCCCAACGGTTCACGTAGAATAATAATTAGCGGTTTGTATTTTAGAGGTATAATAACAAAACACACACTAAGCAATCTACGCACCAAATGTCATTTAAACTTACGCAGGGAGGAACACGCGTGCGTCGCTCGAAAACGCTCATCACGCAATCTGCGACGCCTTTCCTCTTTAATAACCCCACGTCATTGTAACCATATATAACCCTATTCCATATATGTGTGATCTCAATAACATATACATGCACATTGGCGACATGGATGTGGCGAGCCAAAGTAATTCCCGGAACGGCGTTCCGAGTTCTTCCCAGCTGAAATTAAGCGGTGGATGTGAACATTTTTTTTTATTTTTTTTNCTTTGAACCTATCTACGTGACTTTTACCGAAAGACCCAAGAATACGGTGGATGCAACAGTATTTTTTATTTTATGTTTCGCTGGTGATAGCGTGAGAGAGACAAGAGAGAGAATTTGTTGGTAATAATATCTGAGAGGTCTACAGCTGCCCCACCTTGACAGTCACGTGCTTACCCCGGTCAACGTGCAACGTTGAACGAACGTTCGTCCAACGTTCGTCCAACGCCTCAACCGCACGCCCAAACGTTGGCCCAGCGTTGGGAATGTCTAACCGGGTAGTGTTCGGGTGTTGATTCTCTTTGGACTGGAATGCCCATGGCTTTGAACATGGCAAGCGCGCGATCCGGACGGTTTTGAATGGCAGCGGTGGTGGTTTATATTTAGCATCTAATGAGAGAGGCCCGATTTTAATTATTAAGTATACACTGTATAATGGAGTGGAGGTAATAGCAGCTGTTGCCGCGTGCTTTCTCTTCTTCTCCTTCTAAAATCATCGTGTCTCATTTATATTGATGGCCTGGGCACAACAATGACTTCTCGAGTGGGCAGTTCACAAGACTCTTAAGTTCTCTAAGCAACTAACACCTGTAGCACCCAAGGCAGCAATTAACACGTAGGGTTGGGTCGTACCACGTGAACTTGGGGGTGGGGGGGGGTTGTGAAATTTGCAGGGCTGCGTCCACTATCAAAGTGCCGCCAACTTAGACACTCCCCGACTTTACAAAAGAAGTGGACTCATCCTCGGAATTGATCGCCGAGGCAATATTATTATTATTTTNATTGGTCCGAGGCGCTGCGAACATTTGGGACATCTAAACTGGTCGACCTGTGATTCCACGCGTACGTAATGGACTGCGTTGCACTTCTTCCCAACCGTACGTAGCTAATCGCGCTAATTCGGAGGTAGCGGGGAAGGACAACACACTCGACGCACAAAGCAGCTCTAAATAAATGCGTTTAAAATCTAGATCAATCTAGATGAGGACGGCTGCTTGCGTTGTGGCCGAAACGTCGTGAGAATTAAATGTTTTATTTTATTATTTTATTATTTCTCTTCTACGTGACTTTACCGAACGGATCAAGAATATAATCNAGAAATAAATCATAGCTCCGTGGTTCAATATCAGAATGAAATGTATTGCCACTGCAGGAGGAATCCAGAGATGTACAGCTTTTTTATCAAATGCCTGGGTCGGGAAGAACGTAACAACAACAAAGAGTACAAAAACGTGATAAGTTGTGCAGTCAAGAAAGGTAAACAAATCACCCAAACGCGTACAAATACAATATTACACCATCCCCATCCGACAGACAAAGCCCCACTGAGGTATGAACTTATTGTTCAGAAGCAACCGCCACGAACGATAGCTCAACAAAGCGGCCCATTGTGTGGACATTTACAGCAGCAAAACAATCTAAATTATCTCAAATAATCTAAATGATCTCAAACAATCTTAATTATCTCAAAAATCTAAATATCTAATAATCGAATTTATCTCAAATAAAAATTATCTCATAATCTAAATTATACCCAGCTCTCAAGATTCTGATATTGCACTGTGTTTGAGTTGTACGCCTTATGGTGTCATCTGGTCCAACACCAATGGGGACTAGGCTCTAAAGAAAGCCGTCTCGGGTGTGGACCAATCAACTTCAAGGACAGTGCATATTATTATCATTATCAGAGTTGCTTCTTTTTGTTTGCTTTTTTGACTACTTGTGTTGTGGTTATTGCAAACATGATGCCTTGAATAAAGGTGTCAGTTTTGTACCTGCTTAAAAGGGTAAAAACATACTACTACAATTTAAATTATCTCAAACAATCTAAATTATCTCAAACAATCTAAATTATCTCAACAGTCTTGTGAATCGGAAGCGAGAGCGTTCCTGACGGCCGCGGAAGTGCATCTGGAAGCGCTGCGCAATGCGGTGACCACCGCCTTTGTTCGATGGTTATCCATTTCTCTCTCTCCTGTCTCTCTCATGTCTCTCTCTCTCATGACACTGACGGCTGCTCTGTGCTTCCAGTGTTCAAGGGCCTGCTCAAGGCGCGGCTCCGGCGGGAGCACGCCATGTCCACACACGTGTCGGTGATGTGCAGCGCGTCTTCTTCGAACGCTGAGGAGCCGGACAAGCCCCTCTCTGCACCAGCGTGGACGGCACCCTCGTGGTGTTCACCTTCTGAAGCGCTCGCTCGTCACCGTGGCTTGCACGATGAACACCACAGCCACGTGCGTGGATTTGTAGCGTTTATTTTCATTTGTTTGCTGGTGACTCGATATTTCATATCGGAATCGCCTCCAGTGCTGTTGCTGCTGCGGCAATAAATTTGTTTAAAAGTCAAAAGTCTCCCATGTCTCTCTCTCTCTCTCCAAGCCTCTCTCTTGGCCTCCATGGAGCAGTGTTTTCGAGGGCGCACTCGATCGCGCGTGGGGTCATTGGGTTGATTCGACTGTGCACCGAATGAACGAGCGGTCTTGTGCAGATCGATAGACGGATCCAGACTCACACACACACACACTTGCACGTGCGTATTATCGTGTTCATACACTGGATGTATAAACTGCACTCCGTTTCAAATTATGGATGCTACCGCGGGGTTGAATGGTTTGACTTTTGCATTTCAGAGGTCGCCGGTTCAATTTCCCGGCGCGGTAGTTGAAATAATGAGGCCAATTTCTTGAATCTCCCCCTCTCTCGTTCCCTTCCCCGCTGCTGCCCACGCATCAGTAGAGTTGGGTTAGTCACGTGGCGTGGGGTAAGGGCCGTCCATAAATGACGTCACGCGTTTTAGACGATTTTTGAACCCCCCCTCGTCAAAAAAAGTCAGACCCCCCTCAAATATGACGTCACAAAGCTTTACCCCCCCCCCCAAAATAAAACATGCTTCAAATCGCTTTAAACTATTGTCATTGTAGTGCGTATTTAATGTGGGGCCGCACTCTGATGTTGTAGGCGAACATTTCTTAAAAAGTCTATTTAATTAATAGAACGTGTTGTTATATTTATTTAAAGTTGCGCATTTTTAGTGACGTCACATTCCCCCCCCCCCTTCGTCACACATCTTCACAAATGTCTGACTCCCCCAACCCCCCTAGATGCGTGACGTCATTTATGGACGGCCCCTAAAGTGTGGGTACCCCCCTCCCCCACCTTTTCCAACACGTCTCGCCAGCGTGGAAGAGTAGGCCGAATTCCCCGCCGGGGGGGGGACTGTCCTGAGCCCCCTTCCAATAAAAGGGCCTTTCCTTGCGTGAGCCCGAAGTTGTCGATTCTCGCAGCGATGTGTCCTTACCCGAGCCCGCTTTTGAGGCCGAGTCGACCTAGGGGAGGCCCAGTATCGCTTCAGATAATCGTCACTGATGGTGTTGGTGGCCGTGAGCTGGAATCGAATTCGGCTTGGCGGGTTTGTACGCACCCCATCACCACCACCCCCTCTTAAACCCCTCCCCGGCCCGCGTGAGGCCAAGCTACGTACGGTGTGAAAGAAGTTCAACATCCACACGAAACACGCCAAGGTCATTGACACCTCGGTTTGGGCCCAATGACGCACCGATACCTTGCCCCCCCCCCGCCCCCGCTTTGCTGAGTCGTAGCGAGCAACCACAAGCCTTGGGAAATGTCAAACAGCGAGCAAGAATCCATTGCTGTCACAAAGCTCTCACGGTTTAAACCCCGCATTGTTGTACGGGGAAATTGAGTTTCAGGGTCCATACGGCGTAACGGCCATTTCAATGCGAGCGACAACAAAAATGATGTTTTTGTCTCATTTATTTGTGTTTCTCCCTTGCGATGGGACTTTGTAGGATGAACGTTGAGATTTATTTGGGGCACGGGGTGACCACTAAGGTCTGAATTGGTCTGTAATAAGGTAGGGTACGGATAAGGGGTTGACAGGTATGCTACACTACACTATACACTACACTACAATACACTGCACTATACACTACACTATACACTACACATACACTATGTCATGCCTGTGAACCCATACGGTTTTACGATTGAGAATAAAAGGGGTGCAATGCTGTTAGCAGAGGTTAAGAACCACTGTTTATAGACAACACTGCACCTCCGATTTGCACGGTTGGCTACGTACGGTGCGAAAGAAGGTCAACATACAGCACAAACGTACATACTGCCCATAGACTAGCATTACCCACAGACTTAGATGGCGGTGGTGGCATCTACATCTGCCGTACATGAAGAACCAGTGGCATCTACACCTACAGGAGATATACAACTTTTAAAGCATTCCTGTTTAGTGTACATGCCGCACAACACGTTTGGAATCGACAGACGTAAAGTTGGACTTACGAACAGACGATAGCTATTTTTTTACAACTTTAATTGTTAAATGTGTCACTTCGTACACATTTGGTAGGGAATAAAATGTTTAAGTTAAATACAATGACCAACGCTCATCACGACATCATTATAGTATCGTGCGGAACTGGCAGATAAATTACTGCGGATCTTGTATGATGTCACGGCATCGCCGCTATGTTCTGACAACCAGGATACAGGCGATATACATCCGCTGATACTGTGAGAGGCAAGGACGCTTCCTAGCTGAACACGGCGATGCCCGTGCACGTTGGAATCCACACTATGCAGGCAGCAGGGTTTTGGTGGATCTCACAAATATTATAAAAAAAAACTCCCTTCCCGTGGTCGAGGATTCATCGCCCTGGCTTCCAGGAGAAGGCGGTACAGCAAAATGTGGACCCCACCCGTTCCATCCGTGTGGGATAGAGCATTTGCGCCCTTTGGATCCGTGGGTTTTCACCGGGTGCTGCTGGTTTTCTCCCACATGTAAACACTCGTTAGCTGGCCGACAACACATCGGCGTGGTTGGCTACGTACGAACGTGCGACAGAAGTTCGTCGTGCATAGGACACCTTCATATGTAGAGGAATGCAGAACTTGGGNAGGATTTGGCACGGGCTCACCACGTGGCTGCTGCCTTTCCCACTCATCCTAGCGCCTCCGAGTCATTCTCCGTCTCTGCGTGTGAGCGAATATCCTTGGGGCGCGTTGCGTGTTGACATTTTTTGACGAACCCCAAAGTCGTTGCACGACTCCCTGGGAACAAACCCGTGTGTTCCACTTGACCCGTGAACTCGGTTCGGAGGATGAACGCGGCGTCTTATTTTGGACGCATCGGGGAGCGAGGGTGCGATGACATTTGAAATCATGGCAATAAACCCCGGCGAGAGCCGCGGCTGTCATGGTATTAAAAGAGAGCTGACTCTTAATTACGCGAACCCGTGTTTGAGACGGCGTTGAAACGCGAACTGCCACTTGCGTATTGGAGGACATGCGACACCGTGAGCGCGCAAACTCCCGACTGAACCTCTCTGTGAACGGTCGGCCATCGGGCACCTCCATTGAAGGGCTCTTGAGCAGCAAGCGTAGCGCTTGGGCAGATGTGCAGGTCGCATGGATCATATTGACGTCAAAGGAAAGTGCTGTACAGTAACAAAATTAATCGTACCCCGGTCCCATATTTGTCTCTCCACGTCCATAGTGGGTTTTCTCCAGGTGCTCCAGGTTCCTCCCACGTGAAAACGCTCATTTACCCTTTCCCGTTCCGATGACTACGTGTTCGAGTACGTCATCGCACACGTACGTCATCAGGAACGGAATCAGAAAAAAAACTAAATGACATTTTTTTTATCGGTACCGCGACTCCCACAAGGCAATGCGGGAGCGCTTGTGGCAAAATCTGGCGCCAGCTATTGCAGGGTGTGGCGGTCGTGTCACTACGGTTCTCTGCGGTGGGTACAATGTCTTTATAAAACAACAGCGCACGCCTCTCTAAATAGAATCAACGCTAAACGCTCGCGCGTTCCGAGGTTCAGCGGTGGACAGGAACTATCCTGCGGCTTGCAGAAAATGTTTATTGGCCAATAACACCTTAATATATAGAGAACCGCAGAACTTGGGGGATAATTTGGTACCGGATCACCGCTTGGATGCTGTCCTCCCGCTCGTCCGTGGTTCCACCTCGCGCCTCTGAGTCGTCCTTTCTCTCTTCGAGAGCGAGCGAGCGAACGCAAACTGCATAGCGTTACAAGTTGACATTTACAATGCTTTCCTGCGTAAACAATTGGAATTATATTTGTAATAATATCCATTATTATAAATGTGTTTGCAGTGTATGCGTTTACACACATAGACCGGCTTTACAGCAAATGGCTAAGCACATTTTTTTTATGTTTGCATCGTATTTAATAAAAACCCTCGGCTTCGCTGGTGTTCATGTTCGTGCTACCACACGGCACTGTCTTCAATTTGTCGTTGCTTTCAGCAAAAAAAGTGAAAGAGTTACAAAACCCTGCTTCGACACCAAGGGTGGCGCAGTCGGGTTTTTACATCGGGTTTTTTTNTACAATCTGAGATTGGGAGAAATCCGGTTTAATTGGTTTTAATTGCAGAACAGCACTTCTCAACGATGGGCTTCGTCCATTCCAATCTAAGGAACTCACTGGCGCCCACGATTGTGGAGAAGCTCGTGTTCATCAAGACCAACCTGCCCGCCGCATTCTACGACTACCCCGTGCCCGACGGCCACCCCGAGTACGATAGCAGCACCGACGAGGAAGCAACCTAAGCCTTGGATCAGAGTTTCGTATTCATTAAACCAGGTTTTAATTCCCCGAAATCGGGTTTAATTGTATTAAAGAAAAAAACCCGATGCCTGCCACCCATGTTCGACTCCCAGGTAATCACGTGTATGGCACAGCCCACAAGGCATTGCACCTTCAATGAGCTCGTGCCTGCCCCGTAGATCAACGTAACTCAAGACACGTGCGATAAATACCCGGATATAATTAAAGGACCGCAAAGCAAAGGAGTAACTTTAGCCTGGCCAGACACAGGTCTAGGTTTACACGCAACTTCTCCCCCCCCCCACGTGTCTGACATTGGTAGAGGAATAAGAGATTCGTTTTGAAATCAAGAAGCGGATTAATGTCACGCGCCTACACTTCTTATTTGCGATCTGCTCCAATTTTTTTTTATCCATCATCGTATCCGGTCCCAGTTGTCCCAATTATTAACCGGCGGTGCCTTGTGGGGGTTGTTTTGTTTTTTTGGCGGAGGCCCCAAGTCTGGCCGGGTGACAGGGTTGTGTCGTATCAGAAGTCAACCGCGGTGGGACTAATAACCTGTTCCCTGCCATAAGAATGTGGAATTCCAACCACTTGTTCGATGCTGCCCAAATAGAAATGTGATTGTGACCCGCTCCATGCTCGACTCACCGTGAAGGCGGGTTGACTTCACGATCTGCAGTGTGCGTTGATTTTGTTTCATTGATCTGTGTTTGATTTAGTGTACTGATCTTAAAGGTGCATTGAGAAATTATAATACTCCTGCTGTTGTGGAGTGACTCATGCAGCCAGCTATGGATGCAGGGTTTTGGTGTGCATGTTGTTTATGTCATTTATTGTGAAAATTCCGTCAGTTCATATATGATCACTGTTTCATTGCTTTATTTTGGTGATTTCGAAAAGTTATTAGTTTAGCCATGTTTGTTTGTTGTAGTACGGAGTAGACTGATGGCCTTAATCTAAGTTGTCTTGTGGTTGTTGTTGTTGTTTTTTGACTTGCATCCCACTGGGATTTTTGCACAGCGTTGGTGTACGGTGTTTTTCTGCAATATTTTGCTGTCTTTTCTTGGATTTTCTGTTTGCACTTAGTCACATATTCACTTTAAGATGTTTTCTTGTTCATGTTTTTGTTTTTTGTTTGTTGCGGTTGCACCCGATTCAAGAGCCGAAGGGCTATACCTAATAATGAACTTGAAACTTGATTTGTGTTTGTTCCCTCCACGTCAATCAAAGCTCCACCTCTCCTCCATTGCCCATTGTCTTTGCTCCCCTCTTCACTCCACTTCGGGCCGTCCTTCACCTCCCCTTTCGTGATCTCCACGCAGCCCTCTGTCGTGGTCGCCTATTCCTCAACCCTTGTAGCACGCCCCTGCCATCAGAAATCATTCTTATATTTGACAGTTTCTAAACTACGTTCAGCTCCTTGAACAAAGGCGCGCTACGAAAATGAGATAAGATCTTGATTTGAAGCTTTCGTGACTGCAGGATCTATACTCTTTGGTTCTTTCGGTAAAGTCGAGGAGGACGCTTTCATATCTTACAGTTACATGCTAATTTCTACATTAACATCACAGCCCCGGCCACTTCTTTATGACTTTGAGCTACACCCATTTCAAACCTTTTAAAACAGTCTGTCAGCAGCAGACCATGCTTTCCCACCTGATGACGGACGCTTGTGTTGCGCCCGAAACGTCGTGATTTATTTATGTTATACCTACGTGTCTTTACCGAAAGAACCAAAGAGTATGAGATAAGATGTTTGAGCTATCGGCGTACTGTCCGGACGTGAAGAAACTATTCGGGAGTCTTGTGCAGAGATGCGTCATCACTCCGCGTCTTAGGGAAGAGCACAGGGAAGCGAATATCACAGAAGCACTTCTAAAAAAAANTTCTTCAACTTTTGACACGGCAAGGTGCTGCACTCTCCCACCCACCCTGCTACTGACATCACATGCTCATCACGTGACGGTAAAATGCACCTCTGATGAGTGCGGTTGGCTGCATGCGGTGCGAACGAAGTTCTGCATACACACAAAGTGATTTTGTACTTCTCAACAGCCGTACTTATACCGCATGAAGTTCAAAACACGTTTAATATGGCGTTTCGTTGTTGTCGAGCAGTCATTGGTGACTGGGCTGGATAGATCATGGCTGATATGACGTGGAGGATTTGCTCAAAGTGCCATAGGATATTAGAAATGCATCGTGAGGAATTCTAAACAAAATTATATTCTTTTTGGGTTCTTGGTTCGTTCGGTAAAGTCACGTAGAAGGGAAATAATAAAGTATGAAAAAATAATAAAAATATAAAACAATAACAAAACATTATCACGACGTTTCGACTGCAACACCTGATGATGATTGCTTGTGTTGCAGTCGAAACATTATTGTTTTATATTTGTATTATTATTATTTATTATTATTTTATTATTTCCCTTCTACGTGACTTTACCGAAAGAACCAAGAATATGAATCCCTGCAGTTACGAAAGCTTTAAATCAAAATATATTCTCTGTTTTTTTTTCGCTTCGAATCTAGTTGGAATCTCGTTTAAAATGATTTTCTCTCCTTGCTTTTGGTGGCAGCAATGTGGTTCAGGAGCTAAATTCTACCAAAGTCGAGGCCTGCTGCTGTTCCCGATGAGAGGGCTTCAGCAAGTGAGAGCAGAGAGAGAGAAGAGAGAGAGTTCGCGTCGCGTCGCTGTTCCTTCTCCCCCTCCGTTCCAGGGTTTACTGTATGGTTCACCGTTTTTGGGTTGCGCTTAGCCACAATCGCTCTGTGGTTTAAGAAATTAAAACAAATATATAATAGCACAGTATAAACCACACCGAACAATAGGGGGTGGGGGTGGTGGTGAGTCAGCCCCCTAATGTGTTTGGAGAGTGTGTGGCAGGTTCAAAACCTCGGCGAAGGGCTTTTTCATAATGTGGTCTCCACAGCCGAGAGCGTATGAGCTCGATGATCTCTCACCACTGCTTGAGTATTCTTCTTGGTACAAAGCAAACGAACCCGATCACCTTTCCAAAATGTTCTCAGGAAGGATCGAACGTGCGTCGCCGCTCCTGTATAGCAGCGAGTTCTTGACTTTTACAGCCAGCCACGCACCCCTCTAGTTCTCAATCGTAAAAGAAAAGTACGATGTTAATAAACACGTAGGGTTGATAATTGTTTTTTACCCTTTTATCTGGCAACAAAACTGACACCTTTTTTTTTTAACAAGGAGACATGTTTGCATTGACCACAATACCTGCGGTCGGAATACAAATAAGTATAACCCGTAAAAACAAAGTTTTTCACTATAAATCCTTTATATGCGTGGCGGCTAGAGTCCTCTCGTTCTCTGGCTTGAGATGGCTGCCACCTATGGGTAAGATGATTGTCTGCCAGTATTAAGCAATTGGTAATTAAATATTTA
Source organism: Lethenteron camtschaticum (assembly GCA_018977245.1). NCBI lineage: Eukaryota > Metazoa > Chordata > Hyperoartia > Petromyzontiformes > Petromyzontidae > Lethenteron > Lethenteron camtschaticum. Next base: position 2,015,169 of record MU249620.1, on the reverse strand, counting down.
ATTTGTTTCCCTAAACAGTGTAAAATTTTGGAATTTTTTTTCACGACATTAATTGTCTCGATTGGATCACGGGAAGTGGGTTAAAAAACGACCGAAAGATTTGCACGGTCGTAAGCGTGCAAGCAAGCACGCAAGCAAGCAGGCAAGCGAACTTAATATAAAGGATAAAAAAACAATCTGATAATTGCACTATCCTGAAATTGATTGGTCCACCCCGAGACAGCTTTCTTAGAGCCTGTCTCACGTGGTATTGGACCAGATGACGCCAAAAGCATGTAGGGGTTTGATGAAACAGTAGTTGTACGTACGTGCCCGTGCTTAATGTGTGTATGATTTACCTTCTAAATAAAATCTTCGTCCGACCCCAGAAAGGGCTCTCAACCAGACACAACTCAGCACTGCTCGAGAGGAATATGAGCCCACTGAGTTTTCTTCCGCCCTTTTAAATCCTTTATATTAAGTTCGCTTGCTTGCTTGCGTGCTTGCTTGATCGACCGTGCAAATCTTTCGGTCGTTTTTTAACCCACTTCCCGTGATCCAATCGAGCTGTCATTTTCCACACAGACTCGTTGTGCGTGACAATAATTTTCGTGAAANTTTTTTTCCTAAATTTTACACTATTTAGGGAACAAAAAAAAATATTTAATTACCAATTGCTTAATGCTGGCAGACAATCATCTGACCCATAGGTGGCAGCCATCTCAAGCCAGAGGAAGAGAGGACTCTAGCCGCCACGCATATAAAGGATTTATAGTGAAAACTTTGTTTTTACGGGTTAATTTTTTAAGAATGCGTAGAACGTACACGTGCTCTACTGTATTCTCAAAAACGATCATAATAATGATAATATTCATCCACATCGTAGCTTTGAATGTTGCATAATTGTGTTCACCCCATCTGCATAGCAAGTTGCACGCAGGCGCTAAGTGACGACGCAAGGCTTTAGCTTCATGCTCCCGTACAAATGTGAAGGTGCAGTGGCGTGGGGAGCGCTTGAATGTGTGAAGCTGGAGGAGGCTTGGAGAGAAAATACCCAAAAACTTACGGTGGAATTGCTCTCAACAGGACGGAAGCTGGGCTGTTGTTGTAATCACGGGCAAAACATTGTACCCAAATTGTAAATGTCGTAGTGGGTTTACTCTCCAACACACGCCGGTTAGTGCTACAGTAGTCACAAATTGGTCACGTTTTGTTCCCGTGACAAACCTCAACTAGTTGCCGTGTCCGATTTGTGGCCGGTTTAACGACACATTCATATTTACGCGATCTAACACAAACCAAAAAAACCCAACCTTTATTATGGATAATATTGGTCCCGAAAGCTTACTACTACTAAGTGGTAAACTTACCTTGTTTAAAATGGGGTGGGTGGTGAGGAGGGACGTACAAAGATAAAGATCCCCCGTATAGCCTCAACAGACTGTAAGGGCAAGTGCTGTTAGCGAGCACCTATGAAGGCCGGCAGGCACACGAGGGGGTGGTTGGCCAACACCACGCCCGGCCGCCTGTCTCCCCAGTGGCGATGTTTACACACCGCACTGGTACTCATTTGAGGCTGAGTCGACCTAGGGAGGGCCCAGAACCGGTTCAGATAATTCACTATGTAACACAATTTTTGTTCCTGGATACTAAGTGTTTTTTTATTGATTATGCCTAAAAAGTATAGAAAATGGCTATTATTCCCCACACATTTCTAGCAAAGATAAAAAAAAACAACGCATTAAGAAAATCCTAATTAAAAGCAAGTCTTTTTTTTAAAGTAAGTTTTCAGATTTATTTTAAAGTGCTTCATGATTCTGAAGCTCTCGGACCCCCTGGCAGGCTGTGACACAGGCGAGGACCGTAAACACAACATGCGTGTGTACATGCGTATCTACATGTGTGTGTACGTGTGTGTGTACGTGTGTACGTGTGTGCATGCGTATGTACATGCGTGTGTACATGCGTATGTACTTGTGTGTGTACGTGTGTACGTGTGTGTGNCGTGTGTGTGTACATGCGTGTGTACATGCGTATGTACGTGTGTGTGTACGTGTGTGTGTACGTGTGTACGTGTGTGTGCGTGTGTGTGTACGTGTGTGTGTGTGTGTGTGNACGGGTGTGTGCGTGTGTGTGTACACGTGTACATGTGTGTGTACGTGTGTGTGTACGTGTGTGTACGTGTGTGCGTGTGTGTGTACACGTGTACATGTGTGTGTACGTGTGTGNGTACATGCGTGTGTACATGCGTGTGTACATGCGTATGTACGTGTGTGTACGTGTGTGTGTACGTGTGTGTGTACGTGTGTGTACGTGTATGTGTACGTGTGTGTACATGCGTGTGTACATGCGTATCTACATGTGTGTGTGCGTGTGTGTGTACGTGTGTGTGTACGTGTGTGTACGTGTGTGTGCGTGTGTGTGTACATGTACGTGTGTGTACGTGTGTGTACGTGTGTGTGTGGTGCGTGTGTGTACATGTGTGTACATGTGTGTGTGTACGTGTGTACGTGTGTGTGTGCGTGTGTGTGTACGTGTGTGTACGTGTGTGTGTACGTGTGTGTGCGTGTGTGTGCGTGTGTGTGCGTGTATATGTGTGTGTACGTGTGTGTGTACGTGTGTGTACGTGTGTGTGCGTGTGTGTACGTGTGTGTGCGTGTGTGTGTACATGTGTACGTACGTGTGTGTATGTGTGTAGTGGGACGGTAGTGTAGCAGGTAGCGCGCTGCGCGACGAACCTGCCAACCCGAGTTCGATTCCCGCTCACGGCCAAAATCAGTGACGATTATAATGATCTGATCCGGACCTGGAGCCTCCGCTGGGTCGACTCAGCCTCAAATGAGTACCTGGTGCGGTGTCTAGTAAACATCGCCACTGGGGAGACAAAGGGGCCGGGTGCGGGCCTTCCCTAGGTCGACGCTGGCCACCCACCCCACTCGTGTACCGTGCCGGCCTTCATAGGTGCTTCTCGCTAACGGCACTTGCCCCAACAGTCTGTGAAGGCTACACGGGAGGGATCTTTGATCTTTGTTGGATAGTGCACAATATCCCACCTGACAGCATGCTGATATATCCTTGAATTCAGACACTTGTTAGATATGCGCAGGACTTTAAATACATAATTAGCCGTGTCTCTACTCTACTGTCAACTTATTTAGTCTGTGGCCGTGGATGATTATTTACATAGTTGTTGTTGTCGTTGCTTCAGCTAAAGAAGCATTGGGAAGGCGTTCATCCAGCAGTGGATGGGCAACGGCTGATGATTAGGAGGGAGGTTAAGTATAAAACAGCGAAATGAAGCAACGCATTTTAGTTCGTAATGCGATGTTAAAGTATGGAACTCATCTACGCAAGCGTCTCGTACACATAACATGATTCCATCACGGTTGATCGATACGGGCCGGCAATAACCCTTGCACCACTCTTAACTAAGCCGCTTTACCGCGTGACCAACACGTGCGCGAATTGAGCTCAGGATATTTGGTAATACATGCGTACGCGTTTCATTCTGTATTCATACCCCAGCCGCCAACACACGTTATGCGTTGAACGCGCAAAGAGTGATCCACAAACTCTACCTCTTTGTGGTACTGCTGTCTGTAAAGGGTTAACATTTTTATTTATTAAGTATATACATTGCATATGCACGGTTTCCCATGAGTATAATATATTCGCGTGCATTTTTAACCTTTATCGGTACGCCTTTCACTATGCACATGCCCACGAAGGATATGTATTAGGTCATCAATTATAATATATAATAATACTTAATTACGTGCATATATATAATGCCAATGGCAAATGATGGCGGGCATATGGTTTAACTGCAATAAAATTGATGACCTTATCTTTAGTTTAATCCTGTCCCACAAGCATTACCAACTTCTCCCCCCCGCCCGCCCGGAACTGCAAGTGGACCCAGTCCTGTCAACAAGTTTATCACCGGAATTGGCATTGAATGTCAATCGGCGTGACTGTAGTAACTCATTATCGCAGGCGAACGAAATTACCTGAATGTTTACTGAATGTCTGATTCAGCTTGCCGTGCGGCAAATACAGAAGAGAGTACTCACAGCAAACAACAAAATTACTCCGAACAAATGTTGAACCCCAAAACGGAATTGAGCAAACAATTCGACATGACGTGCTTTTGCCACTCGTTACGAGGATATATCGATTACCTTAAGGCCAATTGTAGTTTTAGAGTTCCTTACGGTCGGCCACTGAGATGCGACGTGAGAAAGTGTGAAGAGGACGTGTCACCTGCACACTGCTTACGAACGTCACGCGACCCATGATCAAAGTTCCATGGTCAGATCGCGTGAATAGAAATGCGTCGCTAAACCCGCCACAACCGAGAAAGGTTCATTTTAGTTGAGGTTTGTCACGTAAACAGAACGTGGTCAATTTGTGACTACTTCAGCACTAAACGGTGTGTTGGAGAGTAAACCCACTACGACATTTACAATTTGGGTACGACGTTTCGCTGGTGATTGCAACAGCCAGTTTCACCAGTCGATTTCGCCGGAATTCATATCGGCACCGGTACACGTGGGCACACCAATGCTCCAAACACGGTGAAAGTCCTCTACTCAAGGTGACCACGGTGAGTGAGAATATCTGTCACCAAAGACATATTTTTATTTGAGCAGGGTAGTCCCACTGAGCTATGGAGCTATTTTTCAGAAGCGACTTGGGTATCATGAACGATAGCTCAACGAAAGTGGAGTATCGTCATCGCGTGGAAATGTGACAGCGGTAGCCACATGTCGACCGCCTTGCTCGTCTTGCGCGTGTGGAACTCTGTCGAGCGGCGCGCGCGATGCCACCGTGTCTCCGAACGGAGACGCGACAAACAAAACGTGACCGAGGTGGAGAAAGTTTGGAAGGAGGATTCCAGCGGAGAAGGCGGACAACCCATGCGAACGAGCATTCGGCGTCACGAAGCACAGGACAAACAAAGTACCCCAAACCAGGTTGCGAAAACGTGGACATTCGAAATGTCTAAATAATGATAATAATAATGATGGTGATGATGGGGAAGAGTTCGTCACGGACACATTGGCTGACCGCTCTTGAGACTTGACACGAGCACGTGCATACGTCAAGCGGTTGCGATTCGTCGACAAAGCTCAGGACAGATGATCATCAAAGCACGGGCTGTTGCACCGATAATAATGCTCATAACACAGGGTTTTTTGGGGGGTTAGATCGCGTAATGTGTCGTTAAACCCGCCACCAACCGACATCGCTCCCCCAAACAGCAACACTCCCCCAAACAGCAAGTGACGCCGTGAGAGAGCCCCCCCCCCCCCCAACAAGACGAGAGACCCCAGAAAGTATCTCCCCCATAGGCAAGGGTACTCGCTCTCTCGTCTCTCGGAGTCTAAAGCCACCGCGGGACGAGTGGAGCCACCGCGGCACGAGTGATGCGCGTCACGCCACCCACCAACACCTGCCAGTACGTGCAGGTACAGTCGCTCTTCGTCTGCGATAAACATTTTTTTATTCTGGGCCGAGAATTAAAAAACAAAAAAATGTATTAAGCGATCCTCGAACAGCAGACGCACGCACGCGCGCGCGCGGACTCACCTTTATTGGACTTCATCGTGTGGCGCACGGCTCATGGACGTGGGCACGCGCGTGCGTGCGTGTGCGTCTTCGAGTGGCGAACTCCCAACAAACAGATCTTGGGTGGGTGGCGACGGCCCCTGGAAAGATGACTAACCCTGGCTGTTGGACGACGTCTTTGTCGCGCTCCGAATAGAGTAGCTCCCTGGTTCCAGGCGCGGACTAATTTGTCGGTTCGCAGATTAGTGGAGATCCCGCGCGTATTGAGTCCGCGACTAACGCGCAACCCCTCGGGGGGGCTACGAAAAGCGGGCTATAAGTGGCGATTCGTCCGAGCAGCTGCGCGCGTGACGATGTCAGCGTGCACGCGCGCGCATGTGCGTGTGTCGGTGTGCTGGGATGTGTGTATGTGTCAGTGTGTGTGTGTGAAAGAGAGTGTGGAGGGGGAGGGGTGGTTGCTGGTCCATGCCAGCATCCACCCACCCACCCACTTGCCTCGCGTGCCGTTCCGGCCTTTCGTAGGTGGCCCTGCTCGCACAACGGCACTTGCCCCCAAGTATGTTGCAGGCTATACGGGGATCTTTGTCGTTGTGGGAGGGGGATGGAAGCGATGAGGAGGTGGGGTTGGTTGGTGGTGGTGTGGGCTGTGGGAAGGAGACGGGTGAGGTATGTATTTCCATCCGTCTGCTCCCCTTCTCATCACCCCACCTCCTCCTTCACAACCCCTGGAGCCCCAAACCTTCTCCTGCCTCCTCCCTCTGTCTGCACTCACTGATCAGCACGCACAGACAACCACCTGTAGCCACACACGTGTTGTGTGTGCAACACGTGTGTGTGTGTACAACACGTGTGTGTGTGACAACGTGTGTGTGTTACAACGTGTGTGTGTGTACAACACGTGTGTGTGTTGTACAACACGTGTGTGTGTGTGTACAACACGTGCGTGTGTGACAACACGTGTGTTTGTGTGTACAACATGTGTGTGTGTACAACACGTGCGTGTGGTACAACACGTGAGCACAACACGTGCACACAGCCCCGCGTACACAGTCACGCTTCATCGTTCAATATTTATTTCACTGCTTCCACTAAAACATAACTAAATGCACGCTCACAGGAACAGATGCAAAGGGACCCCCCCCCTCCGTATAGCCTTCGACGGACTGTTGGGGCAAGTGCTGTTAGCGAGCAGCACCTACGAAGGCTGGCACGGCGCACGATGGTGACCAACGTCACCCCGACCCGCCTTTGTCTCCCCCAAACTGCCGTTGCTTCCACACCGCGCCGAGTGACTCGATTGAGGCTGATTCGACCCAAGCGAGGCGCTGCCCACGCTGTTGTTTGGTCGCGAGCGGGCAGAGGCTGATGAAGTTAGTGCGGGACTGGAGCATGATGTTGTTTATAAAGGGGCCCTAAATGTTTTTTTTTAAACACGTAAATATGAAAAGACACTTTTTTTTTTTACTTGCATAGTAAAGTTCTATTTGTTATGCAGCCAGATAATACGACAAATCGCTAACCTTAAACACCCAGTCGTTCGTAAAATTGAAGGCGGTGTAGTACTATAGTAATAGAGCAAGTGCAGAATCACTGAACCGGAATTGATAGCTTGAAAGCGTTAGCGCGGAGCCCTTGAAAGTGCGGGGCCCGTAGCTACTACATATGTAGTAGCAGCTACTCCATATGTAGTAGCTACTACTGCATATGTAGTAGCTACTACTGCATATGTAGCTACTTTTGCTACGAGGATAAACCGGCACTGAGCACATTGCGTAACGGAATCAAATGTCCTTTCGGAAAACTGTAACCCTTCCAAGCATAACTGTTCCCCGACGCCTCTTCCCGCTATCTCATTCCACGAGGACTCTTTTAATACCGCAGCGTTACATTCACGTTTATTTTNCTTCACTATTAAGTTGACACCAATGCACATTATTCCAAAGAACACAGGATGAGATGTTACTATCCTTTGTGCAAGCACTTCCAAGAGTCATGAACATGAGCCTGGTGAAATTTGGGAGCGCATCGTCAGTAGTGAACCTTTGGTTCCTAGGGTGTTTCGGCCTTTCACACTATACACCCTCCCCAAAGGCGGCCAGCGACAGGGTGATCAATCCTACGCTTGCGTCCCATTCCCAATTAGTCATAGGAGTTGCCTTGTTGTTGATAGCCAACATCCCATGGGACTATGCATGGCAGGGGCGTCCTCCTCCCTGAGTCAAGCATTGTTGACTGCATACCTCCTGGCCCTCTCACTTTGGGCCCAGCTGGGGTCTTTCCTCTTCATCCATAGCCACTGACTGCTGCCTTCTGCCGCCTCCGATACAGCTCTGATTGCCGAACGCTGGCTCTGGCCTTAATTCCCAGGTCTCTAAGCAGTCTGGTTGTAGATGTAATAACAGCCATAGAGGTCCGTGGGATGGCTGCCGGTCTGCTGTAGCCATAAGGTGAGATAGGGCGTGGCCTGCGTGATCACGCATGTCATCAGGTGATTGCCTAGCATTCGGCCCAGCTATGGGTCGGATGAGAGCGTGTCCGGGTGACAGGGAACATCGAGATGGTCGAGGCTGTCCATGAGATGGCTGGGGACACGTGACGAAGGATAAGAGAGAGAGAGAACGATCGAGAGCAGACTGGAACGAACAGGCGGAGCACGCGCGTACGGCGCTGGTGCACGTGCCGGGAACTGGTGTGAAGTCTGCCGCTCTCTGTTGTCTGCCAACGAGCGTGAGTGAATAAAGTATTGGAAGTGAAATAAAGACGATCGAGCGTTCGAAGATTATTACAGATATTGCCACAAACCTCTGCAGCCCACCTCCACTGGTCGGACTTCTGTGTTAATATATATGTCGTTACACATTTAAGTCGGTAATTTCCTGCTCAAATGAGCTTTGTGGCTGTGCTCATTTCTCCGTTTCAGCCATACCGCTAGTGGTGGAAATTCCACGTTCGTATGGCGGGGCCGAGGATATCAATAAGACAACCACTGCTGGCGATGAGCCAAAAACAATTCAGCGCTTTGTCAATCCCCTGTTGAATGAGGTTGCCCCATGCCGCGTCAATCGTCGGGGTTGTTTGACTATACTTCACCACGCTGGTCAATGCGGGTTGGTGAACGTGGTGGGAGGGTGGAGGGTGGGATGGGTGCTCGAATCATTTCAGATATCGCTCGCCACTGATGTTAGCCGTGGCTGGGAATCAAACTGAGGTCGCAGGGTTCACAGTAATTTCTTACTCTCGTCTTCATCCCCTACGGGACGTCAGGCTGCAGGGTTCAAGGCGCGGTGTGCTAAATGACGCGCCACTCTCCACCCATTCTGCCGGGTAATTCATTCACGTTTCTCCAGTGCACTCCGTGATCCCACACCACCCCCCCCTGTTTATTCAACCTGGAATAAAATATCTCAGCTTCCATGACGTCGTAGATCAGGGGCATCGCAACAGTCTCTCAAATGCCATCTCGCGTGGCTCGGAGATGTTAACTACCTCGCCTGGTATGCAGGAGGTCGTAGGTTCATCCCGACCCTGACACCTGCTGTGTATTTGGAGTTTGCGTCTCTCTCTCTCCCGTGTCTATTTCCGGGACCACCGCTTTTCCCTCCACATTTAGAAGCATGCGCTTAGAGTATTCGGCTGCTATAATTTCCACGCGATAAGCCACTTCGTTGAGCCATCATTTGTGGCCAGGTCGCTTTTGAAAAACTGTACAGCTCAGTGGGCCTGACCTGCTAAAATAAACAATAGTAAGCAATCATTGTTGTTCATCGCTGTAGAGAGAAAAACATAACCTGGCTGGGTGGCACTGCTGGCCGAGAGAGCTTGAACGACATTCAAGAGAGTTGTAAAGTCGCGATCAGGGATCGACTTTCTCCATCATCCCACGTGGGTTGATAAAACGAGTGACCACTTTGTGAAAGCGACGCGAACTCGCCCCGTCTCTCCCCCGCTCGCTACAACCGTCGGGCTCATCGTGCGGCGTGCGAACCGCTGCGCCACCGCTCCGCACAGCAGCCAAACACGACAGGGTGTTCAGCTCAGTTGACGTCGTGAGAGCGTGAAAGTTGTCAGCCGCTAATGAAATGTTGTCACTTTTGTTTGCCATTATTCTCATTAGCAACACTCGCCGCTAATGTTAGCCATGGCCGGAATCGAACCCATCTATATAGCACAGTGGTACTAACCACTGGGCCATCATCCCACATTCTTAATTGCACAGCGGATATAATTAATCTCACGGGCGCGTGTATGTCCACTGCGTGTGGGGAGCGGTGGTGTAGCGGTTAGCGCAACGCTGCGCTACAAACCCGGCAGCCCGAGTTCGATTCCCGCTCACGGCCAACACAGGTGACGATTATCTGAACTGGTCCTGGTGGTGCATCGACTCAGTCGTTTAAGTCGGTCGACCCACGGCACCTGCTGAGTCTGTCCGTGACCTCCTGCCAGCAGCGAGCCTTCGACACTTCACGTGGCATCAACGTGCTCCTAGCCTGGCACAGGCGCCGTGGTGCCATCCACTGCCACTTATTGGCGAACTGCAGCAGCGGTGGTGTAGTTGTTGTTGTTGGTTGTTGCTCGCTAAACTCGCGAAGACCGTTTTAGAATGACCGAGTGCGAATTTAGAAGCGGCCTTTTGTTCTGACGGAACACTTTTAAAATAAAGACGTCGTGACCGCCGGCGCTGGGCAGCGGAGGTCACGTGCACAAATTACTCACGCGACTGCCCGGAAGAGGACGCATATTGAACGGGTGACGTTTCGGGCAATGGGCCTGCTTCACAGCAGAGAGATGATCTGTATGCTATAAGTAATAATAATATAATGTACAAACCTCGAGATATTTGTCAATTACATTTTTATGCCTAAATGGTTCATTTTTAATAGGCGACGTTTCGGGCAGGTGCCCTTATTCATGGCACATTGTTTAAGCAAAAGCCTCGTAAGGCGGGACATGGTGGGTGTTTGAGACATTCTTAGTCGATTCATCCACTTAGTATACATAATCCCAGCTCTATATCAAAACCTCTTGTAAGTTTCATAACGATACTGTAACCGGGTTGTAACTTCCTGAAGTCTAAGCATGTTTATTTATTATTTGTATATATTTCAAATGTCGGTACAGAAAAAAACACATTTAAGGCAATTTGAGTTTTGAGGGTTTTCCCCACTACCCCCCCCCCCCACTCTCCGGTCTACAGGCAGGCACGAGAAAAACAACTTTCTGTCCAAAAAANTCATAATATGACACCCCTAATTATAACCAGACCATATATTGAGAGCTATCCTACATCAAACACATCGTATATATATACGCGCACATCTATAAATACATCCTATTTCGGTTGATTCGCTCACGGCGTGCGCGCTCAAGGAAATGTGACCCCACCGAAGTTACGTTACGCGGCTACGCTCCATTGCGTCAGTCTCAGACCCCCCGCCGCCCCCGCGAGATCTCACATTCCCCCCCCCNAACACCACACCAACACGTATCTTGCGTGGTGCCTTCAAATCGGCAGCCTCAGTCTTCAAGCGCGCCGTGGCGCTGTGATCCCGACTCTCTTCCTGCCCACTCTGGACCAGAGGTCGCAACCGGGTACCCGATACCCGTACCCTACCCGATACCCGGCTACCCGTACCCGGCTGGTATCGGGTAGGGTACGGGTAGGGTACCGGTATCCGTTTGCGACCCTGGTGCGGCCGGGTATGGGTACGGGTAAGGAATTAAAACCCGTTTGCGACCTCTGGTCTGGACATCATGGCAGTAGCGATGATGCTCAGAGCGCTCAACGTTTAAACAACGTCAACGCCTCTGCTGCTGCTGCTTGCTGCTGCTGCTGCTGCTGCTGCTGCTGCTGCTGCTGCTGCTGCTGCTGCTGCTGCTTGCTGCTGCTGCTGCTGCTGNTGCTGCTGCTGCTGCTGCTGCTGCTGCTGCTGCTGCTGCTGCTTGCTGCTGCTGCTGCTGCTGNTGCTGCTGCTGCTGCTGCTGCTGCTGCTGCTGCTGCTGCTGCTGCTGCTGCTGCTGCTACNGCTTGCTGCTGTTGCTGCTGCTTGCTGCTGCTGCTGCTGCTGCTGCTGCTGCTACTGCTGCTGCTACTGTGCTGTTGCTGCTTGCTGCTGCTGCTGCTGCTGCTGCTTGCTGCTGCTGCTGCTGCTTGCTGCTGCTGCTGCTGCTGCTGTTGCATGCTGTTGCTTGCTGCCTGTTGCTGCTGCTGTTTGTGCTATTGCTGCTTGTTGTTGCTGCTGCTGTTGCTGCTTGCTNCTGCTGCTGCTGCTGCTGCTGCTGCTGCTNTGCTGCTGCTNGCTGCTGCTGCTNGCTGCTGCTGCTGCTGCTGCTGCTGCTTGCTGCTGCTGCTGCTGTGCTGCTGCTTGCTGCTGCTGCTGCTGCTGCTGCTGCTGCTGCTGCTGCTGCTGCTTGCTGCTGCTGCTGCTGCTGCTGCTGCTGCTGCTCTGCTGCTTGCTGCTGCTGTGCTGCTGCTGCTGCTGCTGCTGCTGCTGCTGTNCTGCTGCTTGCTGCTGTTGCTGCTGCTGCTCCTTTGCTGCTGCTGCTGTTGCTGCTGCTGTTGCTGCTGCTGTTGCTGCTGCTGNTGCTGCNGCTTACTGCTGCTACTGCTGCTACTGCTGCTACTGCTGCTGCTGCTGCTGCTGCGCTGCTGCTGTTGCTGTTGCCTGCTGCTGCTGCTTCCTGCTGCTGCTGCTGCTGTTGCTGCTGCTGCTGCTACTGCTGCTGCTGCTACTGCTGCTGCTGTTGCTGCTGCTGCTCCTCCTGCTGCTGCTACTGCTGCTACTGCTGCTGCTGCTCCTCTGCTGCTACTGCTGCTTCCTGCTGCTGCTACTGCTGCTACTGCTGCTACTGCTGCTCCTCCTGCTGCTGCTACTTGCTACTGCTTGCTACTGCTGCTCCTCCTGCTGCTGCTGCTTGCTACTGCTGCTACTGCTGCTACTGCTGCTACTGCTGCTCCTTGCTGCTGCTGCTTGCTGCTGCAAGCCACGACGCGAGGGCTTCAGCAGATCGCCTTGGGCCAGACCAAAGGTGGCAAAACTTCAATGGTGCCATTTTATTTGTTACACCGACACAAGTTTAAATAATACACGACGACCTTTCCCAATTGAGCAGCTGTTTAATTTTCTCGCAGGGAAACCTGTTTTTGCACCAATCGCAATCACGCCTGTCAATGGGTGTCATAATCATGGTAACGACTACTAAGCCGCCACTCCGCATCAGAATATGTCCCGCACGCGTGGAGGATTTCAAAAATCACGACTAGACTTTGCCACCTCAGCTGGTACCAATAAGTGATTTTCTTGGTCAGACCCATGGACTGAGAGTAGAGAGAAAGGGAGAGTTCGTGTCCTCTAACTCAGGGGTCCCCAACCCCGGGCCACGGACCGGTACCGGTCCGTGGCCTGTTAGGAACCGGGCCGCACAACAGCAGAGGTGAGAGCGGTGAGTCCGTGCGTGTACACACTCTACACACCGCATAGTGGTGAGCCCGTGTGTGTACACACTCTACACACCGCGTAGTGGTGAGTCCGTGCGTGTACACACTCTACACACCGCATAGTGGTGAGCGGTGAGTCCGTGCGTGTACACACTCTACACACCGCATAGTGGGGAGCGGTGAGTCCGTGCGTGTACACACTCTACACACCGCATAGTGGGAGCGGTGAGTCCGTGCGTGTACACACTCTACACACCGCGTAGTGGTGAGCGGTGAGTCCGTGCGTGTACACACTCTACACACCGCATAGTGGGGAGCGGTGAGTCCGTGCGTGTACACACTCTACACACCGCATAGTGGTGAGCGGTGAGTCCGTGCGTGTACACACTCCACACACCGCATAGTGGTGAGCGGTGAGTCCGTGCGTGTACACACTCTACACACCGCATAGTGGTGAGCGGTGAGTCCGTGCGTGTACACACTCACACACCGCATAGTGGTGAGCGGTGAGTCCGTGCGTGTACACACTCTACACACCGCATAGTGGTGAGCGGTGAGTCCGTGCGTGTACACACTCTACACACCGCGTAGTGGTGAGCGGTGAGTCCGTGCGTGTACACACTCTACACACCGCATAGTGGGAGCGGTGAGTCCGTGCGTGTACACACTCTACACACCGCATAGTGGGAGCGGTGAGTCCGTGCGTGTACACACTCTACACACCGCGTAGTGGGAGCGGTGAGTCCGTGCGTGTACACACTCTACACACCGCATAGTGGGGAGCGGTGAGTCCGTGCGTGTACACACTCTACACACCGCATAGTGGTGAGCGGTGAGTCCGTGTGTGTACACACTCTACACACCGCGTAGTGGTAAGCGGTGAGTCCGTGTGTGTACACATCTACACACCGCATAGTGGTGAGCGGTGAGTCCGTGCGTGTACACACTCTACACACCGCGTAGTGGTTAGCGGTGAGTCCGTGCGTGTACACACTCTGCACACCGCATAGTGGTTAGCGGTGAGTCCGTACGTCTACACACTCTACACACCGCATAGTGGTTAGCGGTGAGTCCGTACGTCTACACACTCTACACACCGCGTAGTGGTTAGCGGTGAGTCCGTACGTCTACACACTCTACACACCGCATAGTGGTTAGCGGTGAGTCCGTGTCTACACACTCTACACACCGCATAGTGGGGAGCGGTGAGTCCGTGTGTACACACTCTACACACCGCGTAGTGGGAGCGGTGAGTCCGTGTGTACACACTCTACACACCGCATAGTGGTGAGCGGTGAGTCCGTGCGTGTACACACTCTACACACCGCATAGTGGTGAGCAGTGAGTCCGTGCGTGTACACACTCTACACACCGCATAGTGGTGAGCGGTGAGTCTGTGTGTGTACACACTCTACACACCGCATAGTGGTGAGCGGTGAGTCCGTGCGTGTACACACTCTACACACCGCATAGTGGTGAGCGGTGAGTCTGTGTGTGTACACACTCTACACACCGCATAGTGGTGAGCGGTGAGTCCGTGCGTGTACACACTCTACACACCGCGTAGTGGTGAGCGGTGAGTCCGTGTGTGTACACACTCTACACACCGCATAGTGGTGAGCGGTGAGTCCGTGTGTGTACACACTCTACACACCGCGTAGTAATGAGCGGTGAGTCCGTGTGTGTACACACTCTGCACACCGCGTAGTGGTGAGCGGTGAGTCCGTGTGTACACACTCTACACACCGCATAGTGGTGAGCGGTGAGTCCGTGCGTGTACACACTCTACACACCGCGTAGTGGTGAGCGGTGAGTCCGCGCGTGTATACACTCTACACACCGCGTAGTGGTGAGCGGTGAGTCCGTGCGTGTACACACTCTACACACCGCGTAGTGGTGAGCGGTGAGTCCGTGCGTGTACACACTCTACACACCGCGTAGAGGTGAGCGGTGAGTCCGTGCGTGTACACACTCTACACACCGCATAGTGGTGAGCGGTGAGTCCGTGCGTGTACACACTCTACACACCGCGTAGTGGTTAGCGGTGAGTCCGTGCGTGTACACACTCTACACACCGCATAGTGGTGAGCGTGAGTCCGTGCGTGTACACACTCTACACACCGCATAGTGGTGAGCGGTGAGTCCGTGCGTGTACACACTCTACACACCGCATAGTGGTGAGCGGTGAGTCCGTGCGTGTACACACTCTACACACCGCATAGTGGGAGCGGTGAGTCCGTGCGTGTACACACTCTACACACCGCATAGTGGTGAGCGGTGAGTCCGTGCGTGTACACACTCTACACACCGCATAGTGGTGAGCGGTGAGTCCGTGCGTGTACACACTCTACACACCGCATAGTGGTGAGCGGTGAGTCCGTGCGTGTACACACTCTACACACCGCATAGTGGTGAGCGGTGAGTCCGTGCGTGTACACACTCTACACACCGCATAGTGTGAGCGGTGAGTCCGTGCGTGTACACACTCTACACACCGCATAGTGGTGAGCGGTGAGTCCGCGCGTGGAACCTGCCCATAGTTTTATTAATCACCATTTTCGTCGGCGCCTCTTCCATGCACTCCGCACTTGTCTCAGTCACAGTGTTGGTAAGCCCACAAGCTCTAACCCCTAGTAGCCAAAATGAGTCAAAAACAAACTTCGCCGGAGAGCGTCTTTGAAAAGGGGAAAGACCCAATGATGAACCCCCCCCCCCGGTCCGTGAAAAATTGTCTTCCACGAAACCGGCCCCTGGTGACAAAAAGTGTGGGACCGCTGCTCTAGTTGATTCTCCTCCAGATTTGAAGCTTTCGTGACTGCAAGGATTCAATTCTTAGGTTTTTTCGGTAAAGTCGCGTAGGTAAAAATTTAAATTAATAAAAGTAAAATAAAAATCACGACGTTTCGGAGGCAACACAAGCTTCCGTCTTCAGGTGGAAACGTCACAGCACGATTGCTGTATCAAGTATATATACTCCTACCCAGAACCAGTCATGTACTTGGACGAGTCTCTCAGAATTTGTGACTNCAGCTCGACTTGGACTTGCATAACAATGACTTTGTCCCACTACTGCTCCTACCCTCAACCAGTATATATACAAGGACGGGTCTCTAGAATTTCCACCCACCACCCACCACCNACCACCACCACCACCACCACCNACCACCACCACCACCACCTCACCACCACCACCACCACCACCCACCACCACCACCACCACCACCACCACCACCACCACCACCACCCACCACCACCACCACCACCACCACCACCACCANCCACAACCACCACCACCACCACCACCACCCACCACCACCNACCACCACCACCACACCACCNACCATCACAACCACCACCACNACCACNACCACCACCACAACCCACCACACCACCACCACCACCACCACCACCACCACCACAACCACCACCACCACCACCACCACCACCAAGGTTTCCTGCCACGGGTGATGAGCAGGGATCACCAACGGCGCCACGCGTCGTTGTGGGTGGGTGAGCGCCAGATCCGCCCCCCACCCTCCATCCCCCCACCCCCACCACTGCCCCACCCTCCATCCCCCCCACCCCCACCACCGCCCCACCCTCCATCCCCCCACCGCGAGGAGACTTTCCTTCGGGCAGGCTGCAGGAGGCCCGGGGTCGGGATGGATGCCACGTGAAGCCCCCCGATTCATATTCACGATCCGCGACAAAATATTTGAGACGAAAAATAAATCCACGTCTGTCGAGGGGCCTCTTCTGTGCGAGTCTCGGGCACATGGCTCCTCTTGCAACCACCCCACCCCTCTCTGTTGGGGGCTCTGGTGACTGCACGTTCTGTTGGGGGCTCTGGTGAGTTCACGTTCTGTTGGGGGGGGGGGGCCCTGGTGAGCGCAAGTTCTGTTGCTGATTATGCTGCTGCTGACGCTGCTGCTGATGATGCTGCTGCTGATGATGATGCTGCTGATGATGCTGATATGNCTGCTGATGCTGATGATGATGCTGCTGCTGATGATGATGATGCTGCTGATGATGCTGCTGATGATGCTGATGATGATGCTGATGATGCGCTGATGATGCTGCTGCTGCTGCTGATGATGCTGATGATGATGTGATGATGATGCTGCTGATGATGCTGCTGATGATGCTGATACTGCTGCTGATGATGCTGATGATGCTGCTGCTGATGATGCTGATGATGATGCTGGTGATGCTGATGCTGCTGATGTTGCTGCTGCTGATGCTGATGCTGCTGGTGATGATGCTGCTGCTGCTGATGATGATGCTGCTGATGATACTGCTGATGATGCTGCTGCTGATGCTGCTGATGATGCTGCTGATGATGATGCTGATGCTGCTGATGATGCTGCTGATGATGATGCTGCTGATGCTGATGATGCTGCTGCTGATGTTGCTGCTGCTGATGATGCTGATGCTGCTGATGATGCTGCTGATGATGCTGCTGATGCTGCTGATACTGACGGCTCCTTGGGCTCGCTCTGAACGACGCTGCACATCAGACGTCTTCACTCTCCGCTTCGTGAAGTCTGGAACTTCAGAATCCCCACCATCGTCTCATTGCCCAAGTTCGTAGAATAGCCCCGCTCAATTCAATGCACGTTAAAACTCGCGTTTTTACTTTCTTGATATTTTTTAAATTTTATTTAGCAGGTAAAGCCCACTGGGCTATCAGCTCTTTTTCAGAGGTGGCTTATGTCATCATCGACATCACCGGAGTCATCGTCACGCGTGGGAATGTATCGTGGCAAACCAAATCATCTGAATGCGTGTCCATTCTAAATGTGGAGCGAGGCGCAAGGCTGGAGGAATCCGGTAGAGAATGATCCGCACGAACACCGCGGGGAGAGCGAGAGGAGAGAGAGAGACAACGCGTGGTCTCCAAACATACAGCCTCGCCGCATTTGAGATAAGGGGCCGTCCATAAATGACGTCACGAGATTGTGGACGATTTTTTACCCCCCCCCCCTTCGTCACACGGCGTCACAAAAAGTCAGACCCCCCCCTCAAATATGACGTCACAAAGCTCTGCCCTCCCCCCGAAAAAAATAAAGCATGCTTCAAATCGCTTTAAACTATTGTCATTGTAGTGCGTATTTAATGTGGAGCTGCAACTCTGATGTCGTAGGAGAAAACATTTATTAAAAAGTCGATTTCATTAAGTAGAACGTGTTGTCTATATTTATTTAAAGTTGCGCATTTTGATGTCACAAATGTCTGACCCCCCNTCCCCATAGGTGCGTGACGTCATTTATGGACGGCCCCTAACTCGTGGGCGGTATAACACCTCAACCCGTTTGTTTTCTGGCCGCTTGACATTTTCGGAACCTGTCGCTCAGCAAATCGCAATCGTAATACAATTCCAAGAACACAGGATGATATGTTACTATCCTTTGTGCAAGCACTTCCAAGAGTTCATGAACAGTGAGCCTGGTGAAATTTGGGGAGCGAATCGTCAGTAGTGACCTTTGGTTCCTAGGGTCTTTCGGCCTTTCATACTATACACCCTCCCCAAAGGCGGCCAGCGACAGGGTGATCAATCCTACGCTTGCGTCCCATTCCCAATTAGTCATAGGAGTTGCCTTGTTGTTGATAGCCAACATCCCGTGGGACTATGCATGGCAGGGGCGTCCTCCTCCCTGAGTCAAGCATTGTTGACCGCATACCTCCTGGCCCTCTCACTTCGGGGCCCAGCTCCACCAGCCCACCCCCTGTCCCTCATCTCGTCTGCCAACGACTGCACCTTCACTCGAACCATGGCGGTGGAATTACGCTCGGTCTGTGTCAACCAGAGAAAGTCACACGGCCACCCCCGTAAGTTCTGATGCTGAGAGCCCTCCAGCTGAACTAACAAAAAAAACCCGTGAGTGCATCGTCATATAACAACATATATAGTATCGTAATTTTATAGTGAATATATAGCTGTGTGCTATACAGTTGAGTGGGTAGAATAAAACAGTGTAATATGACAAGGTATAGTCAATAAGCATATTAGTTGCTGCGGCGCCATATTATTAACATTCCTTCCCTTTATTAATTCTAACCTTACTCCCTCCCTTTGATGCTGCTAATCCTGCATAATGCACGGGCATAATGACTTTAAACCCCGCAAACCTCCTACGCATTTACAAGTAGTACTAATCGCATATCTGCATTTCCCATAAATATGCTAAATTCTTCTTGATAATGCAAATTATTTTGTCAAGACGCTCTTCGCCCCTCCATCCCAGCTTAAATAGTCGCTCCAAGCCCGGAGCGTGCCATTCAGACTCTGTCTACTTGACGGATCTGTTCTCCACCTGAAGACGGCTGCTTGCGTTGTGGCCGAAACGTCGTTAGTTCCCTTCTACGTGACTTTACCGAAAGAACCAAGAAGATGAATCCCTGCAGTCACGAAAGCTTTAAATCGAAATTTAACATATTTTAAGTGAAATTGCGTGGGGGGGAGTGTGTGTGTATGTGGGTAGCGGTGGTGTAGTGGTTAGCGCTGCGCTATGAACCCGGCACCGCGAGTTTTCGATTCCCGCTCACGGCCACTAACACCGGTGACGATTATCTGAACCGTTCCTGGGCTTCCCCTAGGTCGACTCGGCCTCAAACGAGTACCTGGCGCGGTGTGTACAAACATCGCCGCTGGGGAGACAAAGGCGGTCGGGCGTGGTGCTGACCACCCACCCCTCGTGTGCCGTTCCGGCCTTCTTTGCTGCTCGCTAACAGCACTTGCCCTGCAGTCTGTTGAGGCTATACGGGGGATCTTTGTCTTTTGTTGTGACGGGTTAGGGAATTCCCAGACCGTCGGGGTTTCGCTGAGTTCACGCGAGGCATTCATTCCACGGCAGTGCATTTCTCATCGAGTCCACGCGTCTGCGTGCAATCTGTGGAGTAACATGGCAGTTCAACTCTCGACTCGATCACTCCGTGGATGGGTTGTTATATATGTGCGACGAACAAACAACAACTCAATCAAATATTTTTGCTTATTTCGGTAAAGTCACGTAGAAGAGAAATAATAAAATAATATAAATATAAAACAATAAAATTTCTCACGACGATCCGACTGCAATACAAACAATCATCATCAGGAGTGAAATCCACAGCAAAAAAAATTGGATCTCACACCTGATGATGATGATTGCTTGTGTTGCAGTCGAATCGTCGTGAGAATTTTTATTGTTTTATATTTATATTATTTTATTATTTCCCTTCTGCGTGACTTTACCGAAAAGAAGCAAGAATATGAATCCCTGCAGTCACGAAAGCTTTCACTCAAAACTCAATCAAAGTTGAAATAAATTCTTGACGCGTGGCGCGCGCTGCTGGTTCTATCCTCAGCTGCTCCTCGCTCGCTCGTCGAGGGCAGTCCAAGCGGGCCATTGTGGCCACGTGGCCACTGAATTGTCAACAAAAGAGTTAGCCCGTAACTTTGAGAAGCAATACAAAAATATATTTATAAAAAAACGGACGAGAAATGATATACATGTAATCGTCTTCCTCAGCCCCATTCTAGTTAGGGACGATGGTTAATACAATTATTGGTGCCATTGCCTTGAGCCAGCCCCACTAAGATTATATTTTAATCGTTTAATATACTGTAAATAATAATGTTAATATACTCTTTAATTATTTCGGTAAAGTCACGTCGAAAGAAAATAAATTAAATAATAGAATACGATGTTTCGATTGCAACACACGCAACCGTCATCAGGTAGAACTAAATTTTAAAGAGAGACAAAACACAGACACGGATGACACACAGACAGACACACAAGCGGAGAGAGACAACGCCGAGACACACAGCCTCACCGGCGCCTGCAAGGGTCGATACAATACGTACCACTTCATGCAATTATAGAACTGACACAAAATATAAATGAAAATAATGATGGTGATGAACCCATGCGGACAGCGTGCAATGATCTGCGACCTGTAAAATTTCTAGTGGGAGGTGGTGGAAGATCCTGAATATAAAGGATTTCACTGACATCTGAAAAAAACGAATGAAAATAATGATGATGATGATGAAGATTTAACGCTGAGTCTCAAGACCCTCTTATCAGGACATCCTGCTACATTGCGGTGTTTGGCCAATTCCAGTCGTGAGGGTTTGGTTTCTTGTGGGAGGAAGCCGGAGTACCTGGAGACAAAGCCAGCGCTGCACGCACGAGACGCTGTGGGCCACAGATCCAACTGGACTCGAAGTGGGGCCCTAGTGCAGGGCCCAGAACGAGAAGGGACATGCACTCGAGAGATATGTACTGTGTGGATGTTGAACTTCTTTCGCACCGTACGCAGCCAACCGTGCTAATCGGGACGTGCGCGGGAAGGACAACAAACTAAACACAAAAGGCAGTTCTAAAGAAGTGAGTTTTCAATCGAGATGATTTCAGTATGAAACAATAAGAATTGTTTTTTACTCTTTCTGGCAATAAAACAGGAGGTCTTCTTGGTTCTTTCGGTAAAGTCACGTCGAAGGGAAATAATAAAATAATAAAAAGAAAACATTATAAAATACAATTCTCGCGACGTTTCGGCCACAACGCAAGCAGCCGTCCTCAGGTGAAGAACAGGTCTGTCGGAAAGACAGCGTCTGAATAAAATTTGATTTTATTATGTTTATTTTAATTTCCCTTCTACGTGACTTTACCGAAAGAACCAAGAAGATGAATCCCTGCAGTCACGAAAGCTTTACATCGAAAACAGGAGGTGTTAAGATGTCCAAACACCAAATAGAAACCTTTTGCGAGGAATCAAACTGCGTAGCTCCAGTGGCTTCCTAATATCGGAAGGAAGGAGCGTTCCAGACGGCCGCAAGAAGCACATCTGACAGCGCCGTGCGATGCGGTGACCACTGACTTTGTTCGATGGCCAGCCAACAGCTGCTGCGAGGATGATCGGAGTTCGCGTGATGATGGTTTATGCTCCTTGGCGAGATCCACGTCGCAGGAATGTGGAATGTCCTACATTGGCTCAGGGCTGTAAGCAGGAAATTAGCAATGCCTCGATGCTCACCAGAGCAGGATATTATTTGGGCCAAAACAAATCTACGCAAGTATTAATTGTGCACGCAACGTGACTACTCTTAAGCGGAAAGGCATGGATATACTCACTTGGTGGAGTGGGGGGGGGGGGGTTCTGGTGGGGGTGGAAGAGGCACCTCACGAACGAGTGGACGGGAAATCGGATTATTGGCAGAGAAGCGAGCGGTGGTAGCTGGCTGGTGGCTCACGGTCTTTGTTTTTTGTCACGGTGATACCGGCCTATCTGGGTTCATCTGAAGCAATAAACACGTCGGGTTGTGTATCGTCACCGTTTGGCGTCACGCACAAAGGCAAAGACCGACCACCCCGTGTAGCCTTAACAAGCCGTTGGGGCAAGTGCTGTTAGCGAGCACCTATGAAGGCAGGCACGTCACACAACAATTTCCCTAAACGCATGTTGATTTTAAATGTGGAGGGAAAACCTGGAGGACCCGGAGAAAAATCTACACGACCACGGAGAGAGAGACACGCAATCTCCAACATATACATACTCTTAGGCTTTTTCGGTAAAGTCACGTAGGTAAAAAAAAATAAAAATTAATAAAAGCAATAATATAAATAAAATAATAAAATATAAAAATCACGACGTTTCGGAGGCAACACAAGTCTCCGTCATCAGGTGGGACCGTCACAGCCAGATTTGCTGTATCAAGTGAGTCACAAGTGAGTCACTTGATACAGCAAATCTATTTTATTTCTATGATTAATTTTAATTTTATACCTACGTGACTTTACCGAAAAAAACTAAGAGTATGAATCCTTGCAGTCACGAAAGCTTCCAATCTAGAATCCACATATACAGCAGCAGGTGTCAGGGTCTGGATCGAACCTACGACCTCCTGCATACCAGGCGAGGTAGTTAACATTTCCTAGCCACCGCGAGATGGCATTTGAGAGACTGTTGCGATGCCCCCTGATCTACGACGTCATGGAAGCTGAGATATTTTATTCCAGGTTGAATAAACAGGGGGGGGGGGGGGTGGGATCACGGAGTGCACTGGAAAAACGTGAATGAGCAGTGGCGCGTCATTTATCACACTGCACCGTGAACCCTGCAGGCTGACGTCCCGTAGGGGATGAAGACGAGAGTAAGTAATTACCGTGAACCCTGTGACCTCAGTTTACATCGGCGAACTACCGAACGTTGTTGTTTGATCCAAAACTAAATAATACAAAATACAAAAATATCCGTATCTAACAGAGGTCATTGCCTGCAACATCTGGCAAGTCACCAGCATCCATTCAAGCAAGCATTGCTCTGCTGATGAGATATTGAATGTGAACATTGGCCAATGTGTTTGTGTTAATTGAACCATTGCTGCTGAAATTACGCACTTCCAGAAGGCCGCGTGGCTGACGGGATGTGGTTTATTTATATTCTCCGCAATGACTCCAATGATTATCCCGTGTGTTCCACAACAGAAGAGCCGAGAAGGGAGCTTCCCCAAATAGCTTATATCCTCCTCCGCATTATAATACGAAGCTCCTAAATAACCCCCCCCCCCATACACCACTCGGTCCCCTCTTGCCTCCCTCACCAAAAATAAAAACCCTTACGAACATTTTGAGAAAAAAAATGAACATCCCCTCCCGATTAAAACTTTCGTGACTGCAAGGATTCATCTTCTTGGTTCTTTCGGTAAATTCACGTAGAAGGGAAATAATAAAATAATAAAAATAAAACATAATAAAATAATTCTCACGCGCTCTTCCCCCTCCAACCCAGCTTAAATATACGCTCCAAGCCTGGTGGTGTTTCATTCAGACGCTGTCTTTCCGACAGCCCTGTTCTTCACCTGATGACGGCTGCTTGCGCTGTGGCCGAAACGTCGTGAGAATTATTTTATCATGTTTTATTTGTATTATTTTATTATTTCCCTTCTACGTGACTTTACCGAAAGAACCAAGAAGATGATTCCCCACCCCCCCCGCCGGCCACCAAAAATATACGTCTCCTGAAAAAGCCGGAAACAACGGGAGGTGTGAAAATGCAGAGCTAGCAAAACAAGTGAGAACTCGAAGCCGCAAATACGCATCTGGCTGTGCTACGCGTGCGTCACGGGACGGGCTCTACCTCCGAGAGGGAGAGGAGGTTCGTTGAGAGCGAGAGAGTTGTTTTTTTCAGAGTTCATATTCTTAGGTTTTTTCGGTAAAGTCACGTAGGTAAAACATCAAAATTAATAAAAATAAAATAAACAAAAATCACGACGTTTCGGAGGCAACACAAGTCTCCGTCATCAGGTGGGACCGTCACAGCCGGATTAGCAGCTAATCCGGCTGTTTTATTTTATTTTATTTTTATTAATTTTGATGTTTTACCTACGTGACTTTACCGAAAAAACCTAAGAATATGAATCCTTGCAGTCACGAAAGCTTCAAATCTAGAATTTTTCAGAGTTGTTTCTTTTTGTTTGCATTTGACTGCTTGTGTTGCGGTTATTGCAAACATGATGCCTTGTATAAAGGTGTCCGTTTTCTACCTGTTTAAACGGTAAAAACCTATTACTATATTTTGCCACTTGTAAAGGAGGTCTCATAGTGGAGGTCTAATGAATAGTTTTGAATAGTTTAGAGATGGAAATGCTGGCGGAGGTACCAGACCAGGCACGGTCGCTCACACTGTGCTCGCCCTACAGCTCCAGCTGCGCTGTAGGGTCGCTCACACTGTGCTCGCCCTACAGCTCCAGCTGCGCTGTAGGGTCGCTCACACTGTGCTCGCCCTACAGCTCCAGCTGCGCTGTAGGGTCGCTCACACTGTGCTCGCCCTACAGCTCCAGCTGCGCTGTAGGGTCGCTCACACTGTGCTCGCCCTACAGCTCCAGCTGCGCTGTAGGGTCGCTCACACTGTGCTCGCCCTACAGCTCCAGCTGTGCTGTAGGGTCGCTCACACTGTGCTCGCCCTACAGCTCCAGCTGCGCTGTAGGGTCGCTCACACTGTGCTCGCCCTACAGCTGCAGCTGGACCTTCCGGTGCGGAAACCCGAGTGGTGTGCCACTCCCCGCTTCACCACCGCTCCAGAAATAAGTGAACGCCACGTGGCTCCGCGCAAAACTGCGCCTCCGTTGCATCGCGAACGCCGCCTTCGCCAATGGGTTTAATCACGAAGTCAGTCGACGCGAGCGCGTGGGTCTCTATGTGAGTCAGTGGGTCTCTTTGTATGTGGGTCATTATGCGAGTCTGTGGGTCTCTTTGTGAGTCTGTGGGTCTCTATGTGAGTGTGTGGGTCACTTTGTGAGTATATGGGTCTCTTTGTGAGTCTGTGGGTCTCTATGTGAGTGTGTGGGTCTCTATGTAAGTGAGTGGGTCTCTTCCTGAGTCTATTGATCTT
Source organism: Lethenteron camtschaticum (assembly GCA_018977245.1). NCBI lineage: Eukaryota > Metazoa > Chordata > Hyperoartia > Petromyzontiformes > Petromyzontidae > Lethenteron > Lethenteron camtschaticum. Next base: position 1,989,803 of record MU249620.1, on the reverse strand, counting down.
TTTGTAAGTGTATGCGTCTCTTTGTGAGTCTATGGGTCTCTTTGTGAGTATATGAGTCTCTTTGCGACTCCGTGGGTCTCTTTGTGAGTATATGGGTCTCTTTGTGAGTCTGTGGGTCTCTATGTGAGTGTGTGGGTCTCTATGTAAGTGTGTGGGTCTCTTCCTGAGTCTGTTGATCTCTTTGTGAGTCTATGCGTCTCTTTGTGAGTATATGGGTCTCTTTGTGAGTCTACGGTATTTTCAATTGACGTCAAAACCAATGTGTTTTTTTATACCAACTTTCCACTTATGATTAAAATTTCAGGTTTTGGGTTGTAGGTCCCCCACCCGACGCAGAGAAACAAATGAAATGGTCACGTGGTGTACAAGCGTTTTTTTATTGGCTCAGCTCACTCGCCGCTATTAAGGCGAGCGGCGACGTTTCGCTCGAAGCTTTCGGGACGAGATCCAGGAAGGCGCGATGAAAATCCGGGATGTCAGGACAACCCAAAAACGAAATTATTAACCGCAATACTGACTGCAACAAAAAAAAAACCCCTCCGTGTTACGCTGCCCAATTCCGCTACGGGAGATGTGAGCAGAGCAAGCGTGGAGCTCTCTTAGACCCATATTCTTAGGTGTTTTCGGCTAAAGTCACGTAGGTAAAACATTAAAATTAATAAAAGTAAAATAAAATAAAATCACGACGTTTCGGAGGCAACACAAGTCTCCGTCATCAGGTGGGACCGTCACAGCCAGATTTGCTGCATCAAGCGAGGCAATGATTCAAGATGTAATCCCTTAAAAGCAAGTTGAGGGGGAGGAGAGGGGGGGGGAGCTCATCAGAATGTGGTGGCCAATGAATGGAACGTACCGAAAACACCTAAGAATATGAATCCTTGCAGTCACGAAAGCTTCAAATCTCTCTTAGACCCCTCAGCAATGATCATTCACGCTTGCATTGCACGTGTCTCATCCAACAATCACACCTAGGGTTGCCCTACACTGCGGAGCCGTCCCTAGGGTACACGGCGGATCTCGGGTGACTGCCCGGCCCCGTGCTTTGGGGGGGGGGGGGGCGCCCTCCCACGCTTCGACGTCACGGCGTCAGATGTCACACTTCAGGTTCAGTTTGAAGGCGTCGCGGGTGCCCCACACATGGACGGCCCTGCCTACAATAAGCCTCCGCATCACACATCATGCCGCGCTCAATCAATACGCTCACTCATACATCGTTCAATGATATACAATTGTACACCACCTAAACCATCGTCCAGAAATTGTGCAACTTGCCATCAGCTCTCTTCGTAGCCTGCCATTGTTGAATTACGCCGTGCGAGCTTTATTTTGGTGATTTTCGAAAGTTTTTTGGTTTGGCCATGTTTGTTTGTTGTAGTACAGAGTTAGACTGATGGCCTTAATCTAAGTTGTCTTGTGGTTGTTGTTTGACTTGCATCCCACTGGGATGTCTGCACGTTTTTGTGTACGGTGCTTTTTCTGCAATATTTTACTGTCTTTTCTTGGATTTTCTGTTTGCACTCAGTCACATAGTCACTTTAAGATGTTTTTTTTCATGTTTTTGTTTGTTGCGGTTGCACCCGATTCAAGAGCAGAATGGCTCACAGGGCTATACCTAATAAATAACTTGAACTTGAGGTCGCACAGTCTTGGGACATCTCTTGTTTTGCAGCTCATTAAACGCGAGATCCGATATCTTTCCGCGCGCCTCGGAGACGTCCGTGCGTTTGATTGAGAGCATCTTACGTAACGAATCGCTAGGCTGGAAAGTTTCGCGTCGTTGTGTGTTTTTTTTAATCTCTGGTGACCCCGCAGGCTCGCCAAATGCTCGAGAAGTTTCTCTGATTTCGATTTAAAGCTTTCGTGACTGCAGGGACTCATCTTCTTGGTTCTTTCGGTAAAGTCACGTAGAAGGGAAATAATAAAATAGTAAATAATAAAAATAAAAATATTTTATTATGTTAACTTTTATTATTTTATTATTTCTCTTCTACGGTTAGGTCACGTAGAAGGGAAATAAAAAAAAGTATTATGTTTTTTAAAATTTTATTACTTCCCTTCTTCGTGACTTTACCGAAAGAACCAAGAAGAATTTCGATTTAAAGCTTTCGTGACTGCAGGGATTCATCTTCTTGGTTCTTTCGGTAAAGTCACGTAGAAGGGAAGTAATAAAATAATAAAAATAAAACAAATAAAAAATTCTCACGACGTTTCGGCTACAACGCAAGCAGCTTCACCTGAAGTGAAGACGGCTGCTTGCGTTGTAGCCGAAACGTCGTGAGAATTTTATTGTTTTTTTATTATTTTCTTACTTCCCTTCTACGTGACTTTACCGAAAGAACCAAGAAAAGTTTCTCTGAGTTACCTTTCCCCCGACCCCACGACCCACCTCGCCGCTCTTGTTGAAAGGCTCCCGTGCCACTCTGGAGCCCCTTTTGCCCTCGGGTCTCGGGACGANTGCACGCTGCTCGGTCTGGACGCAAGCCGCGTGCCCTCGTGTGGCGTCGCCGTGCCACGGGTGTCGCGCACCCATTTTCAGACTGATCTAGAGGATTCATATCCTNGGTTTTTTCGGTATCAACCAGTATATATACAAGGACTGTTTTCTTGGAATTTCTCTCACTTGATACAGCTATCATGATGTACGGTTCCACCTGAAGACGGAAGCTTGTGTTGCCTCCGAAACGTCGTGATTTTAATTTTATTTTAATTTTACTTTTATTAATTTAAAATTTTTTACCTACGTGACTTTACCGAGAAAACCTAAGAATATGAATCTTGCAGTCACGAAAGCTTCAAATCTAGAACTTCTAGAGGATCTCTCACCATAGAGGGGCCAGGCCGAGGAGAAACCAAACTAGGTCTTCAAAATTAGTGCACAGGCTTCAGTTTTTTTTTTTTTGCCCAGGGTAAGAAAATGTATATACAGGTACCATTGGAACCTCATTTGCCAGAAGAAAAGATATGATAATTCGTTTTTTACCCTTTTATCTGGCAACAAAACTGACACCTTTTTTTACAAGGAGTCATGTTTGCATAGACCACAATACCTGCAGCCGTAATGCAAAAAAACACAACTCTGATAATGTATGCACTGTCCTTGAAGTTGATTGGTCTAATCAACTTCAAGGACAGTGCATACATTATCAGAGTTATGTTTTTTGTTTACCACATGACTGCAGGTATTGTGGTCTATGCAAACATGACTCCTTGTAAAAAAAAGGTGTCAGTTTTGTTGCCAGATAAAAGGGTAAAAAAACAATTATTATATACAGGTAGTCCTCTACTTACGACGGACTATATGTATATAACAACAACCGTGTCGATAATAATTTCTATGATTGAAGAACCCTGGAAGGAAATAACCTCGTTTCACTCCTCTTGGGATGTGCAGTGGCCACTTCTTTCGCACCGTACGTAGCCAGCCGTGCTGATCGGAGGTGCGAAATCGGAGGCTTCATTAATCGAGGGTCCTCAAACGGGTTCGACAAAATCTACGTGAACGCTCGACACGTGCGGACGATTACGACTTGTGGAAATGTCCATCGCGTAAACAATCATTGGATGGACAAAGGGGGGAGGGAGGGGGGGCATGTAAAAGTATTGTGTGGATGCAAAAAACAACTTCCATGCGTTCAAAACTTCAAGCTGGAATTCGAAACCTTAAAAAAAAGCATGGCACGAATATAACGGCAGCATCTGGATGCCCTCTGTGTGCGTGCCATAAGTTAATTAAAGGGCACGGATATATATATAAAAAAACATTGTTGTCTTGTGTTATTGAGTTGGAAAAGTAGCTGGGAAATTCTTAATTTTTTTATTTTTAGCAGCATAAACTAAGTTTGGTAGAACAGTACACCGGCCTTCCTAATATAACGAATAAATGAAAAGGACACCGATATCGTGTAACGGGCAGAGCTGATCAAGATGTTTCCAGTGCCACTGTAACTTCCGTCCCCTGGTTACAAAATACGACCCAGCAAGCGCCAACACTGCAGCTGCAAACAACGCTCAGCAGCCTAACTGGGGGAGTATCATGCATGCAGAGTGACAGCTGTTTTCATCCATCGGGCGGATACATCCAGGCACCAGGCACGGTTATGATGCCACGTCACTTGCTTTTCAAATTGCCGTACGAACGAGAAGCAAGGAAGCCGATGTTGCGATGTATTATTTCACCACGCTCCATCGCTCCATCATCTCCTCGGTGGGACGCCTGCTCGGACGCGTTTCATTCATCAGCTTCAGTTTCGTGTATTAGGTATATAGCCCTGTGAGCCATTCGGCTCTTGAATCGGGTGCAACCGCAACAAACAAAAACATGAACAAGAGACATCGTAAAGTGACCTGCGCGCAAACAGAAAAATCCAGAAAAAATTAACCCGTAAAAACAAAGTGTTTTACTATAAATCCTTTATATGCGTGGCGGCTAGAGTCCTCTCGTCCTCTGGCTTGAGATGGCTGCCACCTATGGGTCAGATGATTGTCTGCCAGTATTAAGCAATTGGTAATTAAATATTTAATTTGTTTTCCCTAAACAGTGTAAAATTTTGGAAACATTTTTTCACGAACATTAATTGTCTCGCACAACGAGTCTGTGTGCAAAATGTCAGCTCGATTGGATCACGGGAAGTGGGTTAAAAAACGACCGAAAGATTTGCACGGTCCTAAGCAAGCAAGCACGCAAGCAAGCAAGCAAGTGAACTTAATATAAATGATTTAAAAAGCACCGGATATCAATGCTGCGTGCAAAAATCCCAGTGGGATGTAAGTAGTTCATCTTCGATCGAGAGATAATAGTCGTTGCCCCGCTTATCAACGTGTTCTGTCCCATGCGCAACCCCCCACCGCACCTAATTTTGTTTACGTAACAGTTTAAGTCACGTGATGTAACGAGAGCGTGCGTTGCCGATGTGACGTCACATCAAAAACTTTCAATAACTATAGACAACACGTTCTACTTAATTAAATAGACTTAAATTTTGATTTCAAGCTTTCGTGACTGCAGGGATTCATATAAATAGACTTGGTAATAAATGTTTTCTCATACAACATCAGAGTGCAGCGCCACATTAAATACGCATTACAATAACAATAGTTTAAAGCGATTTGAAGCATGTTTTATTTTTTTTTGGGGGGGGGGGGGGGCAGAGCTTTATGACGTCATATTTGAGAGAGGGGGGGGGTCTGACTTTTTGTGACGCCGTGTGACGAAGGGGGGGGGGGGTCAAAAATCGTCCAAAATCGCGTGACGTCATTTATGGACGGCCCCTTAACATCAAGCAGCAAGTGAGTCGATCGCTCGGTTAGTTGATCCTCTTCGTCCCCTCCCGCTTCTTCATGCCCTTGGCAACTTGTTGAGCTTCTTGGTTCTTTCGGTAAAGTCACGTAGAAGGGAAATAATAAAATAATAAAAATAAAACATAATCAAATAATTCTCACGACGTTTCGGCCACAACGCAAGCAGCCGTCCTCAGGTGAAGACCAGGTCTGTCGGGGAGACACCGTCTGAATGAAACACCACCACGCGTTGTGGCCGAAACGTCGTGAGAATTATTTTATTATGTTTAATCTCTGCAGTCACGAAAGCTTTAAATCGAAATTTTACTTGTTGAGCCTCGCCTCCAACGAGATGTTGATCGCTGCCGTCAGCTCGACCTTCCCACCGTCTTGTGCCACGTGGCCTCGGTTCTCCCGGGGTTCTATTTGCCCGGCCGGTGACAATCTTAGGGGCAAGTGGCAAGCGACGTCATTATTAAGTCAAGTCTAGGCTTTATTGATCACTCACCCATGCATGCACGAGGTACACGGCAGTGAGATTATTTGTTCCCGTGTCGCTCTCTCTCTCTCTCTCGCAGCTCGTGCACAACAACAACATAAACAGCAGCAACGATATTTTGAAATATATTTTTAAAAAATGTTGTGAAAAACTCAGTAAAATCGTTATGCAGATGATAAAAGTGACATGTGCATGGCAGAAATAGGCTCCTTGCAGGTGAGCTTTATAAATGATCTCGTTATGCAAAATGTTATTGTTTAGTTAATGCCTATTAGCAGTTGGTTAATGTCGAGTGCAGATCAATGGGCGACTGCCAGATGATGCCACGTGCACGCCGCATTTGTCATCATCGGTAACCCCAAGCTCTCTCTTGCGAACTCCGCTCACACCGCGGTCTCTTTGAGTCCTCACCGAGTGACACAAATCAACTTGAGACCTTGTAGCAGTGCGCTGTGTCTCGGCCGCCCTGATGCTGCTGTTCGATGTGAGCATAGCTCTTCCGACTCCTGTTGCTCCTGCTGCTGCTTCGGGATGGCAGATGCCAGCTGCCACGAGTGTCATTCGCAAGCCCCCCCCCCCCTGGAGATCAATCCTGACACCGCTGGTGCCAGCCACTTAGAGCGCACTCACTCACTCACTCACCCCAACACACTTGATCTCTTCTTATCCGCAGATAATGTCAACAGGGTGCAGCGGTGTCAGATGAATAACAGGACGCCCGATGAACCGAGCTGAGATTGAGTTTCATTCCCAGGCCATGGATAAAATCAGCGGTGAGCAATATGTGAATATGTCCCGGGCCCTTCCACCAACCCACACTGACCAGCGTGGTGAAGTATGGTCAATCAGCGCTCTTGTCCGACATGCTATACGAGGGATATTGGTATTTGTGTCTCCCTGTCTGCATATAGGAGCTCTCTATTGTATATGTTAGGGATTCCAAGATGCAAGTTCTTAAATACAAGTTAAGGGGAGAGGGGGGGGGCTTATCAGAATGTGGTAGCCAATGATACAGAAAATCTGGCTGTGACGGTCCCACCTGATGACGGAGACTTGTGTTGCCTCCGAAACGTCGTGATTTTTATTATTTTATTTTTATTAATTTTAATTTCATTTTTTTTCTACCGACGTGACTTTACCGAAAAAACTCAGAGTATTAACGCAGCGCGCCAACCGATGCGCCACCCACGCTCGCACCCTGCGTGTGACCTTACCGCAATGTCATTGACAAAGGTTGATTAGCCCACGCAGTGGAGCGCTATTTAAATTTGAGTTGCCTAATCTTTGGAACGCCGATTTTTCGGTTGGAAATCTGTGTCGCACCTGCATGTTGCAGGTGCGACGGGAGGTCAAGAGTGATTTATTTTCCATTTTAAATGCAATGCACGTGATTTTTATTTATAATAATTTAGGGGTAACACTCTTTCTGGAAGTTTTCCTGGTGCAACAGTCAGCACACTGGACTTGCAAACGAGAGGTCACGGTGGGGAGATGTTAACTATCTCGCCTGGTATACAGGAGGTCGTGGGTTCCATTCCGACCCTGACGATGCCTGCAGCTGTATATTTGTAGTTTGCCGTGTCTCTCTCTCTCTTTCGTCGTCGCGTGAATTTTTCTCCGGGTCCTCCGTTGTTCCCTCCACATTTAGAATCATGTGATGAGACCATTTGGCTGTGAAACGTCTCCACGTGACAAGCCACTTAATTGAGCTATCATTCGTGGTCAGGTCGCTTCTCAAAACGAACTATCTAGCTTAGTGGACCTTACCTGGTGAGGCAGTTGAAACAATTGGGCGGTTTTTTGCTTTTATTTTCAATTTATTTTAATGTTTTTATTTTAATAGTGTTTTACTATTTGTATTTTTTATTGTAGTTTTTTGCTGCCGTGGTCTATCTGCTGCTGGATGAAGGCCTCCCCGGTGCACATTCACGCATGCTTCATACCAAGAAACTTTGCTCCCAGCTACAGGAGCATCATCACATTCTAGATTTGAAGTTTTCGTGACTGCAAGGAGCCATACTCTTTGGTTATTTCGGTAAAGTCACGTAGGTGAAAATAAAGTCAATTAAATCACGACGTTTTGAATGCAACACAAGCAATCGTCATCAGGTGTGAAAATCACAGCTAGAATTTGTTTTACTAAAGTGAGAGAAATACGTCCACACTTATATAAACTCCTTAGCCCCGTCATTTCTCCTATTTTAGTAAAAAAAATTATAGCTGTGGTTTTCACACCTGATGATGATTGCTTGTGTTGCAATCGAAACGTCGTGATTTAATTAACTTTTTTATGTCAATTTTATTTAGTTATTTATTATTTTGATGACTTCTTTTTTTACCTACGTGACTTTACCGAAAGAACCAAAGAGCATCATCACATTAGCACGGTTGGCTACGTACGGTGCGAAAGAAGTTCCGCATACTTACATAGAATGGGGTGGAGTGGTGGCGCAGCGGTTAGCGCACTGCCATCAGGCCGCTGCTGCAGTGACATTTGAACCGATGCGGGACCCACCTCCCATTGACAATACCCGCACCGGCCAGTGTGGTGAAGTAGGGTCGAACAAGCCTCATGGCTGACACGGCGTGGGGAAGGCCATCACACAGCAGTGGATTGACAAAGGCTTCTTCTGTACAGCTCACGAACAACGCCGTAGCCTCCAGACTATAAGACACCCTGTAAAGTAAGACGCCCCACAAGTAGTGTGTCCAGTGTCAATACACTACACTACACACTACAATACACCACACCGCACACTACACTACACACTATACTACACCACACTACACACTACACACTATACTACACACACACACTACACTACACACACTACACTACACACTATACTACACACACACTACACTACACACTATACTACACCACACACACTACACACACACACTACACTACACACTATACTACTCCACACACACTACACCAGACAATACACCACACACACACACTACACCACCCTAGACTACACTATACACTACACACACTACACACACTATACACTACAACAACAATCACACACCCTACACTACACAACTACACTACACACTACACTACACACACACTACACTACCACANACACACTACACTCACACTACACTACACACTACACTACACAACTACACACACACTACACTACACACACACACACTACTACACACACACACTACACTACACGACACACACTACACTACANCACACACACTACACTACACACTACACTACACACTACACCACACTACACTACACACACACTACACCACACACACTACACACTACACACCACACACACTCACACACACTACACCACACACTACACTACCCACACACACTACACTACACACTACACTACACACACTACACACTGCACCACACACACTACACTACACACTACACGACACACTACACTACACAACACACACTACACCACACACACACTACACTACACACACACACACACNACACACCACACCTACACCACACACTACACTACACCACACACACTACACTACACCACACACACACACTACACACACTACACTACACACTGCACCACACACACTACACACTACACTACACACTACACCACACTACACTACACACACACTACACCACACACCACACTACACTACACACACTACACACATTCACACACTACACTACACACTACACTACACCCCTACCAGATTATAAGACGCAACCCTCTTCCCACCTCTCAAAGTTGAACAAGTACACGGTAAGAAAGTTCGTCTTACAATCGAGAAACTCTGGACAATAGCTGTACGACAAAGTGTTTATGAGCCATTGGGGGGGGGNCTGGGGGTGGGGGGGGGTACGGAACAGGCGGTGGTCTGGTGTCAAGCGGTGTGATGCTGTGGTGGAGCCTCAGGTGTCGGAAAGTGGGCAGCCGTGGCGGCGTGTCTTGAGGTGAAACGACTCCACCGACTTCACAACCGCAGTGGCAATTTCCAGGAAGCAGACCCAATGGGTTTCCTTTTCTTTTTTGTACCTAGTAGCGGCATCCCGAAACACGTGGGCCTCCGGCAAGCTCACCAAGGGCCCCGACTTATTTATTGTCAAGGCTACAGCAGCACTATGCGTACGTGGCGAGGTCACGTTGTTGTCTGCGCAGGAGTTGTTATGTTGATAAAAAAAAATTACGGTTCGGCTTGTGAATCAATGACAATGCAGTCTTTTGAATTTGTGGCCACCGTTCACCACGTGGTGGTCTTTCGTGAATGGTTTCCCGATGCGTCGAATGCCGACTCAGCGCGCGCAGGTGAACGCGGAGATTAATCCCACCGAGATTGCCAGTGCAATGGGATGACCCGTGGTTGATGGGTCGATGCCCCCTTCTCGTGAAACCGAGCGAGCGCCTCCTGAGATCCTGGATCCAAACCGGGGGCAGCAATATTCTTGGTTCTTTCGGTAAAGTCACGTTGAAGGGCAATAATAGAATAATAAAAATAAAACGTAATAAAATTCTCAAGACGTTTCGGCCACAATGCAAGCAGCCGTCCTCAGGTGAAGCACAGAGCTGTCGGTAAGCGTTAGGACGCTGTTCTTCACCTGAGGACGGCTGCTTGCGTTGTGGCCGAAACGTCGTGAGAATTTGATTATGTTGTATTATTTTATTATTTCCCTTCTACGTGACTTTACCGAAAGACCAAGAATATGAATCACTGCAGTCACGAAAGCTTTAAAACGGGGCAGCCACTTTGTGATTTCATGAAATTCTTAATTACGAATTTTATTTGTATTATTATTGAGCCTCGTCACAAGCGAGTCTACAAGACAACATCGTTCAATTTGGTTTCCAACTTGGCATAACCCAGCTCAGAGGGCAGACACTTTGCGATTGTAGTAATGAATGATTGATAAGCCTTGCAAAATAAAAAAACAATATCGACGCTATATTCATGGTTACTTCAGTAAAGTCACGTAGAAGGGAAATAATAAAACATTGAACAATAAAATTCTCACGTTTCTATTGCAACACAAGCAATCATCATCAGGTGTGAAAACCACAGCAAAAACATCGTGAGAATTTATTATTATTTATTTTTATTATTTCCCTTTTACGTGACTTTACCGAAAGAACCATGAATATGAATCACTGCACTCACGAAAGCTTTAAATCGAAATATGGACGCTGTACAAAGCAAGAAAAGAACATTACCGAACGTTTGGCAGTAAGTGTCTCTACAAGTTGACTCAAAACAAATGTCTTTAAATTTTATTTTAAAATATTCAATTCTGCCAGCGTTCATGATTCTATTCTATTCTATTTCGCATTCATATAGCGCCGTTTCCCAGAGGCAGGATGCATCGTGACCTTTGTCCCTTCTAATTTTCAGAAATCACTCACCTCAAGGTGTCAGCAGTTCTTGTGAATGTGAATGCCTACGACCATGGCGGAAGGCCTTGTACACAGTAAGCAGATTTAAAAAATATATATATATATCCTGAACCGAACGAAACCAGTGCATCTTCTTGGTTCTTTCGGTAAAGTCACGTAGAAGAGAAGTAATAAAATAATAAAAATAAAACATAATAAAATAATTCTCACGACGTTTCGGGCACAACACAAGTAGCCGTCCTCAGGTGAAGACAGGTCTGTCGAGGCGACAGCGTCTAAAAAACCAGTGCAGTGATTTTAAACCCCGCGGGGTAGCATTTCGTTAGGGCCGTGTGCGTAGGACTTCAGTAAGCACCCTCGTTGTAGCGTTTTTTAAGCGGTCGAAGCCGAATTTTGGTTGGAATTTCAGAGGTAGGCAAACAGAGCGTCACAGTAATCTAGCCGGGCAACAGCAAAGTGTGCACCAAGATCGCCACACTTCTGTGGGATTTTCGGCAATGTTCCTCAATTGATAAACTGGGGCCTTTTATAACAGCGCTTACGTGGGTATCCAAAACAAAGTTCTGAAAGCCATATTCTGATGTTTTTTTTTACATTTCTGGGATAAAAAATTGTCTTCCTGGATTTTGTCTCGAAGATGCTTGGGGCACAATTTCAAGTGAAATGTCACGTGTCCCACCGATACATTTGGTATGTCATAATTGACACAAATTATAATTCTCAGGTCACCGGCGAATTTTTTTACTAAATGAAATTCGCATCTGGCCCCATGGTGCAAAGTGAAGTCTCCAATTCTTATTATCCACTCTATATCTGTGGCCTCTCTAGTCATGTGCTCTAAAGAAGGGTCATTGCCCAAAACGTCGCCAATTAATATTATTGACGAACGTGCTATTAACGAATGAGTTATTTTGCTGTGCTTGTGCACAGCTGTCAACACAGCGTCGCGAAATAATTCCAATGAAGTAATTGGCGTGCCGTTAAACCATTGTACTCGTGCCAATTTGAATTGGGGTGACTGTGTTGGGTGGTGGAGGGTCTTACGACAAAAAATGCAGCCTGATCATCACGTGGTCTTACCCTGTAAAACTATCACGATTCAACTCTCTTGTTTTCACGGTATCGGATTTAGCTGAAAGATTACGATAAAAGGGGATTTAAACATGGGGTGGGGGGGGGATGGATTTAACTAAATTGTGTCTCGAGCCCACTAATAGCAACTCTGTCGTATGAGGATTTATGTTTAGGAGGCGGACGTGTGGCTCAGAGAGGCTGAGTGGTTACTGGCACCGCTGAGATCCACAGCTAAAATCCAGAGCAGCTGCCTGTAGTTAAACCCGAGTTGTCGTTGTAGTGAGTTGTCGTGAATTGTATTCAGCTGTAGTGAGTTGCAGTGTGTTGTTGTCGGTTCATAGTCTTGGTTCTTTGGTAAAGTCACGTAGAAGGGAAATAATAAAATAATAAAAATAAAACATAAAATTCTCACGACGTTTCGGCCACAACGCAAGCTTCTACGTGACTTTACCGAAAGAACCAAGAATATAAATCCCTGCAGTCACGAAAGCTTTAAATCGAAAATGTTTTCGGTTGTAGTGAGTAGTAGTGAGTTGTTGTCAGTTGCAGTGAGTTGATGATTTTCAACAGGCAATGTTTGCCCCCCCCCAAAAAAAACCGACCACATTAAATAAAGTTCTACACCTAATTTGCCAAAAATTCGAGCTCTGATTATTTCATAGAGTTTGTATATATATAATGGTTTGACCATCAGCAGATCAATATTTCAGCTCAGGGGCAAAGTGGGTGGGGAAGGGCCGTCTGCTATTGTGTAGACCAAAGGTCACGTGAAGAGATCTCAGAGGTAGCTCTGTGATAATCGCTTCCGTGGGTCTCATTGCTCTGCGAGTCTCCGAATGGATACTTCGTTTTATAACGTGACACTGATAGCACAGTGAGGACACGATTGGAAAAAAGAGGTAAACAAAGAAAAAATATTTATTTTTAGACAATTTACAGCCATCCATCAGTGAATTTGACTCAGCCACTGAGTACAGAATACCATACCCAGGTTAGTAGGAAGATAACAATATATTTGAGCATCAGTTGCATGATATTTTGTCAATTAAATGACCGCCTTTTAAGAGTAAGATGTACATTGTCCCCACTCAGACCTCTGTTATACAAAGGGCATTCAACACTGAACCCACCAACTGGATTTAGGTTACCCTGGGTCATGGACCTGCGGTCAATCTGTGCCCTTTCGAACCTTACCCACGTGGTCCGCCCACCACAATGCCCCCACCCCCCCCCCTTTCTGATTGCATCTACAACGCTTCCTTGGAACGTTCATGCCGTATCCTTACCCCCCCCCCCAGCGTGGAAGAGGAGGCCAAACACTCCCTAGAGGTCCCACTAGTGGAGGCCCTTCCACCAGGAGTGGAGCGAGTGAGCATCGCGCAGGGCTGCATCTTTACCTTTCACCACGTGCATCTATGTTCGAGGGCCTTAAGATGGCATTGTTAATACCCAGAGCTTTGAGCTGTAATGTCAAGACAATTACGACTCCTGTCTCAAACACCGGCAGCAACGCAGCATGTCAGGAAGTTGTTGTCCTTTCCCCGCACGGTCGGCTATGTACGATGCGAAAGAAGTTCAGCATACATCACGTGACTTCTTCGTGGCCACCCCCACTCTGAACTCCTCCCCTCTCCCCGCCCACTGTGAAAACACACGTTGCTCCACCGTACAGCTCACTCCTGCTCCCTGATTTAGTGTGCTGATCTTAAAGGTGCATTGAAAAAGTATAATACTCCGATTGATGCTCCTGCTGTTGTGGAGTGACTCATGCAGCCAGCTATGGCTGCAGGGTTTTGGTGGTACATGTTGTTTATGCCATTTATTGTGAAAATTCCGTCACAGTTCCTATGATCACTGTTTTATTGCTTTCATGGCTTTATTTTGGTGATTTTGAAAAGTGTATTGGTTTAGCCATGTTTGTTTGTTGTAGTACAGAGTTAGACTGATGGCCTTAATCTAAGTTGTCTTGTGGTTGTTGTTGTTTGACTTGCATCCCACTGGGATTTTTGCACACAGCGTTGGTGTACGGTGTTTTTTCTGCAATATTTTGCTGTTTTTTCTTGGATTTTCACATATTCACTTTAAGATTTTTTTGTTCATGTTTTTGTTTTATGTTTGTGCGGTTGCACCCGATTCAAGAGCCGAATGGCTCACAGGGCTCTACCTAATCAATGAACTTGAACTTGAAATTCTCCCTCCCTCCTCTCATCATCGCCCTCTCATTCCCAACAACTTGGCCCGGTCATTCCTTCTCCCCCACCACCTGCTGCCCTTCAAGCTTCTCCTTCTCCCTTCCTGCTGCTCATCTCGAGCCTTGCCCTCCTCTTTGTTCGCCTTGAGGAATTCGTGGCATCCCTTCCCTTTGCTGTTATCTTTTCCCATTCATAACACCCTTGACTCTACTCCCTTTCCCGTGCTGTGCCACGGGTGAACAGGTGAATGCGTACAAGAAGTGCAGGAAAGCGTACAAGCAAGACGACAACAAAAATTTGAAATGCAAGTTCAGGGAAACTCATATGGTGAAAATCGCCCATTTGTGATAGTCACTATCGTATGGCTAAAATATATATTTTGTGGCAACCCTAACAATTAGAAATAGAGTTCGTTATTAATTCGACATACTAAAGAGAAAAAATTGTTACTTAAAATGAAAAGCAAAACATTTATGGTGTAAGAAGCAGACTAAGATCAATAATTGTCAAGAAAAAAATGACAAACATCAGTGATAACAAAATCCCAAAATAATTCCCGGTTAAGAATTTTCGAGTTTGTGACAATTTCAACCGAAACTAAACACCGCATTCTGTTACACGTTGGTTAGTGGTGGAAACCAGCGGTTGTTAGTCATTATCTCGCACCGCGCTCGAACTCCGGCAACCTGAGTTTGATTCCCGGACACGGCTAATGTCACCAACGAGTGACATCTGAGAACCAATCGTCAGCAAGCCGCACTGACCGACCATCCTAGTGAAGTATGGTCAAACATCCAGCCCTTAACCACGAGCGATAACGACACGAGGGGGCATCCATCCAATAAAATGTTCACGTAGCTGCAATATAAGAACACTTGAACACAAGCAGATGTGTGACTGTTTAAGCGTTTTTAAAATGATGATGTACGTATATGTATGTGTGTGTGTGTGATGAGGCTGGTTGTAAATACGGGCGAAACGTCGTACTCGAATTGTAAATTTGTAGGTTTACCCTCCAACACGCCGGTGTGCTAAACTGGTAACGAATTGCCACGTTTTGTTTACGTGACAAACCTTGCTAGTTGGCTTTGTCGGGTGCTGGCCAGTTTAATGACACATTTATATTTACGCGATCTAACCCCAAAAAAATTCTATTATGGATATATGTGTGTATGTTGAACTTCTTTCACACAGTACGTAGCCAACTGTGCCAATTGGAGGTGCGGGGAAGGACAACAAACTAAACACAAAAAGCAGTTTAATAATAGCGATGATGATGGTGATGATAATAATACATGGCATCCTCACCGAGTCTCAAGACTCTGTGTGAAGGAGGGTCTTGGCTACATTGCGATGTTTGGCCAATTCCATGCCGGCGAGCGACGCAGCAAAGGGTGGATGAGGCCTTCAGTCATGGGTGGTTTTCATCACCATCATCATCATTATTATCATTTTTACTTTGGACAACATTATTGTGGTTACGCAAGGTCACAAGACCGGGTACACACTTCACCTGACACGAGTTGAAAAAAANGAAAACAACTTTATTTTCATTTTGAAACAAAAAAAAGTTGCGTGCCTGGACGTAATTCACACGGTCACGTGATGGCGTAGTTTGGTGCAGCGAATACCGAGGGCTTGAGGCGGTTGTCAGAATCAAAATCTTTATTTATCCTGGAGGAATCCGATGAGCTGTGAAGCTCTTTTCTCACAGATGTCCAGTAGGTTGTGATCAAGGGAGGCATCGATGGGGTTGCCCGCTTCTGAGGTTCAACAAACTGGATGCATCATGGGAATACAAAAATATCTTGCAGTAACGGAAGAAGGGATAACCAAATGCATCGTCAAGTGTGGTGGATTATAACGCAACTGGTAAAAAAAAATCGGGACTTTTAATGTCCTGGAAGGCCTTGGGAGACGGTTAGGGGGGGGGGGGGTTGTTGCAGCGGTGTTCAACTTGAAAGCACAAAAAGAAAAACCTGCGAACATTCAGCCCAATTGGCCAACACTTACTGCATTCACGCAAATAGCCACGTGCAAAGCGTCAGCTCAACGTGTATATATATACCGCTCCATTCATAAGCCGTAAAGCTCATAATGGGCCTATTGAGGTTAAAAAAAAAGTGCGGTTATTAATATATATTTTTTAAAGGCTGAAAATGTAGGGTTCACGCTGCCAATGGGTCCGGTGGCATTATGCATTATGAATGGGAGGTGATTTGTACTTGTCAGAACAGCCTTCCCTGCCCTTGCATAATTTATGGTGCTCCATTACTGCGGTAAGTGTGGGAGGTCTTCCTTATACGTTGCTGGAGCCCCTTATAGCACGTAAATGAGGTTAAAGAGTCCCTTTGTAATTCGCACAGCCTAAACGCAGCCCACGTTGGGATCCTGGATTAGTATGATCCGTATCCTGTATACGCATTAAAAGTATATTGAAGTATTTCCTATCAAGGCGGCGCTCATTTCCAGCTCGGAGCCCTGAGCCCGTGGTGGAAATTCTACGTTCCTATGGCAGGTGGGGGGGGGGCAAAGTTTATCTATATGGCAACCACTGTTGACTTCCCAGCGAAGTGGTACCCAGAGGGATGATGGATCGGGGCCATCTCCCCATCCAGTATCTCGTCTCGTAACCTTCCGATTGCAAATCGAGCGTGCTGCCGCTGACCCTGCCGGCCGGATGATGTAAAGCTCAGGACAAATCTGCACCATAGCTTCAACAGCGCCCGCGTTTTAATCCTGCTGAATATTTTTGTACAAAAATGAATGATGCCACCTTGTAACGCGCTGCACGGCTATTTCCTAATTGCTTAAGCCTCAAAAGTACAGAAAATGGCTATTATTCCTCACAAACTTTGCTTTTGTGACCAGGGCAGTGATATATTGAAGTTTACCTATTTTCCAGAACATTCTAAATAGATTCAGTGCTGAGTAAACTTAGAGTAACTTCTAGAAGATTATATAACGTTCTAGTAATATAAATAGTCGTATAAATACAGGGGCATTAAGCCCACCAGTTCAGTTTAGTTTCAGCTGCCAAAGTGAATACATCTGCATTTTTCTGAGATGGCATTAAGAGGCTGCAAGCATCCGGCAGACACATTTTGCTATGTCTGCAGCCAATTTATCAAGACAAGAGCGAAAAAGTACTCTGTGAAAGCATCTGCTAAGATGTGTGAGGCCTACAAGGCATATTTCGGAATGCCTGTCGGGAAACAAGACAAACTTCGGGCTCGGAATTTTACGTTATAAAATTTGTTACAATTTTTTAATTGTAAAAGTTTTTAATTTTAAAATGTTTTACTATTTTAGACTGGATTCAAGTGCCCGATAACACATTTTCAGACTTCCTTACTATGATCTGTGGTTCATATAGTCCATGGGAAGTGTCGGCTCCACGAATATTCCTATTATCCGTGCCTCTTTATTATCCACGGTTATCTTTGTTTTTTCCCCCTCCTTGGATACGTGGAGTAAAATCGGGGATATCCCAGGACTCCGAGATATTGGTCGCCAACGTCACCACCACCACCCACGGATAAGAGGAGATGATGGGTAGAACAGGCTGGGGCAGTGGCTCATAAACACGGTGGCAGCAGCCAAGCGGAGCTGAGAAAATGTTCGAGAACTGAAAAAGCAATCGACAACAAACAAACGTTCGAGCTCTGATGTGGTGTGTTGAAACATTTTTGAAGGAAAGGGTGATGGCTGGTTAGCTTCGGAGGATCAGGCACTGAGCTGTAATGTGTGAGATCATAGGTTTGAATCTGAGCAGACACCCGTGATTAACCCAGGTTTTAAAGTGAGCTCTTTGCCTGGTCATCCAACTTCGGAAAACAACCTGTGACGTCAAGTTATATTTTCACACATCTCAGCCGAGCCCAACTCTGAGGGTTAGAACGTGCTAGAATTAAAAGCCTCCCCCTGTGCATTTCAGTCATGGGGGTTGACCATGCTTCACCATTCGAGCCAAACTTAGAAACTAGATACGACCCAAGGGCAGGGTTGGGAGGGCGTGTCAGAAATTTAAAGAACTTTTAAATCGGTCCTCACATTTATAATCATACGATACAGTATGATAAAAAAAGTTTTGCTGGCTGGTTGGCGTGGAGCTGACGTCACCCCCCCCCCCTTCACCAAGCCACCCTCCACCACGGTTGTGTATCCCGCGCAAATGCGCAGGCAATGTGAGTCATCCCTTAAAGACAATCCACAGTGCGATTGTGGGTCCATGCAACTCAAACGATGGACCATCTAGTAAACCACGGGACTTTCATTTGCCAGTACGTTACACCTACTATATCAAGATCATTACAATGAAAAAAAACCCACGGCTTTAGCCTTTCTGCCATAAATACAGAGGGTTGTTAAGATGTCAAGCGCCAAATAGACACATATTGCAAGGCATCAATTCTGCATTAACCACACATACTTGTTGTAAAACATGCAAATAAAATATGCTATGTTTGTACTGTCCTTGAAACTGATTGGTCTACACCAGAGACAGTCTCTTTTTTTATATCTTTGGGGCCGTTCATAAATGACGTCACGCACCTGGGGGGGGGGTGGTCAGACATTTGTGAAGATGTGTGACGAGGAGGGGGGGATGAGAAATGTGATGTCACATCAAAATGCGCAAAATAAATGTATTTTTACTACAACATCAGAGTGCAGCGGCACATTAAATACGCACTACAATGACAATAGTTTAAAGCGATTTGAAGCATGTTTTATTTTGGGGGGGGGGCGCAGAGCTTTGTGACGTCATAATTGATGGGAGGGGGGGTCTGACTTTTGTGACGCCGTGTGACGAGGGGGGGGGNTCAAAAATCGTCCAAAATCGCGTGACGTCATTTATGGACGGTCCCTTTGTTTGCTAGTGCTACAGATCTAAGGCCGCCAGAAGGCGAACAGTACAGGGGCAATGCAAACGCGAAAACATTCATAGCTCGGGTTAAGCAGTTTTATCTATGGCACCCTTTTTACCGATACTGTACCCAATATAAAAATGGGGTTTTTAAATCTTAACATCTGTACTTATACTTTTTGGTTCTTTCGATAAGTCACGTAGGTAGAAATGAAACAAAATAAATCACGACGTTTCGATAGCAACACAAGCCATCGTCTTCAGGTGAAAATCGCGACAGCCACGATGTCTGCTGCCTTGTGAAAGAAGCTGTTACCAGCATGAGTTCATATACGTTTTTGAGAACAAAGGTAGCCGAAGTAGTGTTAATGGGTATTATAGTGTAAAGGTAATACATAGCGTGGCATGTTAAAGAAAATAACTTAGATTAGATTTAAGTGCAAAGTTAATGAGCTTCCTTAGCGCATGTACTTATGCCAGATAAGGTAAAAGCCTTTAAATAGTCTTAGGTTTTTTCGGTAAAGTCACGTAGGTAAAAACATAAAAAAATATATATTTATTTTTATTTTATTTTACTTTTTAATGTTTTTACCTACGTGACTTTACCGAAAAAAACCTAAGCATATGAATCATTGCAGTCACGAAAGCTTCAAATCTAGCCTTTAAATATATATGTAAACCACTATAGCCTCTGCGCTCCTTCAACGCAAGAGGAATTGCAAAACTACACGAACTCTGTCCAGAAGCTTTCTCTTGGCGAGAAGACCTCGACATTGGTATTTAGCTCCTGCACATTATTGGCATCATGCGCCAAGGATATAATTTAAAAGTCCCATTCTCACGAGCAAATGCCATCCTCTTCTGGCAAAATAACGCTATTGCAGTGCGCCTTGTGAACGGCTTTCAGGAACGGAAGGGTAAACACGATTAAATTATTGATGAGCCGGGTGGCAGCCTAATGGAGATGAAGCTTTCCAGTGATCTGGACTGTGCTGGGTCAACGTCGCAAATTCCAACGATGCACGAACATCGTCTGGGGAATTCACAAAATGATGTTATCGTCCATTCTCGGATCCGTGCGTCCGTCTTTATTTTTCCTATTCATCATTTTCACCGTTGAGCCCAGTGTTCTTGACTAACTTTTCAGAGGGGGGGCTCGCTAGATATCACCAGTGTGAGTGCCGCCACGCGGTTGAAACCATTGGGGGGTTTGTGCCAGCACGACGACNTATGATGATGGGGTTGGCAGCACACGATGATGATGATGTGGGGTCCACACTAAAGGCCACCAGGGGACCGCCATTGGCCCGCGGGCCTTGCAATGACAAACACTGCTTAAGACTGTTGAACAAAAAAATGGCCTTTGGGGCAGGATACATCACGAGGCGAGGATGGGACGATGGACGAGACCGGTGATGGAATGACACCTGAAGGATTGGAAGCAAGCAGCAAGTTGGATTGCGAGGGATGGCAACGACGTGGAGAGAGACCTTCATCCAGCTGTGGATCGAATTATTTGATCATGGCTGATGATTATGATGATAATTTGAATTGTTGTAAAGTAGCCTCCATGAAGTAGTGCCAATTATTGTCATAAAATCTGACGAATTTCAATAACCCTCCAACGGAATATATATTTCTGCATTTGCCTATCCACTGCTGGGCCCAAACTGCTGTGGATTTACCAAACGTATATTAAAAGTGAAAGTTAATGCTAATATGTTGACCCCTAAATGGAACCCATCAACATCAGAAACGACGACTCATATAACACCGCGGTTGGCTACATACGGTGCAAACGAAGTTCAACATACATCAGCGTGGTTGATGTATGCATGTTAGCGAACAATGTTGCACAAGTGGTTGCAGGTGTGGATCTGACGGTTGTTTTGAGTGCGGACACGGACATGTAAAGGAATTTAGGCTTAGAGGCCGTCTGTCAAAGACGCCCAAAGATTAAACCTAAAACCCCCATCCAATGAGCAACACTTTCCAGTGCAAAGTTTTCCTTTTCCGATTGCCCGTGTCAATCGTCAGATAAAGAGGCAAACATACACAGCGTGAGTTGGCTAGAGAAAAAGAAAAATACTAAACAATTTACAATTATATCCCAACTGTGCTATTGGCATTATGCCATGAGCCTTAGAAAATTAAAGAAAAGATGCGAACTCTCCAATTACGCAGTGAATTGCCCGTGTTAAAGAGCTTCCTCTGGAAATTACATGACAGAGCTTTATCTGAGGTGCCTAAAATGATCGATGATTAAACCATGACAATATATCTCACATCCTCTTGCTCTAGAGATGTTAATCGCACGGCAACCCATATTTTAGTCCTCATAAATTAAACACTCAAGTGAAAAACAAGTGTTGTAATACTTTATCCTGTTTTTACGTAGTTATCAGTGACCAGATGGAGACCATTAACTTGCTACACGCGAAACGCAGTTTAATCACACGTGGTGGCCACGCACGTTGCCTCTAATCCAGCACAGTGGAGGCGAGGGATTGGTGGATCACACAAATGTTGCTAAATTCCCTTCTGGTGGGCGTCGAGGTGCCATACGCCTGTTTGCCAGGAGAAGGCAGTACAGCAAGCGTCGCTATGCTGTGGGTGGTCCGGTTTCCGCCTACAGTACATGTGTAGTGTAATAGCGCCGGCTGGTGGATGGCAGCGGCAACTGTGGTGGACAGACAGCACACACACACCGGTGAGGGCGTGATCACGTGGTGTTGGCAGAGAGGAGGAACTGGGGCAAGGGTCAAGGAGGACCCCGTCTTGAGGCCCCTGGAACCTGCTAGCAGGTTCGAGAAGGGGCGTGGTCAGGGCGGAGCCAGGCCGCGCCAGGAGCATAAAAGGAGCTGAGAGTGGGGGGCTCGAGGCTGTCGGTACTGGGAGTGACTTTTCTCATTGTCCCCGCTCGATATTGCGCTACGAAAGATAGTAGTTTGGCTATGTCAGTCAGCGCCGTCAGCGTTAGACGGCCGGTGTTGTGTAGAGACTAGGCTAAGCTACTGTGCAGTGTGTGTGTGGAGGAGATCGGGAAGTTGTTCATAAAGAAGTTGCCTCCTATAAATTATGTCTCTGAGTCGTTGACACTACACATGCAAGCACTCACTAGTTGGCCGGTAATACCTTAATATATGAAGGACCGCAGACCTTGAGGGAGGAATGTGTGCCGTGGGCCCCAGCTGGAAATAACAAAACGCTGTGCAGAGGTAAAACATCCTTCTTTGCAATGGCTTGCTCACGCAATATAAATGTGGAATGTATACGTCTGGCTTTGAGCAGGAAGCCACTGCCTTTTGTATTCCTGTATATTGGCATAATCTGTCACGTTTAAAAACCTTTTGTGAACTGGATGATTTAAGGTACCTCAAACCAGAGCAGTGGTTTTTCAACCCGTGGTCTGCAGTGGTAGGCGTGAGATTATCCAGTGGTAGGAGTGAGACCAGCCTGATGGGGAATGAGAGAGCAGTGTTTCCTTTTTGCTCGTATCCATAGATATAACTTCTCAAACCGAGCTGTAAGTGTTCCGATACGTGCATTGTTTTTGTGTTGTCAGCCTATGTCTGGTGAGACGAGGCATGAAGAAGGTTGTCTCTGGTGTAGGCCAACCAGTTTCAAAGACAATGGATATCATTATTTGGTTCTTTCGGTTAAGTCACGTCTAAAGATAAAATAATAAATTAAATTAAATAATAGCATACGACGTTTCGATTGCAACACAAGCAATCATCATCAGGTATGATGAAATAGCGACATAAAATCTAACCAGAAAACTATAGACAGACATATTAGCAGACAGATATCACCAAGATACATAGAGAGAGCAACACAGCTAACAGAGAGGGGTGATCATCTCTGTGGGGTGGCCTTAAATAGACAGAGGGGGAGGAGGCAGAGAGAGGGAGGGGGTTAGAGAAAACATTTGCATATCAATGAGTGGACAACAAAACAAGGTGCTGCAAGTGCGATGACACGGCAAGCAAGCCTGAAAATCAGGAGAAGGACAAACTAAAATTCAATAACCTAGTAAAATATCGAAATGTAATGTAATACAGCACAGAGGGTCGGTCAACACACAATTAACGCATAGCCTGGTTGATTACGTATTTCAAAGATTGCTAAGTTAGAATTTAAGTGTGAACATTCCAAAGAGAAGACACAGGCAGAGAGAAGAGAGAGAGAAAACAGGATAAGCTTAAAACTTCCCCGTAGAAGTGGTTCAATCTTAATTTTAGAACTTTCGTGACTGCAGGAATTATTATTTGGTGCGTTAATTGTGTGTTGACCGACCCTCTGTGCTGTATTACATTACATTTCGATATTTTACTAGGTTATTGAATTTTAGTTTGTCCTTCTCCTGATTTTCAGGCTTGCTTGCCGTGTCATCGCACTTGCAGCACCTTGTTTTGTTGTCCACTCATTGATATGCAAATGTTTTCTCTAACCCCCTCCCTCTCTCTGCCTCCTCCCCCTCTGTCTATTTAAGGCCACCCCACAGAGATGATCACCCCTCTCTGGTTCCTGTGTTGCTCCCTCTATGTATCTTGGTGATATCTGTCTGCTAATATGTCTGTCTATAGTTTTCTGGTTAGATTTTATGTCGCTATTTCATCATACCTGATGATGATTGCTTGTGTTGCAATCGAAACGTCGTATGCTATTATTTAATTTAATTTATTATTTTATCTTTAGACGTGACTTAACCGAAAGAACCAAATAATAATTCCTGCAGTCACGAAAGTTTAAAATACAATGGATATCATCAGAGCATGTTTGTTTTCATATTTTGTTACGTGAGTGTGGTTGTTTGCAGACTTGATACCTTGCAAAAGGTTATCTATTTTGGTGTTTGAACATATTAAACACCTCACGTTTTATTTCCAGAACGGGTAAAACCATTTCTTATTTTTCATCAGAGCGGTTGCTAGTTCGCTGGTGATAGGTGACATCTTTACATTCGCGGAAACTATTACTAAATACAAATAATGTATAAAGATAGTGACGCGCTCGTGAAATACACGATAAATTGTCCAACCGCCGTTAAAAATGCGTGAGAGTTTCTCCGCGGCCCATCCAATCACTGGGGTCAACATCACTAACAAAAAAATAACCCTCACAACGACAGCATTATTATTACGTCTTAAATATAAGAACCCTATGAGGCACCGACCAAAATCCCGCCATATTCCACTTCATAAACAAGAACCTCCCAGCAAACGAAACCGATTCCGATTCCATCAACAACCCTCTCACAAGGGAATCGATCCACTGCCCCTTCAACCCAATTCACGGGACACGAATCGATTCGAGATTGAATAACGCCACGATTCGAATCGAAAACTGTCGATTCACACTCAGCAATGGCAGAGGCCGGCGTTGTTCGAGTGCCCGGTACGCTTCGTGCTGTGCGTCTCTTGGAGTGGAAAGTGGCTCCCGGCTCGGCCGTGCGCATGGGTTCGGTGGTGGCGCACGTAGCGGCGGTGGAGGATAGCGGCGGTGGTGGCGGCAGAGACGACGAGGACGCGGCGACGGTGGTGCCCGAGGCGGACGAGGCGAAGGATGAGCAGGCCGCGACCACGGCTCGCCTGGGCGCTCTGCCGCGAGGTGAAGCTGAAGGCGAGCAGCGCTGGCGTCGTCGTGCGCCTCTGCTGCGCGCCCGGACAAATAGTGGCCTCGGGGTGAGCATGCCGCCGCCGCTGCCTGGGTTGATGGTATCATGCTGTTCAGGAGGTTGTTAAGAGTGTTTTGTTGTGTGTGGTGGTGGTGGTGCAGGTTTTAGTGAGTTTTGTTGACGTGAGAAGTTGTGATGGTTTGCATGCGCCTGGATGGGTCTGTCTGTCTGTCTGTTCTGTCTGCCTCGTCTGGTGTGACAGCTCTTTAGAGTGTAGACGATAATACACTGGAGTACAATGCACTCTAATGTACTGCACTAATATACTGTAATTTAAATCACTCGACTCGGTGACACTATAATATAATGCAATATACTACACGGCAAGACTGTGTGTACAGCGATGGAACAAAATGCATTGCAATAAACTGCACTACACGATGCAACTTTTGGTTGATGTAGCGATTGTTGCTGTGATGAAGCGTGCAGGTGTTGTGCTTTTAGTTGTTTGCATAGTTGTAGCTGCGCGGCGGTCAGTGGTGAAAAGTTGCTGTTTGTTAAAACTAGATTCGAAGCTTTCGTGACTGCAGGAATTACTCTTTGGTTCTTTCGGTAAAATCACGTAAAAAGAAAATAAATTGACCGGTGCATTGCTGTTTGTTATGCCTGTGGTGAGTTGCAGTTATCATGCTGTTGGTTGCTGCAGTTGCTGTTATTGTAGAAGTGTGTTGTGGTGCGCTGTATTGTAGCGTTGTATGTATGTTGAACTTCTTTTGCACCGTACGTAGGTAACCGTGCGATTCGGAGGTGCGGGGGGAAGGCCCACAAACTAAACACCAGTGGTGGTGATGGTTGCCATTGCATTGTTATTGTTGGGAACTGCGAGTAGATTTCACCTGGCATGACTGCTGCATTCACCTGTCAGTGCCAACCTGCACTAACCAGCATGGCAAAGTACGGCAAAAAGTCTGTTGCACATGTTGCAAATTTAACCACGACTCTTATTCCTCAGCAGATCTGCTTCCACCAGTCATGGCATAGGCAGCGAAGGTGAAGAAGGAGAAGATATTAATAGCATAACGTTTGGATTTGACCACTGTCACATGCAATGCACGTTAATCAAATATTGCTGAATTCGAGTCAAAAGCAAGATATATTAATTGGGACAGTTGTAATAAGTGAGGTGTGGATGAAATGAGAACTTCAGACATTGAGATACTGGTCACATATATGAAAGTAGTCTGGGAAATGTACCTGGAGGGTTCAAATGGGGACATAAAAAATGAATTGACTTGATTTTCCATGATACAGTTTTTTTAAGTNAGATCGTGTAAAATAATTACAATNTCACAAATCTGCCTGATGATGCTAGTTGTAATTATTGGCGAAACGTCATACTCTGATTGTAAATGTTGTAGATTTGCTCTCAATCACAGCGGTGTGCTGTACCAGTAATAAATTGGCATGTTCTGTTTATGTGACAAACCTTATAATTGGCTGTGTCGGCTGGTGGTGGATTTAACGACACATTCATATTTACGCGATCTAACTAAAAATCTGTATTGTGGATGATATTAGTCGCGAAAGTCTACGTGTTCAACTTACTTGATTCTCTAGGACAAATTGCAGATTTTATGAGATTTTTATGTCCTCGGAGAATTCAAGACAGAAAGTGATCACAAGCGTATGCGATGCAAGTTACACTTCAACACTGTTGAATATATATTAAATAAAGATGCAAGAAAGTTTAGGATCCAGTGGTTTAAAAAAAAATAGTAATAGAAAGCCACATACCAGTGAGTTTGAGTGTTTGATATGTTACACAGATGACTGTTTTAGCCAGTTACCTGGCTATTTTACAAGGGATATCATGATGCATGTGCCTAAAGAAAATAACGTTTTCAATCAGTGCATACTCACTGTCATGACATAGATTGTAAACATGAGATCTGACAAAATATTTGGAAAAAATCTGAAAGTACACACAGATCGTGCTATTCCTGCAAATGACCTGTTTTATCCAAACGGTAAAGCATGAATAAACTCGTGGATGACAGGATGAATTTTCTGCCACTTCTGGGTTTCTCCTCTCTTCCTTAAGACGGCACGGATAATAGGATTGAGTGCTTCCGGGAGGCAACGTCCAGTTCCTTATCTGTCGGATGACAGGAGGAAGTTTTCTCTAATAGCAGTTTTTTGTATATTTTTGGAAGAGGCATTTTTCTCAACGTCAATTGCTAAATTGATCATAGTACAATTAAATGCAATTAAATGTAGGGATCTATTGTCTTGCTCATTTATAGTTTTATAACAGAGCTGTGTGTATGTTATGAATTATATAGATATACAATTATATATAATAGATTTTTATGTTTTGGAAAAAACATGTTAGCAATGTTTCTGATGATACTTTGTTTAGCAACAAACAATGAGTCGATATTATTGTGAGCCCTTTATTAATGTATTTTAAATGCACCTTTTAAAAACTTCCAGTATTCTTCGATAATAGAGTAATGGTATGGCCTGATGTACATAAAATACCATCCACAAGAAAACCTACACAGACTGGCATATTTCGTTTTGGAATACTGTAAAAATGTGACTTACGGTTAACCAATTTAATTGGTGCCAGATTGTCCTATCCATTTTCAATAAAGTAGCCTGCTTCATGGAAGTTCCTCTTAATGGGCAATGGATACAGAGGAACAATTTAACACCTTGGAATAATACAGCTTTCCCCATGCCCGGCAAATTTATGAATGGTCGTGCTTCAGAGTCTCGATTCGATTCAATATTTTTTATTTTCCATAATATAGGTTTTTTTGGGTTATAACGTAAATATAAATGTGTTTAAACCTGCCACCACCTGACACAGCCACTTAGTAAGTTTGTCATATAAACATGCCAATTAATAATTTTTATTTTGTTTACATCCTTGCATCGGTGGTTACAAGAGTGCAATGAACACTTTATATAACATATGAATTGCAAAACGTTGCTTCTTTCATGAGCATTTTGATGCGCAAGTGCCATAAGTGCAATCGTTGATGTTGATTGATGAATTCGGGCATCGTTCTGCGACTCGCATTCAGCGTTGTGAAACTGAGCGAGAGTGTGAAAAAAGTATCCACGCTTGATTGCTGTAGCAAAAATGTAATTCTTAAAACCTAATAACTAGCATTCAACTCAGACCCCAACAAATTTGGCTTCAGCAGGGCCTGAGTGCCAATGGTAGCAAGCTCGTATAGATTGGTGGATGTAAGTGCAGCTTCAGCTCACTGTGATCGAAAGCAGTTATCACAAGGTCAAAGATTAATGCTCGCAGTGAGGGGTGCATTACTGGTGAAAGTGGTTACGTAATGATCAGGTTTAGCTCTTGGATCATGGTGGGACAAACCCGTATGGAGCAAATCGTTTCCTTCGCAGAATGATGTAAACAAGGGACTGAGGGGAGAGACGGAGTAACTTATTTAGCTTCAGTGTGTGAATCTGGTAAAAGAGAAAGGAGTTAAGAACAGCGTATGAATGTGGAAGCAGCATGACGATGAAGATGACTTCAGCAGTGTCAGCTGTGCTGAAGGAGCTGAGCAGTCCATGAAATTAGCCACCAGGTTGCAACAGGAAAGGAAATTTAGCAGCGTCCTGATTTTGCACAAGGACCAATACGTATATAATTAGACATTCCAATATTTTGACCTAATAGTAAATGCAACATTTATTGGTTGTCTGTCGTTGAATAACTTGAAGGCTGATGGCACAACTCATAAAAATAGTGCTTTGTAGATGTGTTCTTGAAGCTGTCTCCCGAGAGCTGTCTACAGGAGTTGGAAAACTTTCTTTAGTGAGGAGAAGAAAAAAGGGCTTGAATTAATGGTGAAATGTGTCATTGTAGCACTTAATTTCACTCGCACACATTTGAATGCATCATCTGAGTAATAACTTGCTTTTGATGGTACGCCTCACTTCTTTGAATTCTTTGTTTGCATTGACACAAGTTTCAAACGAATTCATATAGGTCATAGAGAAAGTATGGTGTGTCAGGAAGAGCTCTTAGTTTTGGTGTTGCGTCCTTTAATCAATTCTTTCCAGTGCTGCAGGGCTTGATTTTCAGAATGCACACATCCCAGTCACTGATCTGCGCAGCTGAATTAAGTCAAATGTGTTTGTACCCTTGAATGATATTATACATAGGCTGTGGTGTGAGTTGTGAACTCACCAACACTTTTGATATCATATCACTGTTGTTGTGGGTTCCAGAATAGCAGTTATTATGTCATGTAAAGACGCCTGCAGCGCATACAGTTATATTCCAAGGTGTTGACAACTCTAGATTTAAGTGAAACGGGTGATAGAAAGCATCACGTTGCCTTGTGAAGTTTGAAAAAAAACTGCTCAGTGACTGTTGCATTATCACAGCTAAAGTGGCTAATCTGTGAAGATGGTTCATGACTTTTTGAGATTTTAAGCCTAGAATTAACTTTCATATTTAGAAATAGCGATTTCCTTTTCAAATGAGTATTGAGGTTGTGCTTATTCCTGATTATAGCCCTGCACAAGTGGTAGAAATTCCACATCCCTGTGGCAAGGGCAAATCAATTTGACAGGACAACCACTGTTGACTTCCCCACAAAGCGGTACTTGTTTTATCGACCCCTTATGGATGATGGGCTGAGTAAACTCCCGAAGCAAGGATTTTAACTCGCTACCGCTGAGCCACCTGGCTGATTTTTCTCAGATAATGATAATTTATGAACACGTTTTGAATTGAGCAAGGTTTTAATAATTCGTGGATATAGATTCTGGGAGAATTTCAACGCTGAGCAGTGACACGAAATGAGAGCAGGAATTGAAGTGTTTTAACCTGCAAGTGTGGTGGTTTAAAATGTTATGGATGGAATGAAACATTCGGTTAATGCACTACTTATTGATTATGCACCACATTAAAATCGCACCCTTTTAAAAATAACCCATCAGGATTCCAGCTCTACTATACATTCACATTTATTGACAAACCACTGTGGGGAAAACCCATTGCAGTGATGCTGTAAAACATTTGAATGTGTGCAAAGTGTGAATGTATTTGTGGTTGCAAAGTTATGCATTTTCGATATGTTTTATTTACACCAAACGAGGAATGTTTACAATCATTGCGAGCTTCAGCTTTGGAGAGTGTAAGCGTTAAGGTGAGCGTGGTTAAGATTACGGCTTAGGGATGTGGTTACATTTATATAAATAACATGAAATGTGCTTCTTCATTAACGGTACATTAAAAAAAAAACTTCCTTCGATACAAAACCATTGCGCAATGTGTGACGCTGTCGAATGCTCGCTTAACTACTGCACGAACGCAGACCTCAAAACATCGACCGTCTGTCGACTAACCACTGGGCCGCCCGATTGCTGAAGAGTTCTAAACTACTACCATTACTGTTCAATATTATCCACAATAGAGGTTTTTTTGGGCTAGATCGCGTAAATATAAATGTGTCGCTAAACCCGCCACCACGCGACACAGCCAATTCGTTTTGTCACGTAAACCAAATATGCCAATTGATTTCTCGTTCAGCGCACCAGTGTGTTGGAGAGTAAACCCACAACATTTACGCAGAAAACCTGATACTACCATTACTTCTATTTTATTCATCCGGTAAAGCCCACTGAGCTATTAGCTATTTTTCAGAGGCGACCTGGCCACACGATAGCTCATTGCAGTGTCTTATATCGTCACGTGTGGGAATTTAGATTCGCAGCCAAGTAATATTATCTCGTGCTTGTAAATGTGGAGGGTGCAAACCGGAGGATCCGGAGAAAAAAATACACGCAACCACGGGGAGAGAGTACACGCAAACTATGAATACACAACAGGGGTCATCAGGGTCGGGGTCAAACCCGCGACCTTCTGCGTATCTGGCGAGGGAGACAACGTTTCTCGCCACTGCTTCTCTGTGCTGCTGCTGTATGGTTTGCATTTCCGTGGGTGGAACAGAGGAGAGCTGCTGCGGCTGGAGGCTTGTCGCCATCCATTGTGATGAAGGGACTCATGTGCCGAGTGTGGACAGGACCTCAGGAGGTGAGTGTCTGTGTGTGTCGTGGGGAGCGGTAGTGTAGCGGTTGGCGCTACGCTGCGCTACGAATCCTGCTACGGCCAACACCAGTGATTCCATTATCTGAACCGGTCCTGGGCCTCCACTAGGTCGACTCAGCCTCAAATGAGTACTAAAATGCGGTCGGGCGTAGTGTTGGCCACCCACCTCCTCGTGTGCTGTGCTGGCCTTCATGGGTGCTCGCTAACAGCACTTGCTCCAACAGTCTGTTAAGGCTATGTGGGGGATCTTTGTCTTTGTTCTATGAAGAGACTGGGCCCTGCAATTAGAAATGAGGAATTTCCAACAATGGTTCGGGCTACACGGGAGGTGAAGCGCCCTTGCCTCAACGCTCATTGCAGCAGGAAATAACCTGGAATTTTACAAATATTTACACTTCCAAGAAAACGGAATTATATAATGATGGATAAGGTGTTCCTTTGAATTTTCTAATCATATCGCTGATTATTTTCAAGGAGTCCAAAGACCCTTTATCAGGAGTGTCCCGCATTGGAGTGTTTGGCCAATACCAGTAATGAGTGTTTGACATGCGACAGTACCCAGAGAAAAACCCCACGCATCTAAGTGGGTCACACTCAATGCTGCCACCTCTTTCCCGCCGCTTGGCTTTACACTACAACACCTGCACAGTGTCCGTGGTTACTCATTCAAGCACCTACCGGGCTCAGTCTTTCGACATCTGACGAGATTGGGTGCATTTATGTTCACTTTTGTCAGAGGATAATTCTAAATATGTTTTAAGCCTGCATGGTAAAATCAAATCGACATGTCATCTCGCATTCACGTGACGAAAAAGTCTTTCAACCGTCTTCCACTCGCTGACCGCGTGCCATTTAAATATGACAATTTAACGAATGTTATTATTTAAGTGTGTGGATTTTGGTGATCCTACCCACCGACCTCGCCCCCAGGTTGGCGAAGGTAGGCGGACAGACGCAGGTTTCGAGTTCCGCAGCCAACATCTCTATGGTTCACAGCGTGCCCGAGCTCATGGTCACATCCGAGGTAAGGTCCGGCTGCACTGGCATACATATGTGCAGTGTGTAATGTGCGTGTGCCCGTGCGCGCTGGAATATTGTGGCGCGTGATGCTCATTATTCTCTGCAGTGATGAGGACCCCTCGGTCGTTATATGTGTTGTGTTCAAAATGTTCACTTAAAAGTTAGAAAAAATGGTAACTACCCTATTCACTTGTAAGGTAGAAAATGTAATAGATTTTGTGTTATGTATGCTATGACGCGGTCGTACAATCGGTATACAATTGGCGAAAGATGCACGTAAAAATACACGACTTCGTTTGTTTGTGTGTTCACCACAAGTACGTGTGGTTAATGCAGACTTGATTCCTTGCAGAAGGTTTTATTTTGTGTTTGAACATCTCATCACCTCCTGTTTTATTGCCACAAAGGCACCTGTTGTTATTTTTCATACTTTTGATACTGGCAAAAAAAATGTCCCGTAAATATCGTTGAGCTGTCACGCTGGGACACGTTAGCTTTTGCTATACAGCAGGCGACGACTTAATTCTACGTGGCTTCTGCCCTCTCGCGTGTGCTCTTGCGAACCGTCCCAGGAGTGAACGCATCGACACCAGGTGGTTCTCACCCAGCCCCAACTATTCATTGTTCTCGCGCTCGTGTCGTTTGTGTCGCGTGCGCGCGGGCGCGCGCTTGCCGTCGCAGCAAGCCGAGAGCCTGGGACGTGAGGATCAGCAGCGGCTGTTGCGGAGCCGCAAGCTGGTGCTCATGGTAGATCTGGACCAGACGCTCATCCACACGACGGAGCAGAGCTACCCGCACATGAGCAGCAAGGTGGGACCGCCGTGGTTGGTTGCAAGAGCCGCTCGCAGCGTGCTTGGGTTGCAAGAGCAGACGAAGCTCCCCCGACCAGCGTTGGCAAATTTTCAGCAAGCTATTGCCTAACGAAGCTGGTTGTCATCACCAGCGAAACGCCGTCGGCAAAGCTATTGCCTAATGAAGCTGGTTGTAGTCACCAGCGAAACGCCGTACTCGAATTGGAAATGTTGTGGGTTTACCCTCCACAGGGTCTGGATGGGGGTGGGTTGGGTGGGGAGGGGCTGGTCACCCCGTAGTGCCCTTATAAAACTCAACGTTTAACCTACTCACGCCGGCTTGTGCCCACCCTCACAGTCGGGCATATCGCCGCCGTTGACCTTGGCCATTGACCAAGCAACCCAACGTTCCTACCAGCTCCCTCCGCAGGAATGTGTTAAAGTTCCAGTCAGGTGGCTCAGCCGGAGAGTGAGCGGCTCGCAATCGGAAGGTTGCGAGTTCAATCCTGATTGGGGGTTGACTCGGCCCATCGTCTCTCTGGGTACCGCTTTGCTGGCAAGTCAACAGTCGTTGTGTCCTGTGGATAGACTCACCCCTGACAAAGGAACGTGAATGTCCACTGCTCGCTCGTGGCTTATTTCATATGACTTATGAAGAGGTGTTATTGTAAGTGTTTTATCTGGTCTCTTGCTCGAAGTAGGAGATGAGAACTGCCTTCGAGATTGAAAGCTCATTTCTTAAGAACTGCTTAGTTTGTTGTCCTTCCCCCCCTCCCCGCACCTCCGATTAGCACGGTTGGCTACGTACGGCGCAAAAGAAGTTCAACGCACTCACTCACGCCTCAATGCTCATTTTAGCAGGAAGTCGCTAATGCTTACATCACTGACCTCCATCGCTCCGACGTCCTTTAGGGAATCTTCCACTTCCAGCTTGGCCAGGGTCAGCCGATGCTGCACACGCGGCTGCGGCCCCACTGCCGCTCCTTCCTGCAGAAGATCGCGGAGCTGTACGAGCTGCACGTCTTCACCTTTGGCAGCCGCCTCTACGCACACACCATCGCCGGTGGGTCCGCCCGGTCGCGGGTCAGTGTCAGGACCGGACCTTTTTAAAATCCGTCAAATCGACCTCGCTGAATATTTGGCTAACTTTAACAGGCGGGGGTCTTCACAGCCAATATTTTTCGATTCTTCGTTTATTTTTGACGTGCAAACTTTCCTTCCCCCGCACCTTAGATTAGCACAGGTGTTGGCTGCGTCCGGTGCGAAAGAAGTTCAACATACAAACATACGCTACGATCGCATTGCACCACAGCAGCAACTTTTACAATCACAGCCACTACACCAGCCAACGACTTCAACATTACAACTGCAAGTCACCACAGTAATAATATATTAATTTGGCTAGATTATTACGTGGCCTAACCCAAAAATCACATTTTGAATCGCAAATATTTTTGTTAAAATATTTGGTCTGCCTGCGGCAAATATCAGAACCTTGTGCTGTTACGTGCAGTGAAAACCTGTACCATGATTTGCCATAAAGGAGCAGCCAGACAGAGTGCACACCACGCCTGGTTGGTGTAAAATGTGACTTTTAAATATATTTTAAATCGTTTCATTTTCAATTTGATGGTTCCACTTTAACCACAAATAATTACCGAAAGGTGCAGTACGTATGTCCATCATTTCACAAAAATAAATATCCCTCTAAATCGTGTTACACTTCATGCTTCCTTCCAACGGGTGGATGAAAGAATGCATTGTTGCTCGTGACCGCAGGGTTTTTGGATCCGGAGAAGAAGCTTTTTTCGCACAGAATCCTTTCCCGAGACGAGTGCATAGATCCCTACTGCAAAACCGGCAACCTCAAGTGAGTGATTCTGCCGGACCAATTCATGCAAGCCATTTCCACGGTGACATGAATGCGCACCTTTGCTTGCTGCACGCGAGCATGCACCGTCGGTGAATGTGTATATTTCTTTTCCTTGCGCAGAAACCTTTTTCCGTGCGGTGACTCGATGGTGTGCATCATCGATGACCGCGAAGATGTGTGGAGGTCGGCACCCAATCTGATTGCCGTGCGGAAGTACGTTTACTTCCAGGGTACCGGCGACATCAACGCCCCGCCGGGCTCGCGCGAGGCTCAGCGCAGGGGTACGTCCCTTCCTGCACGCATGCGTAGCGTCACGCCGCACGAGCGTGGACCCACATTATTGCAGATCCAATTGATTTTTTTTGTTTATTTGAAAAAGCCCACAAAGTTAGTTTTGAGTGTATGGTTGTTTTTTTGTGTTTTTGTGTGCCAGCTGGTCCAGAAAGGTTAAGAACCACTCACTTAGGAGATGACAACACAGAACCACCTCTTTTTTTGTACTCTCAGTTGCCTCTTATCCACACTGAGTGGCATCAACTTTCACACATGCCCTGCCGCTGGTCTCTGATTGAGATTAGTCACATGGCAGTCACGCACATTTCAGGTTTCAGGATAACGCACGGATTCCCGAACGCTGAACTCCATTACCCCTCCTGCAATGTAGGCTTTGCTATATTTATCATGAGTGCGATGCGTGCAATTTGTCCGAGACTTGCCACAAATGAAGGACATTATCTTGCTGATCTCATGAAAGATAATAAACCATCATCACGCGAAATCCGGTCAACCTCGCAGCAGCAGCTTTTGGCTGGCCGTTGAATAAAGACGGCGGTCACCGCATCGCGCGCTTTCAGATGCGCTTCTGCGGCCGTCTGGAACGCTCTCCTTCTGATATTAGAAGCTACTGGAGCTGTGCACTTTTACGCCATCTAAATTGAAAACTCTTTTGTTTTGACCTGCTTTTTCTGTTTAGTTTGTTTGTCCTTCCCCGCACGTCCGATTAGCACGGTTGGCTTGGTACGGTGCGAAAGAAGTTCAACACACATACATCCATACTTATTTGCTTTAAACGGAGGCTGTGAACATGGAAAGCTTGACTGTGATGGAGCAGAGACTGGGGTTTGTGAAGCACGCGGATGTGGTGTGGGCACATGAGGGGGGGAGGCTTGTAGCGTCATTTTAGGATATTCGTAAACTATGGATTTTATTTGTTCATGTCACTAGGATTTCTACATGTGCAATAGCACCGTTATTCAATTAAGTGTAGTCGTAGCGCTACAGGAATCCATCTATTTGTGGTTCTTGTACACAGTTGCATTTAATTTTAAGATAATGCATTTTGTATTTCCTCCACATGCCAATAAAATTTTAGTTTTATTAATGCTAAAACACATTTACAGCCATTTTAGGCAAACGTGTGATAAATTTGTCGATTTGTATTTATTACTATGCAAGTCTTATGGTGAAAATGCAATAATACTTGCTTTGGTTTACAAAAATAGCAGGAGACCTGGCATCCTGGTCTTCCGGAGCAATTTATGAGTTTGCTTTTGTTCACACAATGTGCTTACTACCCAGGTGCTTGGTAGTAAGCAGTACAATTTCTGCAGCCACCATACTTAGTATTTTTGCATTGCGATACTGAGAAGACAACAAGCAGCCCTGCATGGTTCTAACACCACCACAATACTCAACGATCACACTCGCCAAAACAACATACTTCAAAAGTCAACTCTTTGTTTACGTGCAAATTGGTTTCTTTTTTNATTCTCTCCAGGAAATAATGTTGCCAAGGTTACCCCGGAAGTTCTTCTCAGGCATCGGCAGAGTCGCCTAACGCGGTTTCCTCGCGCGGCCCTGCGGAGCGCTCCCCGGAGCGGCTCGCCAAATGCCCCCGGCGCCGAAACCGGCGGTGCGGGAAAAGCGACGGTGGCGGCGGCGGACTCGCGGCTCAAACCGGCGGCGGACAGGGCCCCGGCTGCTCCGACCAACAACGGCACGGGACGGTGCGGCGGTGCGAAGGACGCCACGTTCAGGGACGGCGCCAAGGAACCGGTTACGGCCGGATCGACGGTCATTGACGATTGCACCGCGGCAGCTTCGTTGAAGGAGGAGGAATCGAGAGCGGGCGTGAACGTGGCGGACGTGGGAGCCGAGCCCAGGCAGAACAACGAGAAACGGGGCAACGCGGGCAGCGGCACGCAGGCCGACCTGGACTTTGATTTGTCGAGCGACAGCGACTCTACATCGTCGCCCTCCGCCGCACTGAAGGAAGAGGGCGAGGCAGTGGCTCCCCGACGTCCGGCGGCGGTGACGACGATGTGAGGACGTTGAAGGCGGACGTGAAGGCGGACGTGAAGGCGGACGTGAAGGCGGACGCGAAGGTGGAAGCCGCGCGCTTGGACGCGGAGATGGCGGCACCGCTGTGCGGCAGCGTCCGGAGCGGGCGTGACGCCGCCGCCAAGGAAGAGGAGGCGGGGGCGGGGAGGAGCGCCTGGGCGAAGCCGCGGGGCCGCCTTGTGTTCCGGCGTGCGAGCCTGAGGTGGTGGGTGAGAACGGTGGCGGTGGCGGCGGTGGTGCCGGTGGCGGCGTCGAGACGCGACACGACACCGTGGACATCGCGTCGCAGAACACGGAGCAGTCGGGCATCACCGAGGGGGAGTCCTTTGAGCCTGAATTCGACGTTGAGGAGGAGGAGGGGAAGGCCCACGAGGTACGGAGGTGACGTAGCATCAAAGTAGTGCGGCGCCTACTACTACTATGGGTGGCTTCGTGAGGCTCATGTCTCATTGAGTACTGAGCCATATAATGCTGTGTTTGAATTATGGTTGTTTAAATCTTTTATTGCACGACTGGTAAATTTTACGTAAACAAAAAATCTGGTCAGATATCGGTTAACGGTTTGTCTCGTAAGGAACGCAACATTTTACCTTTTTTTTTATTGGAAATCAGAAGGGAGCTGCCGTGTTGTTATGATCAGTGCCCTGGACTTGCGATCCATAGGTCGCTGGTTCGTTTCTATCTCCTTGCACCGCATTTTAAACAACGGGGTCCGGTTTTTAATGCGGTTGATAAAAAGCGCCCTTGCGCTACACAACGTGGGAAGCCTCCCCAAAATCCATAGGGCAGTGTCTTCACTAATTTTCAGAGGGGTGGGGCACTTTCGCCGATGAGACATCACCAGGCGTGACGACCGCTACACATTTGAAACTATTGGAGTTTGAAAGCATGGCGATGATAAGGGTGTTTTCACATTGGGGGGGGAGGGGGNTTCCTCACGTCAGGGGCTGCACTAGAAGCCACCAGGGCCGCCAGTGGCCCCGCAGGCCTTGCAGTGAAGAGCACTGCCGTAGGGGAAGAAACGAAATAAACTTGGCGACCTTTCGCTGGCAGGGCGCGGCGGTGGTGGTGGTGACGCCGCCGCTGAGGTGGACGATAAGGAGGAGGACGACTACCTGCTGCACCTGGAGGAGGTGCTGTCGCGCGTGCACGCGATGTTCTACGTGCAACAGGACCGCTGGCAGCAGCAGCAGCAGCAGCAGCGCGGGGGGCGGCAGGGAGAGAGCGAACCGGCGGGGCGGTGGTCGAGCCGGATTTGCGCTCCGTCGTGCCGGAGCTACGCCGCTCCGTGCTGCGTGGGGTCGTCGTCGTCTTCAGTGGAGGTTTCATTCTTTCATCTAAAATATATATATAGGTCCCATAGATATATCTCCTTTCAGATGACAATTTGGTCCATCCACGTGTAATGGTTCGCACTCTTGACCTATGACCTTACGGCCAGTATATTGTAACACGATTAACATTTGTGCTGATTTCTCATGCACTGATGTAACGGTAGCCTCGGCTGGCCACCTATTGGCACGCAGGGGATTTTGTCTGTCCGAGCTTGTGAACAGTGATGTTCTTTTTTCGTTTTCCATAATTCGAAAAAAAACACGGCACACCTTGTTCACCGCGCCGGTGTACCGGTTGCGAAGCATTGCACTGGAGCACCCGGTTTAATCCCCAAACGCAGGATCTCAGTGGTGTCAGCTTGGCACAGCCTGAACTACCCAGTCATGGATTGTTAATATATATCGAAATATTATTTGCCAGGTAAGGCCCATTGAGCTATACAGCTCTTTTNCAGAATCGGCCTGGCCACAAAAATTTCTCAACGAAGTGGCTTATTGTGTGTGCAAATGTATAGCAGCCAAATACTCAACGTGTGATGTTGATTCTAAACGTCAGGGTCGGGATCGAACCCACGACCTCCTGCATACCAGGCGAGGTAGTTAACATCTCCTAGCCACCGCGACGCTCTTATAGAGCGCCGAACGAGAGCAGCTCCCGGATCGGTCGACGACGTCCAAAGGGTGCCGTGGTGCTCATACCGCGCGCGGTGTCTTTCCGGCAGTGTTTCCGACGAACTGCCCGGCGGACCGCACGCGCGAATACCGGGTGGCCTCTGCGCTTGGAGCCATCGTCAGTTCCAACCTGGTGCTGGATGCCAGCGGCGCTCAGTGCGCCACC
This sequence comes from Lethenteron camtschaticum, assembly GCA_018977245.1. Classification (NCBI taxonomy): domain Eukaryota; kingdom Metazoa; phylum Chordata; class Hyperoartia; order Petromyzontiformes; family Petromyzontidae; genus Lethenteron; species Lethenteron camtschaticum. The sequence goes on along the minus strand of MU249620.1, from coordinate 1,950,621 downwards.
ACGCATCTCGTCGCTGCTAAGGCCGGTGGGTGTGAGCGATAGCGGCTGTCGCAGGGCGGTCCTTCGACTAGCGCCTCCCGATTGGCACGGTTGGCCGCGTACGGTGCGAAAGGAGTTTAACATACACGCATGTACACTTGCGGAGTAAGGCATCAGTGGGCGGGTGATGGGGCAGTGTGAACACTTGCGGCCGTCTGGAACGCTCTTCCGGTATTAGGAAGCCACCGGAGCTATCCACTTTTAAATCATCGAGATTGAAAACTCATTTCTTTAGAACTCTTTTTGTGTTTAGTTTGTTGTCCTTCACCCGCACGTCCGATTAGCATGGTTGCTACGTTCGGTGCGAATGAAGTTCATAATACATACAACAAGAACCTAGGTTGGATTCCTGACTCGGGTGCCTTACTGCATGTTCTCTCCCTATTCTGCACGGCTTTCTTCCGGGGTACATCCGGCTTCCCTCCCAGCTCCGAAAGTATACGGAAACGTAAATTGATGTTGGACAAACACACGCGGTTTGCGTTGCTCAGGCACGGACAAGGTGCGGCGAGCGCTCGAGTCGCGGCGCGTCCGTGTGGTGACGCCCGATTGGCTGTGGGCCTGCGCCGATCGCTGGGACCACGTCGAGGAGTGCCTCTTCACACTCACCGAGGGGTACACACGCACGCACAGGTACCACCCCCCCCCCCCAGCCTTTGCTTGCACAACACGTGTGTGGAGCAGAGGTCGCAACCGTCGCAACCGGGTACCCAATACCCGTACCCTACCCGATACCCGGCTACCCGTACCCGGCCGGGTACGGGTACGGGTAGCCGTTTGCGACCCTGGTGCGGCCGGGTACGGGTACGGGTAGGCAGTGAGTCATTGGTGAGTAGCCGTTTGTCACTCATTTCGGGTAGGGTACAGGTACGGGTAGGGAATGGTACCGTACGGGTACCAATTTGCGACCCTGATGCGGCCGGGTATGGGTAAGCAATCAAAACCCGTTTGCGACCTCTGGTGTGGAGTCTTGCATGTACGTACGTTGAACTTTTTTCGCACCGTACTTAGCCAACCGTGTTAATCGGAGATGCTGCAGGGATGAGCTCGTACATTGGCCCTCCCGCAAGCAGAGTCAGTGATCGGGAGTTGTTTGAACAGAATATATTTCCGTGGTTTTAATGGTCAGTAACCATAGCTGGTAATCGTGTTTCATGACCATTGCAAAGTCATAGTAATTAGCTTTTTAGTCGCCGTATAAATTAATTGATAGCGGTAAGGTTTTGGCACTGTGGAAGGGACTGAGTGCCTCAGGGAACTGTGATGCCCTTGGTCACATCACTGAGCCATCACACGCACTTGTGATTAATATGAGCAAATTGCATTTAAACACAAATCAGCCTTGAGCAGAACGGAGATGCTATCATGTTTCTGGTTCACTCATTAAAATAAGTTCATAAGCTCATGATCCATGTATTGAATCATTCGTGTTCCAAATAATGTCCCGTACATAATGTTCATGCGACCACAAGGCCTGTAGATTAGTGAAACTATAGATTCTTGAGCGGTGACGTGTTGCGTTTTCTGCTTGTTGCAGAGGTTCAAGGGTCGAATCAGCAGGCCGCCCTGGTTAATACTGTTGGTGTATTAACCATAATAGGACACATCTGCTTCATTGCAGACATTAAAGACTCTGTGATGTCATTCGAAGAAGAGTAGGTCATGTGTGGTTGCATCATGTTCCACATTTGCAAGATTAAAAAAATTATTTGCTAATTATTTAATTGAGAAACACTTCCAAATCGTCAGCCCTGACTATGAAAACGTATCGGGACCCTCGTGAAAACTCGATGAGGATTTCCAGGGTAGACAAGCGTTGTAATACATGCACCGCAATAAAAAAAAGCTTATAATATGCGAGTTGAAGCATGACCCCTGCTGAATTGTGATATTTCCTCGAGTTGTGGATGGGGTGAATTGATACATCGCTAATCAGTCGCGTAGCAGTTGGAAGAGGCTCGCCGTGATATGGTGATATTACAAAATCTCGTATAATTCAAGATCAGCGAACTGTAAAATTATTTTTTNCAAAATATAGTCTTGTGATTAGCATTGCTCATTGCATGTTTAAAAAAATATTTCATTCCTCTCAAGCCACGTAGATAGAAAAATAATAAAATATCACGACGTTTCGATCGCAACACAAGCAATCGTCATCAGGTGAAGAAGTAGCGATATTTTTTCACCTATCTACGTGGCTTGACAAAATACCCAAAGAATATGAATTCCTGCAGTCACGAAAGCTTTAAGTCAAGATTTAGTGATTAGTGCTTGTAATATATTTGTTGTGTAACTGGCATCAGCATGTGCGTTAAACACGGTATGGATTGTAAAGTTACAATGCTTGTAAGTCTCGTGGCAGGCTTATGTCGAGTGAATTACAGTTGTGGTACTGCTCAGTAATTCTTATTCAAACCGGAGGTACATCAAGGCACGAGACCATGACGGAAAACGTCAAGTCCAATTACAAAGTTACGAGAAACTGGAAATATGAAAACACGATATCTTGATAACCCTCGTATTGTGAAATGCAATATTTCTGATTCAACAACGTAACAATACAAACAATAATACGTGCAACACTCCCCCCTCACCGTCTCCCACCGCGGTGGCCTCCTGACAGGAGCAGCAGCCCAGCGACGTACACGGAGGCGGGTGCCAGTGACGGCGCCCGCCACGCTCTGCTGCATCCCACCCCCATGCACCCGCGGGCAGCACGGCGCCGGCGCCGCCCGAGGCGCGCGTGTACGACCCCGTCACGGGGCGCCTGCTGAGGAAGGGCAGCGTCCAGTCGTGCGCTCCAGGAGCCAGCAGCTGGCAAGGGCAGCAGCAGCAGCAGCAGCGGAAGGAGCGGCAGGAGCGGCAGGAACGGCAACTGCTGCAGCAGAAGCAGCAACAGCAACAGCTGCAGGTGCCCAGCATAACGCCGGCGCCTGCCGGGGGCCTGGGCATGACGACCATTCGCCTTTCAGGTACGAGAGTGCTGCTGATGCTGCTGCTGCTGCCCAGCGCTAAGACGCCAGTCGGGGTGTTGAACCGGTTCCGCGTCATGAAAGAAAGACTCGGGTATCAAAAAGACTTCGAGTAGTTACGAATGTAGACGTTAGCGTCGCGGATTGTCCGTCGTGGGTTTTGAGCTTCGTGAGAAAGTCAGGAGCGCCGTCATGGTTTCCAAGTTGCGTCACTGCATTGACATGTTCAAAACATGCATCGTAGTGACCCACGATCCATCAACTCTAATTAGTGTTGTTGTGGATGATGAGGATCATCATCATTATCAGCCACGGTCAATTATCAACCGTGCTGGACAAAGGCCTCCCCAAGCCACCGCCTCTCACGATCCTGCGACGTGATAAGCCACCCAGCGTCTGCACGTTCAATTCCTTTCACGACTCCATCTTTTCGGTGGACGTTTTCTCAGACACATTCCTCGGCTGACAATCTATTATCATTCTGATGATGTTGTGGATGATGTGCTTTTTGATGCCTGGTCGTCTTGGTAGTAACGCCGCGGCAGAAATTACCGGGTCGCTGTGGTAGCTCAACTGTTGCCGCGGTGGCGAGATGTTAACTACTTCGCCTAGCGTACAGGAGGCCGTGAGTTCGATCCCAACCCTGACGCCGGTGTATTTGGAGTTGCCATGTTCTCCCGTGGTCGTGTGGATGTTTCTCCGGGTCCTCCAGTTTTTTCCCCACCACATTTAGAATCAACATGCTTTCATAGTATTTGGCCGCTATAAATGTCGCGCGATAAGCCGTTCCGTTGACCGATTAATTGTGGTCACTTCGCTTCTGAAAAAGAGCTCTGTGGCTCAGTGGGCCTTACCTTGTAAAATAAAAGAATAGTTTAATTGCTCCGTCGTTCTCCACGCAAACTTCTCAGTGGCGAACAAATCCTGGGTGTCCCCCCGACGCATGCAGACTCTTTACCAGCCGTTCCTCTGCTCGCTGCCTCGTTGCACACAGGTGCCTGAGCCAGCAGCAAGTGAGGGATGCTCCTGAGGGGAGTCGGAGGCAGAGGCAGCCCAGCATGTCGGAGGCCCTGCCGCTCTACACCCTGTCCAAGGACGACCTGGACAGCATGGACAAGGAAGTGAGTCAACCTCTCATACGCCCCCCCCCCCACGCCCCAAGCCGTGTATTTGAACTCTCAACCTTTTGCTCGTGAGCCGCTCGCTCTACCGTTTAGCCACCAGACGCCGACCTGAACGGCACAAAGGCTACCAGGAGCTGCCTCTCGCTGTTGTGGCTCGGGCATCGTAACCCTTCGCCGCTGTGACCAACCGAGCCACCTCCCTTGAGGGCTACCCATCTCAGCGATGCATTGTGGTGGCGTGGCCAGGTGGATGACATCCTTGGGGAGGAGAGCGACGGGGAGGAGGAGGAGGAGCAGGAGGAAGAGGTGGAGGAGGAGGACGAGGAGGAGGAGGAGACGTCGGAGAAGGTGGAGGCTGCTGGAGGGAGCTCTGCCGCAGCGGTGTCCCCTCTGTGCCCGAGATGGAGGTGGAGCGGGGGGCCGGAGGCAGGGCCCCCCGCAAAGCAAGGAGGAGCTGGGGACGCTCATCGAGAGGCCTCCTTCGTCATCGAGCGGCGGCAGCCTTGAAGGCAGCGTCCCGCGGTGATGAGCGTCTGGCAGCGTGAGGCCCAATGTGGTTTCACGGACACCAGCATCCTCTCTCCTACTGTTCACATCGTCGCGTCTCACCAGCGTCAACTCATCTCACGCTTATTATCATTTGGCAGTCACTCGGCGTCATCTCCACTAACGTTATTGTCATTTCGCAGTCACCCAGCGTCTTCTCCCATTCGCGTTATCATCTTTTTTTTAATTGTCGGCAGCATCATCCCAATTCACATAATGACGAGGGTTGCTCTTTTTGGAATGGTCATTTTCAGTGTGACGTTCACGGCTGTGGTGCGAGAAAGAAACGTGGAAAGGTAATGGGATAAGGTGGTGGGGGTGGGGTAAGTTACGTGCAAACTTTTCCTTGGCTCATGTTCAACAACAAATAAGCAAGCAAATGAAAAGCAGTACAAGTGAGGCAGACATTACAGTGACTAAGCATGTGGCAAAGGTTGTTCGGGTGAGACAGATACAATTACACAAATAACCTTGAATTGAAGCGTGTCCCCTGATTGGGACAATTGCTTTAATTGTTGGGGGTGGTGGGTTGGGGGAGTGGTGGTATGAGCCAGATTCATTTTAGTAAATGTGATGAATCACAACCCGTCGCTGGAGGCCAGATTAGCTGACTCACGTCTGCTGTCATTTCTGCTCATGCTTAATTTGTTCTGGTGATAGATGCTTTTTTTTTGTATCAAGTTTGAGTTTTCTCGGTAGCTCATCATCTCCTGCAGAAAGTTATGTCGTGGGCTCCGATTATTTTAATGAGGCGTCATAGCAAGGGGCTAATGAGCCGAGTGCCCTTTCCAATCGAACTTGGCATGGAAGCGATGACCAGAGTGAAATGGGTTTAAAGTGTGCACCATGGGTACAGTGTTGCACAAGCATTAGTGGAGGTGGTGGTATTTGGATTCTTGTCACGTACTTGGTAGGGACGCTGCCATGGTGTAATGCAGAGTGGTTCTTGACCTGGTGCGCGCACCCGCTGGGGTGTGAGATGCCCTTCTGGGCATGTGAGACATGGCCAGATTGGTTTAGAAGGTAAATTAATCTAAACACATTAAACAGGGTATGTAAGTACGACTACTTTGTTTCATCACGCCTACGTGTTTATTAACATTGCACATTGTTTAACGAATGAGAACCAAAGCGGTGCAAGGCAGCATTAAAGGTTAAGAACCACTGGGTTAATGGTTGGCACATTTCACACTGGACTTGCAATCTAGAAGAGGTCACCGGTTTTGGTGTCGTGCGCGCAGTTGAAACAATGCAGGTCCCGTGCAGCGGGCTCAATTGGGAAGTACTCTCACCCTCTTCCAAGATGATTGAGCAGCGTGGGAGAGTAGCAACAAGTATAACCCGTAAAAACAAAGTTTTTCACTATAAATCCTTTATATGCGTGGCGGCGAGAGTCCTCTCGTCCTCTGGCTTGAGATGGCTGCCACCTATGGGTCAGATGATTGTGTGCCAGTATTAAGCAATTGGTAATTAAATATTTAATTTGTTTTCCCTAAACCGTGTAAAATTTTGTAAAAAAATTCACGAACATTAATTGTCTCGCACAACGAGTCTGTGTGCAAAATGTCAGCTCGATTGGATCGCGGAAGTGGGTTAAAAAACGACCGAAAGATTTGCACGGTCGTAAGCAAGCAAGCGAGCGAACTTAATATAAAGGATTTAAAATACCCTCTGCTGGAGGGGGGGGGGGGAGGCCCTTACTGCTAACAGCGGTGTGAGCGATTAATTGCAGGGCTGCATCTGTATCTTTACCTCTGCAGTACTTGGTAAGGCACCGTGGAATAATGATGTCATGAAAGGCGCAATAATAAAAATATGTTCGATTATCTTGGCATCACCGGTGTTATTTTTGAAACTGCAGCATTATCCATCACCATCAGTGTCGTTAATGGTAGTGTCAGCATCATCTCCATTATCGTAATCGTCAGCAGCAGGAGCTGTACCAATGGCGTTGCCAGTAGTGCTGGCATTCTTGTGTTTATCATCGGCATATTCTTACTTTTATCGTGGAGTTGGCATCATTTTATGCATTATCACCATCGTAAACATCACATCGCTCACCATTGCTCCACGCAGTGGTGCACAATCACACATCACGATAACCTAACTTTCATCAATAGCATTTCCCCAAAGTGGAAATATACATTTGACATTTGAGGCAATTAAGTTGGCGGTTCACAGGCATGTGCCACCACACACCAAATACAAAAAAAAATACATGAGTTGTCATACAAGCTGGTTCATCCTAGGCTGTCCCTCCTTACTAGATGACATCTGCACAGCCACATGCGCAAGCAGTTGCGGGACACTGTGTCATCCGCCACGTGGCGTGGATTCGACGGGCAGGTGACATTGCTGCAACGAGAACCGCCCGTGTGTGTGTGTTTGTGTGTTCGCGCGCAACAGAGGACACAAGCGCAGGAGAGACGAGAGCGAGGAGGAGGAGGAAGAGGAGCCGGAGGGAAGCAGCTCGGAGGCAGACGAGATGGCAGCTGCGCTCGATGCCGAGCTTGATAACTTCATGTGACGTCCCTTGTACTTGGCGCGTCACCCACGCGTGTGCGAGGGTGAAGATGCGGGGACACGCACGGCCAGCGGTGTGTGGGTGTGTACCTATTCGTGTCTTGTCAGCGGCGGAGCGAACGGACGTGGGGGAGTAGCGTATCGGTGATACTGTGGACACGTTTGGGTAAGCAGCTCGCCACTGAAACGCACCGCGCACGTTTGCCCGCTGTTGCACACGGACGTTGACCGAACGACGCACGCGTGCACGCGGCTACACTTTCACAAACGCGTCTGACAGTGAAAATGCGGAGGTGACCAGGCTGAGATGAGGAAAAATATAGCGACTACGAAATATAGAGATGACCAAGCTGAGACCAGGACACACCGTCACACTTTTTTTCCGGGCATGTAAAAAAATTGCAATATGCCCACCTCTGTTGTGGCTGAGCAAACCTTTTTCTGTTAAGTGACTGCAAGTGCGAGGATGGAAGTTTTCTCCCATGAACATTTTCTGTTCATCATGTACTCGCGGTTCACCCTACACAAATTGTTAAAACCTCTCCAAATAAAAACCCTGGCCGATCCGACGCGACACTAGTGGTTGCCTACGTGCAATCACGTCCGGATAGATTCGTGTCGGAGGCTCATCAATTTTTCTGGAAGCGATCCGGCAGAGCTCCGACCAAACTCTAACGAAAATAGTAACTCGGAACAAAACATTTCAGGGAACGGCCCCGATGAGGTTTGTTGCAGAGGCCTGCGAGTGTCCAGCAGCCTTCCGAGTTTCCTGCAGGAATTCTCTCGTAGACGCACCGATTTGTGGCGCACGCATGTGAAATACTGCAGTCATAGTGATGTTGTGATTTGGCCAGTACTGCCCCAGTTTATAAATGCGATTGTAAATATTGGATGGGGCAGCACGAATCAGATTACAGAAACGTGCGTACAAAAAAGCCACCCCCCTCCCCCGCCCCAATATTCGAGAGTCAGTTTCTTTAAAGTGAAAAAAAAAANTAGGTGGATTGTCGTTAGGTGTTTTTTGCGGCAAAGTGTTTCCGATATCTCGGCTCTTTTTGTCATCCAGTGTTGGTGGATGGCTTGGAGATGGGAACGCGTCATGATCCGTGGTGAGATTGTTTTGCGCGGGGTTTAGCTGAACGAAGTGGGTGTGTGGCCCGCTTGATGAGCGGCGGTTGGCATCTCTTAAACGAGTGTTTTTTGTACGGCTCATGGATAGTTGATTCAGCCTTTGCTCCACGTATAAACGTCTAAGGGATAAGGGTTTTAAAATGAGGCCAACGCACTAATATTCTTAAGCTGATTGAGTGGGTTATTTTTTAATTCGGGTGTTGTGGATGGGGATAGAGTTTTAAAGGAAATGTCAAAAACCTACAGGGCAAAACGGAGATGTTTAACAACTAATTCGTCTTTTGTTAGAATGAACGATGAGATGTAACCCACAAAAGCGTTGCAATGGACACATTTTCCATATTTTAATGTCGCATCTGTCCTTTGTGCAGTAAATTTGTTAACCTTTATAGCAGAGTTTTATTTTTTTCATGATAAACACTTTCAAAATAAATTAAATTGTTCAAATTAATGAGGCCTTTTTTTTTTTTACAGATTTTACCAATGCTTATAAGTGCACTAAAATGCAAAAAGCTGAATTTGCAAAAAAATATGAACACCGTTTCAATCTGATAACATGTTTTTATAAGTCCATCCTTATGGCATGTGGTCCCTTAACTGGCTTAACAAGTCTTGGTCTTAGAACAGACATCGTTTTAAGTATGATGGTAATGTCTTACCTTGCCAATTTGTAACCAAAGTCTTTAAATCTAACCTTGTGAACAAAAAAAATTATTTTACGGATTCTGTACAACAAGGCGTAGGATGTAGTCTTACGATTGCATGTTAGGGTCTTTACCACTTGCATCTTGCAGTTCACCAGCATATTGTTCAAGCAAGGCTGACTCTGCTGATGAGACATTGTATGTCGAAACCGGTCAAGAGTTTTCTCGTATTGAATATTGAAATTATGCATGACCAGAAGGCTTTGTAGCTGATGGGATGTAAAAAAAAAACTTATTTTTTACGTGGAGAGATAAATATATGAAGGAGACGTATTGTGTGCTTATTTATTTTGTTACTAATATTTTCCACGCCGCTGATGATTATTTTGTAATAAATAATGGATCGTTTAGCGTACGGTTGAAATTCTTTGGGCCGTTAAAGTGTGATCGTCAGTTTGTTCATTTCCCCTTTTCCTTCAATTGCATTGAAATTGTGGAACCCCAAAAATGAAGTTATCTCGTTGAGCTAGGCGAGAACTGGAGACACGAGGATGGCATCATTTACAAGTTTGACCCGGGCATTATTCTGTCAGTAGGGTATTTGCTGTGTATGGTCCGAATTTAGTCATTTGTAGGTCGTCTTTAAAGGCTGGTGAAATGGGAACGCAGGTGTAACACACTGGGGATTCTCCCCTTCCCCCCCTCCCACCTCTGCATCCATCAGAGATGCACATTCATTGGGGAATGGCTGTGCAGGGTGCCACAGTGGTGAGATGTTAACTACCCGCCTGGTATGGAGGAGGTTGTGGGTTCGATCCCGACCCTGACGCCTGTTGTATGTTTGGAGCTTACGTGTCTCTTCTCCCGTGGTCGTGGATTTTTCTCCGGACCTCCAGTTATTCCGTCTGCATTTAGAATCATGAGTTTTAGAGCAGCCATAAATGTCCACGTAAGGCACTTCGTTTAGTTGTCATTTGTCATCAGGTCGATTCTGAAAAGAGCGAAATAGCCCAGTAGTCCTTACCTGGTAAAATAAAAANTATTTTAATAGTTTAAATTCACAACATTTTACGGAATGAACCCGAAGCGGTGTCGCAGATCACTAAGAAACCACTGCACGTGGCTGCTTCTGCCGTGCGGAAGAGTGAGTATGTTAATATCTGATTATTAAGTCTCAGCTGAAGTATATTTTCCAGAAACATTTGTTTAAGCAAGCAAATTTGACCGGTTTCGTCAATTTTGGGTCTTCATCAGTTGAGTCGGGCTGAGAGAGTGGAATTGAAAGATTGAGACGGTCACAATTTTGGAGTCGTGCGATTTATTCAACATTGCCGTGAATATAGTGGCCTCTAGTGGCTGCAGGGGTCACGGAAACCTTTTGCATATAACACATTAATTGAAAAACAATGATTCTTTCGTGCACTATTGATCTGTCTGTCGAGTACATAATCAATATTGATGATTCGTTATTGATTTTGTCGGTTCGGCCATGCAATATCTCTGCCAAATTTTAGGCATCAGTAGGAACTTCTACCACCACCAGAAAACCAAACTAATGAAATCACCACGTGGTGTACGTGCGTTTAACGCACCAATTTTTTGGCTCACGTGGTCAGTTGACCAATTAATTTGACACAATGATGAACGACCGATTGTTCTGTTGGTAGAGCTTAATGCAAGCAGAGATGACCAGGCTGAGACTATGAAACACACAGAGATGACCAGGCTGGGATGATGAAACACACAGAGATGACCAGGCTGAGACCATGAAACACACAGAGATGACCAGGCTGAGACCATGAAACACACAGAGATGACCAGGCTGAGACTATGAAACACACAGAGATGACCAGGCTGGGATGATGAAACACTCAGAGATGATCAGGCTGAGACCATGAAACACAGAGATGACCAGGCTGGGATGATGAAACACAGAGATGACCAGGCTGAGACCATGAAACACAGAGATGACCAGGCTGAGACCATGAAACATACAGAGATGACCAGGCTGAGACCATGAAACACACAGAGATGACCAGGCTGAGACTAAGAAACACACAGAGATGACCAGGCGAGACCATGAAACAGGTCACAGGGTGAGTATTCCCAAACTCGTACTCTGGATCTCAGAAGCTGCTGGCCTCGTTTTACATAGAGCTCGTTAACATGCAGATGCATTGGCAGGGGAACTCGCCTTTCTCCTTCATGGCATCACTTCCAACACGTGCAACCCGTTTGTCAATCCACTGCTAGATGAGGACCGCTCCACGCTGTTGGGTTCGTGAAGGGTGGCGGGGGGGGGGATTGTCCATACTTCACCCAGCTGGTCGGTGCGGGTTTCGGTGGAGGTGAGGAAGGGCGCACGTTTGTGGAGTGTCGTGCGGCGCAACAACAAATCGATGTTGCTGCCCGTGCCCTTTGCAGACCACCTCGCTTCACAGTGGCCTGTGGTACATGTGGTACATGTAAATGTGTTACATGTGGTACATGTGGTACATGTGTTACATGTGGTATACATATTCTTGCATTTGCCATAAATATGCTAAATTCCTCTTCATATGCAAATTATTTTGTCAAGGCGCTGTTCCTCCTCCTCCCAGCTTAAATAGACGCTCCAAGCCTAGGACGTGTCATTCAGACTGTCTTATCGACAGACATGTTCTTCACCTGAGGACGGCTGCTTGCGTTGTGGCCGAAACGTCGTGAGAATTATTTTATTATGTTTTATTTTTATTATTTTATTACTTCCCTACTACGTGACTTTACCGATAGAACCAAGAAGATGTGGTACACGTGTTACACGTGCGGTGATCGTCCAAGCAGGCAGGCTCTCAAGCCTGTTGAGTTTCTGAGACCTCAAGAGTTTGGGGTGAATTCTGGGTGATTTTTTTTCTGCATTGTACTCAAACCGGTCTTGTTTTTTTTNCTAAACCACCGAGACTTCAAACCAGGGCTGTGTACAGTTTGATTGTTTAGAAAGTATATTGGCGCTCTATCAGGAAATGTATTTATAACTGAGCCGATATATATTTATATTTAATCATACGTAATATTTCAACTTGGTCCTGAATGTTTTTGTAAACCGACCTGAATTCTTACTGTTTTTCCACGTGTCATGCATCCAGTTCAAGTGATTTAACATCACACCGTCTCACCTATAGTGTCTCTCTATAAAGAGGCAATATATCTGGAGATGTTTTATTGTTGAGTAATGTGAGGGCCACTGTTTAATTAATCGGTGGATTGATAATACGGTGTTTTATTTATCCAGGAAAGCCTCGCTGAGTCTCGAGGCTTAATTTCAGGACGGCCCCGCATTGGGACATTTGACCAATTAAACATTTTAATTGGGTTTTTTTTNGTTCACCCCTCTCTCTCACTTGAGAGGAAGAGGGAATATAAAGGAGAAAACCCACTTCAAACGAGGGGATAGTGCTCAAGGGTTCAAGCGGACTTGTTCACAAACCCGCTTTGGTTCCTGCCACAGGTTTGAACCATTACAGAAAGCTGTATTATCCACCAACCCTCGGCTCCAAATCGTCGGCCGTGAGACTAGCCCTCGGCAAGGTAAGGTAATTTACCCTTTTTACCGGGTAAAAGGGTAAAGGTGTCGACATGCCAAGGGGTAAGGGTAGGTAAAGGTAGGCTCGTTGCTTTTTACCTTACCTGCTAAAGGGTAAATGTAGGGTAGAGTGATTGTATTGGGGTAAGGTAAAAGGTAGGGTTAAGGTAGGCTCGTTTTTACACTTTTACCTTGCTTGCCGAGGCCTACGTGAGACATACCAGCATCACAGCCACGTTAAGTGCGAGATCATTGTCGCGGTGCATTGCGTACGTTTTGTTTTACTCAGACCTGTGGCTCGTTTTCTTGCCTGTCGAAGATCAGTTGCCCCACGCTTCGCGTAAAACATTGCGCCCCCTTCCTCGTGAGCCGACGGGTGAAATTGCCCCCATTCAAGCACCGGCTTCTTCTCCGTTCAGAACAACCGGCACAACGTAGCAACGCGGCGATCGTTTTCACCGTGTCCAGAGGGACGATGGTAAGGGCGCTGCGGCCGTCTCTTCGCCCCCGTTTCGTTACGCGGCACATCGGTCTTCGCTCGCGACGTTTAAATTGCCGACGCCAAAAAACAATTGAAGCCTCGAGAAGTCGAGTCGCCCCAAGCTGTTGCAGCAACCGCGCGCAATCTCCCTCGAGAGCGATTTCGTTTTCTTGGTTCTTTCGGTAAAGTCACGTAGAATGGAATAAATAAAACATAATAAAATAATTCTCACGACGTTTCGGCCACAACGCAAGCAGCCGTCCTCAGGTGGAGAACAGGTCTGTCGAGAAGACAGAGTCTGAACGACAACCCCAGGCTTGGAGCGACTATTTAAGCTGGATGGAGGGCTGCTTGGGTTGTGGCCGAAACGTCGTGAGAATTATTTTATTATGTTTTACTTTTATTATTTTATTATTTCCATTCTACGTGACTTTACCGAAAGAACCAAGAAGATGAATCCCTGCAGTCACGAAAGATTTAAATCGAAATTTAACGATTTTATTGTGAACCGTAAAATACGTGGGACGGCGGTTCTCGCGAATAGGCAAGAGTTCCACGTGACGCACGCCAAGATCCGGCCACGTGCAGAGAGACGCACGGAATCGGTCGGGGTGGGGGGGAGTTTTATATAAATGATGAAGTGTATCGTAACGAATCTCCTGTTTGTTGAAGCGGCGGGGATAGTTTTCTTAAGCGTTTGACGTTGACATGACTCCTGGATGTTTTAAGCTGGATTTGTACACCTTTTAAAATCGATTTTGTCCTGTAATTATTTTTTTCTCTCTCATATAAAAAATAACCCCGTGTATTGTACAAGATAAACATTGTGAGCTTTTCCTGAAAGATGTCATGGGATGTTGTAAATCAGTTTTTTTTAGGAACCTATTAATGCAAAGCACTGCAACGCTTATGTTTGACTTAAACTTTCAATTCGTCTTTAACTGAACCAGTTGCGTGTGCGACGTTACAGTGCCGCCGTGGCAAACGTGTGGGCTCATTAACCAGCTGTGTGAAGTGGACGTTAAGGACCACGTGGCATTTTCGGAAAAGGGGAAGCCTTTGCCAGCGTTCATATCCAGTGGCGGCTCTTGACATGTCCACGAGGTGGGGCTGTTCTGAGTGACCTCTGAAAAGATGGTGTTCTATCTTGATTTTTCGATTTAAAGCTTTCGTGACTGCAGGGATTCATCTTGGTTCTTTCGGTAGAGTCACGTAGAAGGGAAATAATAAAATAATATAGATAAAACATAACAAAATACAATTCTCACGACGTTTCGGCCACAACGCAAACAGACAGACCTGTCTTTCAGACGCTGTCTTTCCGACGACCTGTCTTTTAGACGCTGTCTTTCCGACAGACCTGTTCTTCACCTGAGGACGGCTGCTTGCGTTATGGCCGAAACGTCGTGAGAATTCTTTTATTATGTTTTATTTTTATTATTTTATTACTTCCCTTCTACGTGACTTTACCGAAAGAACCAAGAAGATGAATCCCTGCAGTCACGAAAGCTTTAAATCGAAATACGAAACAAAATAACAAAACACTCAAATTGCCGCCCCCGTGACTCTCAAGTCCACCACTGCACAACCCTTTGACACTGCCAAAAGCCGAGAGCGTGTAGGCCGTCAGCTGCTGCTCTATTTGCACGGTGCCACCCNAGCGTTGTACATCCACTGGCGCCTGTATCACTGCCCTGAAATGGGTCTCAAACGGCGTGGCTAAAATGCGAAGCTGATCGATTAGTTGCCGGTCCTCGGCGATATGAATCTCATCACCAAGGACTGGGAACTCAACTAAAACCAAAAATGTACAAACGATGTAGAGCCATCTACAATTACATTCAACGATATCGTAGGTAGAAGACTCCCAGTTTTCTTGGGAGTCGATGCAAGTTTGCCTGTTTTGACATCTTTCTGGAAAAGGCATTTTTTGGGGTGTGCGGTGTTGAAAATCGTCATGACGCCGATTGCGCATGCATTTTGCTCCCTGTCAAAAAAAAGTTAATGAATAGGGCAAAAAACGTAACATCTTGGATTATAATCTACAGTAAGGGTTGATTTGGACGTGTTCAGATGTTGAAGGTTATAGCATTACAGCGTTGTTAACAAGGCTTTAAAATGTTTATATTTTTGATCAGTCGGTGAAAGTGTAAAAATGTTGAGAATGTTTGTACAGTCTATGGCCCACTTGCTGCACGTTATAGGAAGACTGAATTTTAAGAGCTACGAGTGTAAATTAGCGATTTGTTGAGGCTGTTGATATTCTTAGTTTGGTATTTTTCTTACTGCACAAATAGGTTTATATAGTTGCTTTTGTACATTAATGATTTTCTCTCTCCAAAAAGTGATGACGTTTATACAAAAACAAATAAAAGTTTTTTTTGTATGACACCTTTGTTATGCTTTTTTTTTNACAATTGTGAACTTGTTCACTGAGCTTTGTAAATCCACGCGACCACGGGAGAGACACCGCAAACTCCAAACTCTAATTCAGGAGATGGGCGTAGTTGCAGCGATACGAAATTAAATTATCCGAATTTGTTTAAATGTTGGGCAGCTGATGCAATTGAGCTGGAAGCCGGATTTGTTTGAAAGACTATAATCATAATCCTAATATTTATACTGGAGGAATTCGATGAGCGAAAAAGCTTTTTAAATCCTTTATATTAAGTTCGCTTGCTTGCGCTTGCTTACGACCGTGCAAATCTTTCGGTCGTTTTTTAACCCACTTCCCGTGATCCAATTGAGCTGACATTTTGCACACAGACTCGTTGTCGAGACAATTAATTTCGTGAATTTTTTTTCAAAAATTTTACACTGTTTAGGGAAAACAATTTAAATATTTAATTACCAATTGCTTAATACTGGCAGACAATCATCTGACCCACAGGTGGCAGCCATCTCAAGCCAGAGGACGAGAGGACTCTAGCCGCCACGCATATAAAGGATTTATAGTTAAAAACTTAGTTTTTATGGGTTATATTATTATCATGATTTTTTCTCTTCTTGGTTCTTTCGGTAAAGTCACGTAGAAAAAATAAAATAAAACATAAAAAATAATTCTCACGACGTTTTTATCGAAAGAACCATAGAGTATAAAGCTCTTTTTTCACAGATGTCCCGTAGTTTTCACAGATGTTCAATCATGCAAAGGGATGGAGAAGGGTAATCATGTCAACCAGGGGCACAATATGCCGAGACAAACATCGGAAGCAGCCGTCAGCTCCGAGGTCACCCGGTGGTGTTGAATAATGGCTGCTCAGAAGGAAGAGAAGAACACGGCTTGTAAGGGCACAGGCCTCGCTTCTCGCCACTGACAATTGCGAGGGCATCAGGCAGGACATCGACATGCACCCGGCCTGAGCGTGGCCAACGAGGGGCTTGACTGGGTGCCACGGTGGCTAGGAGATGTTAAACCTCGCCTGGTATGCAGGAGGTTCGTGGGTTTAATCCCGACCCTTGACGCCTGCTGTATTTGGAGTTTGCGTATATCTCTCTCTGTGGTGAGATGTTAACTCCCTCGCCTGGTATGCAGGAGGCTCGTGGGTTCGATCCCGACTCTGACGCCTGCTGTATGTTTGAAGTTTGCGTGTCTCTCTCTGTCCGTGGTGAGACGTTAACAACCAGGCCTGGTATGCAGGAGGTTCGTGAGTTCGATCCCGACCCTGATACCAGCTGTATGTTTGGAGTTTGTGGTGTCTCTCCTGTGGTCACGTGGATTTTTCTCAGGTTCTCTGGTTTTCCCCTCCATAATTAGAATCAACGTCACGCATTCTAAAGTATTTTGGCTGCTATATAAATCTCCACATGTTAAGCCCCTTCGTTGAGCTATAATTCGTGATAGCCAGGTCGTTTATGAAAAAGAGCTGCATCGGTAAGTGGGGCCGTACCTGGTGAGATAAAAATTATTTAGTTTAGACTCATGATGGTGATTATCTTGTAAAGACGGCCAAACTTGTGACGGAGCAACCAAAGGGCCTGTGCTCACAGTGCAGGTGAGATGCAGCTTCTTGCTCTGCATCTTTCCTGTAGTTGTCCAGTAACAAAATAAATGCATTCGCTAGTACCGCACATACGTGGCATACTACTTTTAGAAGAACATCACGGGATGTTTAACGTCCGCTGCGAAGCGGATGGTTAATTACTTCCCGCAGTACTTACCAGGGCGACAATAAAACATGACCCGAAACTTCCGCAGCAAATAGGGCAAAATGCACAACCGTACGGCCGTGTCCACCACCCCTCGTGGGCTAGATCAGGATACACGGCTTCAACCCAGGGCAGAGTGGCAACCAAACTTGTTTGTTGTAAACTTTCTGAGCCGCCCCAGCTGGACATCCTGTAGCTGCTCATCGGATTCCTCCGGCAGTCTAACTCAAGATTGTGAGATGTAGCGATGAGATGGATTCGTCCCCATCACGAGGCCACGAGGAATTGGCTTGGGCAGGCCTTCATCCAGCAGTTCATAGGTCATGGCTCTAACGATGGATAGTTTCCCGAATGAAGTGCACGCACGTGGCGAGTACGATACGGATCATGGAAGCCGTAGGCTTCGCTTCACGTTCGCATTGCGTAGCCTCGGCAAGGTAAGGTAATTTAACCTTTTTACCGGGTAAAGGTAAAGGTGTCGACATGCAAGGGTAAGGTAAAGGGTAGGGTAAAGGTAGCGCGAAGTATTACCCGGTAAATATCTTGTTTACCGCTCGCTAAAAGCTCCGTGGCACAGTCCGTGGCCTCTATTTTTATTGGAATATCGAGAGCATTCTATATGAATAAAGCGCTCTACCTAGCATTTACCTGTATAAGCCTTGTTCATGTGTAGTAGTACCCAGTAATTACCCTGTAATCGGGTAATTTGTAATGGGGTAAAGGTAAGCTCGTTCTTTTTACCTTGAACCTTTCCGAGGCCGAGCCCTTGCGCTGTATTATGTTCGATTTCTCGCATCCTGACAAGTGAACTATGGCGGTCTGTTGTGGATCAAAATCCACGCGAAATTCAGCAGCGTGAAACATAAAACGTACCTCGTGTAGCCAATGACGTCCCACAGTATGTTTTTTTTAAAAGACCCAAAAACCGAAATGGATATTCATAATGATGCGGATTATGCAGTCTTGCCGAGGTCTTGCCAAATATTTTAATAACTTGAGTTGCTCGGTTGGGAAAAATATGGTATTTTTATTTCATTGTTAAGCCATAACATGTAAACAAGCAGATTTTAAATGAACACTTTAAAATGCCTCAAACTATTGCTACACAACACGCTGTTCACAATGAGCCACTGGAAAATGTACAACGAAAATGCATCGCTTCTGATCATTAATGCAGACACAGTGCCCCCGACCCCTTACTTATAACCATGCATGGTGGGCCTGTAACCCAATCTCCTAAGCCTAACCCGAGCCACAAATCGGCTTCGTTGTCTTATCACTGGAAGTAACGCACATACATACACGTCTCATTGTCCAGAACATCAGCCACTCCCAATGCCACGGAGACTTAATGACTGCTTACAATGAGAAATGAATCAGACGGTTGCGTCCCCCGGGATAAGATAAATTATAACCGTACGTATTTTTTGGAAGCACAAAGTTTCAAAAATGAACTCCCCCCTCCCCGCATACTTGCAGACTTTAATGACAATTTCTCCACAAACGTTCATTTCAGTGTCAATAGATGCGTGTCGCTTAACGAATGAGAGCTTTAATCGAGCAAACGTCGACACAGCTCTATGCTAAACCGCGTGATAAGTTAAAATTGTTTAATGTGATAACAGCCGTTAGTTATGATGAGGTTAACAGCCAAAGAGCATGCACGCATGTTTTATTGCATTGACGAGTTTTCTGAACAGGTAAATAAAAGACGAATGGACATGCTTTTTGCTGCAAGTGCACGCGAACAACTGACACCGAGTAGGCTTTCGCGATCAATATGATCCATAAGAGGTTTATGAGGTTTGATCGCGTAAATAGAAACGCGTCGTTAAGCCCGCCACCACCCGACACAGCTGATTAATAAGGTTTGTGTGGATTTACTCTCCAACACACCGGTGTTGCTGTACTCGTAACGAATTGGCACGTTCTGTTTAAGTGACAAACCTCACTAATTGGCTGTGTCGGGTAGTGGCGGGTTTAACGACACATTTATATATATATCCCTCCAAAAAACCTCTATTATGGGTCGCGGAGTTTTACGAACCATTGGCTGCTGTTGTTCTGTACGTACCCCTTTTTCGTCACGTTGCCCCACCCCGCTCTCCCAACTTGGGTTTATTTCTGTCACGGACGATGCATTTGTGCAGCTTTACCTGCAACAATTCGCAGTCCGAAACCAGCACTCACACGCAGAACCCTACTGCCTGCCACCGTTGCATAATCAGTTTCCACACGCGCGCACACGCACACACGCGCACACACGCGCGCACGCCTCGCATTTCCATGTTTTAGTGCTTAACTACTTGGGGGCTCATCGTTTCTTCAATTACAAATCCAAACACCCAGTAAATGTATCAATGTATCAAATGTCCGACAACATTAAAAACAAAAACGGTTATTTGTTCATATTTTGGCATGACAATGTCCAAGACCAAATTAAGCAATTGTTCAAGGTAATTTTTTTTTACAAAAAACTACGTTTCGATCGCAACACAAGCGGTCGTCATCCGGTGAAGAGAAAAAGAGGGGTTAGCCTCTAAAGGCAAACTGTTTATAAAGGTTTCAAATGGCTTAGCCAAGTGTCAGCAGCATGGGGGGAGGAGCTTATGTTAATGTGAGGGATGAAAGAATGGAAGGACACCTCATGTAGGACGGATATGTCAATGTGAGGGGTTAAACAAAAAACTGGTGAGCAACGAACAGTGCTAATGGAAACATTACAGCCAGTTATTATTTAAACTGGTTTATAACGTCCTTCCAGTGATTGCTGAGTTTGTACCCATCCTCTCGGTTGAAATTGTCTTCATGAACGAATCGTTGATAGCCAGTGGGTTTGCAAAGTGCCATCGTCTTAGAGAAATCATTTCGTGTGAGCCAGCTGCATTAAAGTAATGATCAGCCACGGCTGAAGTGTTGGTCCTACCGTGTTTCAAATCTGCATTATGCTCACGAACACGGTCGGAGACATGTCGCTTAGTTTCCCCAATGTAACTGCTGCCGCAGATACAGCTTGTTTGTAGACGCCGGGATATTGCATGTCAGGAATCTTGTCCTTCACAGAATGGACAGATCACGAATTGTATGTACTGTGTTAATTCGGACCTGGATTTAACACAGTACATACAATTCGTGATCTGATCTGCTGACACTTGGGCTACGGCCATTTTAAACCTTTATAAACGGTTTGCCTTTAGAGGCTAACCCCTATTTTTTNCTCCACCCGATGTGACCGCTTGTGTTGCGATCGAAACGTCATAGTTTTTGTCATTTTTTTTACTTATCTACGTGACTTTACCGAAAGACCCAAAGAATATGAATTCCTGCAGTCACGAAAGCTTTAAGTCAAGATTTCTTCCAGGTTGTTTTGTGTTCAATTTGAGCGAGAAGACACCGGGGATTTAAATAATATATCGTCTCTACAATCCAAGGCTGCTGACGTGTCTATCCATTGCACAGTGCTGCAGGCTCTCGGTTTCAACACCCGATGGAAGTCGAGCACATTAGTTAATTAGAAGTGGGCTATGCCTTGTAATTGTTTAACAAGGGATCGCCTGATCAATTGTATAAGTGGATGTGTTGCACAAAGGGCTAATCCGCTCATGCATACAGGTTGCAATGAATTCAGAATAATATTTAATGCTGGAGGAATCCGATGAGCTAGAAAGCTCTTTTTCGCAGATGTTCAGTAGGGTCGGATCAGAACGTCACAATGTTCTGGTGAGCATCACAGCTTTCACACAAATCATATTTACAACTTTATCAAAATCCTAGGCTCCATTCTCAAACACAAATGTCAAGAATAAATACAATCTAAAGTTATAACATTCAAGAAAATCCTTCATTACTTTGGTTGCCAGCATCAGTGGCAACGTCAAGAGGCATACACATCTCCCCATTTTCCAACATGCCTTAGAATTCAACTCGGTCATCTGATTCCTTATTCGTATGTATGTAGAACTTATTTCGCATCGTACGTAGCCAACCGTGCTAATCGGAGGTGCGGTGGAACGACAACAAACTAAACACAAAAAGTAAAAAAAAAAGTTTTATAAATTTGGAAAGCATGGTAAACTTGTACATTTGGTACCTGTTGGACAAAGTTAAACCCTCAAAACAGCTGCACTTATAGCAGGACAAACACAAGCAGTGCTTCCATACTACAAGCTGTGACAAGTATCGTTTTAAGCTCCATCTACCTAACAACTCGATTCAACATTTATATCAATGCAAGGTTAAATCTGTTTAAACAGCAGCAGCAGCAATAATGAGATTGGCCATGTGTGGTCACATTACCAATCACATTAGGGTTCGATTCCTCAACACAACCATTCTCTAGCTTCACCAACTGGAATTGGTGCTCTCCAATGCAGCCGTTTGACTTCTCTGGCTCGTAGTCCATCGTATAAAAGAAAATCTACTGCCGGGCCACGTGCTCCGTAAATCGACGCACGCACGGCTTTCTTGCTCCTCCACCTCCGTGTCATTTCTCTCCGATAAGAGGCGTGGGTAGTGTGAACGCATGCAGAAAAGTCTCATCGTCTCCACGAGTCAGGCGGGCACCAAAATGAATTAAACAAAACGCGAACGAAAGAAAACCTTCTGTTTCTCAAGTACTCCGCACAGTGACGACCGCTTGTGTTGCGATCGAAACGTCGTGATAATTTTTATTGTTTTATTATTCTTTTCTTGTATCTACGTGACTTTACCGAATGAACCATAGAATATACAACGATTGGGTTGGAGTTTTAGGAACTAAATTAAATCACGAATTAAATATCACAGATGCCCTTCAATAGTGAAGTAGGGTGGTTATTTTTGTTGGAGCCTTATTTTTAACCGCATGAACAGAACACATTAAAGTACATTATCGGTTTACTTAACTACCCACACTGACCAGCGTGGTGAAATACGGTCACACAAGCATGGCGAGGCCTTCATCTAGAACTGGCATTAACAAAGGGCCAATTGTATTTATATTTATATATTTTTTTATGTAATGGGTTGTTACTTGACCAATCGCTTCTCAACCAGCCATGGGGTCTTGAACGATCACGCGCGCCTCGGCCGTTACTAAAAACTACACCGGATTCAATTATTGATTCTGCGACTTTTCTGGAATCGACGATAAGATTGTGACGTTCCACTACAATAAAACATTCATGGACTGCTCCGCGGTCCACTTCCACGAAACATTTTTTCTTGCAGAGGGCGAGATCCTCAAATGAATGTGCACACGCAGTGAAGACAGAGCTAAGTAAACACTGATGCTACGTTTAAAACTCTTGACCTGGTTATCAATGACTTTCGAATACGTTGTGCATCAGAAACTTTCAATTCAAAACTGCTTTGACCAAGAGAAATCCCACTGAGGTGTATTCCATTGCCAGTCCACTGCTGGATGAAGACCTTCCCTCCCCAAGCCACTTCCCTTCCATCTCTCACGATCCTGCGATGTAAGGATAGCCATGTAGGTGTTTTATTTAGTCAATTATTTTAAACTGCAGCCAGTTGCAAAATGTAGTATTGGACCAACACGATGAGCTCACAGTGTCTTCTGAAACTCCCAGCCGCTGGCTGATTTACTGTCCACTTCACATCAGACGGTGCGCTCTGAAATGGTAGAAACTGCGCTAACTGCACAAAATGGGGAAAAACACCCACCACTTGGTAAGTATTCCTAGACAACAAATGGCAATGGATGTTTGCTTGCTACTTGTATTAAGAACTTTTTGTAATCATGTTGAACTTCTATCGCACCGTACGTAGTCAATCGTGCCAATATCGTAGGTGCTTTTGCCTATCACCCCCCACTGCAAAGCAACCGATTTACGAACCTTAACCAAATGCTAGCGGCATCGTTCACAGGAAGAACCACATAACTTAAACCAGACCCTCCAGTCTATCACCATTGTCACAAATCACGCAATAATTGGAACTTACATAAAAGTTTTATTTTTAGAACACATTCTTTATATATTCTTGCACTGCAAAGATATAACTGATTTTGTAATGCAACTAAACGGCAATCTGCATGCGTGACGGCGCGTACCACAGCACGTATTCCTCAGCTTTGGGACTTTGCCCCGGTGTGGAGGGATGCCTGCTTAGCCTCACATAAAGGCATGTGCGGAACTCAGCAGGGCTGGACTGCACCGATGGTTCCGAATATAACAAAAGCAATAAATGTCACGTTCATTTAATTGCGCAAAATTAAAATTAAAGAGGCCACCAACTGTAGTGTAATTACAATCTACTGGTTTATATGGTATAGCATTATAGGGTTTTTGTTGTTGTTGTTGTGGTCTAAATGTCATATATTTGACATGCAACTTGTTTGTGATGCACGTTTTGGATGGTGCACTGATTATTTTAGGCTTCCCGTGAGTTGCAGTGGCCTTACATTTTGTAAAAAAAAAGTGAGGCTATTTGTTCATTGTTAGTTTATTGTCGCCTATAAACTGGAGGGTTTGCTTAATGTTATTACTCTACAGAAGTGATAAAAAAACGGAAGGAGCAATAACAAAGGTTCACGTCTGTTCCTTAAACAAAAACACACTAATACTTGGCAGACTTTAAGGTTAATTGTTCATTTTTCTCTCTCTCTCTCTCCATTGTTCGATAAAGTTAATATTTACAACAAAAAAGGTAAATTTTTGCTTTGAACGTAGCAGATTCTGACGATTCTATGCGCCGACGTGCATCTTCCCTGGGTAAGCGCCCCTTCACTGAACAAATCGCAGACATCGCATGGGACGTTCATCCATGACTGGCAACTCAGTAATTTTGACGTCTCAAAAATGCATTTCTATATTAATATCACAAACTCCAGGGATGAACGACTTGGCCACGCTATCTTAGGATGGAAGAGTCATAAATTGTTTAAACGAAAATAACTCGTTAATTAAAACATAGTTAATTCCCCCCCCCCCCCAGTTTCCTTGAGCAGGAAAACATTGCAAATATTGAAATATTGTAATCGTACGTAATTATTGTACGGTAATTATCTTGCTTTCCATTTATAGCTGTATATGGACAGGCAGTCAGCATTATTGGACAATGAGACAACAATATTATACCATCCCAATATTAGGCTTATCAATGAGTCAGTTTTCAACTACCAATAATCGATGCGACATCACGACGAGAATCAGACAAAAATAGATTCACTTTGGTTATTTTTTTTTTAGACCAGATAGCATAAATGCAGAGAATGTTTTAACAGACGTGCTGCTTACCTCATGTTTTTATTGTATTTAAATGTTTTATTTTTATTTTAGAACACTTAAGGGTCAGCCATGCAAGAGGCAATTTCCAATCACATTTAAACTCCGGTCACTGAGCTAAACACTCCGTTGCATAATAATGCCTGGGAAATGATTCACCTGCACCACAGTCGAGACACGAGCCCCTCTTTACTTTGCCTCGTTTTCTTTTTAAACCGTGCGATACATCGAGTTTTTACCCACCATGGTGGTGGGGTGTGACACGAGGCTAAATCCAGAATCGGAAAGTCCGGTAATTACCACGGCGATTAAAACAAGTACTGTCGAAAGGCAACAGTACTTGTACCATTCTGGAAAGAAAAAAACCCAGTATAACTTATTTACCTACCCTTGCATTGATAACGGGGATAATACACGTAGACACGTTGTCAAAAAAAAGTTGCATCTCACCGTCTCCTGGTCAGACTCAAACAAGTAACTGTGCCTCGATTATTTTGCGTTATATATTACACGAAAAACCATAAACCCATGACTTAAGGACACGCACGACCTCTCAATAGGTCGCACTGGTCCAATATGCACGTGTCGACATCCTTCAATGCATTTCTTTGTTTTTTGTTTTTGTACATCACACAAATCTATTCCACTTTATTATAAACGGTCACTCCTGTTGAACAAATGCCATGTCCAGAGGTGCCAGGTTGCATGCTTCCGAGAAGGGATGCAAAGGAGAAAAAAAAACTGGAAATGCAGAGACGCACGTGTACATTTAATTTCCCAAATTGTCTCACTCAATCAAGAGCAGAATTGGGGAAACCGTTCGGTGTTTTTTGTAACCAGCCGCAAGCCATTATTAGTGACCTGCTTTGTAATATAATGCTGACAAAAAACTTGCGTTTGTATTGTATTACACTCGATTAAAGCGTGTATTTGTTATCGCGTCAACGCCACGTGTGTCCTAGAATACACACGCGCACACACACTGGCTCTCAATGTGGCAAGTGCGTGAACATCTCGTATTTCTAACCAAGCAGCACATTCAACGTTGACCATTCAAAAGTGGCCAATACTATTCTGTTAATTAAAAAGGAAGCGTTGCCGCACACGTGATGGAAATTACAAATTCAGACGTACTTAAAAAACATTAAATGACTAGTACCCAGGATGTGCGCACTGGTGGGACATTTTGTTATTGGTCAGCTCTGCGTTGAATATTATTGCAATTATTGAGAGCCGACTTCTGTGTTTAAAAACAAGCTCATGGAAGGATGCACATGGAGAATACACCGAGAAGCAAACGTCTTGGTGTGATGTGCAAATGCAAAACTGATGTGCAACAATAGCTGCAACCAGGTCTGACCATACGAGGGATAATGCGGGTGGACCATGAGTACACACAAGACCATCAGGAGTGGCATCAACAATTGGACGAACCACACAACTCTTGTTCCGAGGTGCTGTGATCCACGAAACCTGACCCTCTTCTTTTTGTTTCAAACTCCGTTCACGTGGATATTTATTTACTTCTTACAACAGTAACTACAATTAAATAAATTAAACTCAAAATATGTTAAGCAGCTAAATCTTCAAATAAAATCAACTTAATAACATCGCCTCCCATAAAGAAGAGGAGGGGGAGGTGGGGGGGCTCAAAAACACTGTCTTCGCTTTCCGTCGATACAGAAATGAGGGCAAGAAAGGGGGCAAAAGCATAAACGTTTACGAAGCACCGCCGTAGCCACCGCCGTTACCGCACCGTGTCCTGCGCGATTATCATATCGTCGGCAAAGTGCATAGACATCACACACAGCCCATATGACAAACCACTGTGGGGACACGGCACCAACTTTGCAGATCCTGGAGAGAAGTTTCATGGCCACTTCTGCTACCCCCCCCCTCCATTTGCCCACTGCCACGTTCCCGAGTGGCGCCATTTCGAGTGCAGACGTTCCGTCCGGCAATTTCCCGCTTCGAGGCCCTGCATTGCATCGCTGGCCTAACAGCAACACATTCGGGTGGGTGGGGGGAGCTATAACGACGCATTCGTCGCATGCGACGTCGGTCGGTCAAAACTCAGTAAGCGTCATCCCCGTCATTGACACACGTTTCACGTTATGACTGACATTGTGTGTGACACATACTTAAAATCAGTGAGAGACTTCAACGGCACGGCTCGGATTCTGCTGCTGTGAAAACAAAAAAACAATCTGGCGCCTCCTGACCTGCGACGGCCTGGCTTGGCTTGGCCTGGCCCCGCTGTGGTTTGGATGTTCCAGTGGAAAAGGAATACATGTATGAGTAGGTACCTGGAGGGGTAGGGAGATATTTTGGTTTTACCCCCGCCAATTAAAAACGAGTTGTGTCACGCATTAGTGTGAGTAATGGAGCAGTGAGTAAAACATTGATGGCATGCAGAGTTTGAAGCTTCGATTTAAGAAGTCCTCTCATTCCACATTTTAGCTTGAGAGCAAATGAAAATCACATAATTTCCCAATATAGCCAATTCAGCTTATCATTTCCAAGAACATATCTTGGGTACCAAGGTTTATGACACGGATGGATTTTTGTCCATTCACCACAACAGATATGCGATTAGTTCCAGCCGTGACATTGCACTGCAAAAGAAGCGGAAACTCGTTACAGATGTATTTTAAAAAGTGGCCTCAAAAACGCGTCTCCTGAAACTGTTCAAAACTGCAGTTCAAGTAAAAGTGGCACCGTGTTCCCAGGGCTTCGATTTAATACGACATAAAAAAAAACTTTCAGTGCTTAAACCATTAAAACATTCGCTAAACACACTCAAGTCTGCAATGCGTTTAGAGAAAATAGCTACAAAACAATTATGGAAGAAAAAATAAACACACGCGGAACCACCATCTCAATGTTGGTCTGGTTATGAAAAGGGACAGTTTTTTTTGCCGTCGGTGTTCAGCACCCATTTCCATGCTGCTAAATAGGATTAAAACAGTGAATTTTGTTGAAATTAAATAACATTGCTTTCCAGCTCACAACTCAAGTTGGCCAGAAGAGTTCCAAAAAGCAGGCTGGTTTGGGAACAGCAAAACGATGAAAAGAAACCACGTCTATTGAAATAGTGTGGAGGTTTTTTCTCTCCATTTTTGGGATCCAAAGAGTTAAGGTGTGACCCACTAATATCGCAGACCAGAGATACAAACCAAACACATTGGTGGCACCAAGCCCATTTTCCCGCGGGCGGCTTTTGCACTTTTTGCTTGATTTGAATGTGTTTTTGGAACGTCTTTAAGCCAATTACATGTTATCGTTCTTAACACATCATACATTTTCATGAGGGTAGCAGCAGTTGTTCCTTATCACGTAAGCCATCTGATCATCTGACACCGAGCAATGTGGATTTTCAAGCCAATCCATAGCTTAGTTGAAATTACTTGAATAAACACATCCTTGCTTACAGACTCCTACAGCCGTATCTTGTTGTGCAGATGAATTCAAATACTTCCTTATAGTAAAAGTGAGAGCACGTGCCTCCTAGAAAACATGTAGAGGTCTTGTGTCCAGATGTTTCGAGGCCTTATTACACAAAGCTGCAGGCTTTGGCGGAGCACTCAAAAAGCTGTCCGTCTTAATCATTTTCGGCATCTTCATTTCTTCATGCCTATGCCCAAGAGGGACTCTGATCAAACATTATGAACGGGTCGCAGAATAAGGAGCGCTGGAGCAAGAAGACCATCGGCCGCATCGAAGGTGGTGAAAAGTAGGAGAGATGCGTGCAAGTTGCTGCTTGTCAGCAGTAGTGTCGTAAAGGGGGATGGGGGGCTAACAAGAAAGCTCATATTGGTTGCGTTACATCCCCCTCGGTCGAGTCCTCAGACAGCATTCACGGCCCCAGGATCTTGATGTTCTCATCATGCAAGTGGTGAAAGCCCATCATTTTCGGGGGGGGAGGGGGGGGATGCCCTTACGACAGTTAAAAAAGCTCTTGCAACTCATCGCTATACCTTAGCTTCTGATAAATGATGCCCGATCCGACAAAAGACCGCGCCCCACCCTTCTGATGCACCTGAAGGGAAATAGGTGGAAACTTGATAAAGTTCTGCACAGAGAACCCCCACCACCCCCAAAGAGATTGCAGTTTTGCACTGAAAACTGAAGCAATTAAAAAAATTGAAATAGAAATGATCCCACTTAAGATGCCACTGTTTGAAAGGGCGGTGGAGTAGGGCGTGGAGGGGGGAGGGGGGCAGGTGGAGGGGATCAGGGCTGGGCGGCCGTGGCAGTCGGGACCGGTGCTCCGATGGGGTTCCGCGGGGACAGCACAGGCGAGGCTGCCATGGGCCCCATCGGAGACGACACGGCTACCGAGTCATTCCTGCGCGCACACGAACAAGAGGCAAAGGAATCCACCATCTACCCATGTGGCCTTACAGATTGTGTGACAGGGCAAGTGCTGCTATCAAGCGCCTGTCAAGGCCACCGAAAAGCAACCAGGTGGTGGCGTGGCCAGCACCATGCCCCGACCGCCTTTGTTTTCCCCAGTGCTCCCAGTAGTGCTTTTGTTTACGTATTGCACCACGCTCACTGAAGGTCGAATAGACATGTAAAGGCAAGTGACTTTCTAGGAATGTAAATTATTCGCCCACCGCTGCACATATTACCGATTGAGACTTCTGTTTGTTTTGCTCGTTTAATAATCGCATATTGTTACAGCCTTTTCTCAACCCCCCCCCTACTGCTGAATGAAGGCCTCCCCCTCGCGTGCCTGTCACAGGGGTTGCTCGACTTCACCACGCTGGTCAGGGCGGGTTTGTGAAAGGGTGGCCCGAAGACCGCCTCAGATTATTATAACTGAAGCTAGCCATGGCCTGAAAACAAACAAGCCACCAGGTTTGTAGAGAAATATGCCACAGCTCAAACATGCCTGACACGCAAGCACACATGAGCACACGCATATCACATTACCGTATGCCACGAGATGGCAGTGGTTTCACTATTATGATTGTCAGGCTAGGTGCAAGTTAAGACCAAACGCAGTAAGTGAAATCTTGCTGGCAGAAATTGTGGGCCAGAGCCAGGTAAGAAATCTAAAAAAAAAATTAACGAATTGTTTGTGGTAATTATTTCCTTGCATACATTTCCAATAGGACATCCACGCACAACGCAAAACATTTTTAAGCTCCGAAACTCACTATGAAATTAACAGCAAGTATCGCTGACAACCATCACATCACATGCCCGTCAAAATTTTTCTCAAGGCATAAAACTCACTGCAACATTAGAACGATAAAAGAAAGACCTCTCAACTCACCGGAGATCATGTTGGAACTGTTCACCGGTGCAGTGGAGTTGTTAGGAAGACTATTTGTGCCTATACGGCCTTGCTCCTTCACAATTGGGTCTAAACAACAAAACACAAAGACATTCAATTAAGTCTGAGGAATCACAACAGCTCTTTGTCAAAACCATGTTCTCCAGTCTTCACCACGGCAGTCACTGTGTGCCATTGATGAAGGTTCAGATACCGCACGCCACGAATATCAGCCATGACGGGAATCGAACTCGGCTCGCTGAGTATTTAGCGCACTGTGCCAACCACTGTACCGCCGCTCCACCCAGTTGGTATAGGTGGTATGCAAATTGCACTGTGTACAGAATTTTTTTGACAAACGGATGCCTTAAATACAGTTTTAGGATCTCTTAAAGATGGTTTGCTCGTAGGGAAACTTTCAGCATCTTATATGACTTTACCGAAAGAACCAAGAAGATAATCCCTGCAGTCACGAAAGCTTTCAATCGAAATTTTCATGACTCTTAAAGGATTTGACTATATAAAATAAATTCGCTGCATTACTACGTGACGACACCTTGTAATGTGCATTTTGATTGGCTGGGATTGAGGTCACATGACCTCCGCTGTGCGGCCACAAATTTAACGTACTTGTGATGTGTAGCTACATGCTGCCTCTGACGAGCTATTGTGACGTGAGTGAGCGGCTGGAAATGGGAGGCTGTACATTTGCTTCTCTCGTGTTAAATAAAACAAGAACTGAAGAACATATGCCACCACCTGTCATACAAGTTCCATTTACAGTGCCTGTAAATGTGAATGCAGTTGGGGGACAAGCCGGCTAGTGGCCGAGGTAGCCAAGGTAGACAACGGTAAGGCAGAGTGTGACCGAAGACGTTTCAAAGGTATGCAGAGGAGAAAAGGAACCTCTCTAGCCTGAAATGTCTGTAGAGAAGCAGAGACCTCCTATTGAGCGGAGGTTTATTGGTGGTTGACGGAAGACGTTGATTGCTGGAGCGGACAGCAAGATGACACGGGGGGGGGGGGGGGGGGTGGCAAGAGGAAGGCCAGCTGTGTCCATGGATCATCGACACAGTAAGGGAGGATCTTATAGTGGATCTAGATTCGGAGCTAGCGGAAGGGGATCCAAGCAGCGGGGTGATGTGGTCTCATGTACGGGTGCAAGGTGTGAGGTCTGCACTCCCTAGTGCACGCCGCGCTTGGGCGCTGGAGGCCGTACAGAAGTAGGGGTGCTCCATGGCCTCGCGAGCCGTGAGCCGCGTCTGGTGGTCGTAGCGGAGCAGCTTGTCCAGGAAGTCGAGCGCCTCGGGGCTCACCAGATGCTGGTTCTCGCTGTGCACGAACCGCTCCCAGCGCTTGCGCGAGTGCCTGCAGGTTCACGGCGACACACACACACACANGCGCACGGACGCAAGCCAGCACAGAACCACGCATGGGGGAAAACAAAGGAGATGCACAGCTGCACTTAGCGAACACACGCACACGTAAAAATGTATGTGCGCATATCCACATACATGCAGCCAGGTGCCAACTACGTGCATGCATGTATGGTATAAACATCCCCTGTATAGCCTTTAACAGACTATTGGGGAAAGAGCTTTTTGTGGGCAATTATTAAGGCCAGCATGCGCAAAGAGGGGGTGGGTGGTAAAAAACAGCCGGTGAAGTTTGTATTTTTCAAGCGCTGTAGCTTAAAACACACCGCACAGGGTACTCACTTAAGGGCGAGTCGACATGTGCACGCATCCCGCTCACACATGCAGGTACGGTGTCTGATTACATTAAGCAATACACAAGCAATTACCAAGGATGGCAGGCAGCACACGTGCACAATCGTTGAAGGCAAATATGCTTGCACCATAAATGCACATAACACCCAAACATACGTGGGGGAAATGCATGCACGCACGATGGAGACGAGCACACGTGAACGAACACAAGATGGTTACGAAGGAGACCAAGACTGATTCTACATCCGAACTTTACCGCAATCATCTCTGCCAATAAGTCCGGTGATGATGACTAATTATTTCGACATCTTATTGAGATTTATATAGTGCCTTATTCCAAAGTGCAACAGAATAGATGGACTGCTCATTGTTTAAAATTGATTCTTAAGTTCATGATCCATACATGGATTCACGAGCACAAGAACGACAATATTCGTGATTTCGGAAAACTGTATGTAAATGATATGGGCCTATGTATGTTGAACTTCTTTCGCGCTGTACGGAGCCAACCGTACTAATCAGAGGTGCTCCTACTACATTCAGGCGAGGCTAAAAAGAAAACTGAAACCGAGCCAGAAAAAATTAGGTGAAAAAAATCTAATCGCAACCCTGAATTGTCAGAAATCATTGCACCACTGCTTTGGAGGGTGGCAGGCGTGGATTTCTGGATGCCAAACAATCCACGTCGACTTGTGTCACAAATTCATCCCAGCTGTGTTGTCAGTCAAGGCGTCAAGAGGTTAAATTGCATCTATTAAAACTCACCACATTCAGCAAGTGCGTTATTACCGTGGAACAACCCTAGATTATAACACCACATAACTACGTCCGACAGCTCCTGCAATGGGTCTATTTTCTCCGTACCAACAGATGGCAAGAAAGAAATTTGGTTTGAGGAGTTACAAGAATAGTTTGAAGTATTTTGTTTTCGAATATTCTTTTTTTCTCACCAAATTATTCCATTTGCACCATCGGTATCAAGTCATGTGATGAAGGGTCCATTTTAGACATCGTGCAGAGCAGTAGACTTTATGTTTTGTGGAGAATGGATGCGTTCTTCATTGGAAATCTAAAATAATCGAGGTGGTACAATTATCTTTTACACAAAAAGGAAGGGGTTAAATTGCCTCACACACTCCGCTATGAGATCGTCGCGTGATAGTGCAGTGGTTATTTTCACAGTGCGAGTTTCACCAAATGTAATAAACAAGAATATTTTTCGTGCAGTTTTTTGTGACCACACAGAGACCATGAACTCACTCCACCTGAGAAGCCAGTTTAATCAACAGGCAGCAACACAAATTTGAACCCAGAGTCTCAATGGCACCGGCCTCTGTGCTCTGACCTCTGAACAAACCCCGGCGACCCAAGTATGTTCATTTATTTTCTTCTATACATTCTTTGAATGGTCAATTTTGACATTCATTCAATAAATTCAGAGCAGAAAATTAAAACTCATCATACAAAAAAGGTTTCAGCTCATGGCGTTGTCGTGACAATGAGACGAAAGCAAAAAATGTTATTAAACGAGCCCACACAGGGAACATTCAAAGAAACTATGGGGGAAGCCAAAGAAATTCAGGATGTTAAATCGTTCCGAGATTTTTACATAAATGAAAGGCGATGTAATTTATGTTTACGTTTCATTTTAAAAACACGAACTCCCACACATTTCGGGTGCGTTGAAATGAGGAAAGGGAAAATTGAATTATTGAGCTCAACCTGACCCCTCCCGTGACCTTAAACATTGACATTCAAGATATCCAGCACCAAACTCTAGCAAAGGTCAAATGTTGTATTTAAAATGAACATGCCAAATATTCAAGAAACCCACACCGTGTAACCCACCTCGACCCCTCGGTTCTAAACAATACGTAATAAACACAGTGCACCTCTGCAGTAAATTCAAAACTTAAAGTAGAGCAATCAATATTTATTTCATAATAATAATCTGTAACCTTTTGTCAATCCACGACTGAATGAAGAACTCCCTATGCTGTCTGCCACAGGGTAATGCTGGACCACACTTCACCATGCTGGTCAGTGTGTTTTAGTGAAAGGGCTCAGAACAAATTCAGATATCAATGGCCACAATCTGGCTGTCGCCTGATGCTAGTTGTAATTATTGCTAAACGTCGTTCTCGAATTGTAAATGTTGTGGGTTTACTCTCCAACACACCGATGTGCTGTAATCGGAACAGATTGGCATGTTTTGTTCACGTGACAAACATTACTCATTGGCTGTGTCGGGTGGTGGTGGGTTTAATGACGCATTTATATTTACGCGATCGAACCCAAAAACCTCTATTATGGATATGAATTGCCACATATTAGATTTGACCAGGACATTAACTAATATTGCAGTGCGCAAACTAGGGCATCTCCTTGAACCGTCAAACACAGCGAGTTAGGAATGGGTGCTCCACTCCAGATATGACAGCTTTTCAACTTTAGCCAAATTTGTGCTCTGCATTGTCGTATTAACTGTTCAGAGCTAAAGAAGGCTTTGGTGTGCAAAAAAAAAGCATTTTCGATGCCTGCTTAAGCAGATGATTAGTAATAGTCAGTCTATGACAGCTCAGATGAGATTGTCATTGTCGAAGATTAATCGTTTAACTGTAGCCGAGAATAATATTGTTAAATATTATGAGAATCCTCTATTCACAAAGCTAAAACGGCTGAAATTAGTGTGGTGCCAATGTCTTTGGCCATCTGAACAAACCATGTGGGAAAGAGGTACAAGTGTAGACAGTGCCTCATTGACGATGAAAAATCACATCGACGACTTAAACAAAGATCAACATCAACGAATCAACACATCATTGCAGCTCTAACAGTCAGCACATTAAACATAAGAGGGTGTTTCAAGAAGTAAAAAGATTTATATTAACTCTGTGATTTTTGTAAACACCGATTGGTGGGACAGGACATAACACTGGGTACTTAAGCACAACAATTATAATCTGCATATTTTTCCACTGGACTGCTGTGGTGAGATGTTAACGACCTGCCTGGTATACAGGAGGTCGTGGATTCGATCCCGACCCTGACACCTGCTGTATACTTGGAGTTTGCGGTGTCTCTCTCATCATCATCACGGTGGCTCTCTCATATCATCATCACGGTGGCTATGAGATGTTGACCACCTCGCCTGGTATACAGGAGGTCGTGGGTTCGATCCCGACCCTGACACCTGCTGTATACTTGGAGTTGCGGTGTCTCTCTCATCATCACGGTGGCTCTCTCATCATCATCACGGTGGCTATGAGATGTTGACACCTCGCCTGGTATACAGGAGGTCGTGGATTCGATCCCGACCCTGACACCTGCTGTATACTTGGAGTTTGCGGTGTCTCTCTCATCATCATCACGGTGGCTCTCTCATCATCATCATCACGGTGGCTATGAGATGTTGACCACCTTGCCTGGTATACAGGAGGTCGTGGTTCGATCCCGACCCTGACACCTGCTGTATACTTGGAGTTTGCGGTGTCTCTCTCATCATCACGGTGGCTCTCTCATCATCATCACGGTGGCTAGATGTTGACCACCTCGCCTGGTATACAGGAGGTCGTGGATTCGATCCCGACCCTGACACCTCTGTATACTTGGAGTTGCGTGTCTCTCTCATCATCACGGTGGCTCTCTCATCATCATCACGGTGGCTATGAGATGTTGACCACCTCGCCTGGTATACAGGAGGTCGTGGATTCGATCCCGACCCTGACACCTGCTGTATACTTGGAGTTTGCGGTGTCTCTCTCATCATCATCACGGTGGCTCTCTCATCATCATCATCATCACGGTGGCTATGAGATGTTGACCACCTCGCCTGGTATACAGGAGGTCGTGGATTCGATCCCGACCCTGACACCTGCTGTATACTTGGAGTTTGCGGTGTCTCTCTCATCATCACGGTGGCTCTCTCATCATCATCACGGTGGCTATGAGATGTTGACCACTCGCTGGTATACAGGAGGTCGTGGATTCGATCCCGACCCTGACACCTGCTGTATACTTGGAGTTTGCGGTGTCTCTCTCATCATCATCACGGTGGCTCTCTCATCATCATCATCACGGTGGCTATGAGATGTTGACCACCTCGCCTGGTATACAGGAGGTCGTGGGTTCGATCCCGACCCTGACACCTGCTGTATACTTGGAGTTTGCGGTGTCTCTCTCATCATCATCACGGTGGCTCTCTCTCATCATCATCACGGTGGCTATGAGATGTTGACCACCTCGCCTGGTATACAGGAGGTCGTGGGTTCGATCCCGACCCTGACACCTGCTGTATACTTGGAGTTTGCGGTGTCTCTCTCATCATCATCACGGTGGCTCTCTCATCATCATCATCACGGTGGCTATGAGATGTTGACCACCTCGCCTGGTATACAGGAGGTCGTGGTTCGATCCCGACCCTGACACCTGCTGTATACTTGGAGTTTGCGGTGTCTCTCTCATCATCACGGTGGCTCTCTCATCATCATCACGGTGGCTAGATGTTGACCACCTCGCCTGGTATACAGGAGGACGTGGGTTCGATCCCGACCCTGGGTCCTCTGGTTTTTCTCTCCACATTTAGAAACAACACGCGTTTACAGTATTTGGCTGCCATAAATTTCCACACGATAGGTCACTTCGTAGAACTATCATTTGTGGCCAGGTCGCTTCTGAAAAAGAGCTATATAGCTCAGTGGGCCTTACCTGGTAAAATAAAAATAGTTCAGTATATCAAGTGACAAAACCTGGCAGGACTCTTCGACAACTACACATTCCAGTGAGACGTTTCCTTTTGTTCCCTAAGGACGAGTGGAATTTACAGAAGAATGGCGTGAAAGTATTCTGACAATTCTATGAATCGTGGAAATGTTTACAATTGGGTGGAACGGCTGCATCCAGGGAGTGACCATGCTGACAATTGCAATATAAGTATTAGGCCAGTTAATACTTCAACTCAAGCCAACGTCATTTATGTTGAGACAATAAATTTGGATGAGAGGGGTCGTAGCAATCATGAAAGTTCTCCAGTGCAGAAAAAAAATCGAGATCTAACCTGCCAGCAGAAAGGAAATGAAGAATCTACCACAAGGCTTTGTGCATAATATGCACAAGAATGGTGATGTCCTCATGCCATGCAACGCATGCTGGATTCCTATTTTGGTTTTTGAAGACTCACTTTTGCACACATATCATCACTGTCCAAATAATCACATTCATCCACCGTTCACCTCCTAAACGATTTCCAAAATCTCCACGTGGTGGATACCCTGTTAACACTCCAGTGAGACTATCGGCAACCATTGCTAATCTCATTGTTAACTTTCGTCTCTTTTCTTATTGAAACACCTTCCAAACACCAATGACAAACGCACGAGAACACAACAAAAATGACAAAACGATCACGCACGCGCGCACACACCCACACACCCTCGCGCGCACACACCCACACACCCTCGCTCGCACACACCCACACACCCTCGCTCACACACACCCTCGCTCGCACACACCCTCGCTCACACACACCCTCGCTCACACACACACACCCTCGCTCACACACACCCACACACCCTCGCTCACACCCACACACCCTCGCTCACACACACCCTCGCTCACACACACCCTCGCTCACACACACCCACCACCCACACACCCTCGCTCACACACACCCACACACCCTCGCTCACACACCCACACACCCTCGCTCACACACACCACACACCCTCGCTCACACACACCCACACACCCTCGCTCACACACCCACACACCCTCGCTCACACACACCCACACACCCTCGCTCACACACACCCACACACCTCGCTCACACACACCCACACACCCTCGCTCACACACANACACCCCGCTCACACACACCCACACACCCGCTCACACACACCCACACACCCTCGCTCACACACCCACACACCCTCGCTCACACACACCCACACACCCTCGCTCACACACACCCTCGCTCACCACACACCTCGCTCACACCCACCCACACACCCTCGCTCACACCACCCACACACCCTCGCTCACACACACCCACACACCCTCGCTCACACACACCCACACACCCTCGCTCACACACACCCACACACCCTCGCTCACACACACCCACACACCCTCGCTCACACACNCCACACACCCTCGCTCACACACCCACACACCCTCGCTCACACACACCCACACACCCTCGCTCACACACACACACCCTCGCTCACACACACCACACACCCTCGCTCACACACACCCTCGCTCACACACACCCACACACCCTGCTCACACACACACACCACCACACACCCTCGCTCACACACACCCACACACCTCGCTCACACACACCCACACACCCTCGCTCACACACACCCACACACCCTCGCTCACACACACCACACACCCTCGCTCACACACACCCACACACCCTCGCTCACACACACCCACACACCCTGCTCACACACCCCCACACCCTGCTCACACACACCACACACCCTTGCTCACACACACCACACACCCTTGCTCACACACCCACACACCCACAAACCCTCGCTCACACACCCTCGCACAATCAATGAGCCGTATCGCTGAAGCCCTGCTCACTTCCCACTGCAGGCCGGGACTACAAGAGGCTGCGGTTTTGGAGGCCCACACCTGCCGAGGATGTCGTTGAACCGCGGGTCGAGCTCTATGTTGTACTTGTCAATGTAATCGTACAGGTCTTCCGTCCCCAGTACTTTGGCAATCCGCACCAGCTGCACGCATCGAACAGAACGGGTCCTTTCCACATCACCGGCGGTCATCACACTTACAGAGACCGACCGCAGGACACGCTTTGTTTTCCAATCCTCTCCTCGTGCTTGGCTTATATCTGTGCGTGTGAAGTCTGAGTGTTCTCCTCCTGTATGTAGGTTTTAAAAAAAATGGGTAATCAAGTTTTCTTCCTTACACAAGGATACTAACCTTCCTGTAAGAATGTAAAATGTTATTTGTATTACATCACTGTTTTTAAAGTTGATATTTGCTTTAGACTTTTTGGACCTCAAACTGTTGGAATATTGGTGCATAATAACTTTTATTATTATTATTANGGAACCTTCTTTTATAACAAATCGACTGCAATATGCTGATCTCATCAGTTCCCTAAGTGGGGATGTGCTGGATAGTGCTTGGGTGGGCAAACCACCACGCATAAAACAGGTTGTTATAGGCTGCTGCGATGCTACGTCGTCAGTAGAAGGTAGTGCAGAAAAAACAATGTTGTACTGTACTATGCCCAACGTCTATGTTCCCCACCTTCACGCTGGCCATGCTGGCTAGGGTGTTGAATAATGTTCAAATAACCCCCTTGTTTGACATGGCATGGAGAGGCCCTCATCCAGCACTTAATGAAAGAAAAAAAANCAGGCTATACGTGGTGCGATTACAGAAGAGCTGTAAGTCACATCAACCACATGGAAACACCAGGGTGAGGGAGGGTCAGGCGGGGTAAAAAACTGGAGTATCTATATGTGTACATACAACCCACGACAACGATAATGAACATTTTAGTGATTAAGTTATGTGTGTGTGTGTGTATTTTAAACATGGTCCAGAACGTTTGTAAATTACGTCAAAAGCTTTTAGCTTGGAATTTTTTCAAATGATGGTGCGCATTTGACAGTCTTAAATAAATTACAATGCAGCTGCCAGAATCAAACTTCTTCAGCTCCCTATAAGCAAGACTCGTACTTTACAATATCTCATTAGGAGGACCAATGTTTACGAGCACCATTTGCTTAAACTTGCAAACTCTCAGCTGGTTTTACCTCCTCGGCTTGATCAGCAAAGGCAGGAATAATATTAAATTTTTACATGGACATATGGAAAAGGAAGATAATTTATTTAGTACGTTAAGAGCTCTATTCAATATAGATGTCATCTTGTCAGGACCCCATTGCAAATTAGATATTATCTCCAGGGCCAATGTTGATTAAATATTCATAAATAAATACAACTACACAGGAATACAAAATGTATCTGTTCTTTTTCCTCCAATTGTAGATAATGCTTTATATTTGGCAAGTAAAAAAAAGTTTAACTGGTATGTCAAGTTACTGTGCATCACAGCGAGACACACTAGACTGCACTAAATCACACCACTCTGAACTACAGCACACAATCTTAAACTAATCGACACCAGAAGTAGCCATATAACTTCTAGACTGCACGCTGCAAGCACACCACACGGGACTACACTACAGTAGGCCACAATAGGCTAATACACGCCACTACATGGCCATCACCTGGTCATAGTTGTCATGTCCGTGGAAGAAAGGTTCCTTGCGGAAGATCATGGAAGCCAGCATGCAGCCAAGACTCCACAGGTCGAGGCTGTAGTCATACATCTGCATGGCGACAACATGGCAATCACTGCACAATCCAGACACACAGCGCACAGGCCGCACGAGCGTAGGGCATGCCTAGAATTGTGTGGCTGTTTAATAATGATAATAATTTACACTTATAAAGTGCCTTTCACTTGGAGGTGACGAGGTACCGTACAACACACACATGAAGGCTTACACCGAACAACTAAGTGATTTCACTCCCTAACCTGAACACTGCTTTTTATGACAAACTAGGGTCAAAATTCTTCACAAGTTGTTTTATGTGGCCAGCCACATAGCTTTAAAAGCAGTGTAAGTGGATCGCAGAATTCAGGGTGTCTGGTGTTGGCCAAGTATTCAAATGCGGTCTTCAGACCAAGTGAGGCTTTCCTGGATCAATAAAATAGTTTTCATTACAAGCTTTCACACCACTTAGCCTCATTGGCCGACACAGCCGTTCAACGAAATGACGGGTCACGACCCGTTTAACGAAACGTGTATCCCTAAAATGAATATTCCACGATTGTATTTGTCTGCAATGCACACCAGCAGAGCTTTAAAAACTAAAACTCAGCAGAACCAAAGGATCGAACGATCAATGTGGTTAAAATTAAAAGATACGTCACTTGATAAGACGCCGTACGTTCAGCGCGTCAAACCGCGCCAGTGTGGAGCACCCCACCTGATAGTCGACTAGCAGCTCGGGGCCCTTGAAGTAGCGAGAGGCGACGCGCACGTTGTACTCCTGCCCCGGGTGGTAGAACTCAGCCAGGCCCCAGTCTATGAGCCGCAGCTGTCGGTGCAATCAGAGACAGCTAACATTAAGCATGACTGGTGAATTATTGCCATTTAATTTACCCCCCCCCCCAGCAGCATAACAAAAGGCTGCTTAATCTTAGCTTTCTTATCTTCTTCCGCCCCCTGCATCACAAAGCTTCAGTTTGAACTCCATGCCTTGCCTCCCAGCGCCCCCCCCCCCCCGTGCCTCACTACGTTGCCTCTTCGGTCCACAGCCCGCCCACACACTCACCATGGCCCCTCCCCTCCTCCATCGCCGGCGACTATATAATTCCTCGTCACAGCCAGCTCTTAGACACACTTAAGCGGTTGTGCTTTCGCTACATTGTGCCCACCTGAAGAAGGACGCTTGCGTTGTGCCCAAAACGTCGTGATTTAATGTAGTTGTTTTCATTTTTTAAATATCATTTTTTACCTACGACTTTACCGAAAAAACCAAAGAGTATGAATCCTTGCAGTCACGAAATCTTCAAGTCTAGAATTATGGTGAATTATTGGCCAGCACCAACTGCTGATCCGGAGTTCAATCCCATGGAAAATAACACCACACTGTCAAAAAGGCAATCATCATCACCACTTAACATTCATACTCCACCTGCCACCCAGCACATCTCAAAGTAGGGCACCCCGGTGGCAGCTATCCCTGCGAGGCAGGTCAACGCAGCATTGGCCATAAATTTGGCATTTGTCTACAGGTAGTAGTCTGCGAGTAATTTGGCATAATTGGTCTATGACTTCGGCACCCTTTGCCTACTCTTTTTTTAAATAATGCCATGGGATCTTCATCGTTCACTGTTGAGTAGGTGGCGTGTACCTACTTTTTATCATGAATATAATCACGATATTAACCAGGATGGCTGCTGGGCTTGCACCGAGAACCTCTGCAACAGGTGGCTAAGACGCTACCGCTGGACAATGTCACCGCCCATCAATATAGCTCAATTTGGTTTCTTACAGCATAAACAAATAGAGTGGAATCTTCCATAATACAATGGTTTTCCAATGTTATCTTGTAAGCTTACAATGAATCATCACCTCCACAACAAAGAATTTTCACAATTCAGGGTCAGAATTAAATCCCACAATCGATTCTACTTTGTGCTTGTGGTGCATGTGGAATCCATACAAACTATAGGGTTTTAACAACCCGTAGGGTGTTTATGAATCAATAATATATAAATATACGACGTTGAAATAATTAATGTTCACACACACAATTTCATACATATATTTATAGCATAAGAATTGATTTTAATTGATGAATCATTCTATTACTCAGAACAGAGTAATTTCCCAAAAGCCACTATTTCCTCAATAGTCAATTTCACACAACTGCCAAGTCATACCTACAGCGCATGCATCACCACCAACATCATCATCATCATAATAAACGTCCACTGTTTATCCACTGCTGCATTGAGGCTTCCCCACAATGTCACTTACGGTCACGTGATACCATAATACCCATCATTCATAGTGACTCACACCTGCCTGCCAGGCACTACATAGGTTGAGGGTTTTGACATTGAAACCCCACACACGGGAAACAGCATCAACAAACAGTCACTACATAACTGAAAGATCTTTCGTCAAAGACAGATGTAACAGGTTTGTCATTTAAAGGCAAGTCTGAATTGTGACACCATTCAGACAGAAACCAAACGTTCTGGAAATGAATTACTGTACACAGTTGAGAAGAAATACTCAAAAGCTCTATCGTCATCAGCCTTGGTGGTCACTCCGTTGCTGGAACTCCGACCACCCCAAAGCTGCCCGACACCGCTCACAATCCTGCGATGCATCGATCCATCTATCACCTGCACACAAACCGATTTAATTGCTCCATCTCCTCGGTTATTGTACATTCTTCAACTTCTACAATGAGGCTACGAAAGAGTGAGTTTTTCTATTTGTCTGGAGTATAAACATTAAATGAATCTGTCAAGACAGCCAGGCATCATGTTATTAAGGCCCTTATCGGTAAACAAATTCACGTCTCTTACAGATAGGAAGCCAATGCAAATCCTTCAGAAGTGGCTTGGAGACATCCTGTTATTTGCATAAAAAATTTGAGATTCTGAGTTTTGCAGTTGGAACACAGACAAACCAGTGTTGAGTGCATTACTTCTATCGATTAATGATAATACCAAACTATGAATAAGATAGTTGGGAGAAAGGTCCTTGGTTCAATTCCCGACTGGGGTGACTTTCTGTGTGGAATTTGTAATTACTTCCCCTGGTCTGCATGGGTTTCCTCTGGGTTCTTCGGTTTCCTCCCATAGCAAAAAACAAAAAAGTAATTCAACTGGAAATGGGCAAACATCCCAGTAATTAAACATTACCTGCAAATTGCTCAATTAGGATTACATATAACAACATCGTCCCCTACTGGGAAAACTTGTCGACACCCTCCTGGATAGTCTTGAGACTCGGCGAGGCTTTCCTGGGTAAACGTGCGGAACAAACAATTAAGCGTGAGGTTACATTTTTTTTTTTTATAGAGGTTCAACTGAATTTGCAGTGTGTTCTTGACAACACGTCCACCTTTGAACCAAGTTCCACCAATCGAACTGTAAAGACTTTGCAAATGCACTAATGTGCTGCTGACCATTTGGGACAGCCATTCACCTTAAAGTAATGCACTCCGAACAAAAATTACATGAAAGCACAATATAATACGACACGCTGAATATTTAAAAGCTGCAGCGGGGTTGAACCGTCTCGCACGGCCCACCCAGTTGAAATGGTTACCTTTCTGTTCTCGTGGTCGATCATGACGTTGTGTGGTTTTACGTCTCTGTGCATGATGCCCATGCTGTGGCAGTAATCCAGGGCCTATGGGAGTGACAAAGTGATACACAGGAAATTCCATACGTGTGCGCGCAAGTAGTCCTCATGAAAACTTTCTTCACATCCTATCAAACGCCAAGTGCATGCATCTCTCTCCAAAACATCCCATCAGGAATAGCAGTCGGTCAAAGGTATAGAAATGTCCTAGAAGACATCATAGCTAATTCTGACATCACTTTAACATGTTTCTCTTTTTCAACATCATAAGCACACCTTGTACATGCCATGCCATACAATACAATTTGAACTTGTAAAGGATATCAATGTGGCTACATTTCAACATACTGTATAAAAACGTTGATCTTTGCATTTCACACGTTACCGCAGTAAGTAAACCACGTGTTTTACCCATGATTGGTGTGGTGGGTTTGCGTTTTCACACTCTGATATGCTAAAATGTCTGAGCGCCACCTAACTAATGTGCCTTCATACACCGTTAATGTGAAAGGTACAACATATATGGAAGTGATAAGGACTAGAAACAAAAAATCCCAGGCCTATTTAAAGCCCCATTGAATTACTCAGCTGTGTTTGTCCATGCAACCTTCAAGTCATTCAAGGTTGAAATGAGCAATTAAATATTTGTAATATTTTCATTATGAATGACATCTAATGCCATGGAACAATAGATATACATCAGTAGCTAGAGGAGTATGTTACTGCTATGTGCACTTGTTATGTTGGAGTCCTAAGTGCCCCTTTGAATCATTTGTAAATAGTTGACAAATGCATGACTGACTGCTTGCTATCATGCACCAAGATTTATCACATTCCTTAACAGATTAACAATATGCAATAGTTTGTTTTAACCACACAGCGCACTCTTCCGTAATAGGTTGTCTATTCTTGCCCTTGCAGATTACGGTGGCCATCCAAAGCTTACAGATGAATATTAAAACAGTCCCACAAGATGTACAGTTGTAGAGTAACCTAAATATTATTATAATTGTATAGGTTAGAAGTTTTACTGGAGAATAATAACTTGTGTACAGGGACCTTGGTTGGAGAAAC
Source organism: Lethenteron camtschaticum (assembly GCA_018977245.1). NCBI lineage: Eukaryota > Metazoa > Chordata > Hyperoartia > Petromyzontiformes > Petromyzontidae > Lethenteron > Lethenteron camtschaticum. Next base: position 1,906,185 of record MU249620.1, on the reverse strand, counting down.
ATGCCTCTAAAGAAGTAAAGTCGATTGATTTGATGTGTTTTATTTGATACTTTTATGCTGTGTACACCAAGAAAGCATGCAAAACATGGCCACAAATGGAGAGCGGGTAGGACTGAATGTGTTCAGAACTTACTATTAAAAGTACATAAAAAATGCAAGTCCCATTACACAATAAGAATATCTAATTTTAAACTCAGAATTTTTCTTTTCTATTAATAGTATGGTACTATGGTCTATAACAGTTGATACCCACTTGAAATTAATGAGAACCATTTAATTTTAATGCACAACATAATTGCCTAATGTGTGCAATTAAGACACATGAATAAATAAACATGTCCTGTTTGACCTAGTAATGCAAATATTGATTGAATCCCAAATATACATTATTGCATAAGGATACTGTTCAACGTATTATTTTATTGGTCTTTATTAAGCGTTAAATGGCAATCGTAAAAAACACACAACGTTGTAACTCACCCGTAAGATTTCGTACATGTAGAACCGAATGTCGTAGTCTGTGAGGGTTTGGTAGAGTTGCTGTCACAGGAGTAAAACACACAAGCACAAAGGGACAATTTATAATGTTGGGAAATAAAAAAAACGTTTATAAAGATGCAAAAAAGAGCACTTTTTATCAGTTCCCAAATATTGTTCAGTTGATGGTATATTTATTTTAAGAATATATAAACATACTCTTTGGTTCTTTTGGTAAAGTCACGTAGGTATAAAATAAAATAGATCACGACGTTTCGGGCGCAACACGAGCGTCCGTCATCAGGTGTTGCGCCCGAAACGTCGTGATCTATTTTATTTTATACCTACGTGACTTTACCGAAAGAACCAAAGAGTATGGATTCCTGCAGTCACGAAAGCTTCAAATCAATATATAAACAGCCCAGTGCTTGTACGATTTGTGTGAAGAATTAACAAAGCTAACCAGATGCTGTGAAGCAGATATTTAAAGACCCACTGACAATTTGAAAATGTAGGCCACTATGTGGCATGGTACAGTTTCGGAACATTCTGCAACATTTACCCAATTAGTAGATCACGACGTTTCGATCGCAACACAAGCAACCGTCATCAGGTGAAACAAACAGCAGGAGAACTGCTGATGACGGTTGTTTGTGTTGCGATCGAAACGTCGTGATATATTTTCTACCTACGCGACTTTACCGAAAAAACCTAAGAGTATGAATCCTTGCAGTCACGAACGCTTCAAATCTAGAACTAAGAGTATTGCCCACATTTATTCCATATTGTAGCACTCACTGCCCTTGCTGGGATTGCATGCCGCCAAAGTGATGCGACATCTTAATAGAGCTATCCAGCAGTAGGAGAATGTTTGAAAGTACTCTACATTAAACCTCCACATCCTTTGGACATGATTGTCTGTCCATCAATCCCTCCCCTCCCGCCAGCCAGTCAGACAGTAAAACTTTTACCAGGTAAGGCCCATTGAGCTATAGAGCTCTGTTTCAGAAGTGACCTGGCCACAAATGATAGCTCAACGAAGTGGCTTACCATGTGGAAATTTAAAGCAGCCAAATACTTTAAGAGCATGTTTTTAAATGTGGCAGGAAAAACCAGAGGGCCTGGAGAAAAATCCATGCAACCACGGGGAGAGAGACAGAGAGTACGGAACATGCAGCCTCCAAATATACAGGCGTCAGGGTCGAGATCGAACCCACGACCTTCTGTATACCAGACTAGGTAGTTAACATCTCACCACTGCTCCAACCAGACATCTGAACATCATAACTTAATGATACTGAACTATGCAGGTTAAGCTCCAGCCAAACAAAAATGTATGTGTACTCATCCACAGAACAGAATGTGCTAGCACTTCAAATCCAGTTAAATAGCACATTAATTAACACATGACAGGTAACACATTATGTTTGCATGTGTATATATATATACACACACACACACGGAGAGATATTAAAAGTGCAATATCTTACGACCCCTCCCCTGCCCCACGCTCCACTTATAGATAGCAATGCTTAATTACTTAACGAGTTGTTAAGCGTGCGTCACCCACCTTGAAGTCTGTGTTGTTAACATGTTCAAAGACGAGTGCAGGAGTTCTCGACTGCAGAAAAAGAAAAACAAATGTCAAGGATATAAACACACCAAAATCATAGGCTATTACAGTGGTCCTCAACATTTTTTGTGAATGAAATTAAACAAGCTGACGCATAAGTGTTGTAACGTGCCGACGAGAATCACAAAACAATTTTCTTAAGTCGCAGGGGCAAGGAGATGTGTTGTTGCTATTACGTGGATTGCAATTCAAGACCAAATCAAGGACTGAACATCTACCAGAAATGGCAATAATAAAGTTGGCATTTCTATCAAATCCACATTACACATCCATTTATGTGCTTCACCATAAATGGCCAACTTGACATTCTTAGCTCAGTGTCATGTTCCCGTGACACTGAGCTAAGAAATAATGCCTCAAATACCATGTGAAGCAGTGACAGATTCACACTGGAAGGTGGGAGCGGAGCCCTATGCATGTCACCATAATCAGTGATGTCTACATGCTGACCTCAAGACTACAAGGAGGAAAAGGTAGATGATGTTTGCAACCACCTCGAGGAAGCGATAGAGGGAAAGAAAGGGAATCCACATTCATATCCAGGTCTCCCATTCCATCACCTCCAAATTTCACATTTGCCAAATGCTTCATGTGCCTCCATATCTTGCAAGCTCCATGTTCATGTCTCGATCACAGCATGCCGCATGTCTTGTCCGCCCCATATCGATCTCTCCCCATGCCCTGTGTCTCACTCGCCCCCNTTGCTTCCATGGCACTGTGCCCCCGTCTCACCATCCCCATGCCCCATCAGCTGCCTCCCTTTCTGTCCTGTGTGCTGTCGAGCTGGGTGCTAAATAATGAATAATCAACTCTTTGATAGCAAAAAATGGGCCATCTTGGCACCATTACCATGAGCCCCCCCCCCGGCTTTAGTGTTCCTGAGATTCTAAATGTCAATCCCAACGTAAAAACAGGTGCTCTCGGCAGCCTCAACCTTCTCATCAATAACTGCACTTAATTGTTTATTCTGTCTCATTTCTTTAGAACTGCTTTTATGTCTTTAGTATATTGGCCCTTCCTCCGCACCTCCTATTAGCACGGTTGGCTATGTACTGTACGAAAGAAGTTCAACATACACAAGTACGCGCATGCAGCTCCGTAACGGAAGACTAAACTCGCAGCACAACGCAGGGAGGGCGAGTGGCACGCGTGTGGCACGCGTGTGGCACGTGTGTGGCACGCGTGTGCGCTTCCACCCGCTCAGCGCACACGCGTGCCCCGTGGCCAGGGTGGCGCATGTGAAGCTCGCACTCCCACATGCCCCCCCTGCACTATGCGCCGCGAGCAACGCGATAGCCATGCAGCAATGTTTTCCGCGGAAATCAGAACAAGTTCACCCCATCGACTCCTATAATCTGCAAAATGTGAATAAGATCCTGTTCTGCAATGAACTAGAGGGGGGAGGGGTGAAGGACTTTTAGCCTGTTCCACCAACCAGCTTAAATATACGCTCCAAGCTTGGTGGTGTTTCATTCTTCGCCTGAGGACGGCTGCTTGCGTTGTGGCCGAAACGTCGTGAGAATTTTTATTATGTTTTATTTTATTATTTTATTACTTCCCTTCTGCGTGACTTTACCGAAAGAACCAAGAAGATGATTCTGTACCGCTTACAAATATGGGGTTTTACCGTAAGTATGTCATGAACGTGTGACATCATTGCATTGGCCAAAAAGGCTTACTCGCTATTGATGGATTTTTCAAGTTTTGTGAAACCCTTTGACCATTTTGCCCAGTTTTCTCTCGGGCAATTCAATAACAGCAACAAAACTTTCTACAAACATTGAATTTACATTCGCTTATTTTCACGAGCGTTATCGCGACCCCGTGTTTCAGAGACAGACGGACACGGCTAATGCATGAATGCTTCCAACATTACTTTAAAATGTAGCGTTACAAGCATAGCCATCATTCATTTGCAGGTTTTAACATACGTAACTCTGTGTACACGATTTTCGTCCCTGGGTAGTAAGTGTTATTTTTTAATTGCTTATGCCTAAGTATAGAAAATGGCTATTATTCCCCACAAACTTTGCTTTGTGACCAGGATATGATGTGAAGGAATGACACAAATGCACACGTTTTCTCATTGAAAATATGTACATTTCAAAATATCACTGTCCTGGTCACAAAAGCAAAGTTTGTGGTTAATAATAGCCATTTTCTGTACTTTTGAGGTATAAGCAATTAGGAAATAACACTTTCTACCCAGGGACACTTTTTTTGTTACAGTGTAATAACCTTATCCACAGCCTTGGCAACCTTTAGAATCAATGATGAACAATTAGCACAGATAAGCAGCCAATGCATTAAGTCTCGCATGCTCTGAATGATGCACATGTTCTTAATTGGTTGTGGTGATGGCAGGGCCAAGGTTCATGCAGATCAATTGCAGTGCAGCAAAGCAAGCATGGGTGCTATTATTTAACATCCGTGAAGCGACCACTCTGAAAGCTGCCAGTTCACCCTTACAATTAACCTATGATCAAAATATTTATGCATTGTTTCCATACATTTATATTTTCGTCAGATTATTAAAATGTGTAACCAGTGGGTTGACAGCATGGACGCATTAAAAAAGCGGCAATTGTTCCACCTTGCCCCACGCCCACAGCGCACTCCCCCCCAACATGTGAAACGCCACATTCCCAGAGACGCAATCAAAAGCTAAAGGTGCAGCCCCCGCAATGGTTTGCTCACGCGACTACTGACAGGAACGCCTGCCACAACGCGGAGCTCGGGACAGAGGGTATTTATGCCTACTCTTTCACGCTGGCCAAACATCTTGATACTTTGATGCTGGCAAAAAGGTCCCATTAATACCGCCGTTCACCCAAAGCTAGTAATGCTCTGATATGTTGGCTATCAACAACAAGGCAACTCCTATGACTAATTGGGAATGGGACGCAAGCATAGGATTGATCACCATGTCAATGGCCGCCTTTGGGGAGGGTGTATAGTGTGAAAGGCCGAAACACCCTAGGAACCAAAGGTACACTACTGACGATGCGCTCCCCAAATTTCACCAGGCTCACTGTTCATGAACTCTTGGAAGTGCTTGCACAAAGGATAGTAACATCTCATCCTGTGTTGTTGGAATCTGAATATGCATTGTCCTTGTTCACCTTTTGGCGTTCTTTGGTCTGACACTGGTGAGACGAGGCCATAAAGAAGGCTGTTTCTGGTGCAGGCCAATCAGTTTCAAGGACAATGCATATATTGTTAGAGTATGCTTGTTTGCATGTTCACGACAAGTACAGGTGGTTAGTGCAAACTCGATCCCTTGCAATGTGTGTATCTATTTGGTGTTTGAACATATTAATACCAGTTTTATTGCCAGAAAGGGCAAAACCTATTATTATTATTATTTTCATGTCTTGAAAGAGGTTGGAACATTCAAACTTTTCCCCACCAAATGTGGTCTTCTGATCGACTAACTGTGGTGTCCCCATTTCGACTGCCGAGTGAAAAGAGATTTTAAGAAATTTCTCCATTGCTTTGACTCAATTGCACATCATGAATTCTGGGCCATACCCTAGTTCCGTACTAGCCTGCCTCTCCTATTGTGGACCACTCCACTATGCGAACATCAGCTGTGATTAAACGTGCTCCCCTCTGGATGGAATGCATTTGGACAAACAGCCAGAAAAACTTCTGCGCTATTTTCCACAAACAAGCTGACATTTCACCTCCAATACGTTACATACATGATGTGTTTTCACTTGTAAAATAAAATACATTCTGACAATCTTAAACTAAAAATAATACTGCAAACTGTAAAAACCATGCAATAGTTGCATTCCTGGACATCGGTGAAAAAGAGCTTGATAACTCATCAGATTTGTCCAGGATAAATAAAGATTCTGATACTCACATCATACTGCCGATACCATTTTTCCTTAACAGAAGGCAAGTAACAATTTACACCCTCTGCCCCTTCCCCCATCAAGATGAGTTTGAAATTCGATTCAAGAATTGACCCTTGTCTTATATCTACCATCTTGGTTGTAGTTTATTTCCTTTTAAGGCTCCGTTAGCCTAAATGTAACATTGGCACAATTTGCACATTGTGATTTAAAGTATAAATTTAAAGTATAAATCACACAGGTGATTAGATGTATGCATTGAGCATTGAAATGTATAAAGTGAGGCATAGTTACATGCCTACATAATGTCCAACCAAATTAATTTTAGAGATAAAATCTTGAAGCTTCATTGCCTGAAACACAGGTTTTCAGGACACATCACTAAAACCCACATTTTAAAATTCCTTGAAGAAAGTGTGAAAAAGTATCCTTCTCTTTCCTGGGTTATATTCATCTCAACTACCCTTAAGCTAAGCCAATAGAGTCTTAAAATCGTGGCAAAAATGTTAAAACAGCGATGGAAATTGATTCAGAACTCACCACAGGGTCTTTTACTACATCGAGCAGGGTGATGATGTTGGGTCCGCCGCGTAAGTTTTCTAATATTTTTATTTCTCTCTTGATTTTCTTCTTTTTAACAGGCTGTTATGGGAAACAAAAACGCAGCAACATGTACAATAAACAGTTAAAATTAATTAATCAAGCAACCCTTTATGTACAACCAGATGATAGCCTAACGAGATGTCTCTAACGAGATACATCAGTTTTAAAAACGGCCATTACAATTACAACACAGGTCTATCATTAGTTTAAATGACGCAACGGAAGATTAACACGACGCATTCACATGTGTCAGAATCTGAATATTTCTTTATACTGGAGGAATAAGATGAGCTATAAAGGTCTTTTCCACAGATGTCCAGTAGGGGCAGGATGAGAATGATACAACAAACAATGCAAAAATACAATAGGAATGCAAAGTATAGGAAAGGTAAGAAAATCACTTTTAAAAAATGTACAACTAAAACTAAACTATTTTTATCTTACCAGGTAACACTCATTGAGCTATTAGCTTCTTTTTCAGAAGCGACCTCGCCACAAAATGATACCATGAGCCAAATAAAGAGCAAATGTGCGCAAAGGAATAGCATAAGAAAGGGAAGTACTAAATCAAAATAAATGAAAAATAAAGAAGATAGTTTTTATTTTAAAATTTAGATTTTTTTCATGAGAAGGCAAGTCTTGCACAGACCACGGAATTCAGAGACACCTGACGCATTTTGTATGTCTGGCGGCAGGGTGTTCCAGATTTTTTTACTAAACTATTTTTATTTTACCAGGTAAGGTCCACTGAGCTATACAACTCTTTTTAGAAGCGACCTGGCCACAAATGATAGCTCAACGAAGTGGCTTATCACGTGGAAATGTACAGCAGCCAAATATCGAAACACGTGATTCTAAATGTGGAGGGAAAACCGGAGNACCCGAAAAACCCACGCGACCATCGGGTGAGAACATGCAAACTCCAAATATAGTTAATGTTTGACACTACGCTCAAGAAGGATCGTCGCCCCAGCGTCGTATGATGGACTCGGTGAGATACAGAAGTGGGCGCTACAATATCAAAAAAGACTCGCTCTTTCCGACATCACTTTTGCACACCATCATGTGCAAATGAATTAGACTGAACACTCAGCCAGAAGCGATGCTGGTTGTCACATGGCCAAGATTGGAGGCAAAGTCATTGTCCTCTCATGTGAATGGACAAAAACAGGAGGTGATATTGGCCCCTGACCAGGGTCAATGTAGCCGACATTAACTTCATCAACCGTACTTTATCATTTATACTGTGCGCACCTAATGCCGTACACCTCTCGGCATCAGGTAGAGACTACCAACGAAATACAATGTCAAAAATCAACAGTCAACAACCAAACGAGAAAAAAGAAAACTGTAAATTGAAGTCCCATGATGTGGTTGAGACTAATGTCTTTTTGTCCACGTTATTTGAATTATTCATACGCTATCTAAAATGTATTGTATTTAATTTAGTCTTAAAATTATTATGGGCGCGTTAATTATATTTCCGGGTAAGCTGTTCCGCAACTTTGGTGCAAAAATACGAACTGCTCATTCAGCAATGCATAATTTTATCTGCCATTTTTTTAATACAAAAGATGCACCACTGGTTTGTAATTTGTTTAAAACGTAACTTGGCAATGTTTCTGCTAAATATATAGGCCCGCGCTTGTTTGACAACTTGAAAGTGATCGTTAAAAGATACATTTACACTTTCCAGCTCCTCGCAGTCTACGTAGTTCGGGTAGTCGAGGAGTGAATTTACGAGTTATTTTTATTGTAAGACAAGTCTGGCTGCAGCATATTGAACACTATACAAAGCCCTATGAGAAAGTGCACGATGTTTTGAAATGCATGAAAAGCTTGAAAACACAGATTGATAAAAAATAATTCTAAATTTGAAGTTTTCGTGACTGCAAGGATCCATACTCTTTGGTTTTTTCGTATCACTTGATACAGTAATTTTGCTGTGACGGTTCCACCTGAAGACGGAAGCTTGTGTTGCCTCCGAAACGTCGTGATTAATGTATTTTTTTCTTTTTTAACCTACGTGACTTTACTGAAAAAACCAAAGAGTATAAAAAATGTTATCATAAAATTTCTCCAACATCTATTAACCTAAATTTTAAAGACCCCAGCAGTAACACCGTACTCACCGGCTGCCTTATGCATGAAGGTGGTTGGAAGGTAGTGCTATAATTTTTAGAGGGATAGGTTTATTATGCAAGCCAGGGAAGGTGTTTACCAGAAGTCTAAAAGGCTAAACAACCGTTGTAAAGTGTGCTTAACAAAAACTCGTTGTCAGTTCGGAGAATTTGTAGTGATTGGATGTTGACTGTGTGAGGCCGTTAAGAGAACTGAGAATATCAGTAGGATCTTTGGATGTTTAAATAGATCTTAAACGCATGTTTCTGTTTAGAACAAGATATATCGGAACTTCTAGGATTGGAGGGCATGAGAGATAAAATAATCTGAACATTTAAACACTCATATGGTGGACTCTGTAAGATACGTACGAATATTGAGGTAATAACCAGTGGCTGGTATTAGGTGATTTTTGTCACGCGTTTAAAAAAAAANTTGTTTACTCCCAATGTGTTTTCACGTTGTACCACAAGTTCCAGTACAATCCGAAAACACATCAGAGCACAATGGAAAAAAATACTTTTTTTAATTTAAGTCTTGTTTTGAAATTTGCGCTTGCTTATATTTAGAAGGACTGTTCAAATACATTTAATTTAATTGTAAGTTACCCCAACAAGGACAACTATGCTTACATTATGTAACTAGCTTTACTACCCGGCTTTGCCCGGGACTTGGATTCACCACGCCCGGCCACCTTAGTCTCCCAAGTGGCGATGTTCACACCACACCAGTTACTCGTTTGAGGATGAGTCGACCTAGAGGAGACCCAGGACCGGTTGAAATAATTGTCACCGGTGGTGGCCGTGAGCAGGAATCGAACTCGGGTCGCCAGGTTCATAGAGCGGCACGCTAAGCACTACGCATGCGCGGGTGACATGACAGATGTAATGTCACAGCTCACTTGCCGTGCAAAAAATATGCATTAATGCGCCCCCCCCAAAAAAAAATTACCTAAGTCATTTATTATTTTATAATTTATAATTTTTGCATGGTGTACAGTCTGGAAAGAACCCACATGGCAAATTTCAAGTTTGTTGCATGTCGGGAAGTACACTAAATATTTTGAACAGACACAAATATTCACAAATTTCCCTTTTTTATATATATAGAAGAAGAAAAGGTGTAATGTTAGTGCCAAATCTATGCAAAATACTAATTCAATCGAAAACGTGTTTAAATTGGAAAGAGACCTGTAAGTCCTAACTTTGAATCTACTCTGAAAAAATCCCAAGATTTTCCTTTTTAAAAATTGTATTGATAAAGTGTAACGAATGCATCGTCAATGATTAATTTGTTTAATTTACAACGCAAACCTTAGGCGACACATTTTGTTGCACAGTTGCATAGAGAATGAGTTCATTTTACATTGTTGTTGCTGTATTTTATCAACAAAGTGAACCAATATGCTGGAATTGGTGCAATTTTTTTATATAAGACAATTCATTTTGTTGGTGAACGGCCTTCACTTCATTGATGTGCCCTAGCTATTTAGACCTCAACCAATTCCATTTTATCTATGCTGATTTTATTTAATTAATCTCTTAAACCTTTTTTATGTTTGTCCTGGAGGCCTATTGACTGAAATGCCAACTTTCCCCTCTATTGCTATACCTTCCTCATTCCCAAAGTAATTTAAAGATTCTCTGTTTGGGTTGATATCGATTTGTGTGCATGTTTGCATGGGGGAGCAAACGTTTGGTATTAAGCGCACTGCTCTGCAATGTCTGTGACCAGGATTTGATTCCTGGCCATGCGCATAAGTGGCAAGTTGGTATCTAAACCTGCTCTAGGTCAACTGGGCCTTAAACGAATACCCGTTGAATAAACTAAACCTCAGCATTGGAGAGAACAAGGCGACCGGGCGTGGTCATGCCCACACTACCCCTTGTGTGGTGTGCCAGCCATAACGGATGCTCATGATCAGATGATGTCCCTGTGGTGTGTAATGCTAAACGGGGATCTTTTTCTATTAGTGCATTTGTTCATGCTCATAAATAACACCAATGGAAATTGGTATTTGAAACTGGTCTGGGCTTTTCCTAGGCCAAACTTGACTAAAAAACAAGTACCTATAATATAATTGTCTTTTAAACTGAAGACGAAAATACAGATTGACACTTCTGCTGACAAAAGAGAACGAATACGCAAGTACAAAAATATGTAACAACAATATTCTTAGGTGTTTTCGGTAAAGTCACGTAGGTAAAACATCAAAATTAATGTGACTTTACCGAAAACACCTAAGAATATGATTCCTTGCAGTCACGAAAGCTTCAAGTCTAGAATTAATGTAACAACAATAATACTAATTGGGCCTATTGGTGAATGAGTTAAAACTGGTAGGAACCCACTGGTTCCACCAGCCCACAGGGGATTATTGTGTCCATCCGTCCATCGTGCAAGGAGGGGCTGGGTGGGGAGGGCTGGGTGGGAGGGTGGGGCTGGGTGGTGAGTGGGAGGGGTGGGCTGGGTGGGGAGGGGCTGGTTGGGGAGGGGCTGGGTGGGGAGGGGAGGGTGGGGCAGGGCTGGGTGGGGCAGGGCTGGGTGGGAAGGGTGGGCTGGGTGGGGAGGGGAGGGTGGGCTGGGTGGGGAGGGTGGGGCAATAAGCGGGAATTTAAATCAGGTCACTGGGTTCAAAGCGGTGTGCTCACCGCTGCATTACCGCTCCCACACTCGCCCACATCAGCACACACACAGATTCATGCAGGGATATGTATATATGGGTTGTTTTTTNGTGTCACTGAGAAAAAGAAACCTTGACAGGCCAATTGACTTTCATGTAATGCTGAGATTTACACCGATTCACTTATAGACAGTGAAATATCGATCTATTGTTCGTTAGCGGACCGGACATTTCCAACACTATATCAAGGGGAAATTTGGAGCAGGGAATGATTTTTTTACTTTGTTTGTGGTACCCTTTTCCTCATATTCCCACTGGATCTCTGATCCTGTATATCTCAATTTAATGCATATCTCTCACTCTAGATCTCACATGCTGTGCGTGTCTCTTCTTCTTGAGCTACAGGCATTTCCAGTCTATCACTACTCTACACGTGTTAAGAGAAGAGGAAGAAATATATGCAAAACGTATGCTAGAAACAGAATGTTTGCCTACCGATACGGGAAAACATTAAGTTTGGGGACACTTGTAAAGGGAAAAAATATACATTGTGTCAACGGAGATATGTGGGACCTAAAACATGAAATGGCACATGCAGGAAAACACAAGAAACAGGAATTAAATAACGAGGTTACACTTCGCTAAGGATGCTTGGGTGGGGTTGTGTTAATGCCATTGATGCAGTATCATTGGCAGAGGATCATGGGCAATGCCAGAATGGGTGGGGTTAGTAGTCTCTCTTCAATGCAATGCATCTTCAGAGTATGATGTAATTTAAAGACATTTGGTAGGTTAACAGTAAGCTGATTGTCTTGCTGAATTATGACAGATCTCCGGTCGGGGACAATTCTGAAGGTATTTATGAAGTGAACAATTGGCTGAATGTGACAATCTTGACAGAATGTAATATTATGATGACAAAGTGGTCATGGGGCACTTTGTATGAAGTATAAGTACCATGGTATCTTGCAGAACATTACCAGAATAAATGTAGCAAGGTGAAAGCAGCGTATGTTAGCATTACCAACTTGAATGCTGCCCAGGTTGTGTGTACCTTGAGTATTTTGACGACGACCTTCTCGTTGTTGGTGATGTTGATGGCTTCAAACACCTCGCTGTATTTGCCCCGGCCCAGCTTGCGCACCAACTGATAGTCATCCTGATTCCTAGACAAAAAAGCTGAATTTAACATGATGCACATTTCATTTAAGCGCACATTTTAGCCATATGCTATTCTAGTACAAATGTCGTATTATAAAATTATAATTTACAGTCTTTTTTCAATCCGCTGTTGACGGAAAATCTCCATGTCGTGTTCATCATGGGGATGGTTTTTCCATACTACACCACACTGGTTAGTGTGGGTTGTGGCTAAAATAGAATTCTCCACATGTCACTCATAGCAACGGTGTTAGCGATTTCTGGGATTCATACTCAAGATTGCCGGGTTCATACCATATCATTTTAAACACTATCCCACTGCAAAGCTTTGAAGAAATCCAACTATTGAATATTAAGCAATTTGCTTATATGAGCAAATGGGTGGATTGACCCCTTCTTAATTAGCATTCCTGAACAATGGCAGAAGTTTTATTTCCCCATGGCAAGTGACAGTCTGCCATAAATACATCTCTACTGTCTCCCAGGTATTAATGTAAGTGGAATTGATTACATTGTTTTTACCCACTTATTTAATGTAAAAACAAACTACAATTCCTGGATTTCAGTCTTACAAACCCAAGCAAACAAACGTTCCTGATGAACGAGCTAGGGGTGTATTGGATTAGAAAAGCCTAGGTATGAGACCTCGCTGAGAAACTCCAGGACGTGAGGAGATAGGATGGGCTGGATAATGTGCCAAGGTGAGAATAACACAAGTTGTCCATGTGGCCACAACACTTCACAGTGTCATCAGCTCAAATCTCTAATGCTAAGTAGGATCAGGCACATGATAACATTTATGGATGAGGTAACTGCACGTCATGACATTGGAAGTTTCGAGAACACATTCCTGTGGAGGAGCTGGTAGGAACGTTGGGCTGCTCGGTCAATGGCCAGGGTCAACGGCGGCGTGGTGTATTCCGCAAATATGCCCGACTGTGAGGGCGGGCACAAGCCGGCGTGAGTAGGTTAAACGTTGAGTTTTATAAGGGTACCACGGGGTGACCAGCCCCTCCCCACCCAGCCCCACTCCTCCCACCCCACACACCCTCCCCTCCCCACCCAGCCCTCCCACCCCACCTCCCCACCCAGCCCCTCCCACCCTCCCCTCCCACCCAACCCCATCCCTCCCATTTTTGGACGCACGACAGACGGACATAATAATCCCCCGTGGGCTGGTGTAACCAGGAGGTTCCAAACCAGTAAAATACTCTTGTCTGGCCCTAACATGAGCCATTCTCAATTTGGGCAACAATAAAATGGATTTTCTCTCATCCCCACTGGCAATAAGTCAGCAGCAAGTTGTGATCATATGTTTATGCGGTTCAGAATATGGACAGTTGTTGAGGGAAGAACCAGTGGGGATTTGGAAGGCTGCCCCCCTCCTCCCCATTAAATCAATAATAAATAATTGATCAAATAATTCATACTGCCATAATGAAGGAGTGCCACTATCTGGCAGGTGATTCATGGATAATCTGTTTCCCATCAGTATCGTCAACAGACATGGGCACTGTCCAGGGCTCACTAATACAGGGGGTTACTTTTATGTCTGATACCATTAAGATACCTCTCATTTCTGGCTTCATGGGGAAACATTGCGCTCACAGGGACAGTGAATAAATACTGTGTACGCAGCATGAACATTTTCATATTTAAGTTTTATCCACTTCATGTAAGAGTTGTGCCTAAAAAGAGGGAACTGTACAAAACACGCTTTTGAATATAATTTAGTGTTTTGCTCCATATACGAGAACTTGAAATTATAAATTAGACTAGACAGGTAGGCTCAGGGGATCATGCACGGGTCAGGATACTGAGCAAGCACTTACAAGCCTCTGGATCTAAGTTCTAGGACTGACAAGCAAAAAAAACAGGAATTGTTTTGTTCAGTTCAGAAATGCAGTGGGTTACAAGATTTCTGCAAAGTGGCTGAATAGCATCTATTATGTAACCCATATCACCACTGTATAATGCAATACTCCATGTGGTAAGGCTTTTAAAATAAAACACAAAAAACTAAACATGTAATAACAATTAATTAACATTCTGTTATTTCTATAACATTGTTGTATTGTTTATTTTTTCCCCTTTTTTATATTTACAAAATGTATTCCAGGTGGCTTATCAACATCCAGCCAAACCACTTTCTGAATACTGCATGGCAGGAGAGGCAGGCAGAAATGTGCCGGAAGCTAAAAATTAAGGCGTTCACCCACTATTCTTAAAAGGTTTATATTGCACACTCGCAAGACTACTCTCTCCTCAGCTAATCAGATAACCTGAGCGGTTTACTCTATGCTAATCTACTTAACAAACTCTCAAGAGTTGGACTTTACTAAAGCTGTTATTGTTCAAACAGTTATTTTTTTAACCATGATGAGCCGAGCCAGCTCAATCCATATGAAAACTTAGGTTACATCTCATGAGGCAAAACAGTGATTTAGTCCTTAATTTCAGTGGTGCTATGTCAGCCATTTTTAGAGGGCACAGGATTAGCTGCATGATCCACTCAACACATTTTAATTTATATATCACTCAAAACCACAAAAACAAATATCTTTCACAAATGTCTTCTTCATCCTCCCTCCCTCCCCTATGACCCTTTTAATAACATCTTCTGTGATCCTTGAATTAGGTTTATCCCCCTTTGTGTTTCCAGTCGCCATATCTTCCACAATGCCCGTTCATATGCCCCTTTTCTCCTGCATGGCTTCCCCCGTGCTCACCACTCAGCATGAATGATGAGGTCGGTGGTCCTTGCTGTACAGCAAAACTCGATAAAACCCCTGAGGTGCCACTGTGGTGCAAATACAAACTGAAAGCAACCCAGAGTTGGCAAAAAAAACACACACACATGCCAAGTGTACACACAGACATAGCACACACACACACTTTTAGCCTATACCATTGTGGTAAATGGTGAGAGCAAGCACCGAGTATGAACAGAACGGCAAAGATGAAGGCAGTGGGGCTGACACCATTACTTTGTCTTACCAGTTCTGATGTCAATAACACATTGCGCGAAGGACTCACAGATTGACTCAACCATGAGGAAGCTGAGGATATTTTAATGTACATACACCAATTGTTTCAGAGCCAAGAAGCAATCCCTGGATGCTGAGATTGCAAGGTAGTGCGTGAAACCACTATGCAATTTATTTATACAAGCATATGTAGTCATAAATACGATATTTTTTTTACTATTGACCACATACCTACAATCAATCAGATTTTAAAAAAGCAGTATCCACATATATTATGCCCGGCTTTTGCATACTCTGAAAAATAATTGGTTTCAAAGAAAACTAATGCAGTCATCTAAGCTTTCATCTAAGCCTTGATAAGGAAAAAAATATTGAAATTAATGAAACTGTTTATATACATGAAACAGCTATACTGAGATGAAAAAATACAATATAATACATCAACAGAGGAGTCCAGGCAAGGAAATATGTTCTCAGTAAGGCTATTCTGACAAATTAGATGCAAAAAAACTCGACTGGAGATAAAAATGCATAAAACAAATAGGAGCAAAAAGTATTACCATCTCAGATGTACTGATAACAGTCATTACCACAACCGACAGAAATGAACTACAGGAAATGAATGAAAAAATAGTGAAGGCAGAATAGGATCAAAATGACAAACTAGAGAGACCAGCAAAAGCAAGGTGGAGTGCAATGATAAAACTATGGAAAGCAACATTCGAAGAACGTTTTAATTGGGTCCATATTGCTTGCTATGCCATATGGATGATAAATATGAGCACTAATAAAGACAACGGAACAAATGCCACCGAGATAAATCGTATTAATTTTTAAGAAACGTAAGAAGACTTATTCTTGGTTCTTTCGGTCAAGTCACGTAGAAGGGAAATAATAAAATAATAAAATTAAACATAATAAGATAAAATTCTCACGACGTTTCGGCCACAATGCAAGCAGCCATCCTCAGGTGAAGAACAGGGCTGTCGGAAAGCCTTTCACCTCAAGACGGCTGCTTGCGTTGTGGCCGAAACGTCGTGAGAATTTTATTATGTTTGATTTTATTATTTTATTATTTCCCTTCTACGTGACTTTACCGAAAGAACCAAGAATATGAATCCATGCAGTCACGAAAGCTTTAAATCGAAAAGTAAGAAGACTTGGCAGGACACGTCACTTTAAGGAGCAATGGCCGACAGACGAGACTGGCAAAGGAATGGTAGGCAAAGGAGGGAACACGCCCAAGAGGAAGATGACCATGAAGATGGAGCGGATGAGATCAGCTCATGTGCGGAAGCGAGACGAATTATGGCACCGCAAGACTGTAGGAAGGGGACCGTGTTGGATAAAGGTCTTCATCCAGCAGTATAACGATTATGGCTATTGATGAAGATTTATTTTACGGGCTGAAGCACTTGTGCAGTGGTGAGTAGAATGCACTTTTAACCCGGCTGCCACCTGAGGTTGTGTTTGGCCACGGCCAACATCAGTGGCGAGTGATATAAGAATGGCTCCTGAGTGCATCCCTTCCACAACCCTCGTTGACTGGCTGTTTAGGGTGAAATGGTGATCATGGTGAAGCAACACTATACCCCCTCCCCACCACTTTCTCATAATAAATGTTGAATATGTTTACGAGTGTGGTGCCAGAGATATTTTCTCTTAAAATAAAACTATATTAACAAGGCTTTGTAAAGGTAAACAACACTCAACTCTTTCCTTTTATTTACTTACCTAACAGGACAGGATTATTATTTATTCATAGGCCATGCAGATGCCTTTCCTTACCAAGATCCACTGCCAGGCTGTCTGGGCATAGCAGCCCAGGCAAGATGGGAGGGCAGAGCGGGGTTCGGGCCCCTCAGGCTTTACTTAATGACTGAAAACATGGGCCATAATAGACCACAATTGCGAAGTAATGAATGTGTAACTTTGTTGGAAAACAGGAGGGAATTTAATGAATGGGACATGGAATGCTCTCCACACTTGAAGAAAACGACAAAGTTGCATGCATAAAAACTGCATTAACCTCAGCATCTGATTCACAAGGGGTTGTCAGTAATTGTACCGTGATTATTTTTTGTTGGGAAAAGCCTTTTAAACAAACACCTATGCGATTTAATTCTTGAAGTCAAAGGATGAAAGTAATTGACAGGTTGGCTCCGGTCCAGTGAGAAATGTAGCATGGAATAGAAAACTACATACATGCCATGACGAATTTAAACCAGAGAAATCTATAAAAAGCTTCTCCATAATCAAAAATTAGAAAGACTGTATAGGTTATGAGCTCTGCATGTAGGTGTTCATTCATATGGATGATTAAAAGTAAGCCCAGTAATGAGATGCTGCTGTGTCAGCTACTGTATTATAAAAAAAATGTGTGATGAAATGGCTCTACAGTGGTACGTTTGTTAACAAGGGATTGTAAACAAACGCACCACTATAGTCCGTTTATTTCTTGTGGACGTTCCTTTCTCACAGCTACCTGGTATTTTTTGCAAAAATTACCAAAGCAATTGTTTAAAAAAACCCTCTGACATCATTCAGTAAAGTACACAGTGTAAGAGCTTGAGTCATAAATTAGAACACTATTTTTATCTAATGCACTGTAAAGAGAGAGTCACGTCTCTAAATAACCAGCTATTGTGAGTATATGGCCAAAACTCAAGATTTTTCCTAACTAAACTTGAGTCTCACTGCCAAGAGGCATTCAATAACAAAAAAACTGTTTAAATTAGTAAAAAATATGATTTGGGTCACTGAATGAGAAATGCAATTATCATTACAGGAGAAGATGGGTTATTAAAAAAAACAATTATATCTACAACATTTTTTCAATAACATGCATTATACTTAGCAGGGCAAAATACAATTTTAGTTACGTCAAAGTGTGTGTTATACCTTTGAAAATCACAGCCTAGAGGCAGTGGTGGAAATGTAACCTTCCCATGGCAGGGGCCTGCTGCAGTGTACAGCACCCACCATTGCAAAGAAACGACAGTGCTAATAACCCTGCACTGTATTTTCTACAGGGCATTATTACCGAGGCACACAGGCCCTTGTTAAAAAAAAACCTACTGTCATTGGTAAACACAAGCAATTTTCTGCCTGTGTATGGTATTCCACTTTTTTAAATGTCCTACAATTCAAGGCAAAAATAGCATTCCACCACGGATCATCATTCAGATTTCCCTTCCGTGTGAGATGTGGTCTTCTCAATGGGCTCCTTAATTTGACTAAATACGTGATAATTGGTATATTATAGAGATCAGTTTATTAGTTACATGTCGTGCTTGTTATGAACGTAAGAAATGTTGACTGATCCTTCCTAAAAAAATATTACAGGACTATGCTCTTAAGTGACACATCTGTGAGTTTATGTTAGTCGTACTTAACAGCTACAAGTGTACATTTTAAAGTTGCCTTGCGACAACTCTGATGGAATTTTTGAAAATAGACACGCAGATTAAAATATGCCTTTTTAATATTTGGCTTTGTAAATATTTCAGTCGGTGCAGCCAAAATCTTGGACAACATATCAAGTATCATGTTGTCAAGGGAAATACTGTGCAATGTTAATGAGTTTAAAACCGGCACTCCTAAAATCCTGGGTATGATTTCGAGGCTCATACCAGAGCTAAAACAGGCGCCCATACTGTGCAAGTGATAATGATCTCATAGACAACTCTTTTATCACCCCAACAACACTGGATAAGGAGCCTTCCCACACCATCAAGTAGTAGTCGGGGTTATTTGATGATACTTCACCATGCTGATCAAGTGTGGGTTGAAGGCAGGAAGCATTGATGGAAGCACATGGTAGAGTCCAACAATAAATGTCCCTGCACAGCCAGCCCCCTCTGCTGACAATATAGCAATGGTCTCACCGTTCGCTGACTGCACAAAAACCCATCATTTAAATTTTCGTTTTGCACTTAAGTCAACTGGGAAGACAGGCAAGTAGTCAATAAAGACTTTAAAACGTTTAATACACTAATACTAGCAGATGCCAAGCAATGAGTGTAGTGGTGTACATCTACGATCCACAACTTTGGTGGTGGGCTGAAGTTAATGTCATCAGTAGACAAATCTCAAGTAGATTTTGCATTCATCTGTGAGAATATTTGCATGTTATTCACAACCGCGTACGAGCTGTCACCAAATACCCAAGGTTCCTTTGACATGAAAAATATGAAGAAAATGGTCAAACATCATAAGCAAGGATCCTCCTAAATAGTCATGAGACTAAGTGATACTTACCTGAAAAAAACATGATAAGAAGGATAAATGCAAACATTGCTTCACTATTCACACATTGCTATAGCAGACTGAGGTGATCACACTATATTTTACAGATTTACGTCCAAACAATCAAGTCATCCCAAGCCAGTCAGAAGTGACAAGCTTTAACTTCAAACTTCTGCAAAGTAAATTATGTGGTCAATTACAAAAGCAAACAGTTGATATCAGAGCAAGAATAATAATACATTCTTATGCAGAAAGATATAAAACAATCATAACTTTTATGAATAAATCAATGATTAAAAAACCCATTGGTAACCGACCCTATGTAACCACTGGTAACAGAGTGTACATGAGAAAAAAACTCAAGTTAAATAAAGGACAATGAATTTAAAGCTGACAAATAAGAAAACGCAAAATTCCAAATTCTCGACCTTAACACTTATAAATTATGGAGTATCATGTAACACCACTCTGCGCTGTGCACCTGTTATGCAAGATTTGTAAATGTGCCAAATATCAAGCAGCATCACAGCTGCCAAACCAAACTCTCATTGCTTTTAGTTTGCAATGGAGGATCTTTGCTGCAGTTAAACTGTTTATGGAGTCAGTTTAACACGTAGGCTTTCGCGACCAATATTATCCATGAGAGGTTTTTTTGGGTTATAACGCAAAAATATAAATGTCGTTATACTCGCCACCACCCGACACAGCCAAACAGTAAGGTTTGTCACGTAAACAGAACATGCCAATTGTGGTTACTAGTACAGCACACCGGTGTGTTTGAGAGTAAACCCACAACATTTACAATTTGAGTACAACGTTTCGCCAGTAATTACAACTAGCATCATCAGGCGACAGCCAGATTTGTGGAGAAGTCTGTTTCGTTCCTTAAATAGAGGCGTAGATGTGGTGACCACGCTTCTGCGCTCTTGCGCAAAGTGGGGGGGGGAGGGATTGCTGAGTCAACGTACATTATATGCATGTGCATTATGCGAGCCCTTTGATCTTGTCCTTCCTGTCTATTGTGTTATTAAAATAGCCTACCAACGGTAATCTCTATAGAAGTATGCTGTGGCGACAAACAGATTTGTGGCTGTCGCCTGATGATGCCAGTTGTAATTACTGGCGAAACGTGGAACTCAAATTGTAAATGTTGTGGTTTTGCTCTCAAACACACCAGTGTGCTGTACTAGTAACAAATTGGCATGTTCTGTTTACGTCACAAACCTTACTAATTAGCTGAGTCGGGTGGTAACGGGTTTAATGATACATTTATATTTATGGGATCTAACCCAAAAAAAACTCTATTATGGACTTCATGGCGTCATTATTTTTTGCTAATATTAATTGTAAGGCAAACAGCTATACAGAGAAATAGCTGTCCCCACCACAAACTGCTGTATTTGCATAACTTCACACATCTAATCTCCATTCGTTAAAAAAAATCTCTTGGACAATTCTGCACCCCATAGAATTCAGAACGTAAAAAAAGTTTCCACAATTGCTATTTTGCATATAAATGGGAAGCATATTCCAATGTAATGCTTGTAAATGTTTAAAAATTCAAACAGCGCACATAAATTATATATTGTTCATACCTACAAGGGAAAATAAAAAGTTAAGGTTGCAGTTAGTCTCTGGAAGAGGGGCTTCAACTAGAGAGAGAAGTCAAGAATACCTCTTCAGAGAGTATTTGGCCTACTCTTCCACGCTGGCCAGATGTATTTAAAGAGGTGGAAGTGCCCACACTTTATCCCACTACATGTACCCTGCCAATCAACTAAATGTGTGATGTACCCATTTATACTGCTGTGTAGACAGAGGTGGGGGATGATTAAAAAAATTACGTGCCTATTATTTGCTGGGAGCTTGAACAGGAGAATTCTGAATTGCAAGTGGAGTGTTCTACCATTACACAGCAGCAACCCACTGAAAAGTATCTGGGCCTGAACCCGAGGCTCTTTGTGAAATGTAAAAAATCATTGACAATCTGGTTAAAAACGACAAGAGTCAAACTGGGTTTCCTGTATAGATATAGGAAGTGGTTTGTCAAACCTGCTCCGAAGACATTCATTGTTATACCTAATCTGCCTATAATATATCTTCCACCATCATCACCAGCCTGGTTCCAATCTATAACAGTGGGCATCAGGATTCGCGTATGGCTGACCATTTTGAGAACGTAATTGTAACATAAACACGAATACTAATGCTGCATTAAAAAGTATTTAATACGAGTAAATTGGTACGTGGCAAAATGAATGGATGCCCGCTGAGGTGAAAAACAGGAGCTCCAAAGCTGATGCGACTGTCGGCAATAGTGGAGAGCCGTGAATAACAAAGATACAGCACGTGGATGCTTGCGCACAAATGGAGGCTCCAGGACACTCGTGAACAAATGTCCACTGTACTCAACATCCCCAGAAACATCTCTGAAATTGACTTGACGTCTCCTGAAGCTCTTGTTACTTGATATAAATAAACGTTAAAAATATATTGCTATCCCTCCAAATGACACAATAATCATTTGGAAAGTCAATGTTAATTGCACTGCCTCGTTTTTATCCAGGTGTATATGGCACATCGCCTCCATATTTCTGTTCATACCTGGCTCACATGAATTGTAAGCATGCTATAAGCTCAGAGACATTTCTCATGCGAAAGACTCCCTGTCAGCTCTGTCGTGCACCACAAAGCTTTCCCTTACTCAGCACTATCCGAATGGAACCAATGAGATCCCCAATAGCAGACTGAATGCAGTAACGTCTTAAATGTAAAATATTATATTACTACAAGGTTTAAAATGTATACGTTGTTCCATTAGGTTATTTTCTTCCATGTCATACATTGTCCATGAATATAGTTACATTTTAAAAATATTTTGAGTACCCATGTATATTATTTTCATATTTTCCTTTGTCTGTTATTAATTGTTTGCTGTGAAACTGATATCAGTACTGCTGCCATCTTGCCAGGAAATCCTTGGAATGGGATGTAAATCTCAAGGGTGTTTATCCTGGTTAAAGATTCATATACGTATAAATAAAATGAAAACTTGAAGTCAATGCAGGAAAAATTGATGTGAATGAACTGTAAGAATGTCTAAATTATTTAGAAAAAATAAGCAATTGCTGCTTGTCTAATTGCTTACAACAATGTGCAGAAAAAAAGACAAATTTTAGATAATGTACATATTATAATTCAAACCATCTTCGTAATGTGTTCGTGACCATACGTTTACAGATACATTTAATGTAGAATGTGTATATATATATANTTTTATACAAGCTACTGCTCATTTTAATTAATAAAATGTGAAATATGGTCATACTGGAAACAGCATGAAAATTAAGAGCATTACACCTCTGACCTTCAAGTAATATTAATGACAAGCCATTGCATTAACCAACTTTGAAGAATACAACATAGAATTTTGTGCACCCTAGAGTCTACATTTGAAGTTAAAGAGGAGACTGCTAGAGGCCACTACATTCACCACAATGTTAAGAATGGATTTTTGAATCGAATCATGTCCCTGAATCGGGCGGCAAGGTTAATAACTGAAACACCGATAACCGCTGCACAATGCTTCCATAGAGCTGACCTTCTACTTGGATTAACTATGTTAAAATTGTAATGAATATAATGACAAAAATATAATAATTCTGCATGGGAATAATAAGAGCTACTATATGACTGTTTTTAATTAAACCAAGGCCCTCCTTGGAAAGTGTGGACCTTTTTGGTCGATGGCCTCTTCATCATCATCATCAGCAGCCATTCTTTCTACTGGTGGATGAAGACCTCCCCACAAGCTGTCACATCCCCGAGTCTTGCGATGCTATGAATTCCATCTTAACCCTGCACATGGTGGTCATCTTCTCGGGGGAGCATTCTCTCCTTTGGCTGCCATTCCAGCACCAGTTTTATCCATCACCCATCATCATGCATCCTGTGCAAGTCCACTTACTTTCCTTAATAGTCAATATTATATATGGGATTTGTGTTTGATTCATGTGGTCCTCTTTCTGTCTCTCAGTGCAATTCCACGTCATAGTAGGTATTTGCCCTGACTGAAAATGTTCAACTTCAAGTAAATCCACGTGTAGTTTTTAATTATTAAATCCAGCTTTGCAAATGTTATCTACCTCTGTATTTCATGATTTTGATCCCGATTTACCTTCAATAAATGTTCTAGATATACATATTCTGCTGTTTTTTTCCAGCTGTTTGGCTTTTTTATACGTACACATCAATAAAATATCTGAATCGTGGAATGATTCCTCAATGTATTGTTGCCCGACTATCCATAATAACCAGCCAAAAGGAAACAAATGTATTAATATAAATGGTAGTTCAAGATGAATATTAATAAAAAGCCAAATAAATTTCAAACATGAGTAGTTCGTATAAAACAAAAACTAATATTGATATTATTACAATGTGTGCTGCATCTATAAAGGTTCCAGTGACATATTGCTTCAGAACTAAATGTCTTATCTTACGTTTTGGTATACAGGAGTTGTAATATTAAAAACATTGATATACATACCAGTTTACAACTCTGGACATCATAAATATGCAAACTATTGACACATAAAACCACGCATCTTAACAGATTACCAAGATTACACAGACGTATTTGCTTGCAATGTTAAGATGAAGCAGTAGGGATTCCAAAGTAATGACAACAAAGTCAAGAGATATTTGCATCACCAACAGATAAACATGTCGTTGCATGTTGCTGAAGGCTGTCTCAGCCGTGAGTAGTTTTCCCCAAATTGCCACATGTTTTCAAGAGTAATTGTAATTAAATCAATAAGAAGAAATGCAACACTGGAATAATGTTATAGTGAATGACTGGTTATTACAGTAGAGTTGTTCTGCGGTCAAGGATGTGTACTTGTGCGTGTTTAACAATCATTACCACTTTAAGAGGCAGTACACAGATATTTAAAATAATGTGAACAAAAAAAGTCATTATCTCCCAGCTAAAATGAGCATGAGGCAGTGATCTTCCTCAATTATTGGCCCGAAGCCAAAGGGCAACCACAACTTTCCTTTCCATAAAGTGGGAAGCCCATAAGAATTATTTTTATTTTTCAATTAAAACGTCAATTGAAGAAGTTGTTCGGCACGATGTCCGTTTAGCACGGTTGGCTACGTACGGTGCTAAAGAAGTTCAACATACGGTACATACAAGATAAGGATTACACGAAATGAAATATAACAACACTGACAAAAAAATTGTGTATTTGATTAAAAAAAACATAACTCGATTCCCAGCCACAGCTGGAGTAACATCTGAACAAATCCTCGGCCTGTCAATGCAGTATCAATATTGTTGTATGTCACAAGACAATTGTGGTTTGCTGTGTGATCCAGAGGCAAGGCGGCAGGGTAAGGGGGTGACACATGAAGGGACGGATGGATGAAGGGTGGTTGATGGTGATGATGATGATACGATCTGGTACTCACCCCCACTCCACCACGTGTGACTCATAGTCCCAGTACTCGCGCGGGCGATGCGTGTTCACGTCCGTGTATACACGTGCTCGGCTCGCCACGGGCGCAGACATCGCTCGCCCACTGTGACCTGGACTGCTACATTGGCAACAAACATTGACAATCAACTGCCATATACAGTACCTCTTGCATAGACTATTTTTTTTCGAGGTCGTCCTGTAATAGCTCTCATTCGGATTGTCACCCAGTGCTTTCTTCGGCATGATGTCCGACGTTTCGCTCCCGTGTGTTTGGGAGCTTCTTCGGGACCTTGCAGTATAATTATAGAGCGAAACACGAAGAAGCTCACAGCACGTGGAGTGAAAGGTCAAGGCAATTCCGAACGACACGTGGGTACAACCTGAAAACACATCGTGCAGCTATAATAATTATCGGTCATAATCAGTCCATTGCCGGATTAAGATGTCCCCTTGGCAACAAACAATCCGTACTCTTCTAACTGGATTTATATGGTTTGCAAAGTCAAGCAAAGTCACGAATTACAAAGTAAACAAAACTTAAAACAATCGAATAGAACGTGTAAATTATGTTACTCTGCTGAGTGGTAACGTAACTTCAGGTTTGTACATCTTGTAAACGATTAATCAGACACTGCTTGTAACTTTACTAATTCAATAAAGTCAGTCTCTGCTGGAATGACCATCCAAAGCACACGTTGTGGTCCTGATCCACTGATTGAACTTCCAACATCCCATTGAAGGAGACCCCGGTCTCAATGAGACGACTACCACTGTTGTTGACGGTCCACTTAAAATAGTGGTACGCATTTTACCAATACCGAAAGTAATAACTGACGTATAGCCGCAACCCAGATTTAAACTCGCAACCTACCAATTTAAGCCAAGCGTTTATAATCGATACAACCAACCTCTACAAATACAAACACAATTATGCGCTCCTCATAATAATAACATACAAACCTAGCTAGCGATAATATACAAACACTGCTGCAATTCACGTCATTAAACAGCAGACACCACGCGACATTAAAAAAAACTATACAGTATAGGGCACACCTCGAACTAAAACGCATTTACAACACACATCCAACTTGTTATCTTTATCCACGCTACCTGGCTACGACCGATTAAACAAAGATAACAACATCCAAACATTGTCCCACCGTCTTTAAGTGTGCTTTTAAGAGCGCCAAGTCCTCCTCCTCCTCTTCACCAAAATATCCCCGGCGCGGCCTAGCCGAGACGCGAGCGCTCCGCGGACCCCCCGTCCTCGACTAGAATCGCGCGCCGGCTCCCCTCGCTCCAAAGCCGGGAAGGTCGGCGAGGCCCTACCACCCTCCGCCCGCCCGCCCGCCCCTCGCGAGGTGCCCGAGTCGCGCGCCAAAGAGAAGCGACGGGGCGCCGGGTCTCTGCGTGGCGTGTGCGGCGCGGCGTCCTGCCCGAGCCCAGGGCGTTTAGTGAATCGAAACGGGTTGCGAGGCACACGGAGGGCCCGTTACTGACCGTGGCCGACAGGGCGAGGGAAGGCCGTGGTGGTGCGGTGGGGTGGAGGGGGGCGGTGCGGTGGAGGGGGTGATGGGGGGTGAGGCGCGGTGGGGGGGTGATGGTGGTGGGGGGTGAGCCGCGGTGGGAGGTGATGGGGTGGGGGCACGGTGGGGGGGGGGGTTGAGGGCGGTGGGGGGGCACGGTGGGGGGGGTTGGCGCGGTGGGGGGGGTGATGGGGGTGGGGCACGGTGGGGGGGGGTTGAGGCGCGGTGGGGGGGCGCGGTGGGGGGGGGTGATGGGGTGGGGCACGGTGGGGGGGGGTTGAGGCGCGGTGGGGGGGCACGGTGGGGGGGNTTGAGGCGCGGTGGGGGGGGTGATGGGGTGGGGCACGGTGGGGGGGTTGAGGCGCGGTGGGGGGGCGCGGTGGGGGGGGTGATGGGGTGGGGCACGGTGGGGGGGGGGGGTTGAGGCGCGGTGGGGGTGATGGTGGGGGGGTGGGGGGGGGCGCGGTGGGGGTGATGTTGGGGGGGGGGCGATGGCGGGAAGCGAAGGAGCACGCGCCACAATATGGCGGAGAGGGCTCTCTGGAACCCCCCTTGCCCGCCCACACACCACCAGAGTTGATGCTGCACAACCACGCCGGTGGCACTAAGGGATTCCCACGGCTATCTCACACGCTTGGACAGGGCTCCACGTCCCCAGGCGCACCGTGGTGCTGGGTTTTTTAAGTTAATAAAAATAATAAAATCGCCTCATGAAGTGACGACCCCCCGTGTGCGTGGGCGGTTTTTGTCGTGATCTCCTCAGTCAGTGGTTGTGGTTATTAATTTTACCTCAGCCACATCTTCCCCAATAGGACTGAATAAAAAGTGTCACCCAACGTCTAGTATGGTGATCTCAGTGGTTGTGGTTATTAATTTTACCTCAGCCACATCTTCCCCAATAGGACTGAATAAAANGTGTCACCCAACGTCTAGTATGGTGATCTCCTCAGGGTTGTGTTTAATTTTACCTCGGCCACATCTTCCCCAATAGGACTGAATAAAAGTGTCACCCAACGTCTAGTATGATGATCTCCTCAGTGGCTGTGGTTATTAATTTTACCTCAGCCACATCTTCCCAATAGGACTGAATAAAAAGTGTCACCCAACGTCTAGTATGGTGATCTCCTCAGTGGCTGTGGTTATTAATTTTACCTCAGCCACATCTTCCCCAATAGGAGCTAAGAAAAAGTGTCACCCAACGTCTAGTATGATGATCTCAGTGGTTGTGGTTATTAATTTTACCTCAGCCACATCTTCCCCAATAGGACCTAAGAAAAAGTGTCACCCAACGTCTAGTATGATGATCTCAGTGGCTGTGGTTATTAATTTTACCTCAGCCACATCTTCCCCAATAGGACCTAAGAAAAAGTGTCACCCAACGTCTAGTATGATGATCTCCTCAGTGACCCCGGTGTAAAAACATCTAAACCACTTGGAACACCTCCAATATTTAACGCCCCACAAAGTCTCATTTTTTAGCGCCTTTGTGATCACCGTGTAAAACGCCTCCAACTTCACAATCACCTCCAACTAAGGTTTTTTTTGTGTCCACTATACAAAGTGGCCCAGATGTCTTGTGACACCCACCCCCTCCCCCTTTTAATTCTCTGCAACTAAATATGTTTTAAGTAAGGTTTCTTAAAAACATTTCAAAAATGTAAGGGGTCAATTAATTGGGGTCACAAGCCAGCTGGAACACCCTCTGGACCAAACCCAGACATATCTCAGTCAACGTGGGTCAAAGGGCGTCGTGGTGGCGAGATTTTAATTACCTCGCATGGTTCATGGATTTTTCTCCAGGTCCTCTGGTTTTTCCCTCCACATTTAGAAACATGCGTTTCCAGTATATGGCTGCTATATATTTCCACATGATAAGCGACTTCATTGGGCTATCAGTTATGGCCAGGTTTCTTCTGAAAAGAGCAATATATCTCAGTGAGCCTTATCTGGTTAAATAAAAAATATATAGTTTTTTGCGTGTTTTTATAGTATTTTATCAAAAACCGTACAGTATACTGCAATTGAAGCTCAGCACAATTCTACCAAATCTCTGTTCAAATCAATTACTTGCATCCAAATGAAAACGAACATAAGGGTCAATTCCCAGACTGGTGGGTCAAACCCAGACAAGGTGGAAACCCGACAAAAAAAATCTCCTCAAACACCTCAAAACGTGCCCTACATATTCTTAGGTTTTTTTCGGTAAAGTCACGTAGGTAAAAAATTTAAATGAAAATGAATAAAAGTAAAATAAAAAATAAAAATCACGACGTTTCGGAGGCAACACAAGCTTCCGTCTTTAGGTGGAACCGTCACAGCCCGATAGCTTATCAAGTAAATGAGAGATTACAAGAGATACCACTCCGTAATATTTATTTTTATTTTACTTTTATTAATTTGAATTTTTTACCTACGTGACTTTACCGAAAAACCCTAAGAATACGTGCTCTACATGCTTTTCTCTCTTTAAATCCCCGTAAGTGGCTGTAGAGTTAAACATCACAAAGTGCCCTCCATATTTTGTGTGAAGGTGACGGTGCCACCCGACAATTTCCTATTCACACTAACTGTTGGCAGAAGGACCTCCAATAGAGGTTATTTTTTGCCTCGTCTTCCACAATGGCAGACGGTCGTGGTGGGTTGTTTAACCATACTTCAGCACGCTAGTTAGTGTGGCCTCGTGAAGGGAGAGAACCAAGTCCAATTTAGATTTGACACGACTCATATTCGCTTTGGCTGAGGATCAGACTTAGAACATCGAGTTCTTAGCACAGCGCGCTAACCACTCCACCACCAACATGTGAATTTCATTCACAGCAGGAGAGAACCCACTGAGACAACATTTGAGAAATAACTCCACTTATATAAGAATTACAATGGTGTCTGATTTATTGACCAAATCACTCAAAATGTGACTTATCTTGTCACTTTATATTGTGAATGATGGGACAACCGTAAATTAAATTATCCCATAGTTAAACACTTAGGCTTTTGCGACCAATATCATCCATAATAGAGGTTTTTTGGGTTAGATCGTAAATAATAGTGTCGCTAAACCCGCCACCACCCGACACAGCCAACTAGTAAGGGTTGTCATGTAATAAGAACATGCCAATTCGTCACTAGTACAGCACTAGTGTGTAGTGTATAGTGTAGTGCATAGTAGTGTAGTGTATAGTATAGTGTATAGTGTAGTGTATAGTGTAGTATACTAGTACAGCCACTGTGTGTTGGAGAGCCAAGCCACGACATTTACAATCTAAGTACGACGTTTCGCCAGTAATTACAACTAGCTTCATCAGGCAACAGCCAGATTTGTGGAAAAGTCTAACTGTTTCGTTCCTTATATAGAGGCATAGATGTGGTGACCACACTTCTGCGCAAAACATATTTGTTTTTATTCAATCCTCAGTGTAGTTCAAAAAATCACGAAAAATATTATTGCTGATTTAGAGTCATTCACTGAGTTTTAAAATGTTCATTTTTGCACATGTAAGAATTGTGTATTTGAATATGATAGGCTGTGAAAATTGTTCTAAAAGAACATTCCTTTCAAAACTGTGACATACAGTATTTATACCTCCGTAATTATTCAATAAAGGTGAATACGAATGACACGTAATTTATATTCATGAAAGCGGTGCAGATTATCCTACTCTGCGACTGACGTAGAAAATGCACTGAATTGCTGAAATTACTCCACTTACACCAATTAAAGCTAATTATATTTTTCAGTCACTGTGTCCTAAATGCATTAATTAAACAAATAAACAGTTGTAAACATTTTTCATGAGGCAGATTTCATTAAAGACCTTGAATATAAGTTTTAAAATGGTTTGTCTGTTAGGCGTTAAAATAAAATGCATGAAAAGGTTTTTGATTTAACGCAATTGGCAACTAAAATATCATTATTGGAACTGTCTATTCAACTCCCCTTTTTTCTTGAATAAATATGCTGTACTTTCGCAATAAATTGTTGTATAACGATTAGTACTGTAATAGAAATTACTCAACATTTTTTTAAAGTTTGCTCTAAATGCATTTATTCAAACACCAAATTGTTAAGTGTGAATGCATTTTTTGATTGAAGGGTTTTAAATGTGGGTGCTAAGGTGGCGAGATGTTGACTATCTCGCCTGCTATACAGGAGGTCGTGGGTTCGATCCCAACCCTGATGCCTGCTGCTGTATATTTGGAGTTTGTGTGTCCCTCTTCCGTGGTCGTGTGGATTTTTCTCAGCGTCTTCCGGTTTTCCCCTTCACATTTAGAGACATACATTTAGAGTATTTGCTGCTATAAATGTCCACATGATAAGCGACTTCGTTGAGCTATCATTTGTAGCTCAGTTGGGCCATGCCTGGTAAAATAAAATAGTTTCGTTTAAATTCAGTAAAACATGTAATCTCCATGACTTCGATAACATGAATAACCGAATATCTACATGCATGGTACTCCACAACAATAAAAAAAANTCACTTAATTCCTATAAAAAGTACAGCCAAATAATAAAATACTCCATAAATTGTTTTGTATCATTTTCGTGGCACGAAAAAATATAATTCAGTAGTCCCTCGGTCAACGTTTTTAATCCGTTCCACGAAAACTATTGAAAAACCGAAATAACTATCCATCGTATTTCGGAATTATTACACGAGTCTCCAAGAGAACTGTTTTCACTGGCAAAACAGAAAACATCACGTAGGTACAAAATAAATTAATCACGACGTTTCGGGCGCAACACAATTGCCCGTCATCAGATAGAAACAACCACAGCAATACACTAATTGCAATAAACTAATTGCTGTGGTTGTTTCCACCTGATGACGGGCACTTGTGTTGCGCCCGAAACGTCATGATTTAATTTATTTTCTACCTACGTGACTTTACCGAAAGAACCAAAGAGTATGGATTCCTGCAGTCAAGAAAACTTCAAATCTAGATAGAAAACATGATGTAATCAAAGCCAGTCGAGCATATGAGCGCTCGGATTTGCCGTAATTGGCGTCCACTTGCAATAACGTCAACATTCCTGAAATCAAAATGTTAACATTAGTCCAGCGGTCGGGAACCTATGGCTCGCGAGCCATGTATGGCTCTTCTGGTGACGGCATATGGCTCCCAGACAATTTTGAGTTGAAAAAAATACAAAATCAGTTTGGAACTGATTTTAAAATACTTGTGATATTGCTTAATAATAGTGTCATTTTAAAGTAAACAGAAATTAGTTTTGAAGATAAATTTCACGGGCCTCAACGCCTGCATGAAGCTCAACCTCACCACGTACGAACCAGACTACAAGGCCATCAGCAAAACCATGCAGCACCAGAAGTCGCATTAAACGTAAGACATATTTAATTTATTATACGTTAAAAATACTATATGGCTCTCAATGCAATATATTTAGAAATATTTGGCTTTTATGGCTCTCCCGGTCAAAAAGGTTCCCGACCCCTGCATTAGTCGAAACCATGAGGGTCCTATGGGAGGCGAAAACGTTAGGGGCCGTCCATAAATGACGTCACGCGATTTTGGACGATTTTGACCCCCCCCCCTCGTCACACGGCGTCACAAAAAGGCAGACCCCCCCCCTCAAATATGACGTCACAAAGCTCTGCCCCCCCCCTCCCCAAAATAAAACATGCTTCAAATCTCTTTAAACTATTGTCATTGTAGTGCGTATTTAATGTGCGCTGCACTCTGAGTTGTAGGAGAAAATTTCTTAAAAAGTAATTAAGTAGAACGTGTCGTCTATATTTATTTAAAGTTGCGCATTTTAATGTGACGTCACATTTCTCAACCCCCCCCCCCCCTCGTAACACATCGTACAAATGTCTGACCCTCCCCCCAGGTGCGTGACGTCATTTATGGACGGCCCCTTAGAAAAGGTAACCGATGTCACCGTTAACCGAGGGACTACCGTATAACAATTTCAACTTGAAGCACGCAGAGTTTTCGCTCACTCTCGCAGACGGACGACTCAGGGGTGAGGAGGAACCACAGACGAGCAAGAAAGTGCCAGGCAGCGAGCCGGCACCAACAGTTGCCCAAGCTCTACAGTCCTATATTTACTAAGATATTTCCCGTACCTCAGCTCAGCACGGTCGGCTACGTACGGTGCGAAAGAAGTTCAGCATACGCACATACAGTACTGTGCGTTACCAGCCAATTAATGAGTGTTTATACATGTGCGCGGAAACCGGAGTGCCGGGAGAAAAGCCATACAGATGGAACAGATGGAGTCCACTTTTGCTGTACCGCCTACTGCCAAGCTTGGGTATAGCACCTCAATGCTCACAGTTTCACAATATTGGTGTAATCCAGTAATCCACCAATCCTCTGGATTACAGGCGGACATTCATACGTTTTGTCAGTCACTGCGATGCTTAACCATATTTCACCACGCTGGTCAATATGGGCTGATGAAGAGGTTTCCAGGGCTGATGCAGATATCACTCAATGCGAATGATAGCTGTGGCTGGGACTCAAACTCACATCATATTTAATTGTCCATAGCAAAACGGCTTGTGAAAATAAATGTGGCGTCACCTAGTTAAGTTAACGAAGGGTATTGAAATAAAATACATATTTTACAACTATGTAAGACGTTCTGAGAAGCAAGTTAAATATATATCTTGCAACGTGTACTATGATACATATTTAAACAATTCTGTTGTTTGTGGTACACATTGCCTCATTATCGTTGTGTAACAGTATTCTAACGCTGACAGTGGTGAGGTATTCCGATTCAAGATATCACTGACTATTATTTTTTTTATAAAGTTACATACTCTCGTGTATTAGCAGCAAACAATATGAACTTGTGACTTGAGTGAAAAAGGCAAACCGAGCGAGACACGGCGTCTCATGGTTTTTAATTTGTCTTCACATCAAGAGACACAAACAACCGTGCAAGAAATGATCAGCCAAGTGCACAAGAGAAGTCAGTGGGTAAACAAGTCGTGTTTCACAAGTTGTCACGGTCAATCACTTCTATGGCCTGCAGCTGCAAGAAATGACAGAATGTGTGTATTCTTGGACCACTGGTTAGTTTGGATCATGACCACAGTTCTCGAATAAAGCGGTGAATTATTGCAGGGATGATTACTTTTGGAAGATTAATTCATCATGAATAACACATCGGCCCTCGCACACAAACGTCAGCAGACACACTGATCAGAAATTTGCTCTCTCCTGACAGCGACGTAGTTGATTAAAACAAAATACTGAAAGCTTTAGTAAGAAGACAATGGGCAGGTGGCGAGATGTTAACTACCTCGCTGAGTATACAGGAGATCGTGGGTTCGATCCCGACCCTGACTATGCCTGTATATTTCAAGTTTCCATGTTTTCCCCCGTGGTCCTCCGGTTTTTGCCTCCACATTTAGAAACATGCGTTTAGAGTACTGTATTTGTCTGCTGGGAATTTACACGTGATAAGCCACTTCGTTGAGAATAATTCGTGGATAGGCCGCTTCTCAAAAAGAGTTGTACATACTGCACATCAGAAACAAGCGGTTAAAATGGGTGAATTGGAGAACAGACAGGTCGGGCAAAGAGTCGTTATTGGAAGAGGTGACAAATGATTGATTAAATTAGTGATACAGTGGCAGCCAAGAGAGGGGGCACACGGAGAGAGATAGGGAAAGGAAGGCTGGAGCGAGTGAGCGAGCGATCGATAAGAATGAGGTTACACATTGGGGCAGGATGGGTTGTGGCTCTGGTTCAATGACTCTTAATCCAGTTCTCATTTGCGTTTTTGTTTATTTGATGAGTTCCTTACGCATGATACAAATGTAAACACGCAAAAAGCACGTGCAATATTAAACACGGGAGATGTGGGTGGTATGCTTTATGTAGACGTATTTACATAAGGGTTTTACATGCATAATATTTCAACTTTAGTATCTCATTTGCGAATCATGTCACCAGTGTTTTAAAGCCAAATTTACAGGAGTTGGTGCCACGCTTTGGTAATTTCCGGCAAAAAAACATCAAACATCTGCCAGATCATAACCTTGTGAACAATTGGAAATCATGCTGACTGCCGCTAAGCTAGACAGCGTTCCTGTCCAGATGTCTGAAAGCGTAAGTGATGAAGGCGTTGAGGAACAATGATTTATGCTCGAGCGGGATTACAACGTACAACGTATAAACAACTTTCAACTCGTGGCGTCCCAGAGTATTCACTCACCCTGGAAGAGAGAGAACGACTCAGTGGCGCGAGGAGGAACCACAGACGAGCAGGAAGGCAACGACGCAGTGAGACAGCACCAACAATTTCCAAAGCTCTGCGGTCCTCTATATGTTCAGTTTTTATCGGCCTATTAATGAGTGCTTACACCCAGAGAACACCCACGCGTGCGAGGGTGAAACGCTTAATCCCATACAGATTGAACAAAATGTTGATGAATTGGCTGTTCGCCTTGTGATGCTAGTTGTAATTACTGGCGAAACGTCATGGTACTTGAATTGTAAATGTTGTGGGTTTACTCTCCAACACACCGGTGTGCTGAACTAGTCACGAATTTTAAGTGACAAACTTTACTCATTGGCTGTGTCGAGTGGTGGCGGGTTTAACGACACATTTATATTTACACGATCTAACCCAAAAACCTCTATGGATAATATTGGTCGCAGAAAGCCTTACAACGTGGTAAACTGAATAATGATTTGGTGTTTGAATGTTGACCAATGATAGCCACCAGGGCGCGCCATTGTACCATTAATATCATCATCATCTATACATATAAATGCACAGCTTTATCTGTGATGAACGCTGCACTTTCCGTCGTTTTCATGCAGGGAGCGCTACAAACCTACGCGCCCCCTGCATGAACGACGGAGGCGCAGGGACAGATGTTCGATTACGTTGAAATCGATCTGCAGATGGCGGTGTTCTCGCACGGACAGCAGCTCTGTGTCGCCTTATCTCGATCCCGCAATCCCAAACAGGTGAAATTGCGCATCGAACCGAACCCCCAGCAAGGCCATCTACTTAACGACGAGAGAAAATTCGCACGAAATGTCGTTTTCAATTGTTTTCCAGATGTAAAATTATATAAGGTTTTAATGAAGAAATACAATTATTTAATTTAAAAATACAATTCAAAGATGTTTCATTTTAAAACTTCAAAACGGAGCATCGGATGCTTGCGTGAATGCGTCGTTCGTGTGAAACTTTTTTGTGACTTTCCTGGCCGAAGGCCGTAAATAATCCACAACAAAAATCTCAACATTGGTCAACAACACTCCCTTAAAGCAACAACATACAATCGTCAACGTTTCGTGCAATATTCCAACTTCATGTAATTCATTTTATGTGATGTGCTATGAAGTACGGCCTTTGCTAAAAACGTAACCTATGAAATATTTATTTTATTTTAAGGCAGTGTTATAATAGTGATAAATTATGTCCTTTCCTTCGGAAAGATTCAGTAATTCTCAAACTTTTTTGGAGAGGTCTGCACTGGGATTTTAGACAATTCCGTGAACGTTTGGCACTCTTATAAAACAGTAAGGAGTACTTTACAATTCCAGAGACTCCTCTACTTACGAACAAGTTAGGTTCCAGAGGTTTGTTCGTAAGTCGATTTGTTCGTAAGTCCAACTTTACTCCTGTCGATTCCAAACGTGTTGTACAGCGTGTGCACTAAACACGGGAATGGCTTTACAAGCTGTATAATCTCCTATCGATGTAGATGCCACTGGTTCTTCATGTTTGCAGATGTAGATGCCACTGGTTCTTCATATTCTGCAGATGTAGATACCACTGGTTCTTCATATTCTGCAGATGTAAATGCCACTGGTTCTTCATATTCTGCAGATGTAGATACCACTGGTTCTTCATATTCTGCAGATGTAGATACCACTGGTTCTTCACGTTCTGCAGATGTAGATGTCACTGGTCTTCATATTCTGCAGATGTAGATACCACTGGTTCTTCACGTTCTGCAGATGTAGATACCACTGGTTCTTCACGTTCTGCAGATGTAGATGTCACTGGTTCTTCACGTTCTATAGATGTAGATGTCACTGGTCTTCATGTTCTGCAGATGTAGATACCACTGGTTCTTCACGTTCTGCAGATGTAGATGTCACTGGTCTTCATGTTCTGCAGATGTAGATACCACTGGTTCTTCACGTTCTGCAGATGTAGATACCACTGGTTCTTCACGTTCTGCAGATGTAGATGTCACTGGTTCTTCATGTTCTGCAGATGTAGATACCACTGGTTCTTCACGTTCTGCAGATGTAGATACCACTGGTTCTTCACGTTCTGCAGATGCAGTTGCCACTGGTTCTTCATGTTCTGCAGATGTCGATGCCACCACCGCCATCTATTGCGCGTGGTTAAACTTACGACTCTCGGTCCGAAAAGGCAACTCGACACACAGACAAGTTTGTTCATATTCTTGGTTCTTTCGGTAAAGCAGCCGTGAAGAACAGAGCTGTCTTTCCGACAGCTCTGTTCTTCACCTGAGGACGGCTGCTTGCGTTGTGGCCGAAACGTCGTGAGAATTTTTATTAAGTTTTTTTTTTCCCTTCTACGTGACTTTACCGAAAGAACCAAGAATATTGAATCCTCTTCTTGGTTCTTTCGGTAAAGTCACGTATTACTTCCCTTCTACGTGACTTTACCGAAAGAACCAAGAAGATGAATCCCTGCAGTCACGAAAGCTTTAAATCGAAAAATATTGAATCCTGCAGTCACGAAAGCTTTAAATCGGAAGTTTGTTCATACTCTGAAACTTCGTAAGCAGAGGAGTCCCTGTACCCATTACTTTAGTTTGGAATTATTTACCGATGCGTGTAGTACTCTATTACAGAGTTGTCGACTGGAATTTGTGCAATGGAACTGAGAATTGAAGCATTAAGTACATGTACAGCAATGTGTAATAATTCAACATTTCGCATGTTTTGAATGTTGCAGTGATTGTGACGACCGTGGGAAGCCCAAAGGGCAGGGAGTGACCTTTAACCATGTGTAATGGGTTCCGGAGACACTTGTAGATGTAACTTCTTTATTACGATTCAACACTCCAACTTTCCAACAGTCCAACACTCCAACTCTCCAACAGTCCAACTCTCCAACAGTCCTGATACTCTGTTACAGCCTAGGTACACAGCCTAGGTACACAGCCTAGATACACTACTCTGGCTACGCTCTGGAACTCGCCCTCACAAGGTCGTAGAGTCGGGAGTTCCAGAGACCCACCACTGGCTCTCACAGCGTCCCAGGGTCCTCCGATGGCTGGTCTTGGGTCTTGAGCTACAACTGGGCCCTGATCGTCCAGGGAGCTCCGCTTTTATGCCCAGTCCCCAACGAGGGGTGGGGCCGTGTGCGCCCCAGATATCCCACAGAGCACACACAGCCCCCCCCCCCTGGCGGCGCCAAGGGGATTAAGCGCCTGGGAACTCAACGCCTGACGCCAAGAGGCTTAAGCGTCTGACCCGCCTGGGAACTCACGCCTGGTGCCAAGAGGCTTAAGCGTCTGGACCCGCCTGGGGTCCCAGAGCCCCCAGCAGCCCTCCCTTCTTATGTCACTACACACGTGATAGCCGAGCAAACATGCAAAATAAATGTTATAAGACGAACCATCACGCACTGACCAGTTTGGTGAAGTATGGTCAAAAATACCCAATTGCTCACCCGGTGTGGTGAGGCCTTCATGCATTGGTGGATTTGACAATGGGGCTGGAATTATTATTAAACAGCTGCACATAAAGTGTGT
Organism: Lethenteron camtschaticum; assembly: GCA_018977245.1. Lineage (NCBI taxonomy): Eukaryota > Metazoa > Chordata > Hyperoartia > Petromyzontiformes > Petromyzontidae > Lethenteron > Lethenteron camtschaticum. The sequence goes on along the minus strand of MU249620.1, from coordinate 1,867,725 downwards.
GAATATTACACTGTAGAGTACTCTTCAATATTGTCGTTGACGTAACTGTAAGTACAGTACTGAATTTGAATGAAGTGAAAATGAAAAACAAAGGATGGCTGAGTAACCCAGTGGTTAGTGTGTTCACATGTCAAGCCACTTTGCACGGGCAGGATGATTTAATAACATTCTGTATTTCTCCACGAAAGCCTGAGGTCTTACGACTTATTCTCAGCAGAGTTCTGGCATTGGGATATTTGGCCAATTCCCTTTTAAGGAGTTTTGTGAAGGTGTGTGTGGGGAAAAAAAGACTGGAGCTAGAGAAAAGCCAAACATACGTATGGTCGTATGGAGGTTGGACTTCTTTCGCACCGTACGTAGCCAACCGTGCTAATCGCAGGTGCGGGGGAAAAACAATAAACTGAACACAAAAAAGCTATTTGCTTTTTGTGTTTGCTTTTAGTGTTTCGTTTGTTGTCCTGAAGTTTGCTTTTGTGTTTAGGAATAACAATATGAGGGTGATTATAACACCTAAAGGTGCACACAACAGGAAATTACCCGAACCCACTCGCTGTACTGTACATCTCCTGGCCACCTCACATACCAATGTTGTAGTTTCGCTCATCTGATTTTAGTTTTTTAAGCCACTTAATATTTTTTTTTACGGAAAATGTCTCATGCCGCCACGGTGTGATGGTCAACGGCAGTTCACTGGACTTACAATTCAGAGGTGCCGGTTGGATCCGATCTCCCAGCCCGGCAGTTGAAACGAAGATAATTTTTTTTTAAATCCTTTATTAAATCCTTTATTAAATCCTTTATATTAAGTTCGCTTGCTTGCTTGCGTGCTTGCGTGCTTGCTTGCTTACGACCGTGCAAATATTTCGTCGTTTTTTAACCCACTTCCGTGATCCAATCGAGCTGACATTTTGCACACAGACTCGTTGTGCGTGACAATAAAATTTCGTGAAAAAAAANTTCCAAAATTTTACACTGTTTAGGGAAAAAAAAATATTTAATTACCAATTGCTTAATGGTGGCAGACAATCATCTGACCCATAGGTGGCAGCCATCTCAAGCCAGAGGACGAGAGGACTCTAGCCGCCACGCATATAAAGGATTTATAGTGAAAAACTTTGTTTTTACGGGTTAATTTTNATTAAGTTCACTTGCTTGCTTGCTTGCGTGCTTGCGTGCTTGCTTGCTTGCTTACGACCGTGCAAATCTTTCGGTCGTTTTTAACCCACTTCCCGTGATCCAATCGAGCTGACATTTTGCACACAGACTCGTTGTGCGAGACAATTAATGTTCGTGAAAAATTGTTTACAAAATTTGACACTTTTTAGGACAAAAATATTATATTTAATTACCAATTGCTTAATGGTGCAATGCAATCATCTGACCCATAGATGGCAGCCATCTCAAGCCAGAGGACGAGAGGACTCTAGCCGCCACGCATATAAAGGATTTATAGTGAAAAACTTTGTTTTAACGGGTTATACTTATTTAAATCCTCCCTCCCCCGCCGCCACATTCCCAACCACCCCTGCGCCTCCGTCCACCAGCGGGGTAACCGGCTTCGCCGCAGTCGGCAGCAGGTCGCGTGCGGTGGAGTCCAGTGTGGGTACGTCCACCTCTTCCGAGGCGTCTGACCGGCGTGGAAGATTAGACCACAGCACCGTTTAGCGGGGCCCTCTAGAACTCTCTCTGGCGGAGGCAGTTCCGTCAGCGGTTGGGTGAGCGAGAAATTGCAGCGCTGCACCTTAGCCTTTCATTTCCCACCACTTGCGGCAGTGTTCTTCGTCGAAAGGCCCGATGGGCAACCGGTGGCCCCTGGTGGCCTTTAGTGCGGCCCATAACGTTCGCGAGAGGAGACAGAGACACACAGAGAGAGAGAGAGAGAGACAGAGAGAGAGACTCGCTCTGAGCTCTGAGCTCACGCAGGGAGAGACAGAGAGAGAGAAACACAGAGACACCGAGAGAGACACAGAGACACCGAGACAGAGAGAGACACAGAGAGACACACAGAGACAGAGAGACACAGAGAGAGAGACTCGCTCTGAGCTCACGCAGGGAGAGGGCAGCAGCAGCAGTCACACACAACAACGACGACGACGTAGAGACGCGGAGAGACACAGAGACAGAGAGACAGAGAGAGACACACAGAGACAGAGAGACACACAGAGAGTGAGACAGAGAGAGACACAGAGAGAGACACACAGAGACNGAGAGACACACAGAGAGAGAGAGAGACAGAGAGACACACAGAGAGAGACACAGAGACAGAGAGACACACAGAGAGAGACAGAGAGAGACACNGAGAGAGACACAGAGACAGAGAGCACACAGAGAGTGAGACAGAGAGAACACAGAGAGAGATACACACAGAGAGAGACACAGAGACAGAGAGACACACAGAGACAACCAGGAACGGGAAAACANTCGTCGTGCCGTCAAACTCGAGTGGATTCAAATGTGTGGCTTGACCCTCACGCTCATGATGATGTCTCGTCGGCGAAAGTGGCCCCACCTCTGACAACGTGTGAAGACACACACTGACTTACATCGTTCAGCTGTCAATCAATCTAGTCCATTGCGTATGCGGTCTCATGTAGATTTGGCCGTGATCGTTCGTTTCAGGGTGGAAGAGTAGGCCAAGATACAGCAGCGGAGGTCTCTCTGCCGGCAAAGTTGTTGTGGGCTGCAACAAAACGCCGATCCCTGAGCTGGACACCAACCATGCCCTTCCGTCGCAGCGCATCACATTTCTCTTCGAATGATCGGAGGCTCAAAGCAGAGGTCGCAAACGGGTTTTGATTCCTTACCCGTACCCGTACCCGGCGCACCAGGGTCGCAAACGGGTACCCGTACCCGTACCCGGCCGTACCCGTACTCTACCCGTACCCGGCCGTACGGGTAGGGTACGGTATCGGGTACCTGATTGCGACCTCTGGGATGAAGCCACGTTGCAGGCGCGGGTGGGTTGATTCTAGGAGCTTGAATTGTGAGAAGAGACAAGACGTTTGGAAATGAGTGACAACCCTACCCGTACCCTACCCGTACCCGGCCGGGTACGGGTAGAGTACGGGTAGGGGTATCGGGTACCTGATTGCGACCTCTGGGATGAAGCCATGTTGCAGGCGCGGGTGGGTTGATTCTAGGAACTTGAATTGTGAGAAGAGACAAGACGTTTGGAAATGAGTGACAAACGGTGACTCACCAGTGACTCACGGTCTACCCGTACCCGGCCGCACCAGGGTCGCAAACGGGTACCCGTACCCGGCCGGGTACGGGTAGCCGGGTATCGGGTAGGGTACGGGTATCGGGTACCCGGTTGCGACCTCTGGCTCAAAAACTCGAGGTACCCAAAGCTGCTGCCCTTGGGCTATTAGCGCAAGCAACGTAAACAAATTCTCCACATTGTTGGTGCACAATGCCGCCCTTCTCGGCGGTCTTATTTTTTGATTGCCTGCAAGTGGAGACAGCGAAATGAAAGCTCTGCTGAGTGATGAATATTTTTTCATTAAGAACGAGGCCAAGTGAGACGAGAACAAAGAGATCCGCTGTGAGGTTGGTTGGGTGAACATCTTTTAGTCTCGATTTAAAGCTTTCGTACACTGCAGGGATTCATCTTCTTGGTTCTTTCGGTAAAGTCACGTAGAAGAGAAATAATAAAATAATAAACATAAAACATAATAAAATTATTCTCACGACGTTTCGGCCACAACGCAAGCAGCCGTCCTCAGGTGAAGAACAGGTATGTCGGGAAGACACCTACACATTTCACAAGTAGTAACTAATCCCATATCTGCATTTCCCATAAATATGCTAAATTCCTCTTGATTTGCAAATTATTTTGTCAAGGCGCTCTTCCCCCTCCAACCCAGCTTAAATATACGCTCCAACCCTGGGGTGTTTCATTCAGACGCTGTCTTCCTGACAGACCTGTTCTTCACCTGAGGACGGCTGCTTGCGTTGTGGCCGAAACGTCGTGAGAATTATTGTATTATGTTTTATTTTTATTATTTTATTATTTCCCTTCTACGTGACGTTACCGAAAGAACCAAGACTATTTAGTTTCTATCCTTCGTGTCTGGGCAGTGGCATCGCTAGGCAGGAGGAAACTAAGCAAAGGCGTAGCGCCTTAAGGAAATGAATGGGCCCTTCGTAGATATATAAAACAAATATTGGCTTGCACCAAACATCAGCTCGAATTCAGATTGTAATCAATAAAAGCAAGAACATGAATACCCTTTGGTCACGTAGGTAGAAATAATATAGAATAAAACAAATCACGACGTTTCGATCGCAACACAAGCAATCTTCATCAGGTGGAACAACCACAGCAGCAAGAAAATGCTGAAGTAGGCGAGAGAGCTGCCGTGGCAATCGAAACGTCGTGATTTGTTTTATTTTATTTCTACACGTGACTTTACCGAAAGAACCAAAGAGTATGGATTCCTGCAGTCACGAAAGCTTCAAATCAAGAAAGAACATTAATGTTTAAAAAATTAATAACTCTCTCTCATACTTATTTTGTCTATAGAGTTATGTTGGTTCAACTCACTTCATATCTGTCTGTTGTCTATACTCCATATCGATTTAATTTTCAATGCATTTCCATCTCATCTCTATCTCTCTTCTCCCTGCACCCATTACACGCACGTTACCTATCTCTTGTCCACATTCAACTCATCTCGCTACATCTCTACCCCTTGTCCATTGGAGTTGACGAATTAAAAGGGCTCCCAAACAGTAAGTTCTGCTTCGAGCCCCCAATGAGCCAAAGGTATCACCACCACTGATCCCGGGTCAGGCTTTGTGGCTGGAAGCCCAGCGATGACCACACTCCCCGCAGAGCCAGTGTGTCGGTGGTTTTCCGAGTGGTTCAATTCCATTTTGGATTGCCACGTCAGACGTACCAAAACAAACAACAACAACAAAACTGGACATCTCGCAGAAAGGATCGTATCTCGCAAGACCAGAACACTGCAGAACTACGTGTGATGTACACATGCGTTGTCTTGAGTGGCGTTGTTATTGAAACAAGTGACAAAAAAAAAACTGGCACCAAGTCCCAGCTCGAATCACACAGGTAGCTGTGTGTCACCCAGCAACCAGGCACGCTCACCGTTGAACCGATGTTTTTGCCATCGAGTTGCCTGGTAAGGCCTCCAGAGAGGATGAAAGTTCGCCCATCGTTTATGAAGTGGCATCGGTGAGAAAGGACCATTTTTAAATCCTTTATATTAAGTTCGCTTGCTTGCTTGCGTGCTTGCGTGCTTGCTTGCTTGCTTACGACCGTGCAAATTTTCGGTCGTTTTTTAACCCACTTCCCGTGATCCAATGGAGCTGACATTTTGCACACAGACTCGTTGTGCGAGACAATTAATGTTCGTGAAATTTTTTTTCCAAAATTGTACACTGTTTAGGGAAAACAAATTAAATATTTAATTACCAATTGCTTAATACTGCCAGACAATCATCTGACCCATAGGTGGCAGCCATCTCAAGCCAGAGGACGAGAGGACTCTAGCCGCCACGCATATAAAGGATTTATAGTGAAAAACTTTGTTTTTACGGGTTATACTTATTCGTGTCTTAGTCATCATCATCATCATCAGCCATTGTCGTTCTACGGCCAGATAAAAAGCCTTCCGAAGCTCCAATCATGCCACGTGACTATGTAGGTTGGACAGGAGACACGACGAAGAAGATGCCTCGTGATTTTGCGAGGAACACGTGTGTCTTGGCTAAAATTACAAAATGTGAAATTACGTGCTCGAGAACGGGGCATTGTAAAATAAACAATTGTTGTCCGCTTACTCCGACCACCCAGGTCTTCCTTTCAAATGGTGATAGCGTGAATCAAATGATGACAACGCGAATCAATTGGTGATAACGTGAAGAAAGTGGTGATAACGTCAATGAAATTATGAGAGTGTGAATCAAATGGTGATAACGCGAAACAAATGGTGATCACGTGAATCAACCTGGAATCACGTGAATTAAACGGTGATAACGTGAATCAAATGGTAATAACATGAATCAAACTGGCATAATGTGAATCAAACGGTGACCACGTGAATCAAACAGGGATAATGTGAATCAAATGGTAGTAACGTGAATCAAACGGTGACCACGTGAATCAAACGGTGACAACGTGAATCAAACTGGGATAATGTGAATCAAACGGTGATAACGTGAATCAAACGGTGATAACGTGAATCAAACGGTGATAACGTGAATCAAACGGTAGTAACGTGAATCAAACGGTGACCACGTGAATCAAACAGGGATAACGTGAATCAAACGGGGATCGTTCGGCCTTTTGCTTGGTGTGAATCCAAGGGCATCGGATGGAACGGGCCCTCCCGTGTAAGGCGAGCCTTGGGTGCAAAGGCATTTTGGAAGCGAACAAAAATTAATGAGGAATTCCATTTTTTGCTGCTTGCAACTGCATTACCTGTCAACGGGTTGTCATTACGCCCTTGATATTGCTTTCGCGTTCTGCGCTAAAGAATGTTAAAAAAAAAAGACTTTGTTTACGTTCAGCGTAGGGTTGCAGCAATGTTAATGTTCACGATTCGATGTATTTATACAGAGAGTTTTGGTGATCTGTGCCTAGCGCCTGACGCTCTTGCACGCTGTGTGTGTGTAACGCTGGGTAGGCTTCGTGAAGCCAAGACAAGCTTCCCCATTATTCTCGCATTTGCTATCACTGGCAATAAGTCACAAAGGACACAACGTTTGAGTGCCGATGGATTTCATCTCAACGTGACCTGTTGTTGGTCCACTACCCCACCCCCACCATGGACAACTTTTATCATTACGTTTGCCTTGTCAAGGTGCAAAAATGCAACCGTCATCATCAAAGTTTCCGATTCAACAAAATTCATCGCAAGGACAACTTTTGGGAGATGATCGTCAACTTACACCGAATGTGATCCTATATAGAGACATTTTTTTAAATTACATGAATCCAATATCTTAAAATTTTAGTATTTTCATTACATTTATTTTCTATGAACCCGTGATATGACGGGCAATTACACTAGTTATATAAAACAATACAATGTGACGACTATTATGTCACGTCTTTTACACCGCATTATCTTATTTGTTTACGCTTTGCTGTGCGATTGAAGGTTGCTTCACAGCGAGTCGATCGCTGTCCACTCAACACGAGTCTGCCGTTCGTCTTCTGATCACTGCAACTTTACAACCTGTAACGCTTAAGAATGCACAGACAACATCTCCTTGTCGTCGGTCACTCCGTCAATAACACTGGTCAATAAAAAAAAATTCTGGCCTGGACTTTTGCAGCTGTTTTAGACTAATTTCAGGGTGCTGATTCCAAATCTGATCTCAGATTTGCTCTATCACATCTATTTTTATGCTATCGGCATACTCCATTTTCATTGATTTTACCCGAAATTAACTCTGTCACTTATGATTGCAAGTTGTTGCGAGTCAGTGACTGCTTTAGGGTTAAAATATGGTGCTGTATTTTTAGGATAGTGTGTTAATAATATTTATGTAGATATCCACATTTATTTATATTTTTNTTCCGCAGTTTTTATTGAAAATGCAATATTTGATATCTCAAAAACCTGATGTGATAGACAAAAACTGATGCCAGATTTGGAATGAGCACCACAAATTTACCTTAAAACCTTTGGAATACCTTATGCCAGAAAAAGTGTGTTGACCAGTGTTATTTGACAAAGTATTAATTTAGTGGGCAATTGCTACTTTTTTTACTTATTTAACATTTTATGTTTATTATTGTGAACGTTTTTCTTCATTTCAGAAATATACTGTGAGGAAATCAAATGTTTAAGGAACATGTAATGATAAATGATCATCAGGATATAACGATAATCTACAAAACAGACGATACTCATAACATGGATCTTACAATCATAATAATTTCAACTCAAAGATGCCCCGTATAGCCTGTAACAGACTGTTGGAGCAAGTGATGTTAGCGAGTAGCACCTAATGAAAGCCGGCACGGCACACGAGGGGTGGGTGGCCAGCACCACGCCCGGTCGCCTTTGTCTCCCCAGTGGCGATGTTTACACACCGCACCAGGTACTCATTCGAGGTCCAGTCTACCTAGGGGAGGCCCCAAGACAAATAATTGTCACTGGTGTGGCTTCTGAGCGGGACTCGATTTGCCTGTCTTTACTTTTTACGAACGTCAAATATCTCCTTTTTAAAGTTGTTCAATATTCCTTAAGTTCTCTGCAATATTAATGGTTTAATATTTTGTGTTTTTGTTATTGTTGTTGATGCTGCTGCTACTGTTGTTGTTGTTCTCACGCAGCATCACGCAGCATCTCCCGTGTAAAATAGCCGGGCAACTGGCTAAACGGCACCATCCGGGTAACAAATCACATCAACTCACGGACACGTGAGTTATGTGATTTGTTGAGTTTATGTGCCAAGGTATCCGCTACACCGCGGCTTTAAAACGCTCTTTCCCCGCTAACCTACGCGCTTGTGACCGTTAAACTTTTCCTGCGGGCCAATTTATTAGCAAAACATTTTTTTCGTTTGATGTTGACCGAGAAGGGTGACTGCACGGGTGGCAGGGCACATTATAAACGTGGCTTTTGTGCGTCGCACACAAAGCGCCTACTTATACCGCCGCCGTTACCTGATTCTCACTGAGATTATTGCCACCAGAGACTTGGGCTTTGTTGTGGTTGTTGTTGCTGCTGCTGCTGCATATAAAGCGCACACGAACACACGAGAAGCTGCACAGCACACGAGGAGGGGGGGGGTAACCATCACCACACCTGGCCGTCTTTGTCCCCCCCCCCCCCACTTACTACAGCAGGTACTCTATGCATGTTGAACTTTTTTCGCACCGTACGTACCCAACCGCGCAATTTGGAGATGCGGGGGCGAAGGACAACAAACTAAGCACAAAAATCAGTTCTAAAGAAATTCACTTTCTCAGTAGATTCTTTAAAAGTCGTTTTAGGGCTGAGTCGACATAGGAGAGAGACACGCCCCGGTCAGGTTCACATATATTCATTGTTTTGCACGGCTGGGAATTCATTTCAGGTTACTGGGTTTGAGACACAATGCATGGGGCGACTTCCATGCCACTTCTAACATGCATGCATTATATATACACACACACACTCTCTCTCGTATGCAATTGCCGCAGCCACACTCTATAACTTCTGCAGGGGCAGGGGGATTACCAAAAGCACTCAAGCCTGATGCAAAATGCATGCGAAAGACCTCACTCACGCCATCGTTTTCACAGAACGAAGTCACCGTGTCAGCGGGGCCGTGGCTCATATTTGCAAGGTTTTAAACAAATTACAGGCCTCGCCATTTATTTCACGAATGCAATTTGCTCACCGTCATGTTCCAGAAATAAAACACACTAAAATACCCCAAGCTTCAAGCAGTTCACAAATAATAGAAGAGGAGAGAATATGTGACAAACAGTGTCACGTGCGCAACACAGAAGCAGCAGGTGATTCGTGTAAATGGTGTCTTCAAAATAAAATAAGTATAACCCGTAAAAACAAAGTTTTTCACTATAAATCCTTTATATGCGTGGCAGCGAACTTAATATAAAGGATTTAAAAATATATTCGCCTGTGGAGGACGCGGGGATCGATCCTGCGACCTTTGGCATGGGAAGCGAGGGCGCTACCAACTGCGCTACTCCACCACGGCCTGTGGAGGGGTTACGCTGTGGGCTCTTACACTCTGACGTTCAGCCAAAGCGATGAATGAGTTCTATTGAATATATGTAAAATAATTTTTTTTTGCTTAAAAAGTGTAAAATTTTGGGAATTTTTTTTCACGAACAATAATTGTCTGGCACAACGAGTCTGTGTGGAAAATGTCAGCCCGATTGGATCACGGGAAGTGGGTTAAAAAACGACCGAAAGATTTGCACGGTCCTAAGCAAGCAAGCAAGCACGCGAACTTAATATAAAGGATTTAATGACGTAAAGAGTATCGCATCTTGCACACCATCATTGTCGCCAGTCATTGTCTATCAGCACTGCTGGAGGAAGGCCATTCCACGTTGTCACCAACGCTCGTGGTCCCGCGATGCCACAATTCAATCTCGCTCCTGCGCATGAGCTGATTTCGTTGCCTCCATCTCTGTTCTTTCGGGTGCGATCTCTTCAATGGTGGCTCGGAGATGTTAACTACCTCGCCTGGTATGCAGGAGATCGTGGCTTCGATTCCAAATCTGACGCCTGCTGCTGTATATTTGGAATGTGTCTCTTTCCCAGTGGTCGCGTGGTATTTTTCTCTGGTTTATCCCGCTACATTTAGATTCAACGTGCGTTTGACAGTATTTGGCTACTGCAATACATTTCCACATGATAAGAAATTACGTCGAGTTATCATTTGTGGCCAGGTCGCTTCTGAAAAGAGCTATATAGCTCAGTGGGCCTTACCTGGCAAAATAAAAATAATTTGTAGTACTTTGACTGCAATTCTTCCAACTGTCTATTCCATCAGCAAATCATCCCTTCCAGCCATGCTTTAATGACTTAATGAGATAAATTTACGATCCGTTCATGGGGGTAATTTTTGTCGTCAACATTTGCCGATTTTTTTTTTTACATTTGTACAGAAAAAGATGACGAAAGAGACCCAAAAAGGTAATGTTATACTGCAAATGAGGTGACAATAGAACGGTGATTTTGTACACACTGAGACGTGAACGCCCGCTAGAAGGCGCAATAGCGCCTCGTCACGCACACGACGTTGTAGCAATCACTGGATTGAACATCTCATTACGTTCCCTCTTTCGTCGGCGACGACGTTATCGTAAAACGACGTAAATATGAGTAACGGTAAGGAGAGGATCCGCTGAAATTCTGCATGCGCATGAATCAGGGTTTGTTCGGTCCACTCAATCGCTCTCAATGTTTCTGATCCACGCGTGTCAGAGCGTTTCGCATTGTCACGTGCAATGAAGGATGAGTACATTCTGTTTTCCGAAAGCACTTTATCCTGATCACATTCACCTCTGTATCATATCATCTTGATTCCAACCTGCCTTCAATAATTCACCAAAGCATGCATCAGCTGCTGTTACCAGTGCTGGATTATCCTCGTCGCAAAAGTAGCTACATCTGTAGCTACGGGCCCCGTATTTCAAGGGCCCGCGCTAAATGCTTTCAAGCTATTAATTCCGGTTCAGTGATTCTGCACTTGCTCTATTACTATAGTACTATACCGCCTTCAACTTTTATGAACGAGTGGGTGTTTAAGGTTAGTGATTTGTCGTATTAGCTGGCTGTATAGCAAATGGAAACATACAATTACTTTACTATGCAAGTAAAAAATTTGCGTTTAAATATTAAAGTTTTTTTTTAATGTAGGGCCTTTATATAATATGCTGCAGGCCCCACACTAGCTTAATCCGGCACTAGCTGTCACCCACGTGATGCGTCTTGTTTGTATGCAGACGTCCAATTTTGATACGAACGTCGCAGTAAGTGGGCGAGACAATTTCAAGCGAACGTTCATGAAACTAAATCCAAATAATAATATATTCCTGTGAAAGGCAATCACGAAATAACCAAATCCTTAAAAAAATTCGCGTAATAATAATATATTCATTCAGGGCAATCACTAAATAGTAATGAATGCGATGTATATGAAACGTGTGTGTGCTTTCCTGAATCACAACATTGAGTAATCTTCCCAAGGTTAATGAAAGTGGCTTGTGAGCTTTAAAAAAAGAAAGAATGTGATGAGTGTTTTGATGACTTCACATTTTTCTTCGACGTAATATTTTTTTTATTTCGTCCGCCCTTCTCCGCTTCCAGAAGGTTCCGTGAAATGTTTACCAAGATGACCGGTGCCTTTATAAAGCCGTTTCAAAAGGCTCGAGTTGAGTTAGTGTCTTGAGAAACCTGACCACTGCTGAAACAGAGTCAGTCCGTTGTAGAACTTAAAAAAAAAGAAGTCTCGATATCAAAACCCTCCATCGATCTTCGGGCATGGCAAACAGGTAAGCAGTAGCGGGATGCTGGACCGCTGTACATTTAAACGTTGAGATGTACATACGTGTTATGTAAGTCTCTGCCTAATGAACTAATTTCGTGAAGGTGACCACCTAATCAGTGGTCGGAGGACTGGCAAGTGAAAGTAGACAACTACCTGCTGAATGTGTAATTCAAAACGTTTGAATATTGTTGCTCGTACTTATATCAGTTTTTGTATATATATTTTAAATGTCTTCTGATGTGAATGTTTGTACGCTCGTGAACCAACTGTGCCCGGGTAAGGAATCACAAATTGTTTCTACAGGTCTCTGCGTGAGAGAAGCTTGGGCATAATGTTCTAACGAGAGGTGGTGCTCACCAACATTTTGGCAGACAAATGACCACGCTGCCACGATTGTCATTTGATCACGTGGCCGTTTTCCCACGTAATTTTACGGCAGCTTCGGTGGTTCCCCAACGACAAGTGAACTAACCCCATTGTCTGGACGGGTGTTAAACTTAGCGATGCATTTACAAACGCGAGCTTTCCCTGTACGCTGATCAGTACTGCCGCAAGCCAACTTTTACACGGAGCAGTCTGACGAATGATTCATTGTACAGCTCTTCAGAGTCCTACTGTGCTCGCGAGCTGATTCTGCTTCATCATTGTCATCATCATCGTCATCATCATCCCAATCATCTGTCCACTTCCCCCAAAAGCGCCACCATCTCTCAGGGACTCACAATGCGACAACGATCCCCACTTAGCGCCAAATTCATAATAACGTGTTTTTTGGGTTAGATCGCATAAGTATAAATGTGTCGTAACCATCCACCACCCGACACGGCCAATTAGTAAGGATTTGTCACGTAAACGACGCGCCAATTAGTTACTACTTCAGCCCACCGGTGTGTTGGAGAGTAAATCCACAACATTTACAATTTGAGTAGTACGACGTTTCGCTGCCAATTACATCAACCAGCATCATCGAACGATTTTTCCAGACTACAAAAACCTTAATTACGAATAATATCGGTCGCGAAAGCCTCTCCGTGTTAATTCTAGATTTGAAGCTTTTGTGACTGCAAGGATTCATATTCTTAGGTTTTTTAGGTAAAGTCACGTAAGTAAAAAAGTTAAAATAATAAAAGTAAAATAAAATAAAAATAAAATCACGACGTTTGGAGGCAACACAAGCTTCCGTCTTCAGGTGGAACCTCACAGCACGATAGCTGTATCACTTGATAAGCTGTGACGGTTCCACCTGAAGACGGAAGCTTGTGTTGCCTCCGAAACGTCGTTATTTTTATTTTATTTTTATTTTACTTTTATTAATTTTAATTTTTTACCCACGTGACTTTACCGAAAAAACCTAACAATATAAATACCTCTCCCTGTTAACGCCCAATGCTCCGTCGCTCCATCTCCACGATCTTCACCGTCCACCGTGGGTCTCGGCCCGCACTCGGCGGGGCGGCGAGCGCGGGGTGAGATCGTGGCAACCCGAGGGGTTCGTGTCTCATGATGACGACGACGACAATGATGATGATGACGAATGATCTCCGTGATGGACACCCTCGCGTGTGTGTGTGTGTCCTGCTTCGTAGTCTGTCCACCGGCCATCATCCCCACCGAGCCGCGATGTGCGTCAGCCCAAGTCTAATATTATCAACTCAACTATTTTGTTCACCGGGTAAAGTCCGCGGTGCTATTAACTCACTTTTCAGAGGCGACCGAGCTGTACGTGATAGCTCACAGAAGTGTCTTATATCATCATCAGCAGCAGCAGCAGCATGGCACGTGGGGATTCATAGTGGGGAATTTATCCGAACGCATGTTGCTAAATGTGGAGGGCAAATCCGGAGTTCCCGGCGAAATATCCACTCGACCACGGGGAGAGAGAAAACGCGAAATTCAAAATATACCACAGGCATCGTCAGGGTCCGGGATTGAACCTATATAGGCATCGTCATGGTCCGGATTGAACCTATGACTATCCACGCTTGTTACACTCGCTTTTTGTCCATTTCCTTTGCGAATCCACGTTTCGACCGACTCAGATCGTGTTCCCCATATCAACGAAACTAGTTTAAACATTTAAAGCTTTCGTGACTGCAGGGATTCACATGCTTGTTCTTTCGGTAAAGTCTCGTAGAAGGGAAATAATAAAATCCACAGCAGAAAATTTACTGCTGTGGTTTTCACACCCGATGATGATTGCTTGTGTTGCAATCTAAACGTCGTGAGAATTTTATTGTTTTATTTTTTTAATGTTATTATTTCCCTTCTACGTGACTTTACCGAAAGAACCAAGCATATAGTTTAAACGAATCAACTGTTCACGTGGTAGTAAGCAAAGAGAAAGAGGCGTCATCACGTTCATTATTAAGCACAAATCTGTTACAAGATACATTGGGAGGTTGGCGGTGGCGATGCACGTCTGCAGTTCATATCATATATGACTCAGGCAGCATTGTGCGTCAACAGACGACCTCTGGGGCGACGTCGTCCTGCCGGGCCTCGTCAAATGAACGTCGCTGAGTAACCCACGAGGTCGAATAGCCCAGTTCGAGTCTGTGAACACGTCCAGCCTTGTGGCATTGCTGCCCTCGAAAGCCAGCAGGCTGGTGGACTATGGAACAATTGCGATTTGACGCGGAGAGAGGGTGGGGGGCAGCATGGACCCACGTGTTCACGCGGTGGATTCAAATGAACCTTGTGGCGGTACCCCGGGTGTCTTAGTACCCCGGCTCTCGCATGATGTCCGTGATGCAGTCGTTTTTAGTCTGTGGATGGTCGGCGATGCGGCAATCGACTCGTCTCGAAGAGCTGTACACGATGCACTTTTCACAGGTGATTTTTTCGATAACGGATTTTGTTATGCTATGTTTGGCGTTTCGACATCGCGGAGTGGCGCTGATTTCGCATTGAGTAACACCCCTGGGAACAAAACAGTGACCCAGAAATAAAATATTTAATTGCCTCGGCTAGTTTGTATTATTTGGTTACCTCGGGGTACCGCCATAAGGGTTAAATAGCCATTGGTTGCGTGGGGGGGGGGGNCAAAGGCCTATGACTGCCTTCTGTCAGAAGGGGGTACCCGAGAGCTTGCTCACGGCCGTCCATAAATGACGTCACGCATCTAGGGGTGCGGGGGGGGCAGACATTTGTGACGATGTGTGACGAGGGGGGGGGGTTTGAGAAATGTGACGTCACATCAAAATGCGCAACTTTAAATAAATATAGACAACACGTCTACTTAATTAGACTTTTTAATAAATGTTTTCTCCTACAATATCAGAGTGTAGCGCCACATTAAATACGCACTACAATGACAATAGTTTAAAGAGATTTGAAGCATGTTTAATTGGGGAGGGGGGGGGNCAGAGCTTTGTGACGTCATATTTAAGGGGGGGGGGTCTGACTTTTTGTGACGCCGTGTGACGAGGGGTGGCGGGGGGGGGATCAAAAATCGTCAAAATCGCGTGACGTCATTTATGGACGACCCCTTTCGCATATTCGCGAGTCACTCAATGCGCTCCGATTCCCGATTCGCGGCTGTTGCGTCGACGCCCGCAGACCGCGACACAACGGGGATGGCGCGCACGGGAATTGTTTTGTCCACATTCGGAACTTTCGACTGCGAAGACGAGGCTTGGCAAGCCGCCTCTGCTGCCCCGTTGCTAAGTCCTCGGCCCGCGGTGATCCCCGCAACCGAACTCTGCTCGCTCTGAACTTTTACCGCACACGCGCGCATCTCCCGGAGGATGCGAACCTGTTTTTTTTGCTTGATTTATTATTATTATTAATCGTAATAGTACGTGCTGGTGGGCAGTGCCGGATGAAGCTAGTGCGGGGCCTGTAGCATATGTTGTTTTACAGTCCCTAAATAAATAATAAAAACACACAAATATTAAAACACGCATTTTTTACTTGCATAGTAAAGTAATTGTATTTATGCATTTGCTATACAGACAGATAATACGACAAATCGCTAACCTTAAACACCCAGTCGTTCATACAAAGTTAAGGCGGTATAGTACTATTGTAATAGAGCAAGTGCAGAATCACTGAACCGGAATTGATAGCTTGAAAGCATTTAGCGCGGGCCTTGAAAGTGCGGGGCCCNGTAGCACTTGTGCTACGAGGATCATCCGGCCCGTTGCAGACGGATCGAAATCCAGTGGCCGCCCTGGTTAATACTACTAAACTAAAACTAAACTTGATTTTAATCATTTTACCAGTTAAGGCCACTGAGCCGTAGAGCTCGTTTTTTTTCAGAAGCGACCTGGCCACAATCAGCGCGTTAATGTACGTTGAACTTCTTTCGCACCGTACGTTGCCAACCGTGCTAATCGGGGGTGCGGGTTTGAAGTACAAACAAAACTAAACACACAATCATTTACAATTTGCAGTGGATGTTGTGCGCCAAGAGTAGGCCCATCACGTCTGTGTTGAAATTCGCAAAGTTCCAACATTGCTTGCGAATGACTCGATTGGGACGAAACGTGGCGATCATCACCCCCTCATGATGCCCCTTGAGTTGCCACAAACTGAATTCCCAGCCGTGACCACAATCAGCGTCGAGTGATAGCTGAACCGGTCTCTGGGGGGCAACCGCCTTATTACGACAGCCACACCGACTGGGGTGGTGGAGTGCGGAATATTTCCCCACGCCGTCATCCATGTGGCATGGGGGTGGGGGGGGGGGACCTTCATCCAGCAGTGGATTGTGAAAAAAGTGGACATCTGTGAAGAGGAGCTTCATAGCTCATCGGATTCCTCCAGTACGAATACATATTCTGATTGTGATTGACAAAAAATAATAACAATATTCTGGCTGTCGCCTGATGAAGATAGTTGTAATTGCTGGCGAAACGTCGTGCTCAGATTGTAAATGTTGGCTCTCCAACACACCAGTTAGTGCTGTACTAGTAACAAATTGGCCACGTTCTGTTTACGTGACAACCCTTACAGGTTGGCTGCGTCAGGTGGTGGCGGGTTTAACGACACATTTATATATTTACGCGATCTAACCCCCCAAAAAACCCCTCTGTTATTACGAATAAGCTCGTTTTGTCGCATCGTGTGACGCGGCCTGACATTGCGTGCGCGTGTACCACAGGGTGGTGCTGATGGCGCTGTGTGTGGGCCTCCTCCTCCTGGTTCAGCTGGCCTCGTGCAAGCATCTGAGGTCCCTGAATCCTGGAGAGACAACCCCGCAGGACGAGAAATGCGTCGGTAAAACGAATCTCTGAGCATGTGGGCATTTTCAAAACCCTAGTTTTATGCTTTCGATTATTAACATTTTGTTTGTTTAGTAAATGGATTATTAAAATGTATCTATAACATAATTATTTTTTTATGCCGAACGTTTGCTGCTGCTGTGTCTTGTGCAGCGCTTTGAGATCTTTGATGAAAAGCGACATTTAAATGGAATTATTATTATTCTCATCTCAACCATCAAAACCCCTCCAGTCGCTGACAAAAACAACACATTCACTCTCACTCACTTTGTACGGCCACCACTATAACGCTGGACGACACACACCGTTTTAAACCAGAAAAGCATCTGGGAGATTTGTCTTTTGTTTGACCATATCTCATGTCGTGGCAGCGGTGTAGATTGCTTGATTGGGCATGCCCCCACCGCCCCCAAGGAACGAAAATATGGAGCCAACCCTCCAGTATGGGGAGCCGGCAAACCCTGCAGCTGTAGTGCCACGTGTGGGTCTTATTCTACCCACCCTACTGTATATCACACTGCTGTATATTCACTATACAATTACGATACTATATATTACTTTATACATTGTATTAAACATTACAATTTTATACTATTTATTATTATACAATCCGCTATACACTATACCATTGACCGTCGCGTAAAAGATACTAAGAGGAAGCAACGAATTATGTCAATGGGAGAGTGGTGGTAGGAGGCTTGCAACGGAGCAAAGAATCCATTCCATGCGGAGAATAAAATATATATAGTCAATGCCAGTGAGTGGACTGCGGTATGAAGGTCACCGTAAACGTGAACACAATCAGTTAAGATCCGAAATGGTTTATTACGTCCTTCCAGTGATTGCTGAGCCAGAATCCATCTTCTCGGTTGAAATTGTCTCTGTGTTTGTATATGTGGATCGCCTCATGAACGAATCTCTCATGGTAGCCAGATAGCTTGCAGAGAACCTCTGTCTTGGAGAAGTCAATATCGTGTGAGCCCACTGAATTGTAACAGTGATCTGCCACGGCTGAGGTGTTTGTCCTACCGTGTTTCAGGTCAGCTTTATGTTCACGGATGCGGTCCGAGACATGTCGTTTGGTTTCTCCAATGTAACAGCTACCACAGAGGCAACTTAGTTTGTAGACGCCAGGGTACTGTATGTCTGGAACCACATCTTTTACAGACGGTACCAGATCACGGATTTTATGTACTGTGTTGCATCGGACCTGGATCTTGTGTTTTATCAGATTTTGGAGATCTTTTTTGTGACCCCAGCAATGTAGGGTAAGGTGATGGTCTTGAAAGGCTCCTCAACAGTTTACCATGGAAGTCCATTTTACCGTGGGTTAAAAAACGACCGAAAGATTTGCACGGTCGCAAGCAAGCACGCACGCAAGCAAGCGAACTTAATATAAAGGATTTAAAAACCCTCCGGCTCAGGGCTCGACCCACTTAGAGTGAGCCAAAGCGACGCCTCCGCCCGTCTTACATTCACCACCAGAAGCCTTCCCCGCGCGTGGGTCGGCTTTCGGCGATTTGTTTTCAAGGCGAGAGTGTGAAAAACGTGCGAACGAGAGAAGCGCAGAGGGTTACGGAGGTGAAGGGCACACGGGCAGCTTGCACCTCGTAATTATTTGTGGAGAAGCCCCTTAAATTGGCAAAGGGGATGTTGGTCGTGCTCATTGTCACGCGGCCTTAAGCGGCGAGGTTGTGCGTGATGTGAGATAACAGCATCGCACCTTGTCAACAACAACAACGACGACGACAACACAAAAAAGAAACGTTGGCTGCAACATTCTCTTTTCTGAATCATCGCGAGCGGTGCGTTCGCGTGGGTCACAATTTGCGCGTGCGTTGCCCACCCACGCTCCTACGTACACACGTGAAGCAAACTCACCGCAGGTGTGGACGAATCGTTGCTCTTAAATTAGTTTAACACGTAGTAGGCTTTCGCGACCAATATCATCCATAATATAGTTTTTTTATTTGGGGGGGGGTGGTTAGATAGCGTAAATGTGTCGTTAAACCCGCCACCACCCGACACAGCGTGACCAGAACGTGGCCAATTCGTGAGTCGTACAGCAACACCGGTGTGCTGGAGAGCGAATCCACAACAATATGATGCGTCTTCTTGGTTCTTTCGGTAAAGTCACGTAGAAGGGAAGTAATAAAGTAATAAAAATAAAACATAATAAAATAATTCTTACAATGTTTTATTTTTATTATTTTATTATTTCCTTCTAAGTGACTTTACCGAAAGAACCAAGAAGATGCGTTGTAAGCGTCACGAATCGTGATGATCGCAAAATAATTATTGGCCGCGGGGGGCGCTTCAGTTGAGTGAACTGCCGTAGGAGGAATTATTCTGGACACATTTATTGGAAGCGCAGCAAGGCGCACCGTCGATGCGACGAAAACGCGGCTGTAAAAGTTACGGAAAACTGATACGGGGATGGCCGTCATTGCGTGAAATTTGATATCATATCGTGAAAAAATGTATATCATGGCAACGCTGGTTTGAACTTAGCCATCCGGAAAATATGCCTCTGCACATCAAGCTCCCCCCCCCACACACACATTTTTAGCACAACCACATCCAGAGAAAGGAAACAGACAAGCACAAAACACGTCAATAAAACTGTGGCCTTGAAAGGGAAAATATACAACAGGTGACGTTTCAGGCAATGGTCCTTCTTCATAGCACGTACTATTTATGAGTCAGGGCCTTGATACATCACCGAATATATATATCATACGAGCAGTACACGTGCACTTTGCTATTTATTTATTTAGTTTTCAGGCCATGGTGTTGGTGACGAACGAGTTGATTTTCTGTTGTTGTTAAATGGACGCAATCACAGAAGGTGGTCAACGATACACTTGGAGTGGTATTCTCTCACCCTCAGACACTCCCTCGTACCCTGGGGCTATTAGTATTATTATTCCCATGACCGACACTTACCGGCCTCACCTCCCCAGATCACTCCTCGACTGCCTGCACCAGAGTTAGAGTCCTGCACCAGGGCTAGAGACCTACACCAGGGTTAGAGACCTGCACCAGGGCTAGAGACCTGCCTGCACCAGGGCTAGAGACCTGCCTGCACCAGGGCTAGAAACCTGCCTACACCAGGGCTAGAGACCTGCCTGTACCAGGGTTAGAAACCTACACCAGGGCTAGAGACCTGTACCAGGCTAGAGGCCTGTACCAGGGCTAGAGACCTGCACCAGGGCTAGAGACCTGCACCAGGGCTAGAGACCTACACCAGGGCTAGAAACCTACACCAGGGCTAGAAACCTACACCAGGGCTAGAGACCTGTACCAGGGCTAGAGACCTGCACCAGGGCTAGAGACCTGCACCAGGGCTAGAACCTACACCAGGGCTAGAAACCTACACCAGGGCTAGAGACCTGCACCAGGGCTAGAACCTACACCAGGGCTAGAAACCTACACCAGGGCTAGAGGCCTGCACCAGGGCTAGAGACCTGTACCAGGGCTAGAGGCCTACCAGGGCTAGAGACCTGCACCAGGGCTAGAGACCTACACCAGAGTTAGAGACCTGTACCAGGGCTAGAGGCCTGTACCAGGGCTAGAGACCTGCACCAGGGCTAGAGACCAGGACTAGAGACCTGCACCAGGGCTAGAGACCTACACCAGGCTAGAGGCTTGTACCAGAGTTAGACTCACCAGGGCTAGAGACCTGCACCAGGGCTAGAGGCCTGTACCAGGGCTAGAGACCTGCACCAGGGCTAGAGCCTGTACCAGGGCTAGAGACCTGTACCAGGGCTAGAGACCTGCATCAGGGCTAGAAACCTACACCAGGGCTAGAGCCTGCACCAGGGCTAGAGACCTGTACCAGGGCTAGAGACCTATACCAGGGCTAGAGACCTACACCAGAGTTAGAGTCCTGTGCCAGGGCTAGAGACCTGCACCAGGGCTAGAGGCCTGCACCAGGGCTAGAGACCTACACCAGAGTTAGAGTCCTGCCTGTACCAGGGCTAGAGGCCTGCACCAGGGCTAGAACCTGTACCAGAGTTAGAGACCCGCTGCTGCTGGCTTTGGGCTGCATCTGAGAGAGCGAAGGCCCACGATCGTAGTTTGCCATCCGACGGTCTCGTTGTGCGGCCCCACGCACACGTCTTCGGCCAGTAACGGTCACGATTTGTTTATTATATTATATATTTTATTATTCTACTCGGAGTGCTCTGTACGCCGGCGCGTCTCCGGAGCGCTTGAGACTCCGCGCGCGATGAGTCACTTAGATGTCCTCTTGGGGAACATTTAGGGGGGCAGCCCCTGGGTGGGGAAAGTGGCACAGCAACTTGGCCTGCGATCGGGCATGAGCAGAGGTCGCAACCGGGTACCCGATACCCATACCTTACCTGATACCCGGCTACCCGTACCCGGCCGGGTACGGGTATGGGTAGCCGTCTGCGACCCTGGTGCGGCCGGGTACGGGTATGGGTAAGGAATCAAAACCCGTTTGTGACCTCTGGGCATGAGCCTGCCAGTCGGGAAGGCGGGCGGTTGGCGGGGGGAGTGGCAATGAATGCCATATGTGTAATCCCAAACGAGTACATTCATGGGTCGAAATTTTATTTTGAATTTGGCACGTTTCGAGCGTGGAGACGACCGCGCAATAGAACTGCTCGTTTCCAATGACATCGGACGGATGGGGGGGGGGGGCAAGGAAGATCTTCAAACGTCCACTGTGAAGCAAACAGTGCGGTGTTGTGGGCCAACGCAACGCACGGTATTAACCGGGTAAGCCACCGGGGTTTGAGCCGCGCGATTTCGCCTCGCCAATGTTCAACGTAACGACCCCGAAATGTCAAACTGAGCGCTCTGTCTGGTCTGTGTTCGTTTAAAAAAAAATGTGTTGACGATGAATAATGTCAGGTGTAGTGGCGCACGTCTGCAATCCGGTGATTTTGTGCAAAGTTTGGTGGATTGTAGAGATTGGTAGAAGGGCCTCTGGCACTGTAGAAAGCTCGCCGGAAAAAAAAAACCCTCTCGAATGTACGTTTTGGCCTATCTTCCACGCAGGCCAGACATCTTGGAAGAGGTAGGTAAATAAATGGCATTTTTGTTGTTGCTGTTGTCATTACGATAAACAAATTCGCCTGGAAAATAAACAAAGACGGTTTTATTTAAGACCGGGAGCAAGTGAGGGCTTCACCATTCTGGCAAATTGCCCGATGATAATGAATGTAATTACCAGCGAAACGTCGTACTCAAAAATTGTAAATGTTGTGGATTCACTCTTCAACACACCGGTGGGCTAAAGTAGTGAACTATTTGTCTTTTGTCAACGTGACACTTTTTACTGATTGGCCGTGTCGGTGTGGAGGGTTACGACACATTTATAAATAACGCGATCTAACCCAAAAAGTTTAATATGAATAATATTGGTCGTGAAAGCCTACTTGTTAAACTGAATATCAAAGTATTAAAAATATATAAATAGGTTTTACCCTTTCTGGCAATAAAACAGGAGGTGTTAAGATGTTCAAACACCAAATAGAAATCAAGGTATGGCATTAGCTGGTCTGGCACTGGTGAGAGTGGGTCATAAAGAAGTCTCTGGGACAGGCCCAATCAGTTTCAAAGACAATGCATATATTACCAGTGCATGATTGCTTGCATGTTCACCACATGAACTCCGTGTGGTCAATGCGGACTTGATTCCTTGAAAAAGGGTTCTATTTGGGGGTTGAATATCTTCTTAACACCTGTTTTATTTCCAGAAAGGGTAAATAAGGGTTTGTTAACAGACGCGTATACGATTCTCTGCGGGTCTTTCCAATGGAAAACAAACAAACAAACCCACTCGTGTTTTGTGCAGATGAAGGTTGCCTGGGATCCCATGGCCTCCCCGGAAATCATGAGGATGAACACGATTCCAGCCATTCGAGCCATTCCAGTGATTCAAGCGATTCTAGCGATTCCAGTGATTCCAGCAGCAGCAGCAGCAGCAGCTCAGGCAATTCGGGTCAGTATAACCGGCGCTTAATTTCGAACCCAGAACAGTTCAGAACGCTGTTCCGGGAATTATTTTGGCATGCGTGCCGCGTCCATCTCGCCCGATTGAGTCCTCGTGATACCAAGGTGGCCTTTGGTGCGGTGGGTCATGCGGTTGTGGTGTGTGCGTGTAGCGATGATGGTGTGCGCGCGGTTGTGTGCATGTGTCCGTGGTATGTGCGTGTGTGCGGTTGTGTGCATGTGTCCGTGGTGTGTGAGTGTGGCGGTGGTGTGTGTGCGCGTGGTTGTGTGCATGTGTCTTTGGTGTGTGCTTGTGTGGCGGTGGTGTGCGTGGGTGGCGTGCGTGCAGTGTGCGTGCGTCCGTCGGCGTCTGCTCGTAGAATCGCATTAATGTAGAGTAGGATAATATATAGGACTATTACAAATAGGCATACCGCAGCACTCTAGTGGCAGTGCCTTATGCCGGTAATCCCCTCCTGCGAAGCCAGCCGAGAGAAATCCCCGGATGATATCGAGTGAGACATTAAGCCCTGGGCAATACTGCAGGCTCGCTTCACCGTGCCGCTCACGTTCCGGGCTGTTTGTCAAAAGTGACGTCCCTTGACGCGCAGCCGGGGTTCAGGGTTTTGAGTCACCGTGGGGTCGGGGGTCAGAGGTGGGGGGAGGGGGCAGATTGTGAAGGCTTCGCTGGGAAATTCCCACCTTAATTTAAAACCAAACTAGTTTTATTTTACCAGGCAACGCCCCACTGAGCTGTACAGTTCTTTCTCAGGAGCGGCCTGGCTAGCACAAATGATTTCTCAACGAAGACGCGTAGCATCATCACGTGGACATTTATTGCAGCCAAATACTCTGAACGCGTGATGATGATTCTGAACGTGGAGGGGAAAATCCGGAGGATTCTGAGAAATTCCACCCGGATCACGGGAGAGAGAGAGACACGCAAACTCCAAATATACAGCAGGCGCCAGGGTCGGGATCGAACCCGCGACCTCCTGTATACCAGTTTCTTTGGGGCCTTCAAAACTAAACTATGAATTAAACTAAACCAAATTTCGATTTAAAGCTTTCGTGACTGCAGGGATTCATCTTCTTGGTTCTTTCGGTAAAGTCACGTAGAAGGGAAGTAATAAAATTATAAAAATAAAACATAATAAAACAATTCTCACGACGTTTCAACGCAAGCAGCCGTCCTCAGGTGAAGAACAGGTCTGTCGAGGCTTGGAGCATGTATATAAGCTGGGTTGGAAGGGGGAAAAAGGAGGGGGGGNCGCCTTGTCAAGGCGCCCCCTTCCCCCCCCTTCCAACCCAGCTTATATACATGCTCCAAGCACGTGTGCTGTTTCATTCAGACGCTGTCGCCTCGACAAGACCTGGTTTTCACCTGAGGACGGCTACTTGCGTTGTAGCCGAAACGTCGTGAGAATTTTTTATTATGTTTTTTTATTATTATTTTATTACTTCTCTTCTACGTGAATTTACCGAAAGAACCAAAAAGATAAACTAAACCAATTTTTTATTTTACTAGGTAAGGCTCACTGAGCTGTACAGTTCTTTCTCAGGAGCGGCCTGGCCACGAATGATAGCTCCACGAAGTGGCTCATCACAATCGCGTGGGAAGTTATAGCAGCAGTCAGATACTCTAAATGCATGATTCTAAATGGGAGGGAAAAACTGGAGGACCCGGAGAAAAATCCACTCGACCACGGGAGAGAGCAGCAACTAATATTAGATTTGAAGCTTTCGTGACTGCAAGGATTCATATCTTAGGTTTTTTCGGTAAAGTCACGTAGGTAAAATTTTTAAATAATAAAAGTAAAATAAAACAAATAAAAAAATTCAAAATAATGTATTTTTTATTTTACTTTTATTATTTAAAAACTTTTACCTACGTGACTTTACCGAAAAAACCTAAGAGTCCAAATATACAGCAGCAGGCGTCAGCGTCGGGATCGAACCACGACCTCCTGCATACCAGGCGAGGGAGTAAACATCTTTAGCCCAGCACCCGTCGTCGATGGGCATTACAGGAGTGAAACAGCTCGCGGGCATTGTTCTGTTGACAATGGGGGCAAGGGTCATTTTGCGATGGGGCGGGGGGGGTGCCATCGTATTTTGTCGGGTTTTTTTTGCTTTCAAAACTTCCGTTGGCATCACGATTTGCCCTATTGGCACTGAGAACTGTGGGATTTCCAAAGTCGTAAACTCCTACACGCCGTCGTGTGTCGCTGTCACCTGACAGGTGACGACAAGCCCCCCCCCACCCCCCGTTATGTAACCACTGAACAATACTTGATTATTGAGGTGGCATTGATCAAGTTGTTTCCTTTTCGATTATCAGCTAACTCCGGGGGCAACGGCCTTAATGGGTTAAGTAGATTGTACAACGTGTTTTTTTTCATTCGTTAATGGTCGATGGGTCACACACGCTGGGCTACTCTAAGGATCACTACTTCTAAGGAATAGCAAAAACAAAACTGGTAGCGATATTGGGAAGAAGCAGAAGAAGATCTCAAAGATCTCAAAAAGTACCACACATCGTCTCGAGTGTAGCTTTGTTTACAAAGAGCGGGCAATGACCGTAAGACGATCGCTGCTCCCAGGGATGACTTGAACAGATTTCCCCAAAGACAGCAGCAGCCGCCCTCCTCCTCGAAAGCAAAAACGGTCCCGGAAAAAAAAAACGGGGCAGGTGGCGAACCCAGTTGTAGAGGGCTGTGGATAGGAGGCCCTAGAGCAGGGGTCGGGAAACTTTTTGATTGGGAGAGCCATAAAAGCCAAATATTTCTAAATATATTTCATTGAGAGCCATATAGTATTTTTAACGTATAATAAATTAAATATGTCTTAATTTTAATGCGACTTCTGGTCACGGAACCCGTGACCCGAGAAATTTCTGTTTACTTTAAAATGACACAGTATTATTAAGCAATATCACAAGTATTTTAAAATCAGTTCCAAACTGATTTTATTTTTATTATTTATTTTTTTCAACTCAAAATTGGGAGCCATATGCCGTCACCGGAAGAGCCATATATGGCTCGCGAGCCATAGGTTCCCGACCGCTGCCCTAGAGTGTGGTGATGATACTCATACTCTTAGGTTTTTTCGGTAAAGTCACGTAGGTAAAAAGAAAAAAAATGAAAAAAANTAATAAAAGTAATAATCGAAATAAAATAATAAATCACGTTTCGGAAGCAACACAAGTCTCCGTCATCAGATTGCCTCCGAAACGTCGTGATTTATTATTTTATTTCTATTATTATTTCTTTTATTTTTTTATTATTTTTNATTTTTACCTACGTGACTTTACCGAAAAAAAAACCTAAGAGTATGAATCCTTGCAGTCACGAAAGCTTCAAATCTAGAATGTGGTGATGATATTGTGTTACGAACTCAGCGACATGAGTTGAATTCCTGGTCACGGATAACAACAGTGACAAGTGATGTCTGAAGCGATC
The DNA here is from genome assembly GCA_018977245.1 of Lethenteron camtschaticum. Taxonomy (NCBI): domain Eukaryota; kingdom Metazoa; phylum Chordata; class Hyperoartia; order Petromyzontiformes; family Petromyzontidae; genus Lethenteron; species Lethenteron camtschaticum. The sequence goes on along the minus strand of MU249620.1, from coordinate 1,841,084 downwards.
TTGCCTCCATCCCTCCGTCAACATAAAACAACACATTCCTCCTGCGGAGGGAGCTGGCCAGGGTCAACGGCGGCGTGGTGTATTCCGCATATATGTCCGACTGTGAGGGCGGGCACAAGCCGGCGTGAGTAGGTTAAACATTGAGTTTTATAAGGGCACCACGGGGTGACCAGCCCCTTCACACCCAGCCCCACCCCTCCCACCCCCACCCAGCCCTCCCCACCCTCCGCTCCCCACCCAGCCTCACCCTCCCCACCCAGCCCCTCCCACCCAGCCCCTCCCCACCCAGCCCTCCCCACCCTCCACACCCAGCCCTTCTCCACCCTCCCCTCCCTACCCAGCCCACCCTCCCACCCAGCCCTCCCCACCCAGCCCTCTCTCCCCACCCAGCCCCTCCCTGCACGACGGACGGACACAATAATCCCCTGTGGGCTGGTGTAACCAGGAGGTTCCTACCAGTAATATACTTTACCAGGTAAAGGCCGACTGAGCTATAGAGTTATTTTTCAGAAGCGACTTGGCTATTGCCAGTGATAGCTCAACGCAGCGGCTTATTATCACGTGGACATTTCTAAATGTGAAGGGTAACAACAGGAGGAACCTGAGAAAAATCCGCGCGATCACGGGAGAGAGACACGCAAACGACAAATATACGGGCGTCAGGGTCGTGATCGATCCCGCGATCTCTTGCATACCAGGCGTTAGTGAACAACTTGGTGAAGATGGTACAACAAATATGCACGCTCCCTCCCCCTCTTCTCCAACAGGCATCAGGAACCTTATTCAAGTAACGATTTCCTTTGCAAAAGTGATGTCTTTGAGCCTCCGTGTCGTATCGGTAGTTTCGTGTCAGGATGCATTAGGGACACAGTGTGGCGTTATACTGGTAGAAACCTCCTGGTTACACCAGCCCACAGGGGATTATTGTGTCCGTCCGTCGTGCATCCAAAAATGGGAGGGGTGGGGCTGGGTGGAGAGGGAGGGTGGGGAGGGGCTGGGTGGGAAGGGCTGGGTGGGGAGGGGCTGGGTNGGGGGTGGGCTGGGTGGGAGGTGCTGGTCACCCCGTGGTGCCCTTATAAAACTCAACGTTTAACCTACTCACGCCGGCTTGTGCCCACCCTCTCAGTCGGGCATATTTGCGGAATACACCACGCCGCTGTTGACCCTGGCCATTGACCGAGCAACCCAACGTTACTACCAGCTCCCTCCGCAGGAGTGTGTTATTGGTGTGGTCTGGGACTGTTTTGTTGTTGACTTCGCTGCCTTGCCCAAGCTTGATGAATCCAACTCACGTAATAATTGATATAATTGTTTTGATACTTAGTAACTTGCAAACCATGTTGCACCACTGTCGTTGTTTTAGTCTTTCTCGCTGTGGTAACTCGCTGACCACGTGCCCCTACTGGAGACATCTGTGACAAAAAGAGCTTCGTAGCTTATCGGATTCCCGAAATCAAGATTCTGATTCTGAATGACAAAGCGCTGTACGTTATTATCGTCATCATTATCATTATCAGTAGTGTCTATACATTCCAGTTCACATGAATCTAAGAGGTTATTTCATTCGATGGATGAGTAAATGCCTCGTGGTGTTCTCATCCTCGCGTGGTGTCACAGGCGGGGCCAGAGAGCGGAGAGCGGTGCACGTGGAGTCAGAAGAGACCGGCGTGGACAGTGTGGACACTGGTAAAGGGGCCGTCCATAAATGACGTCACACACATAGGGGGGGGGTGGTCAGATATTTGTGACGATCAGTTTAACACGTAGGCTTTCGCGAGTTAATGAGTTAATGATGACGTCACCCTGCTGCTGCTGCTCTATATAAGAACGGGAGACACAGCACAGCCTCGCCATTCTGGCGAATTGCCCGATGATGCTGGATGCAATTGCCAGCGAAACGTCGTACTCAAATTGTAAATTGTTGTGGTTTCACGCTTCAACACACCGGTGGGATAAAGCAGTGAACTAATTGTCTTTTATCAACGTGACACTTTTTTACTGATTGGCCGTGTCGGGTTACGACACATTTATAAATAACGCGATCTAAACCCAAAATCGTTGATTATGAATTTGTGACGATGTGTGACGAGGGGGGGGGGTTTGAGAAATGTGACGTTACATCAAAATGCGCAACTTTAAATACATATAGACAACACGTTCTACTTAATTAAATAGACTTTTTAATGTTTTCTCTAATTTGGGGGGGCAGATCTTTGTGACGTCATATTTGAGGGGGGGGTCTGACTTTTTGTGACGCCGTGTGACGTGGGGGGGGGGGTCAAAAATCGTCCAAAATCGCGTGACGTCATTTATGGACGGCCCCAAAGTCAAATAACATTTTAAACGTATGAAAAAACAAGAATAGGTTTATGCTCTTTCCGACAATGAAAACGGGTGTTAAGATGCTCAAACGCCAAATAGATACCTTTAACAGCCGTTTCATTGCCAGAAAGGGTAAAACCCTATTTATATATTTTTGCATATTTTGATTCTGGCAAAAAATATTTTAAACGCGAACAACATTCCCCCCCCACGTTTTTTGTTGTCATCTGACAAACACGGTGAAAGTTTTCCGAAGTCCCTGCGTACGCCTCTGTGTCCACCCCACAGTACGAATTGGTGTGCAACGCCACGGTTAAATCGATCAAACGGCGAGCACTCCGTCGCCTCTTCCGAGACATCTGGCCTGTGTGGAAGAGTAGGCCAAGGGCATCTGTGTAGGTCCCTACCGTCAGCAGTGGCCTGAGCGGAGCAATCACGACTTTTATTTTGCCTTTGGGAGGTGGTGGTAGGAGACAGTTTGTATATACGTATGTGTGTTGAACTTCTTTCACACCGTACCTAGCCAACCGTGCTAATCAGAGGTGGAAGGACAACAAAATTAACACCCAAAAAGCAGTTCTAAAGACGTCTCGATTTAAAAGCGCACAGCATCAGTGGATTTCCGAATATCGGAAGGAAGGAGCGTTCCAGACGGTCGCAGAAGCGCATCTGAAAGCGCCGCACGATGCGGTGACCGCCGACTTTGCTCCGACGGCTGAGCCAACAGCCGCTGGGAGGATGACCGCAGTTCGCGTGATGATGGTTTAAAGCTCATTGATGAGATCAGCGGCGAGGTGTCTCGTGGAGGATTTCTTTGCCAACGTGTCCCGGCGTGAACTTGCACGTCCCCCTCTCGTTTAGGACTCTCTGTGGAGAGTGTCGAGCTGACGCTCGTTGGGATGGACGCGATGAACGGGCAGCAGCTTCCCCACGGAGGTGAGTCTCCTGCGGCGTCTCTCTCCCGCCGTGTCGCCGGCGTCTCGTCGCGTTGTGGTACCGCTCGTCGTTCGGCACGATGTCCGACGTTTCGCTCCAACCGTGGGAGCTACTTGATGAGTTGAAAACGCGGCTAAACCGGAAATCACGACTTGACACAGGGTCGATTTTGCACTCGTGATCTGTGCATTTTTGGATTGTCTCTCTAAGGCAGGGGTGGGGAACGTCCGGCCTGCTGGGCCGTACAAGGCCCGCGAAATCATTTGGTGTGGCCTGCCAAGGCAACCGCAGGCGGGACTCGAAATTCAATAACCGTAGGAGCAAACCTGGAAAAGCAGTTGCGAGTAGCAACATCATCAATACCAGCTAACATCACACGCCTCGCCAAAGAGAAGCAGCTCCAGCCATTACATTCGGGTGAGTTAATTAAATGTCTGACCAAATATAACAGGCAATTTTTTACTTGAAAATTTTGTGTGGCCCGCGGATGATGTTTTCAATATCCAAATGGCCCTTGGCAGAGAAAAGGTTCCACTCCCCTGCTCTAATGGTTTACGATCGACAATGACACTGATAAAACCCAAAATTTGTATTTTTGAAATGACTGTTAAAATGCGGATTTGTCCGTCCGTCCGTCGTGCATCCAAAAATGGGAGGGGTCGGGCTGGGTGAAGAGGGGAGGGTGGGGAGGGGCTGGGTGGGGAGGGTGGGGAGGGGCTGGGTGGGAGGGTGAGGCTAGGTGGGGGTGGGAGGGGTGGGGCTCGGTGTGGAGGGGTTGGTCACCCCGTGGTGCCCTTATAAAACTCAACGTTTAACCTACTCACGCCGGCTTGTGCCTGCCCTCACAGTCGGCCATATTTGCGGAATACACCACGCCGCCGTTGACCCTGCCCATTGACCGAGTAACCCAACGTTCCTACCAGCTCCCTCCGCAGGAATGTGTTTAATTATTGTATGATCAGCTCATCAGCATTAAATGGATTTAACCAGTTGAGAGTGCATTGAGGTATGTGTATGTATCGTGACTTGTTTATATTCTGTGGTTCTTTTGGTAAAGTCACGTAGATAGAAGAAATAATAACAATAAAAATGAAAATAAAGTGAATTAAAAATAATACAAATATCACGACGTTTCGATCGCAACACAAGCGGTCGCTTCTGTTGCGATCGAAACGTCGTGATATTTGTATTATTGTTATTCCTGCAGTTTGTAGGCTGCCCTATTATGGGTACCGGCACACTATGCCTCGCTGCAACTTATCTCCCGGTTGACAAAGTTAGCGCGTCGTGCCAGGAAACTCAATGTTAGGCACTCGGAGGAAAATTCAGCTCACATTCAGACTCTCCGTTGTTGCATTGCTGATTGTGCATGGCCAGGATTCGAACCAGGCTCTCGTGGCGAATTGCCGGCACGCTAACGACCATGCCACTGCTCTCTGATATCCCGCGTAATAATAACACTGGTCAACAAAAAATCTGTTTTTTTTCTGGCCTGGACTTTTGCAGCTGTTTTAGACTAATTTCAGGATGCTAATTCCAAATCTGGTCTCAGATTTGCTTTATCACATCTCATTTTTATGCTATCGGCATACCCCATTTTCATTGATTTTACCCGAAATTAACTCTGTCACTTATGATTGCAAGTTGTTGCGAGTCAGTGACTGCTTTAGTGTTAAAACATGGTGCTGTATTTTTTGTATAGTGTGTTTATAATATCATTTTATGTAGATATCCACATTTATTTAATATTTTTCTTCTGCAGTTTTTATTGAAAATGCTTATATTTGATATCTCAAAAACCTGATGTGATAGACAAAAACTGATGCCAGATTTGGAATCAGCACCCTAAAATTACATTGAAACAGTTGGAATACCTTATGTCAGAAAACGTGTGTGATCAGTGTAATAATACATACACAAACAAAGATCCCTCGTATAGCCTTAACAGACTGTAGGGGCAAGTGCTGTTAGCAAGCACCTATGAAGGCCGGCACGGCACACGAAGGGGTGGGGTGGCCAACACCACGCCCGGCCGCCTTTGTCTCCCTAGTGGCGTTGTTTACACATCGCACCAGGTACTCATTTGAGGCTGAGTCGACCTAGGGGAGGCCCAGGATCGGTTCAGATCATCATTACTGATGTTGGCCGTGAACGGGAATCGAACCCGGGTCGCCAGATTTGTAGCACAGCGCGCTAACCGCTACACTACACGTACATGCACACACACACGCAAACCGTCCCCTTATACTTTGGGAAATGCACGTGCACTCTCACTTTATCTCTCTCTGATAAACCCCTTAATTACGTTGGCTCATTTTGTATTGCAGGTAATGTTTAACGACCCGCTAACAACTCTTAAAGGTGAGACATTGCATTAGGTCCCCTGAGCAATCCATTATACTCCAGGCTGGCACTCCACCCTTGAAATTAAATGTTATTCTATCCTTAACACAAATCATAACCGACGCCTATGATTTAACTCCCAGCCAAAAGGTAAACTGTTCGACTCAACAGCTGTTGACACCCGCAGTTGTAATGATGCCGTATTCTCTGGAGTATGAGTCGCACTATGTTACCCCCCCCCCCTTTTAATGTTAAGCAAAAGTTGCGGGTGCGTCTTATAATCCGGTAGCTGTGGACACGCTTGCGTGCGCGTGCGTGCGTGCGCGTAACTTTTGCTGACACTGGGCACAAGTCTAGGGTGCGTTTGACTATCCGTAGTGCCTTATCATCTGGAGAATACGGTCACAGACATTGTGCAATGTCACGCAACCCGCAGCTCCAGCAATGAGAAGCTGCAGCTGACCATCTACAGCTGACCAAATCCATGCTTGCCCTAAAAAACCTGCTCCCAATTGCCTCTGTTGCGCAATTATTACGCGCGACCTCGTGAGAGTCAAAGTGATTTCACTGCTCAACTGCATCGGTGGTGGTGCGCGTCTCCTGTTTACAGCCCTGAGCCACTGGTGGAAATTCCACATTCCTATGGCAGGAGGTGGTGGGGAGGGGGTAAGTCTACCCATAGGACAACCACTGTTGACTTCCCTTCAAAGTGGTACCTATTTTGTTATCATCAACCCTCGAGGGATGATGGGCTGAGTCGACCCCCAACAAGGATTTGAACTCGCTCTTGCCGCTGAGACGTTGTATTTAGCAATGACTAAATTACCCAGAATGCACCCAATTGTCGCCAGACTTCAGAAGCGAAGCAGCGTTGAGGCCGGGTGATCAGGTACTCAACATCGGTTGCCATGGCGCTGCAGAGCTACTTGATGGGCAGCACTGGAAAATCAATTGTTGTACTGCACTTCTAAGCTGCCACGTCTACGCCCCTCGCCTTCACGAACCGCACGCACCAGCGCGGTGAAGTATGGTCAACAGGCCCTCACGAGCAGTGGATTGATAACATGGCTGTAAATTCCTCTCCATCATCATCATCAGCCGTGAACAATCCACTGCTGGATGAATGCCTCCCCCTGAGCTGTCACCATCTCTCACAGTGCGGCCATACTGTTACAATCCCACTTAGAATCAGCTGCGCACGGGCCGATTCGATTCGAATATTGTTTTGAATTGGTGCGTGTGATTGGCAGATCAAATATGTGTGCCGTGGATGTTTGGTTGAGATCTCTTTTTGTTGTTGTTGTTGTTTCGCTTACCCTCAGGATCACGCATGGAACGACGACTCGGCCGGACAATCTCAGAGAGACAAATGCTTCTTATTAAAATGAATTATCACGCAGTTGTTGCAAAAGTAGGGGCCTACTGGCTGACGCGTGCCAAAGGGAATGGAATCGGCGAATGAATGACACTCGTGAACGAACGAGTGATGCTTCGACTTCGTCCAGGTGCTCGTAGAGTCGACGATGAAGAGTTGGCAAATTGTGTGCAAGGATGTGGCCCAAATCCTATTTAAACAAAGAAAAAGAATTGCACGCAAATGCAATCGCTGCTGCTACGCATGCTTCCCGCAAAATTAATGAGTGAAATTGGCTTCGTTAAATAAAGTTCCGTATGTGGAAATACATTTACATATTTTAAACAAAAACTCAACATGGGCGCCTGTATTAAGTCTAAGTGTCTGTATTTTGGGGAGTGAATGGCTGTCAAATTAACGATCACACAACGTAACGTTTGTAGCAATCCGACTTCCACGATACATTATTTCGCCTTTAACCTTTGTTTGTTAGGAATAAAGTACACTGTGTATGTTGAAAAGTGATATGTGATAGTCGACACGAGCCTAGAGCGGACATCCCACCATCAATGACCATCTGGGCTGGCGTAACTTGCCTGGTTCCATCTTCGATACGTGGCCAATAGCAGTGACGCGCGTGATAAGTGTAAGCACTTGAAATGATGATTGGGCTATCAAATCATTCTACCTATAATTCAACTGAAACTAATACGTGTGTGCGTATGTTGAACTTCTTTCGCACCGTACGTAGCCAACCGCGCTAATCGGAGGTACCCCGGGGGAAGGACAACAAACTAAACGGCAAAAAGCAGTTCTTACGAAACGATTGTTGCTATCTTAGGCGTTACCGATTTTTGCTCTGACCCATGGACTTTAAGTGGGCAGGGATTCAGTTTTTTGTTTTATGAAGCAAACGCAAAAATTTCGATTTAAAGCTTTCGTGACTGCAGGGATTCATCTTCTTGGTTCTTTCGGTAAAGTCATCACGTAGAAGGGAAGTAATAAAATAATAAAAATAAAACATAATACAATAATTCTCACGACGTTTCGGCTACAACGCAAGCAGCCGTCTTCAGGTGAAGAATGAGACACTGCCAAGCTTGGGGCTTATATATAAGCTGAAGAATGAGACACTGCAGCCGAAACGTCGTGAGAATTATTTTATTATGTTTTATTTTTAATATTGTATTACTTCCCTTCTACGTGACTTTACCGAAAGAACCAAGAAGATGAAACGCAAAATGTCACCGCCAACAATCACGTGGATTGTTGGTGCGGTTGAGTGTTTCAGCGAACTGATATTTCACCGCTCCATAAGAGGAGAAACGGCTTCCCGTGTGTAAACGAGATGCCCGCTCTCATCCCTCTCAGTCACTGCAACACAAACAACAGCTGGGTACATTCAGCTCCTTCACTTTCATTTGATTCGTCCAGCTGCACGACCCAGTCTAACTCGCGTGCCGCGGTGGCGAGATGTTAACTATCCTTAGGTTTTTTCGGTAAAGTCACGTAGGTAAAAAACATTAAAAAGTAAATAAAATAAAATAAAAATCACGACGTTTCGGAGGCAACACAAGCTTCCGAAACGTCGTGATTTTTATTTTATTTTTTAATGTTATGACTGCAGGCATTGTGGTCTATGCAAACATGACTCCTCGTAAAAAAAGGTGTCAGTTTTGTTGGCAGATAAAAGGGTAAAAAAACAATTATCAACCAAAGAGTATTCAACCGGATCGTTTAATTCAAACGCTTTGACAGTTGAACCGCAACAACAACAAAACTACACGCGGAAAGACAACGGCCTTATTACGTTTCGTAAGATTGAAGAACGTCTGTGAGTTGAATGTGTTCTTCTTGCTGCCTCTACTCTAAGATGCCCCCTTTGCAATTGTGTTCCGTGCTCCCTCTAGCTTTGATTGTAATAAAGTTACAACTGTGATTGCATCATCGTGAGGTTGCGCTGTGATTCTTCAACTGAGCGACCTCCTCTGCCGCCGCACATCGTCCGGCACCATGTCCGACGTTTCGCTCCGCGTGCCGGCAAGCGAGCTCAGACTCAGTTGCGGCTCGCAAGCGGCTCACAAACGGCGGGGCAGGGCGGCACAATGACAGTTGCTGCTATTTTATTGCACGCAAACGACAGGCGGTACAATAACAATGTGCATGCATGATGTCGTTGATTACCAGATGAATAACTCAACCGGCAATGGATAGCCATTGTTATTTATTTGTATTCATTAATCCCACCCCTTCGCACGCGAAGGGCTCACAAGTGACGTCATCACACCTACCCCTCTATTCAAAGAACGAAACACGAGGATTTATCCACAAATCTGGCTGTCCTCCTGATGATGCCCGTTGTAATTACTGGCGAAACGTCGTAAATGTTGTGGCTTGGCTCTCCAACACACCGGTTAGTGCTGTACTAGTAACGAATTGGCCACGGTCTGTTTACGTGACAAACCTTACTAATTGGCTGTGTCGGGTGGTGGCGGGTTTAACGACACATTTATATATTTACGCGATCTAACCCCCCAAAAAAACTATTTTATGGATGATATTGGTAGTGACAGCCTCCTACTACTACGTGTTAAACCGACACAGTTCAACCTTAGCGCTATCGCACCTGCACGGTTGGCTATGTGTAGTAAGTTCGAGGAGACGATGTCGAAGTTGAGGCACACTCTGTTTATTAACCCAGGGACAGGCACAATAGTTGAAGGGGTATCGGCCCCTTCACCCGTACTATGGGAAACCCACCCTAGTCCTAAGCCCTCTGTCCTGTCCCCCAGTCCTCCTCTACTGGGCTACGGGAGGCTGACTGATCTGGCCCTGGCAAGCACAGATCTCGGCACCAGCTAACCAGCCTTGCCCTGATAAGGGCAGCGGTCTGGAAGCTCTTGGGCCGCGCCACTGGCTTACCTGGCTCGGCCCTTATAAGGACGGCGAGACCGGGGAGTCCCAGGGCCTAATCTCCGAGTCTTGGATCTTCACTGGTCAGCTTCGTGTCGAACTGTGTTGGGGCCGCTGGTCCCCGGAGTCCCTCCCTGCTCCGTGCCTATGGCAGGGGCTCCGCCGTGCGCCGACCCCTCGCTGCTCTGCGAGCAGCTGCTGCCGTCGCTGGGCTCATCGCCCGACGGCTCCCCTCCCTGGTCCGTCCCTCCGCGAGCTCGTGTGAGAGGCATAGCTCGCCGCACGCCCTCGTTCACCTGCAGACGCTGCGTTGTCTCTCCACGGATCACGCGCTATTAAAACGGGGGTCGGGGCGAACGGCGCTGCCCTCACACTGCGCGAGTCCCGGCGGCGACAGACGGATCGGGGACCTGCGGACGCACCGACCCCTTCACCCACACTACGAGCGCACACACCTGCACACACGCGACACCCACTCGTGCGCCGCTCTACGCAGCGCTCACTCACGTGGTGAACCACAGTGTACACACGCGCACCCACACGCTCACACTGCACGACAATATCACGCGAGACCACGCTTCGCTATTAATGATTTATTATCTGATACCTGGTAATTTAATGTTAAATCAGTGAGTCGACGAGGCTGGCCTACGCTGATACCTTTATACCTATTCCCGATTCATCTGCTATGATTCTAATTCACCTACTTACTTCCTGCTGGATGCCCACGGCGGTTCGTTGATCCCGTGCTCGCAGCGCACCTCGATGCGTCTCACGGACGATCGGGTCGCTGGACTGGAGAGCGTCCTGTCGCCTGGCGCTGGAGAGAAGAGAGCTATTTTCCCTCTGCGCCCCTCTATTTATCCTCCCTACCTCAAAGGGGATGCTGCGCTAAACAATGGGCTCGCGATCCTCTGGCACGCGCACGGCGGTTCTGGGCGCTGTTGATATGCTAATCAGTGTGCTGCGTGCAAGGTGTAAATCCTACTTAATCCTTACCCTCCTAACAATGGGGCCTGCGCGCTCAAGCGCAATTATCCCAACCCTCCATGACTATGCGCAACAGCCCCTGTGACCCCGCTATTCATGCTGTCCCGTGCCTCCCCTGCTCGCCCCGTCGACCCGTGGGAGTGTGTGTGGGGGAGATGCGCTTCAACCGCGGTGGCCGAATGCCCCACGCCGCGACCACACCATATTAAGGCCGGCCGCAGCGCCGCGGTGCCACGTAGCACGGGGGAGGTCATCCAATCCCCTGATCGCCGGAAACCGTGAGAATTAATCCCGATAAGGGTCTCTCGGATAAAAACCGGTCGGCCAGGCGACCTCCCTCGGAGCTCTATGGGGGGGGGGGGAAATGAGTGCGGGTGTGTTCATGTGAGGTGAGGTGAGGGGGACGCGGGGTCGGCTCCGTTGCTTGGTGGTGGCGAGGTCGGGGATTTGGTGCCTGCCGAACGGCTTCGTGGCGGCGGCATCACATAGCCCCCCGAGGTGCCAGTCCCCGTCCCGGGTTGACTGGAGCACCTCGCTTGGGCCGCGTCCACGAGGAAACGTTGCGGGGTCCGGGGGATCCGTCCGGACCTGGTGGCTGGCCTCGGGGCGGGTGGTTCCGTCCTCTGTAGCTCCTGCGGCGGTCTCCTCTTCCACTCCAGCGGCTCTCCCCGTCCCCCGGCACCTGTGGGCTGGGGCACAAACTCAGCAGCGGAAGGGTTTAGTGGCCGTCGTCCGCGCCGTCTCCGGACTGGATCGGGGCGTCTCGGGGACCAGGCGGGGCCCATGTAGTGTGCGAGGCCCCCCAACACGAGGGGTGCGGGTACTCCGGGATTTCGGGGCTTTCGGGTGACGGGGTCCTCTCTCGCCGGGGCCGCTTTCCATGGTTTTAAGCGGCGGACATTGACCACCGTCTCTCGACCCCTCTCCCCGCCGTAAATTAGTACCGTCCAGGGGGATATCTGCCGCACCACGGTCCAGGGTCCCCGCCAGTAGGTCGTCAGTTTCCCCACCTGCCCGGCCCCGACGCGAGGGGTGTGTAGCCACACCTTAGTGCCTGTCAGGAATAAGGGGGGTTCCATGCGGGGTCGGGTGCCCTGTTCCTGCCGCCGATGCGCGGCTTCCCTTGCGGGTATGCTCGGCCTCGGGCTTCTCGCAGGGTCTCCAACAGGTGTTCCACGGGGCGGCTTCCCTCCTCCGGCTGGGGGGAAGGGACGCCGAATAGCAGATCTGCGGGTAAACGAGACTCACGGCCGAACATCATTAAAAACGGGGTTTGTCCCGTCGACGTGTGTACGGTGGTGGCGTAGGCGAAAAGGGCGTAGGGGAGGTGTTCGTCCCAATCCCGTTGATTTGCGGCCGCCATACGTTTGAGTTTCCCCGCTAGGGTCTGATTCATGCGCTCTACCATACCGTTCGCTTGGGGGTGATACGCTGTGGTTCGGTCCTTCTGGATTCCGAATTCTCGCACAGTGCCTGGAACAGCTCGGCCTCGAACTCGCTACCCTGGTCGGTGAGGACTCGTTCCGGGATCCCGTGCTTGAGTACGTAATGTTCTACGAATGCCCGGGCCACCACCAAGGCCGTTTTATCAGGGATGGCCACTGCCACGGGGTAGCGGGTGAAATACTCTACTGCGACTAGAATATACCGGTTGCCTCGATGGGATCGTGGAATGGCCCCTGTAGATCGATCCCGACCAGCTGATTCGTGCGGCTGACGCGGAACGGCCTTAGGGGTACCTGGTATCGTGCCGGTTTCGGCCCGCACTGCTGACAGGCGCGGCAGCCCTGTACCCAGGCCGCCACGTCTTGTGCCAATTTGGGCCAGAGATACTGGCGACGCAGGGTTTCTCGAGTGCGTCGTTCCCCATCGTGGCCCCGAGTGGGTGGTCATGCACCAGCCGTAGCAGCTGGGTCGCACCTGGGCAGGAACACAGATGCACCCCGGCTGGCCGGCCTCGGTTAACTCCCGTACCACTCCGTTCTGCACACACAACCGGGCATACAAACCGCTCCAGGGTCCTGGTAGGGCGCTCTTTTCCTCCCGCAGTGCCGCCTCCACGGCCGCCAGATCCGGATCTCGCTGCTGGGTCTGTCTCAGCTGCTCGTCGTTCAGGCCCGGGAAGGCGCAGCCGACGTCCTCCTGGATCCGTCCGATCGGGTCCCGAGCCGCGGGTCCCGCGCTTGCCGGGCGGTCGACGGGATCCTCGGTGCCACCTGTGAGGGTCTCTGTGGCGCACACTGCACTCTCTCTCGCTGGGGGGGGTCAGTGGCTGCGGCCTCTCGGGGGTCCGTTGCCTGCCGGCAGCGTCCCCCCGTGAAACAGGGGCAGGCCTCCTCCGCCCTTGTCTCGGCGTACACCGTGGGCCGCCTCGACAAGGCGTCCGCGTTTGCATGCGTCCGGCCAGCCCGATACTCGATTTGCAGGTTGTACTCCTGCAACTGCGCCAACCAACGGGCCATCTGCCCCCGCGGCTCCTTGAATGTAAGAAGGAACTGAAGAGCATAATGGTCAGTGCGTACGCGACATCTCCTGCCGTACAAATACGGCCGGAACTGCTTACATGCGAAAATCACGGCGTACAACTCTTGGCGGGTCACGCAATAGTTCAGCTCGGCCCCACTCAAGGTCCGGCTGGCGTACGCGATGACTCGTTCCGTCCATCCTGTACCTGTGACACACCGCGCCCAGCCCGCTGCTGCAGGCGTCGGTGTCCAAAATAAAATCGGTGGTAAAATCGGGGAAAGCGAGGGTGGGGGCGTGGGTGAGGTGGTCTTTGAGAGTGGTGAAGGCCGTCTGGCAGGCCCCCGTCCACTGATAGGGTGCTTAGGGGAAGTGAGTTGGGTGAGGGGGCGTGCAATCTCGCTGAATCCCTTTACAAATCGACGATAATAGGTGGCAAGCCCCAAAAATGATCTGATCTCCGTCAGATTCCTTGGCCGTGGCCACTCCACTACGGCGCGTACCTTCTCCGGATCGGTGTGCACGCCTGCCTCGCTGACGCGATGCCCGAGGTACCCACCTCGCGTTGTGCGATGTAACACTTACGTGGCTTGAGCTTGAGATGAGCCGCTCGCAGTCGCTGGAACACCTCTCGAAGCCTGGACCAATGCTCAGACAAAGATCTACTGAACACTATCACATCGTCCAAGTAAATCAGGCACTGTTCCCATTGCAAGCCCCGCATCACCAACTCCATCAGCCGCTGGAACGTCGCGGGCGCATTGGTGAGTCCGAACGGGAGTACTCGAAACTCGAATAGCCCATCGGGTGGTGAATGCGGTTTTCGGCCGATCCTCCTCCGCCATCTCCACCTGCCAGTACCGGACGCGAGATCGAGGGTGGAAAAATATCGCGCTCCGGCGAGGCTGTCGAAGGTGTCGTCGATGCGGGGTATAGGGAAGGCATCGCCGAGCGTGACTGCATTTAGTTTACGGTAATCGACGCAGAACCGTGTTGACCCATCCTTTTTCGTTACTAGTACCACCGGGGCTGACCAGGGGCTCGCCGAGGGCTGAATTATGTTATCGCGAAGCATGTCCCAACTGCCTCTTTGATTTGGGCGCGTTCGGGTGCGCCCACTCGTACGCAGGGAGTTTGATGGGTCGGCTGCACCGGTGTCAATTTGGTGCTTAACAAGATCAGTCCGACCCCGTCCGAGTCGTGTTCACTGAAACGTCGGCATACTCCCGCAGTAACTCGCGCAGCCGATCGGCCCCTCCCTTAGGTAAATCCGCCATGGTACATGTACCGCGTCGAGCAGGGGAACGACCTCGGCTCGGGGAGTCGGGCCGACTCGCCAGGCCAGGTCCTGGTCACCCTCAGGACGCCCGGGGTCCTCAGCCCAGAGTGCGAACACCGAGTCGTTAGAGTGGCGTGCGTGCAGGGGGTGTACTGTGGCTATCGGGTGCGCCGTCGCAGTATCGCTGGGTATTGTGGGGTTAAACATCCGCATAAACAATCGGTCCCATCTGCGTTTACCAACGTGGCGGATCCCACAACCCCATACCGTTTGCCAACTCCGGGTGAGGAGTTAGCATTACCTCCCTGATGGTCGGAGCGCGGGTCGGTGGGGATGTTGCCACCGGCACCAGCATCTCGGTGAGCGGGCCGATGGTGACTGTCGTCGCCAGGATAGCGGCCACAGGTGCAAAGCGGCGGCGCGTTGGTTCTCGTCCAGGAACGGTATCCGCTCGCCGTTGCTCTCCATGGTGGCGCATCGCTGGCGGGGTTGCACGTTGAGTCCCAACCGTTCTAGGAGGTCGGTGCCTGCGATACACTCGTGACACAACGCACTCGACACGTAGAACTCCTGCGTGCACACCTGGCTGCCTATGCGGACCTCTAGGGTGGCTCTCCCAGCAGTCCATTCCGGCTCCGCTCGCAGTGTGCAGCGCGCGGTCCGGGGCCTGCAGGTGACGCACGTCGACCCCGATCGCGCTGCAGTGCGCTGCGCTCACGAGCGAGGCCACCGCCCCCGTGTCCAGCAGGATTCGGGTACGCACTCCGTTTACCTCCCTTCCACCAGCGACGTGGCCCCCGTGATCCCGCCACCAGCTCCCGCAGCCAGTCGCCAGGAGTCACCGTTTCTGTGGGCGTTGTTGCTGGAACCTGTGTGGAGATCACTCGCTCGCCATTATTCTCATTATCGTCTATTTGTATCGGGACCGCGTCGATTGCACCCTAGTTGGTCCGCTTTCTAGGGGCGTTGGAGTTTAACCCCGCGTCTGCCTAGCTCGGGTGATTTCAGGACAGTCTCTCACTAGATGCCCTCGGCGGTCGCACATATAACATGCCCGGGAGGGGGGCGGCTCCGTAGCGGTCCCTGTCCGCTCCTCTCCCTCCCCAGTACGCAGTTGTCCCACATCGGACTCTAATTGGGCTACTCTCCNGGCCAGCCCCCTACGGTCGAGCGTAGTTCCCCCATCTCAGACTGGAGGGTCTTCATATTTTTATTCGCTTCCTCGCGTACCTGGGTTACCCTCTCACCTACGTGGTTACCCTCTCCCTACTTGGGTTACCTTACCGTCCATTCGGTCTACTCGGCCAGCAATATCTCCCATGCCGGTCTGTAACCCAGCTACCCAACCCGGGTTGTCTCGCGGGTTTCTGGGCCTCTCTTGCCCGTCTCCCATGGGCTGGCGGGCTCATCCTCATCCTCCTCCTCGTCAGGGATCAGGCTCGCCACGGTGTACTCCTGTCCCGACCCTCGGAGCTGCGCGCGTTCGCTGGAGAGCTCCTCACACTCCAGCGCTTGCTCGACTAGGGTATCGAAAGGGAGGCCTGCGCTACTCTTTTTGGGCTGCCACCACGCGGTGCGAGCTAGGTACCTGAGTAGCTTGTCTGCAGCTAGCGCGTCAATGACCTCCTTCGAGAACTCTGGACGGGCGATCCGGTTAGTGATCGCACGTCCTCAGCGTAGTCTCGGAAGTCCTCGCCAGTTTGGCGTCGGCGCGCCTCTAAGGCGGTCTTCGCCCGTATCGCGTTGCGCGTGCCGAAACGCAGGTCTAATCTACGCATTAGTTCTTCTAGTTGGGTTTGCGCGCTTTCGGGTAGTGCCTCTACAAAGTCGGCTGCCCGCCCGTCTAAGTTTAACGTAAGATGTCGCAACGCCTGCGCGTCCGACCAGCCATTAAGCTCTTTAGCCCTATGATATTACGGGAAAACGCTTTCCATGTAGGGGTCCCCTGGCCGGTGAACACATGCCTTACCTTTGCGTGAGTAGCGCGCCACCTTCCCGTGAAGATGTGAGGGTTCGTCCCACTTCTGGCACCAAGTTGTTGGGCCGCTGGTCCCGGAGTCCTCCCTGCTCCGTGCCTATGGCAGGGGCTCCGCCGTGCGCCGACCCTCGCTGCTCTGCGAGCAGCTGCTGCCGTCGCTGGGCTCATCGCCCGACGGCTCCCTCCCTGGTCCGTCCCTCCGCGAGCTCGTGTGAGAGCATAGCTCGCCGCACGCCCTCGTTCACCTGCAGACGCTGCGTTGTCTCTCCACGGATCACGCGCTATTAAAACGGGGTCGGGGCGAACGGCGCTGCCCTCACACTGCGCGAGTCCGGCGGCGACAGACGGATCGGGACCTGCGGACGCACCGACCCTTCACCCACACTACGAGCGCACACACCTGCACACACGCGACACCCACTCGTGCGCCGCTCTACGCAGCGCTCACTCACGTGGTGAACCACAGTGTACACACGCGCACCACACGCTCACACTGCACGACAATATCACGCGAGACCACGCTTCGCTATTAATGATTTATTATCTGATACCTGGTAATTTAATGTTAAATCAGTGAGTCGACGAGGCTGGCCTACGCTGATACCTTTATACCTATTCCGATTCATCTGCTATGATTCTAATTCACCTACTTACTTCCTGCTGGATGCCCACGGCGGTTCGTTGATCCGTGCTCGCAGCGCACCTCGATGCGTCTCACGGACGATCGGTCGCTGGACTGGAGAGCGTCCTGTCGCCTGGCGCTGGAGAGAAGAGAGCTATTTTCCCTCTGCGCCCTCTATTTATCCTCCCTACCTCAAAGGGGATGCTGCGCTAAACAATGGGCTCGCGATCCTCTGGCACGCGCACGGCGGTTCTGGCGCTGTTGATATGCTAATCAGTGTGCTGCGTGCAAGGTGTAAATCCTACTTAATCCCTTACCCTCCCTAACAATGGGCCTGCGCGCTCAAGCGCAATTATCCAACCTCCATGACTATGCGCAACAGCCCTGTGACCCGCTATTCATGCTGTCCCGTGCCTCCCTGCTCGCCCGTCGACCGTGGGAGTGTGTGGGGGAGATGCGCTTCAACGCGGTGGCCGAATGCCCACGCCGCGACCACACCATATTAAGGCCGGCCGCAGCGCCGCGGTGCACGTAGCACGGGGAGGTCATCCAATCCCTGATCGCCGGAAACCGTGAGAATTAATCCGATAAGGTCTCTCGGATAAAAACCGGTCGGCCAGGCGACCTCCCTCGGAGCTCTATGGGGGGGGGGGAATGAGTGCGGGTGTGTTCATGTGAGGTGAGGTGAGGGGACGCGGGTCGGCTCCGTTGCTTGGTGGTGGCGAGGTCGGGGATTTGGTGCCTGCCGAACGGCTTCGTGGCGGCGGCATCACAACTGCACCGAGCTCTTTGGGTCTCCACCTTTTATAGGGATCGCCTCCGAGGGCTGGGGCGTGGGCAATAACTGATGCGGACGTCGGTGTGACCACCCGTGTATGTGAGTGCCGACAGTCCTGTGTTTGTTGTCCGCCGTTTCTCCCGTAATAACCCTACATATGTACGGCGCGAAAGAAGTCCAACAAAGTAAATACATCAATGGCAACATTGGTTTTGTCTCTTAACGTCTGAGCTCGCCGGCGTCACGAACCCACACCGACCGGCGTGGTGAAGTATGGTCAAAATAACCACCCCCCCCCCCCGCGAAACCGAACGGTGTGATGGTGAGGCCCTCACATCCTGCGGTGGAGTAACAAATAATACAACGAAAACACGCGTTTCTCTCGCACGTTTAACCAGGTGCATTTAAACGAATGAATCGGCAGGCAAAGGCGCAGCCCTGCAATTTCTCGCTCACGCCCCTGCTGGCGGAAGGGGCCTCTACAGAGCCCATGTAAACGGTACTTTGGCCTGCTCTTCTACACTGGTCAGACGTCTTGGCAGAGGTGGGATCAGACACGGTGTGGTCCAATTGCGAACGTCCTGCAAATGGGCTAAACGCGGTTGGATCCCATTCAGAGAAGAGAGACGGGACTGAGTCGAAGGGAAAGTAGCTGCATATGCTACGGGTCCCCGCACTTTCAAGGGCCCCGCGCTAAATGCTTTCAAGCTATCAATTCCGGTTCAGTGATTCTGCACTTGTTCTATTACTATAGTACTATACTGCCTTCAACTTTTATGCACGACTGGGTGTTTAAGGTGAGCGATTTGTCGTATTATCTGGCTGTAGAGCAAATGAAAAATACAATTACTTTACTCTGCAAGTTACAAATTTGTCTTTTAATATTTACGTGTTTTTTTATAGAGCTCCTTTATAACAAATGCCACAGGCCCCGCACTAGCACTGACTGTGAATCTATAAATGTTTGCATCATCAGAGAGCCGGACGCTTAAGTGGTTCGGAAATGTAACCGTTGGAATTTGAACACGGGGGGTGCATGGAATAGACGCCAGGTACACAGTTGGCAACACAGGATGAGCAGCGTGGGAAGTCTGCGAAAATCGAAGCACAAGTAGAATCAATTTGCGAGAGAAAGATAAAAAAANCCCGACCCTAAACGTGAGCAATGACAACTCGCTTAACTAAACGCACCGTGTTGTTTTTATTGCTTTGTTCAAATGTGTTTAGTTATAGATTTTTATTTTATTTTATTTCCACCCCCACCCCCACCCCTGTACGTGCGGACTAAAACATAATCATCGCCGCCTCTTTATTTGCCGTTGCTGGGAGGGTCGCGGCGTTGGGGATCTTGCAACAATTTGGCTTTACGAGGCCCGCTACAATTACCAGCGTAGGCGAAAGTGTGGCGCCCTTCTCAAATGTAAAAGGTTATTTGTGTTCGAGCTTTTTCCCCGCTATAATTGTCCTGCTGGTGGATGAAAGGCGGGGGGGGGGGGGGTTTGGATTTACGCCAATTAGCTCGGAAAACGCACGACAATTAGCGGTGTTTTCATGGGGAGAGTGGCGGCGGCGGCGGCGATGGTGGTAGCGAGATGAGGTGTTGGGGTGATGGAAGGCCTCACGCGAATGCCCCATTGTGACAGGATGCTGTATACCTACGGGCAGATTCTGTTTGGGGGGGGGGACGGGGGGGAAGGCATGGGCGGAGTTTGTGGGGAGGGCAACGTACCTTGGCCTACTCTTCCACATTGTCCACACATCTCGGAAGCTGTGGTAGGAGCCGCACTCTATCCCACGGCATGTGAACTGCCGATCGACTGGTTGTGGTCGAGCCTATTTATTTATACCGCTGGCTGGACAGAGGCGTCGGGGTGGGGGTAGGGGTGGGGGGTTGGGAGAGGGGTGGGGGCGGAGGGATTTAAGAAACTTGCCGCCCCATTGTTTCAACTAACCGATGGCCTCTGGATTGCAAGTCCAGTGTGTTCACCACTACACTACTGTGGCAGCATCCCGTAGGACAGTGAGTGGTTCTTAATCTTGTGCCGCTTTTGTTCTCAATCGTAAAAAAAATGTGAATAAATACATAGGGGTTTGATGAAACACAGTAGTTGTGCTTGCTTCATTTGTGTTTTCGATGATTCACCTTCGAGATAAATATCTGCCCATGTGTCGCACCCCCAGAAAGGGCATCTTGCACCCTCAGTGGGTGCGTGCACCCAAGGTTAAGAACCACTGCCGTAGAATATAGTATACATGAAGTATTGAACCGGTACTTTGTATGGACCGATTATGTATCCTCCACATATGTACCTACATTCAAAATTTGAAGTTAATTGAACAAATCCATGAGGAGCGAGAGCGCAAAAAATGTTCACGAACATTTATTGGGTTGCTTAACCGAAGCTTTTGGCCAAAGATAGCAACACCCCACCTACCCTCTTCCTTGTGATTCCATTAGATAGCACGTCAAGTTTGGTGGCTCTAGGATTAAGCGTGTGGATTTGTATAGCCGGACAAATAAACAAACTATCTGAATTATAGTATCATAGAATACAATATTTGCGTAAATAAATTGACCACATTTAAGAATCCTTAATGTCCGAAGCCAATCGGAGGTGCGGGGAGGGGGGGGGACAACGAACTCAACACAAAAAGCAGTCCTCGAGAAATGAGCTTACAATGTTTATTTTCAAGTGCGTAAATGATACATTGAATGGATTGTCTTGCTCCTCTGCTATGATGCCGATCAGCTTCTGGGCCGTGCTTACACACGTGTCACACAGCAGCAGCCACCTTCTTAAACTCCATCTTTGCCCAGTGAGCCGTGATGACAATGCATTTCCTCGCGAGGTGTATGACCATTTTTCTTGGTTCTTTCGGTAAAGTCACGTAGAAGGAAGTAATAAATAATAAAAATGAACATAATAAAATTATTATGTTTTATTAAATAAAAAAAATATAATAAAATTATATGTAAAGTCACGTAGAAGGGAAGTAATAAAAAATAAAAATAAACATAATAAAATTATTATGTTTTATTAAAAAAAAAAATAAAAATAAANCATAATAAAATTATTATGTTTTATTCTTATTATTTTATTACTTCCCTTTTACGTGACTTTACCGAAAGAACCTAGAAGATGAATCCCTGCAGTCACGAAAGCTTTAAATCGAAATGTACGACCATTGTCACACCTCGTGTATTGCGGTAGACCTTCAGAATATGAATCTTTATTTGGCCTGCAGGAGGAATCCGATGAGCTATGAAGCTAATTTTTCACAGATGCCCAGTAGAGTTCACAGATGCCCATTGCAGCTGATCTTCCACGAAGCTCATTGGGTCCACCTTAAACCACATTCACCGCACACACCATGGCAGATACGGGCGACCTGATGCACACATTGAAAATTCAAAATTCTCTGGCAGTGTGCGCCTGTGGCCATCCAGAACAGACCGTACAACGTGTAACGTCGCAATGGCCGATCCACACATACGAAGGAGACGTCACGAAGATACACTCCGCTATTCCTGACGCGGCTGTCTGGCTTCACCTCCTGAATGTGAAATTGTAGCTGTTGCTCCGCATCTACATCAGCAGCCGTACGAAAGAGGAAGAAGATTGCAACTGTTGCACATTTCCACCTAAACCGGCACCGCTGGACCCGTACAAGAAGCCCACGGTGTGAGAGGCAAGGGAGCGAAAATAATCATAATACCTTGCTGATCTCATCAAGAAACATGAACCATCATGCGAACTCCGGTCATCCTCGCAGTGGCTTTTGGCTGGCCATCGGACAAAGACGGCGGTCACCGCATCGCGTGCTTTCAGATGCGTTCCTGCGGCCGTCTGGAACGCTCTTCTTTCCAATGTTAGGAAGCCACTGGAGGCTTATGCACTTTGAAATAATCGAGATCGAAAACTAATTTCTTAAAACTACCTTTTGTGTTTAGTTTATTGTTCTTCCCACGCACGGTTGGCTACGTACGGTGCGAAAGAAGTTCCACATCCACATACGTAGTACAAAATTTGCCGGCTTTTCTGACGGAAGATCTTCTTTAAAGAACAAAGGCGAGACGAGGCCGCGTTAGTTTTGCCCGAGGAATACGCAGACGTCCGACGGGAGAATGCGCGTGCAGGCTCCGCACACTGGCGGCAGACGGCTCTGCGCGGGAACACACACTCAATCACCGTACGCCGATTTGTTTTTGTTTTGAAGCTTGTTCCTGAAAGCAATCTGTCTCTGCGGTGGCTGGAGCCAGCTGAGGAAGCGGAAGCAGGGGGGGGGGGACGGACACCACATTGCATTTATAGCCGCATGCGTTTGCGTGGACATAATCAGAATATTTATTTATACTGGAAGAATCCGATTAGCTATAAAGCTCTTTTTCACAGATGTCCTGTAAAGGGCCCGGCCAGAACGTTACAACAACGAACAATACAAGAACACAATAGTGGCGCAAAATATAGGAAAGGTAATGATTTGTTTTATATATGTACAATTAAAACTAAAATACGTTTTTTTATCTTGCCAGGTAAGGCCCACTGAGCAATTAGCCTTTTTTTACAGAAGCGACCTGGCTTTCACAAATGACAGCTCAATGGAAGTGGCTTTTATCGCCTGTGCGTGGGACACCGCCACTCGCGCTGTGATTTGATTTCCTTTTTTTCCCCTTTCGAGGCCACGCGAGAATGTCAAAGGGGGACAGATAATAAATAAACGAAACGGCTGCACCCGCGTGAACCCACCGCCAATGTGAAATCCAGGTGACGTGTTCTGTTCACACGCCGTACCCTGAGCGCGGGCCAGGGGCCACGTGCTGATAGCCCAAGGGTTGTTATGGGTTATGGGCCACAGACCAGAATACTAGAAACGAACTGCGAACAAACATTTCCACCTATATATTTACCAGGTCTCTGACCGGCGCTCCCCACATCGTGGGTAGACACCTGCACCGCACTTCGCACCGTGTGTCGATTATCGCCAGCGGATCTTTTTTGGCTCGTGCACGATTTTTTTTGGGGGGGGGGGCGGGACTTTGGCCACAGTTACGCCACAAAGTTCAGAGCGAGCTGACACGGAGTGGCGTGAAGGAAGCGCGGCGAACCGCGTGGCACGGCAGCCAAAATGTTTAGAAAATATTCGGCAGCAGTAGCAGACAATAACAATGTATGCAGACGAGTCTCCACCAAGTGTCTGGATGGTCGGCAGGGTTTTCTTGTTTTGACCAGTTTAAGGATTGTCTCAATGACACACGCATTGCGCTGTGCACACAGCCACCTGGGTTCGATTCCCAGCTATGGCTAATGTGAGTGGGCAGTGAAATATGAACCGGTCCTGGGCCTGACCCACATGGTAAAACAAAAAAATCTGCAATGTGGCAACTTGGCAGCATCTTCCTGAGCATCCTGGACATCTGTGAAATAAAGAGCTTCATAGCTCATCGGATTCCTCCAGCATAAATACAGATTCTGAATGGGAGTCACGTGACTCGGCGAGGCTTTGTGGGCAAACAACAAGAAGAGAGAGAGGTGGAATAGAGGCATTGCAAAAATATGTGGACCTTTCGATTTAAAGCTTTCGTGACTGCAGGGATCATCTTCTTGTTCTTTCGGTAAAGTCACGTAGAAGGGAAGTAATAAATAATAAAAATAAAACATAATAAAATAATTCTAGATTTCGATGTAAAGCTTTCGTGACTGCAGGGATTCATCTTCTTGGTTCTTTCGGTAAAGTCACGTAGAAGGGAAATAATAAAATAAAATTTTATTTAATTATGCAGATTTTTCTTTTCTTAAAACGTAGAAGGGAAGTAATAAAATAATAAAATAAAACATAATAAAATAATTCTCACGACGTTTCGATTTAAAGCTTTCGTGACTGCAGGTTCATCTTTTGGTTCTTAAAGTGTAGAAGGGAATAATAAAAATAAAACATAATAAATAATTCTCACGACGTTTCGGCCACAACGCAAGCAGCCGTCCTCAGGTGAAGAACATGTCTGTCTCCCATTCAGAATCTGTCTGTCTTCTCGACAGACTGTTCTTCACCTGAGGACGGCTGCTTGCGGTGTGGCCGAAACGTCGTGAGAATTATTTTATTATGTTTTATTTTTATTATTTTATTACTTCCCTTCTACGTGACTTTACCGAAAGAACCAAGAAGATGAATATGTGGACCATTGTGTCAAAACAGAGTGTTATAATAGGGTTTTTACCCTTTTTTCTGGCAACAAAACTAAAGCCTTTTAACAAGGATTCATGTCTGCATTAACCACAATACTTGCAGTCAAAATGCAAACAAAAAACATACTATGATAATCTATGCATTGTCCTTGAAACTGATTGATCCACGCCAAGGACGGCTTTCTTTTGAGCCTCGGCCAAATTGGTGCTCGACCATTTTGACTGAAATTATTGTGGTTAATGCAGACATGAATCCTCGTTAAAAGGTTTCAGTTTTGTTGCCAGAAAAAAGGGGAAAACCCTATTATTATATTTTGGTACTGGCAAAGGAGGTCTAATGATGATGAAACAGAATGTTACAATGTCGCGTACACGACAGAGACAAACATATCTCAAACACAAACATATGCTCGCTAATTTGGAGGAACAGTACATGAAGCTATAAACACTGCCACCAACATAAGCATTAATATTGCATGTAAACATTATGCTCATTATTATTTATTAATACTATGCTTGTTTGATCAGGAAAATCTCAGCTCATTTTCAGGAGCGTTTTGCCAAGTTTTTGAAGTTGCGGGTGACGTTGCCATACCCAGGAGTGTAATCCCAATTGATTTCCAGGTTGGTTCAGATGTCTCGTGATCTCCAAGTGATCTCCAGGGTGGTCCAGATGTCTTGTGATCTCTAATTATTCTACAGGTTGGTCCAGATGTCTTGTGATCTCCAATTAATATCCAGAGTGGTCCAGATGTCTTGTGATCTCCAAGTGATCTCCAGGGTGGTCCAGGTGTCTTGTGATCTCCAAATAATATACAGAGTGGTCCAGATGTCTTGTGATCTCCAATTAATCTGCAGGTTGGTCCAATGTCTTGTGATCTCCAATTAATATCCAGAGTGGTCCAGATGTCTTGTGATCTCCAATTATTCTACAGGGTGGTCCAGATGTCTCGTGATCTCCAAGTGATCTCCAGGGTGGTCCAGATGTCTTGTGATCTGCAATTGATGTACAAGGTGGTCCAGATGTCTTGTGATCTCCAATTCATCTGCAGGGTGGTCCAGATGTCTTGTGATCTGCAATTGATGTACAAGGTGGTCCAGATGTCTTGTGACCCCGTTTAATTTATCGAAAGCTTTATATTTTTTAAGGTAAGGTTTATTTAAAGCAGACACGAATATGCCAAGGAACAAAAATGTTCAGGGTCATTTATTTGGGGTCAAAATAAATTCCACCCTAGGATCCGAATGCGCAATCCATGAAAAGCAGCAAACAAAAACAGAACCAGAGGCAACCGACCGAACTAAAGAGGGAAGGCCACTTTAAAGAGATTGGGGTTTGCAAAGCAAACTTAAATAATCTCCCAACTCTGATTGCCTGACTTCAAGTGGCAAGGCGTTTCACAGCTTGTGGTGGCCACGCGCACAAAAGCACCGCTCACCAAAAGAGCACAACCTGTAGACTTGGGAGTGCTGAGCAGTTAGAGATTAGAAGGTCTTCAGGACCTTGATTGAATAAATAATGGTATTAGTTACTGCAAATAATGTGGGGTGGTGAGCCCCTTTCAAAGCCTCATAGGGTAAAAGCAGTATCTTAAAATCCACTCGGAATTTGACGGTAGCCCATGAAGAGATAAGAGGACCCCTGGGTTATGTGCTCACGGAATGGTGTACGTGGTGTGATCACTCTAGCAGCTGCATTCTGAACAAGCTGCAGTCTGCCCAGCACTTTACTCGGTATCCCAACCAGTAAGGCGTTACAATTGTCGAGTTGGAAAACACAAGAGCATGGACCAGTCTCTCTAAGTCAGCAGATGACAGGAAGCGATGCATTCTGGCAATATTTCTTCTGTGGAAAAAGGACATTTTAACCACCTTAGATATATGTGCCTCAAAGGATAACGACTGGTCAAATTGAACCCCGAGGTTTTGACCTCCCGTGTGGGACTGCCATCGTCACCATGAATCAACGAACGAGGCGAAACAATTTTAGAAAGATGCAGAGGGGAGCCGATTAATATGGCTTCGGTCTTATCGGCATTTAGTAGCGAAAAGTTTTGGCGCAGCCATGAATTCTAGGCCACCCCTGTACAAACTCCACATACACAAGGTGGCCTAGTCGGGAATCAATCCCTATTTGCAGCAAGGCACACGTCTTTAGAATCAGAATATGTATTTGTACGAGAGGAATCCGATGAGCTATAAAGCTTTTCTCACAGATATCCAGTAGGTGCAGCACTCGGTTGCCCGTTGACATGTACACATTTGGGAGTTGTTCCTGATTGTAAAAATGCTGGCTGGTAATTTCATTGTTTATCTTTCCCCCAGTAAAAAAAGAAGATAACCCAACGTGTTCATAATAGATGTTTTAAATATGTGTCGTTAAACCCGCCACCACCCGACACAGCCAATTAGTAAGGTTTGTCACGTAAACAGAACATGCCAATTCGGCACTAGTACAGCACACCGGTGTGTTGGAGAGCAAAGCCACCACATTTACAATCTGAGTACGACGTTTCGCCAGTAATTACAACCGGCATCATCAGGCGGACAGCAGCCAGATTTGTGGAGAAATTCTCCTGTAGATGTGATGACGTCACTTGTGAGCCGTTCACGTGTGAAGGGGGGGGGGGATTAATTAATACAAATAAATTAGAATGGGTATCTATAACCGGTTGCGATATTCATATGGTAATCAACGTACATTATGTATGTACAGTATGCATGCACGTTGCTCTTGTACATCATGTCGTTTGCGTGCAATACAATCGCAGTTACTGTTATTGTCTGCGTACAAGGTAATCCCTATTGACGTATGGTGACCTTTATAGGCATGCATTTAAAACACATTCCTGCGGAGGGAGCTGGTAGGAACGTTGGGTTGCTCGGTCAATGGCCTGCAGGGTCAACGGCGGCGTGGTGTATTCCGCAAATATGGCCGACTGTGAGGGCGGCACAAGCTGGCGTGAGTAGGTTAAACGTTGAGTTTTATAAGGGCACCATGGGTGACCAGCCCCTCCCCACCCAGCCCCACCCTCCTACCCCCACCCAGCCCTCCTCTCCACCCAGCCCTCCCACCCTCTCCACCCAGCCCTCCCCACCCTCCCCAACCAGCCCAACCGTCCCCAACCAGCCCAACCGTCCCCACCAGCTCCTCCCTGCACGACGGACACAATAATCCCCTGTGTGCTGGTGTAACCAGGAGGTTCCTACCAGTATAAATGTATTATTTGATGATTCGCTTCCAAGCAGCTTTCCGAAGCCTGCAGTTCACCCAACGTGTTAACCCGGCCCCGCCCGCCAGTTATTGGCCTCGAGCTCGGCGTGTGAGCTCCAGGTGAGAACGTCGTCCATCACGTTCCGTTCACTTGATTGGAATTGTACAAATATTTATACAGCGCACCTGCGCCCGTGTGGGATCGCACGCCCCGCCGCACCGAGGAGGCGTTTGATGGTTGGGAAATTCCATCAATCAATCAAAGAAGGGGGGGAGCTAATCTCACGAATACCCCAGCGTCCAAAGTTTAAAAGAAAAAACAAACTTACAGCGTTATCTGTTTAGGCCGGCGTGCAACAGATTATGCTTTACTTCGCGTTTGCAAAATGTGTGTTTGTAGATTTTTGCTCATTATTGCGCTGTGTTATTGTTTTTAATTGCATCGTTTTAAAAGGTTGACTAGAGGATAATCAGTTCGTTAGAGTGGTCTTGTTTTCTTTTCTTTAAGAAAGGCGCCTTTAAATAAGCTCCGAATGATTGATGGTGGCTTCTTGAGTTCAACTCTCTGCCAACTAGTGACAATATATACAGCAGTGGTAGTGTCACCATTTTATTACTATCGCGACAATGCGACCCATTACGCTTCACTGCTTACATTAGGCATTGCCCACATTTTTTTTGTCAATGCTCTTTAGATAGCTTAAAATCTGATTCCAACGAGATAGTGCAAACAAATTAAACCGGTTTTCAGTGATCATTCCCCACGTGGAATATTGGTTTTGCTTCTACTGACATCAGCACTGCCACATACAGCACATTTGAATAATACCCCGGTGGCAAGATGTTAACTACCTCGCCAAGGACACAGAAAGTCGCTGGTTTTGATGGGATGTTGGCTTTCAACAACAAGGCAACTCCTATGACTAATTGGGAATGGGACGCAAGCGTAGGATTGATCACCCTGTCGCTGGCCGCCTTTGGGGAGGGTGTATCGTGTGAAAGGCCGAAACACCCTAGGAACCAAAGGTACACTACTGACGATGCGCTCCCCAAATTTCACCAGGCTCACTGTTCATGAACTCTTGGAAGTGCTTGCACAAAGGATAGTAACATCTCATCCTGTGTTCTTGGAATCTGTATATTTGGAGTTTGCGTGTCTCTCTCCCCGTGGTCGCGTGGATTTTTCTCCGGGTCCTCCGTTTTCTTTTTCCCTCCACATTTAGAATCAAGCGTGTAGATTTGACTGCGATACATTTCCAAAACGATAAGCCACTTGGCTGAGCTATCATTTGTGACCAGGTCCCTTCTAATTAAGAAGCTAAGACCTCAGTGGGCTTTCCTGGTGAAATATATATATANTTTTAGTTTAATACGAATATATTTAGAGTAATCTGCTTGCCGTTCTTATACTTTGCACTGCTATCGTGCTGTTGTATTGTTTGTTGTTGTAATGTTTGACCCGATTATAAAACACATTTAAAAAAAAATATCCTATTGATTGTTACGTATTCAATCCTTTACATCCATGTATTATTTCCCCATATTTGTTGCGTATTCGGGTATAACAAACAATAACTGGTAGGAACCTCCTGGTTACACCAGCCCACAGGGGATTATTGTGTCCGTCCGTCGTGTAGGGAGGGGCTGTGTGGGGAGGGAGGGGCTGGGTGGATGGGAGGGTGGGGCTGGGTGGGACTGGGTGGGGAGGGTGGGGAGGGCTGGGTGGGGAGGGCTGGGTGGGAGGGTGGGGCTGGGTGGGGGTGGGAGGGTGGGGCTGGGTGGGGAGCAGCTGGTCACCCGTGGTGCCCTTATAAAACGCAACGTTTAACCTACTCACGCCGGCTTGTGCCCGCCCTCACAGTCGGGCATATTTGCGGAATACACCACGCCGCCGTTGACCCTGGCCATTGACCGAGCAACCCACGTTCCTACCAGCTCCCTCCGTAGGAATGTGTTTTCTGGAAAGCACTCTGCGTCAATTATCTGCCTGTGCATGCGTGTGCCCGTCTATCCATTGAATGTGTCACATTTGCCAATCGTGCCATTCAGCATCATCATCATCACGGGCCGTTGGCAGATAGCCCGTAGTAGGTATCCACTGCACATTTCGTCACTTGCTTCCACTTTCCTCTGTCTTGTGGTGCCAACACGGCTCAAGTAGTGACCGCATCTTGTCTGGCACCAATCTCTTAGGTCGTCGACATCACTACCCTTGTTAGGACTTTCCTTTCTTTTCTGTCTCGTTGTATTTTTACCGAACAACACCACACTTTGAAATGGTCCTGCTCGTTGTCCATCCCGCATACTGTATGTGTCCAAGTAGTGCCAGTTTCCTTCTCATCACTGCCTGCATCACCAGGTTGTCTTTTCTTCCATGTGCAATTATTACATACTCGTTCATAAAGCCGGTCTTCGGCAGGCAAAAGTTTTCAATAAAATATAATAATTAGCAGATTTTTTTTTAAATTGTATTTACGATCAGACATGAACAACTACTCCAATTTTTTTTATTTTTCAGCAAAAAACACAAAAGTTGTTGATGACTTGATTCAATTTCTTCAATTTAAAGACGTACCCATGAGAAACCGATCAATTAAATATTCCGTTCTTTTTTATTAGAAAGAACAAAACATCATTAACTTAATAGTCTATGAGGGGACGCTCCCGATATTTGACCGTTTTCGAAATATTCAGATTTGAACATCATGAAATGCGATTTTTTTTATCTTCAAACCCGATTGAATCCGAAATACCTCAAAAAAGTAAAGAGAAGAACAATGGTTCTCACGTGAATCTCCTTTGCTGTGTAACGCTCTATCAAACGAAAATAAACTCCGCAATGTTATATTTTGAACGGTTTTTGAATGACACCGCGCACAAACATGTTTATGGGGTACTTAAAAACGAGATTTCGGGGCCTTAAAATGAAAAATTCATGATTTTTTCCCCGTGTGTGTCCTAAAATTAATATGTGTACCAAATTTCAGCCTTGTATCTTGTCGGGAAGTACCCTGGAGGTGTTTGAGACATCGGATCAAGGTTTTTATTTATAAATATTTACCTTATCTCCTTGCCAGCATAGAGCAGTCATTCAAAAAAATGTCTCCCAAACTCATCCGACAGCAACCAAGCTGCCCCCCGCCTCTACCTCCACCCCTACCCTCTCCTCCAATTGTTGCTTACACATTCACGTACTCTGCAAGCCCGCGGCGTTGTTTAACGGCTCACTTTGTTTCGTTTCTTTCGTACGACGCGACAACGAACAGCATCCGCAGATGCACGAAGCGAATCGCCCGATGCCGATTAAAAAATAAAACACCGCCCCCCCCCCCGTCAATCTCAGCGACGTTGACCTTTGGACCGCAATCATGGGCGAACTCTAGCCGAGGCACTTTGCCAGTCCGATCCCACACCGCCACCACCACCACCACCACGGTGCAACTTGGCGTTTACTGAACCAGCAGACGGACCGACTCGAGCTGCGGCTGGCCGAGTTCCTCCGGAAGATTGGAAGTCCAGCCTTGCTCAATCACTGGTAGGGAATTGTTGCTATTATTATTATTGTTATAAATTATGATGATAAAAAAACTAATTATATGGCGATGCTTGCGTTGGCTGCGAGCAAGTATTGTTTCGTATTTTTTTTTTTTTTTTTTTTTTATTTTTTTTTTTTTTTTTTTTTTTTTTTTTTTTTTTTTTACTTCGTATAATCGAGCTGACATCAACAACTGTTGAGACAATTAATTCTAAAAAAAAAAAATTAATTAGAAAATTAAATAAAATAAATATTGCTGATAAAAAAACTAATACATGGCGATGCTTGCGTTGCATGCGAGGCCAAAATATTTATCCTTTATATTAATTCCTGATGGATTTAGTGAATTGTTTTACTTATATTTTGATACACGAGAGCATTAAACACATTGGGTCAAATAATCCCCCTCATTCGACACCCAATCATCATCCCAACTAGATTTGAAGTTTTCGTGACTGCAAGGATCTATACTCTTTGGTTTTTTCGGTAAAGTCACGTAGGTAAGAACCAAAGAGTATTATCCCACCTACTCCTCCTGGCTTTGACATTCTTCGAAGGCACCAGGCGATGTGTACCCATCAGCCCGCACCAGAACCGTCAACGGGCTGATGCGCGTGTCTCCTCCCTGGGAACGATTGTTTACGGGCTTTTTATAAACTAAAATTATTATTATTTCACGCGAATTGTTCATCACTGCTTGCTTAGCATTGACAACGCGGCCGTTGTCCGGGGTTGCTCTCTGCGTTGTTGAAGCATTTCAATTATTCAAGCAGTTGAATTCAACTCATCAAGTTGCCAGAAGCAGTAACAGCAGCAGCGGTACCCCGGCGAACGCTTGAGAGATGATGATGATTATTTTTTAAATCCTTTATATTAAGTTCACTTGCTTGCTTGCTTGCGTGCTTATGACCGTGCAAATCTTTCGGTCGTTTTTTAACCCACTTCCCGTGATCCAATCGAGCTGACATTTTGCACACAGACTCGTTGTGCGTGACAATTTATTTTCGTTAAATTTTTTATCCAAAATTTGCCACTTTTTAGGAAAAATAAATTTCACTAACACAATCATATATTTTTCCTAAACACAGAAAATTATTCAAGAAAACAACAAAAATGTACAATATAAACAATCATACAAAAACTGAAAACCTTATATACGACTTTCCTTCTATTTAATTTAAAATACCAATGTGATAAAAATGAAACTCTTACTCAAGAAAAACAGAAATGAATAATAAAATTAAACCGATGCCACGCATATAAAGGATTTATAGTGAAAAACTTTGTTTTTACGGGTTAATTTTTATCAGTCGGAGTAGTAATATTATAACGGTTGTTTAATGTTTATAAACCTCGCGACTCATTCTCCGCAGAGGTTTCCTGCCAAGTTGTCGCGTGAGGGAAGCGATGCTTTGCCGCGATGAAGATTTACATTCGGTCGTCGATTGTAATCCTCTTACTCTTAGGGTTTTTCGGTAAAGTCACGTAGGTAAAAATAAATAAAAATATAATAGAAATATTAATAGAAATAAAATAATAAATCTCGACGTTTCGGAGGCAACACAAGTCTCCGTCATCAGGTGATCACAGCTGAATTTACTGTATTAAGTGAAGGGGAAAAAAAACAAGAGGAAAAAAATCCTCTTGTTTGCGCGATTATCCGGCTGCCTCCAACTTTAGCCAGGGCCCGATCCGGCAAAACCGCTCCAAAGGCTGTCACCAATCCGGCGACATGGCAGCGTCACGTGCGTGTGACAGAACAAATGAGCAGCGCTTGATTTTGAGTGTTCTAATATTATGTACGGTACATTATTATACACTACACACGTACAACTTGAACAATGAAAATGCTGCACGTATACGCATCGCCCCGGGCAGAGACTTGGAGATTGGAGCGTTACAGTGAAAACTGTAACTTTTTAAAGTATGATATTAATTTTTCTTCATTTTTTCTTCATTTATGCCAATTTAATATCGCGAACGAATTTAAAACACACAAAAAAACATTACGCAACACCTAAAAACACAATCTCATTCAATAATATGCAAAAAAATCAGCTGTATTCACGTAGCATTGGTGATCTGTGCCGAGCGCCTGACACTCTGTACGCTGTGCTTAACAATGGGTGGATATTCAGTCAATAAATAACAAAATCCATGAAAGACAATTTACACAAAATGTAACGTATATAGATAAATGTTTATTAAATAAATTCAATACAATCTTAATTATGTTTCGTATTTTTCAATAAATTGATTTTGTATTAACCCAGCATGACGGGCAATTACACTTGATATATATTATACAATACAACGTTATTGGGTGACATGACCTCTAGTTGTTATTACACTGCATTACTATTAAGACGATGGGAAATTACGATTTAGTGGTTCTTGACTTAAAGCTTTCGTGACTGCAGGAATTCATATTCTTTGGGTCTTTGGGTCTTTCGGTCACATACATAGCAAATTAATACAAATAAAAGAAACCAAAAACTACAACGTTTCGATAACAACACAAGTGATCGTCATGAGGAGGAAAAAAAATAGCTCTTTTTCCTATCTACGTGACTTTACCGAAAGACCCAAAGAACATTATTTAGTGATTGTCCGACGTTTTTTTATTCCGACTGTAATGATCGATTATTATAGATTACTTTAAGTGAAGGCCATAGCCATGGAGTCAACATTGGGGGGGGGNACCAAATCTTCCAGGGGGTGTGGGGGTCACCCCCAGAAAAAAGAAATAAATTTGAAAACGAATTTCCTGCTTAAAATATTTTAAAAAATTCACTAATACATAGGATGGACTTTTTATTACTTTTAACAATAATTTCTAATAGTGTATTGTATTACATTGCTGTTTTTCTTTTTTACTATTTCTTGTTTCATTGTATGTAATGGCAGAGATTAGGGATTCATAAAGTACATCCATAACCACAATCAAATTAACATAAATCTATTTTATAGCAATATATTGGGGGGGGGGGGACATTTTGAGCATATTTGAATATTGGGGAGGATGTCCCCCGCCCAATATGTATTATATTGGGCACGACACAGCAATTCTCCTGCTGTGTTTGTCTCACCTGATGACGGTTGCTTGTGTTGCGATCGAAACGTCGTACTCTATTATTTTTTATATCTACGTGATTTTACTCATCGACATGTAAATTTTTTCCCTACCCCCTCCCTCTCTCTGCCTCCGCCCCCTCTGTCTATTTAAGGCCACCCCACAGAGACGATCACCCCTCTCTGCTGTACCTGTGTTGCTCTCTCTATGTATCTTGGTGATATCTGTCTGCTTATATGTCTGTCTATAGTTTTCTGGTTAGATTTTATGTCGCTATTTCACTATACCTGATGATTGCTTGTGTTGCAATCGAAACGTCGTGATTTAATTTATTATTTTATCTTTATACGTGACTTTACCGAAAGAACCAAAGAATAATTCCTGCAGTCACGAAAGCTCCAAAATTAAGATTTTTACAAAACTAACATCTCCCGCAGGAAGTTACGTGGCGTTATTCCTGGACAGACGATTGTGTTTGACGGTAAACCCAGTAGCATTGTAACTATAATCACGAGCCTTCTAAAAGATAATGGATTATACGAGACGGCATGAAATGTTATTTTACTGTTGTTTATTTTACCAGGATAAGGCCCACTAGGAATATCTATATATTTTGGTTATTTCGGTAAAGTCACGTAGATAGAAAATATAAAATAAAATAATAAAAATAAAGTGAATAACAAGTAAACCCGTAAAAACAAAGTTTTTCACTATAAATCCTTTATATGCGTGGCATCGGGGCGGCTCGAGTCCTCTGGCTTGAGATGGCTGCCACCTATGGGTCAGATGATTGTCTGCCACCATTAAGCAATTGGTAATTTAATATTAAAAAAATTCCCTAAACAGTGTCAAATTTTGGAAAAAAATGTCACGAAAATGTATTGTCACGCACAACGAGTCTGTGTGCAAAATGTCAGCTCGATTGGATCATGGGAAGTGGGTTAAAAAACGACCGAAAATTTGCACGGTCCTAAGCAAGCAAGCAAACTTAATATAAAGGATTTAATAAGTATAACCCGTAAAAACAAAGTTTTTCACTCTAAATCCTTTATATGCGTGGCGGCTAGATTCCTCTCGTCCTCTGGCTTGAGATGGCTGCCACCTATGGGTCAGATGATTGTCTGCAGTATTAAACAATTGGTAATTAAATATTTAATTTGTTTTCCCTAAACAGTGTAAAATTTGAATTTTTTTCACGAACATTAATTGTCTCGCACAACGAGTCTGTGTGCAAAATGTCAGCTCGATTGGATAACGGGAAGTAGGTTAAAAAACGACCGAAAGGTTTGCACGGTCATAAGCAAGCAAGCAAGCACGCAAGCAAGCGAACTTAATATAAAGGATTTAAAAATATCGCGACGTTTCGATCGCAACACTAGTGGTCGTCATCATTTTACTGTTATCTTTTCCATCGACGTGACTTTACCGAAAAAACCATAGAATATGAATGCATGCATTCACGAAAGTTTTAAGTAAAGGTTTATCTGTAAAGCGCTTCTGTTTCAGGAGCGGCCCGGTCGCACGCACATTCATTAAACCTCCTGTAGTGCTCAGCGTGGTCTAGTCTGGTCCAGTGGGGTTCTTCACCCTTTAATGCAACCTTGCACCCTTTGGTTTTCAATGGTAAATAAAATTTAAAACATTAATAAATACATAGAGGTTTTATGAAACAAAGTAAGTTGCAACTTACGTGCCCGTGTTTAATGAGAATTTTGATGATTTACCTTCTTAAAAAAATGGCCATGTCTCGCAACCCCCCCAGAAAGTTTCAGTTTTCAGTTTCAGTTATTGGTATAGCGCTGTGAGCCATTCGGCTCTTGAATCGGGTGCAACCGCAACAAATAAAAACAAAAACATGAACAAGAAAACATCCTAAAGTGACTATGCGACTAAGTGCAAACAGAAAATCCAGGAAAAAAAAACTGCAAAAAGTGCATCTCGCACTCCGGGTTAAGAACCCCACTGGACTGGTCTATAGACCCGCCCTGACCCCATGACCGACATGGCATGGGGGAGGTCTTCACGAATCCATAAAGCAGGAAATTGACGAGGGGCCTAAAAATGAGATTGATTTTCATCACCCAATGTTAAATGCTGTTGGATATAATTTGGGATGAGTTTATGATTTACATTTTAGTCTTCTGACGATTTTCAGCCCAATTTCAGATTTTAATTTGTGTGTTTGCATTTAAAATTTGGCAAAATGTCGACACATTGCATTGCTTGTGCACCAGATTCAACCACCAACAAATACGTAACCCCTAAATTCGTGCTTTGCAAGATATTTTTTGGGAACAATTGACCGCTTGGCAATTCTATTCTCTATTTTTGTGTTCTTTTTTATTTTCACTTTTAGCATAACCGACGTCATAAAACTGCACGCTTCTCAACCAGACGCGTTCCTCTCGCGCCGTCGCGATGTTAACGTCTGCTTGCTGCCCCTCTTTCCCGCTCTCGAGGCAGAAACTCCCAACGTCGGAAAAGATGACTCCAGACGGCCGCGCGGATGCGGCGCCGATCACGTTCGACAAACGCAACAGCGGCGACGTCTGCATTTTCCAAGAGGACTTTCTCCCCAAAGTGATGCCCCCCGTGCTCATCCTCGAGTTCGTCTTCGGATTGTTGGGCAACCTGTTCACCATCTGGATCACCTGGTGGCACATTAAGGTGTGGAGCGGCTTCACCGTCTACCTCTTCAACCTGGCCATTGCCGACTTGCTCTTCGTCTTCCAGCTGCCCATGAGGATCGCCTACCACTTGAACTTCAACGACTGGCACCTGGGGGAGTTCATTTGCGACTTGATGGCGGTCTTGTTCTACACCAACATGTACGGCAGCATCTACTTCCTCACCTGCATCAGCGTGGAGAGGTGGCAGGCGATCGGCAAGCCCTTGCGCTCACTCCGGCAAAGTTCGGTGAGGCGTGCCAAGATCATAAGCCTGGCAATGTGGGCCTTGGCGATTATACCCCAGATAGGCATGCCCTTGATTTTCAACCTCACCTACAACCAGAGCAACACCACAAAGTGCCTGAGCTTCAACCAATTGGGCGTCATGCATACTTTCCGGATTTGGAATACCGTGGAGGTCTTCATCGGATTCCTCATCCCGTTCCTAATCATGGTCGTCGTCCAAGTCAAGATGGCTCGCATACTGCTCTGCCAGAGCACCAACCCGATGCTCGTGCGAACGCGAAAGAGGGCTGCCTGCTTCATCATCGTCATCCTCGTCATCTTCGCCTTCTGCTTCGTGCCGGTGCACATATGCCGCGTCCTGCTCGTCACCGTGCACATCTACTTCCCGGACAGCTGCGCCCTCAACCAGATGGCAATGGAGGGCTTCTACGTGTCGCTGCTCGTCTCGAGTTGCAACTGCTTCATGGACCCGCTCATCCTCTTCGTGTCGGGCAGCCAGTTCCGCGAGGCGGCCAGGGCGGCGATGAAGGTGTTCTGCAGCCGCGCGGGAATCTATTGCAGAGACTGCACCGACAAGAGCAAGGACTTGTTCGTGTACACAATAAGCATGCACGACCTGGAGCTCAGGCCGTACATCAACACCGCGTAAGGAAGGGCGGCTTAAGGGGCCAATGAATAAGTGGCACAAAAGAACCCTAACTGGGCGGCTGAGTCCACTCGTTGAAGGACGATACTAAGCAAGCACCTGCCAAGTCTTCATATCAGAATCATTGAATCGGCCATAATGCACGGTTTGTTTGACGGTGATTATTCTACAAAAGCCACCACCAGTGTAATGTTCTCATTGCTGCCCTTCTCAGCTGTGAGAAAATTAATAGCACGTATCTGTTTTGCGTTGAGAGCATTGTGGTTCAGATCTGCGATGTCTCCCTAAAGAGGCTGTCAAGACAAAGTTGCTGCAAAAAGGTGATAGACATTTAACAAAAGACAATACAGAAAGTGTTTGGCTTGATGACAATAACTTCTGTTGTCTGTGCGAAGTTCTGTGAAGTCACTCATCACAACCTCCTACTTCTGCGTACGGACACTGTCCCCCTCCCCACTTATACAATCACCACTACCCAGATGAGCTCAACCCTGAACCTCCGATTAGCATGGTTGGTACGGTGCGAAAGAAGCTCAACATGCACACAGACAGACATACAGCCCAACTCTAGATTTTAAGCTTTCGTGATTGCAAGGATTCATACTCTTCGTTTTTTCGGTAAAGTCACGTAGGTAAAAAATAAAATTAAAAGTTAATAAAATTAATATGGAAATAAAATAAAATAATAAATTACGATTCGGACAACGCAAGTTACGTCATCAGGTGGGACCGTCACAGCCAAAATTACTGCATCAATAGGCAAATTCCAAAGTCATAATTGGCGATGATGTTCCCATCCTACCTTCCGATGTTAGTTGTGCTTACGCCCATTTCAAACTTGCCACATACTTTGCACGGCCACTGTCATTAACATAATCTCTCAACATGCTTTTTCTCTAGATTTGAAGCTTTCGTGACTGCAATGATTCATATTCTTAGGTTTTATCGGTAAAGGCACGTAGGTAAAAAATTAAAAAGTAAAATAAAATAAAAATCACTACGTTTCGGAGGCAACATTTACTTGATACAGCTTTCGTGGCTGTGACGGTACCACCTGAAGACGGAAGCTTGTGTTGCCTCCGAAACGTCGTGATTTTTATTTTATTTTACTTTTTAATGTTTTTTACCTACGTGACTTTACCGATAAAACCTAAGAATATGCTAATTTTCACCTGGTAGCTCTTTGATTGGTGGAAACCACTTACATTATCATTGGCTGTTGACATTTGGGCTACGTCCATTTCAAATCCCTTATAAACAGTTTGCCTTGGTAGCTAACCCCCTTTTCCTGAAGACGGCCGCTTGTGTTGCGATCGAAACGTCGTGGTTTTTTGTTATTTTCTTTGAACCTATCTACGTGACTTTACCGAAAGACCCAAGATATATTGTTTCTCATATCTGTAAAACTCTACTTTTTTATCGCAAAGGGAAGAGAAATATTTACATGGCTGTGGATGTAATTCATCAAGATAAAAAAAAAACGAACAGAAATTTTCATCGCAAGCAACATATAGCAGAACGTATTCCGTAAAAAAATACAACCATGCCAAAACTCTCTTCTCCGCAAGTATTTATCTATTTATTGTATTCTCTTTTACTTTGCTCAGCATTTCAAATTCGCCACAACGTACCCGTTGGCACACACCGATAGGTGTGTGCTTGTAATATATTCGTTTTATATATGCCTAGTGGCGTTTGTTAATTTGTGCAAAACAGTGCGTGACACGTGGGCAACTTTTTCACGGCGATTCATGGATTGTCATCGATTGCTGAGAGATGGTTGAGTGGGCTCAGGAGGTTGATGCTGTGCCACACACACACCGAGATAGCACTCCAAGATCCTCGTTTTGTATCTGGGCAGTCTAATTATTTAAATGTTTCATCATTAGACCTCCTTTGCCAGTACCAAAATATAATAGGGGTTTTCCCTTTTTCTGGCAACAAAACTGAAACCTTTTTTACAAGGATTCATGTCTGCATTAACCACAATACTTGCAGTCAAATGCAAACAAAAAACATACTATGCTAATATGTGCAAGACGCCAAAAGGCGTTTTGGCATTCTCTGGTCTAGCACCAATTGGGTCGAGGCTCAAAAGAAAGCCGTCCCATGGTATGGACCAATCAGTTTCAAGGACAATGCATATATCATAGTGTGTTTTTGTTTGCATTTGACTGCAAGTATTGTTAATGCGGACATGAATCCTTGTAAAAAAAACAGGTTTCAGTTTTGTTGCCAGAAAAAAGGGGGAAACCCCTATTATTATTAAATGTTACCAGGTGAGGCCCCACTGCGCTATGTAGCTCTTATTCAGAAGCGACCTGGCCACAAATGATAGCTCGACGGCTTGGCTTATCATCGCACGTTGTTTCTAAATGTGGAGGGAGAAAAAGTAGAGGACTTGAACAAAAATCTACGCGACCACCACGGGGAGAGAGAGAGAGAGAACATGCAAACTCCAAATATACAGCAGCATGCGTCAGGGTCAGGTCGAACCCACGGCCTCCTGTACCAGGCGAGGTAGTTAACATCTCGCCACCGTGGCGCCCTAAAATGTAGCGACGGTGATGGCCGTGGGTCACCAAACACTCAAAACCGTCATTAGAGTCGTTATTTCATTTCTTTTCAAACTCAATTCAGCTCAATTCAGCTGTGAGAATGACAAATTCTGGCCTGAATGGCGTGCAACGAACGCTCCACGAGGGGCTTAGAAAAGGCGTGCGAATAGTCCACCCTGCAGAAGCCTGCTCGCATACGCGTTGGTTCTTTCAGTAAAGTCACGTAGGTATCAAATTAAAT
This sequence comes from Lethenteron camtschaticum, assembly GCA_018977245.1. Lineage (NCBI taxonomy): Eukaryota > Metazoa > Chordata > Hyperoartia > Petromyzontiformes > Petromyzontidae > Lethenteron > Lethenteron camtschaticum. Next base: position 1,800,739 of record MU249620.1, on the reverse strand, counting down.
AAATAACGACGTTTCGATCGCAACACAAGCGGTCGTCCTCAGGTGGAAAAAATATCATCCAGCAGTGGAACTACCTACGCGACTTTACCGAAAGGACCAAAGAGTATGGATTCCTGCAGTCACGAAAGCTTCAAATCGAGATTGAAGCCTGCTCACGTGATTTCACAAGTGGGTCTGTGACGTCATCTCCAGGTATCCATTATCTGACGCTGCCCACAGCGTCACGAAGATTAACGAGAGGATGGCTGAAAACACCAACGATAATAATTTAGTGAGTGAAACTACCGTGATGATGACGACGATGATGACGAGGACACACACACCTGCCACCACATACGCTTTACCTGTAATTATTGTGCACAGAAATTAAGTTTTCAGGTCCATACGACGTGCAGCCGTTTCAATACGGGCATCAACAAAACATACTCTTTGTTTTTTTCGGTAAAGTTATGTAGGTAATTTTTTAAAAATAAATTAACTCACGACGTTTCACAAGCTCGGGCATCAGATGTAACTGCTCCAGTAAAATTGCTGTAGTGTATCAAGAGAGCTATTCAGAGGCACGGGGAGGTGGGCAGTAAAGTCTTTACCGAAAGAACCAAAGAGTATAATTGTTGTCTATTTGTTTGTGTTTCTCCCTTGTGATGGGACTTCGTAGGATGCACGTTGAGTTTTATAAGGGACACGGGGTGACCAGTAAGGTCTCAATTGCTCTGAAATAAGGTAGGGCACTGAGAAGAGATTGACAGGTATGTGATGATGATGCTGATGATGCTGAGCATTCAATAGTGTCCCATGGTTCTAAATAATAAACGATGTATTTGTTGAACGTGATTGTGAATTTGTTGCCTTATTTAAGTTGTACACCGTCACTACCAAATGCTGTGTGAACACGTTGGAAGTTGATCTGTGGAGTGGTGGCCTCGGTGGGAGGGGTGAGGGTGGTGGGGTGAGGGTGGTGGGGTGAGGGTGGTGGGTGAGGGGGGGTGGGGTGAGGGGGGTGAAGGGGTGAGGAGGGAGGGGTGAGGTGGGCGTGGCTTATACCAATCTCAATGTCGACCAACGGGAGTCAAACATCCGTTGGTTTGAATTCACGAAATCTCTCCATAATTTTTTAATATGGTTTTCAAGTGAGGCTCGTCGATGCCAATCATCGCGACCAAGGTTGTATTTAATTAATGTGACCTTATCCTACTGGCGGCCAAAGTGAAAGGCAGTTTAACACGCAGGCTTTCACGACCAATATTATCCATAATCGAGGTTTTCAGGTCTTTGCCTGGATTCCATCGTTTTTCTGTTTTGGACTGTCGCTATTAACTATTAAACATTTTTTTTATTTGACCAGGTAAGGCCCACTGAGCTATATATCTCTTTTCAGAAGCAACCCGGTCACAAATGATAGCTCAACTAGGTGGTTTATGTTGAAATGTACAGCAGCCAAACACCCTAAACGCGTGATGTTGATTCTAAACGTGGAGGGAAAAACGGAAGGACCCTGAGAAAATCCACTCGACCACGGAGAGAGAGAGAGACGCGCAAACTCCAAATATACAGCAGCAGGCGTCAGGGTTGCAATCTAACCACGACTGCTGCATAGCAGGCGAGGTAGTCAACATCCACCGTGGCAGTTCACATATGGCCTTCGCTTTTGTGGTGAGACTTCGAAACGCGCACCGCTTGCATCCGCGCCTTGTCTAGCCAGGCACGCATTACACTGCACTTTGTGGCAAAAATAACACAGACGCACATGGTGATCACCATCATCGACACCTCTTGTGCGGGAGGCAACTGGGTGGCTCCGAGTTCTAAGTGCTGAGCTGGCACCGCCGACGGCCTTAGTTTCAAATGCGCCGATAGTCAAATCGGGTTCCCAGGTGCGGTGAGTTGATGGTTTCAGCCCGGACACCGATTCGCGCACAAGACAAAAAATAGGTCACGTGAACAGATTTCAGAAGCACTTCAATATTGTCTCCTTCGGCAGGACCAGTGTCTAACAGGGGGTGCGGGAAGTGACGGGGTGCTATGAGAGAGCTGAGCTTTTGTTAACACCGGATGATGATGATGATGGATATCATCTATAGCAAAACGGAAAACGCAAATTGTCAATGTTTTTGCTTGCTTTTCATGTTCCGGTTTTGCTCAAATACAAATAAATTGGCATATTTGCTCATGACGTGAACTTGATTTGATTGACTCTGTCTGGTGGTGGACGCTTAACAATTGGCATTATACCAACACGACGATCTGACCCAAATTAACCAATCACGAATTATAGCAAAGAGTACCATTACATAAAAAAAAAATGCTGGCATGTTTCGCACGAAATGCAAGTAAACTCTCAGAAAAAATACGTTCGAACAATACGTTGCAAGGCAAAGCTATTGTTGACACGGCTAAAAAAAGGTCTGGCCCTTTAGATAAGACATTTATAAATGGAAGCAATGCTGAGAAGACGAATCAATAGATTTGATCGGTGCTAAATATAGAACAAAGGTTAAGTGAGAAGGCAATGAGAGACGACACTTGTAACTGCTGCATTGCTTTTTTTATACTGGTAGGACCTCCTGTTACCCCAGCCCACAGGGATTATTGTGTCCGTCCGTCGTGCATCAAAAATGGGAGGGGTGGGTGGGTGGGGAGGGGCTGGGTGGGGAGGGNTGGGNTGGGGAGGGTGGGAGGGAGGGCTGGGTGGGGNTGGGATGGGTGGGCTGGTGGGGAGGGGCTGGTCACCCCGTGGTGCCCTTATAAACTCAACGTTTAACCTACTCACACCGGCTTGTGCCCGCCCACAGTCGAGCATTTTGCGGAATACACCACGCCGCCGTTGACCCTGGCCATTGACCGAGCAACCAACGTTCCTACCAGTCCTCCGCAGGAATGTGTTATTGTGTTACTCAAAGTCCTGAGCCAGCACCACTGAAATCCTCAGTTTACTTTCTGAGGTTTCAACAAAGATGGAACAAGGTTTATGAAATGTAGCGAGATTGATAGTTTCCAACTCAATTATAAACCACAAAAGCCATCCTCACTCCAGAGTGAGGATGATGTCTTGTCGATAGGTTTGGTGAGTTTTATTTATACAAAAGTTTAAGATCCATAATAGACATTTTTTGGTTAGATCCCTTACATAAAAATATGCCGTTAAACCCGCCACCACCCGACACAGCTAATTAGTCAGGTTTGTCACTGAAACAAAACGTGGCCAATTCATTTCTAATTGGAGAGAAAACCCACAACATTTACAATTCAAGTACAACGTTTCGCCGGTAATTACAACCGGCAGTAAAAACGCGACCTTGGGTAGGACGCGACCGCTGGCCGACAGATGATGAGAGCGGTGAAGGAATGGCAGCTGGGGGAGAGAATGTACGGGGAATGGGGGGGGGGNCCGCTGGCTAAGCCTCATCTCCTAGGGCTTCATGAGGATAGTCCACCCTGCAGTGGAGAGCATAGGCCGAGATTGACCTCTATATTTGGGAGGGGGGGGNTGGCAGGGGTTCGCTTTGTCCCTCACATTAGGAATATAATGAATTTAGTTGTAATCTGAATTGTAAACTACTTTAAATAAATTAATAAAGGTGCCCATTTGGGGGGGTCACCCCGTGCCGCCCCCCCCAAACTCCGCCCATGGTGGAAAGAGAGAGAGGGGGGGGNCAGGAAGGTGCCCTCTGCCCACTCACCTTTGAAGGCTCACTCCCCACCTGCTACATTTTGATCGTCAGTTTTAAAACAAATTCTTCTTCCCATCCTTTTACACCAGATGTATGTTTTTCCTCCTTTTCCTCCTCCTCCTCCTCGAAGGTTGATTTGCACCGAGATCTGGATCGTGTTGAACTTAATAACTTAATGACGGCACAAGATTTGATCGCAGGGAGGGGTTGTGATTGAGAAATATGTCCTGGGTTTAGGTCTCACGTGCAGAGAAGTGGCAAACCCAACTGCAAGTTCATTGATTTTAATTCGTTAATTGTAATTTTTCCCCACCTTCTGCCTTCTCTCCTGGAAAGTTTCTTTTTATGTTTAGATATTCCGAGATCCGGGGATATGCTCATGACAGGCGGTTTTAATCAACGTTCTTTTATGTTTTTTGGTAACATGATTGTCGTTGGTCACAGCTGGACCCACGCTCGCAACGATCTTCTCGTTCATGTTCGCGGTGTCTCTCTTCACATCAGAACACTCAATCAACACCTCGGCGTGTCGCGATCGTGTCGTACCCACCGTGCTCTCTCTACAAACGCACCAATCGTAGATCCCGTACTGCACCGCGCAATGTATGATGATCGCCTGTTTCTCTGATTCTAGATTTGAAGTTTTCGTGACAGCAAGGATCCATACTCTTTGGTTCTTTCGGTAAAGTCACGTAGGTACAAAATAAAATAAAATCACGACGTTTCGGGCGCAACACAAACGTCCGTCATCAGGACAACGCAACGGTTCACAGCTTTAATTTGAACTCTAGGACCATCCTTGCCGCTCTACTCCAGCCCACGTCTGTCTCTTCCCCCCCCNACCCTCAGCTATATAATCCCTCGTCACAGCCATCTCTTTGGCATACTTCAATAATAATAATAGTACAATTTGTAACGCGCGCAAATTTGCAGACGTAGTGGCCGCAACTCAGAGGCGCGGAGCCAAGCTCAGAGTCGCTCAAAAGCACGTGATTGTAGAGGTGAGTTTTTAAGTGTCTCTTGAAGGAGGCGATTGAGGTGATGCTGCGAATGTGCAGAGGGACATCGTTCCAGACTGTTGGGGCTGCCACCGAGAAGCGGCGCATAGACACGATGACCATCCTGGATCTTGGTATCGAGAGGAGGTCGTGAGTCGCGCTGCGCAGGCATCTGCGTGTGCTGAGCTGCAAGTTGTCAATATGAAGAAGGTACGGCGGGCAGGCGGATGTGAAGGCTTGTGGCAGAGGCAGGCGGTCTTGTATGTGACCCTACTGGCGATGGGGAGCCAGTTGAGAGCGCGGAGACGAGCTAGTGAGTCGAGCGAATGTTTTGTCGCTGTGGTTGTCCCCACCTGATGACGGACGCTTGTGTCGTGATTTTTATTTTATTTTCACCTACGTGACTTTACCGAAATTGCCAAAGAGTCTGTTTTTCTCTGCTTTGCTTATCCATCCACTCCGTTACCACAACCCACGACATGTACACACAGTCGTCTATCTATGCTGCCTCTCTCTCTCTCTTCATTGCACATTGCGCATTCGCCGAATGGCATGGTCGTTGCGGAATGTGATTAGATATTCATATTCTTAGGTTTTTTCGGTAAAGTCACGTAGGTAAAAACATCAAAATTAATGAAAATAAAATAAAACAAAAAATCACGACGTTTCGGAGGCAACACAAGTCTCCGTCATCAGGTGGGACCGTCACAGCCGAATTAGCTGCATCAAGTGAGGCAATGATTCAATACAGCTAATTGCTGTGACGGTCCCACCTGATGACGGAGACTTGTGTTGCCTCCGAAACGTCGTGATTTTTTGTTTTATTTTATTTTATTTTCATTAATTTTGATGTTTTTACCTACGTGACTTTACCGAAAAACCTAAGAATATGAATCCTTGCAGTCACGAAAGCTTCAAATCTAGAATGTGATTAGATATTACGCTCATAGTTTGCGGACATTCAATGCTTTTTCTGAATCTGCGTTGATCTCGTTCGTTCCGTTCGGTGCGCATTCTCTGAAAAATCTGAATAGTTTCTAACAAAAAAATAAGAAAGATATTAAACACGCAAGGGCCTGTTTCATCTCCAGAATGAACAAAAAACGACTAAACATAGTTTAACATCAGCCAAGACCTCACTGTATGTTACTTTATATGGAAATGAAACAACCGTGTGTGTATGTATATTTACTTAGCAACGGTAATGTATTAGTAATGGATAACGATTATAATCCAGCGCTTTGGAGGCAAAAGTCTAATTTGTGAAACTCGAAATTCCAGGTTTTTTTTAAGTCCGTCCGTGCGTTACTTTTTTTGCGTCATTTCCTTCTGTGCATTGGGTTTTCTCGTGCGTCTCCTCCAACCAGAGGTCGCAACCGGATACCCGATACCCATACCCTACCCGATACCCGGCTACCCGTACCCGGCCGGGTACGGGTATCCGTTTGCGACCCTGGTGCGGCCGGGTACGGGTACGGGTAGGCCGTGAGTCACTGGTGAGTAACTGTTTGTCACTCATTTCCCAACGTCTTGTCTCTTCTCTCAATTTAAGTTCCTAGAATCAACCCACCCGCGCCTGCAACGTGGCTTCATCCCAGAGGTCGCAATCAGGTACCCGAAACCCGTACCCTACCCGTACCCAGCCGGGTAGGGTAGGCTACGGGTATGGCCGGGTACGGGTACCCGTTTGCGACCCTGGGCGGCCGGGTACGGGTAAGGAATCAAAACCCGTTTGCGACCTCTGCCTCCAACACGCCACGCGCTGATGAATAGAACTGGCTAAGCGTCACACTGGCGGAGCGGTGCGAGAGCTTCCCCAGATAAACAAAGGACGTTATTTCATTATTATTGTTGTGACAGACAGCACCAACATATCCCGTGTCACGTTACCCGCACCCCCAATGTAACTGAGAAGAAAAGTGCGCATTAGCCAATCGATGTCTCCGCTGCTTGTTACTCCCTCTGTCCCCGAGTAAATTCAACGCGTGCGAGATGAACGTTGATCGTGGGCATAGGACGAGAGGGACCAGGGTTCAGCTCACGGACTTCGATATGGGGAAGGAGTTAGCGGTGTGAGCGGCTTCGAAGCAGGAGGAGGAGGAGGGCGTTCAAGGAGCCACAAGGCCAGCACAAGAGAAGGAGCGACCACCCCCGCAGACGCGCTCACGAGTGAAGGTTGATTTGGAGACGTGGACGAGGCAGGGTCGCTGAAACAGCGGACAACATTCGTGGAGAAGAAGAAGAGAGAAAGGGCGAATTGATTTGGGATAAGGTGGGTGCAGGAGCGCAAGTCGATGGCAGATGTTGAGAGAGGTAAGGCAATGTGGAAATTAATCACAGGCCGTACTGTGGAGAACGTGGTCTCGCTTCAATTAAGCACGGTTTACTTATGTACGGTGCCAAGTAGAAAATAATTTCAACGAACGTGCAGTAATAGCCAAGAGTCTGCCCATGGCATTCTGCGTTCGGCTTTGGTTTAGCTTCGAAAGCCACGGGACTGCAATGCGGATTAAGTGGCTCTAAACACATACACGGGACATTCATTTAAGCGACACGAAGAAGCAACACTCACCATCCCCAGTCCGAGACGAGTCAGAAGAAATCCTGTAAGGTCTGAGGCTATGCATTTAAATTTGTGATTTGTTTTTGTAATGCCGCCGACTAAATCATTCAAACGCCGACTGAAGCAGTCAAACGTCGAGTCTAAACTTTGCTAAATGTTCGTGCGAGAGGCCGTGCAATATTTCCCCACCAGTATTAAGAGGTCAGCCAATCTGTGAACTCAGTAACTATTTTCCATACATACACACATATAATGTAACACATTCCTGCTGCGGAGGGAGCTGGTAGGAACGTTGGATTGCTCGGTCAATGGCCAGGGTCAACGGCGGCGTGGTGTATTCCGCAAATACGCCTGACTGTGAGGGCGGGCACAAGGCGACGTGAATAGGTTAAACGTTGAGTTTTATAAGGGCACCACGGGGTGACCAGCGCCTCCCCACCCAGCCCCACCCCTCCCACCCCCTATACAGCCCCACCCCACCCAGCCCCTCTCTCCCCACCCAACCCCCCTGCACGACGGACGAACGGACACAATAATCCCCTGTGGGCTGGTGTAACCAGGAGGTTTTACCAGTATAATGATTGTACATGCATTGTTATTCTTAGGTTTTTTTCGGGCGAGCACAAGCCGGCGTGAGTAGGTTAAACGTTTAGTTTTATAAGGGCACCACGGGGTGACCAGCCCCTCTTCTCCCCACCCAGCCCCACCCCTCCCACCCCCCACCCAGCCCCTCCCCACCCTCTCCACCCAGCCCCGCCCTCACCACCCACCCAGCCCGTCCCCACCTTCCCCCCCCCACCCCCCCCCCCCCCCCCCCCCCCCCCCCCCCCCCCCCCCCCCCCCCCCCCCCCCCCCCCCCCCCTTCTCCCCCACCCCCCCACCCACCCCTCCCCNACCCAGCCCTCTCCACCCTNCCCACCCAGCCCCATACCATCAATTGCATTGAAAGTCATCATCGTATCCCGCACCCCCGATGAGCACGGCTGGCTACGCACGGCGCGCAAGAAGTTCAACAGACGGTGCATACACAACTACGGCACATCTTGAAATTAATTTGAGAACGTACTAACCGCAATGCGGGCGCAGCGGTCACACGTCAAGGAGAGCAAAGTGCCCAGCCCGAGTGAAAACAAAAAAAAAACACGAAACAAAAATCCACCTTTCGTGACTGCAGGGATTCATCTTCTTGGTTCTCTCGGTAAAGTCACGTAGAAGGGAAACAATAAAACGCACGTAGCCGTCTTCAGGTTGAAGAAGACGGCTACTTGCGTTGTGGCCGAAACGTCGTGAGAATAATTTTATTATGTTTTATTTTTATTATTTTATTACTTCCCTTCGACGCGATGACTTTACCGAAAGAACCAAGAAGAGAAATCCACCTGTGACGCAAATCGTCGTGAAATACCGCAAGGGTTTACAGCAGGGCCCCTTTGGCATCGATTTGTTGACACGGAGTGCTTGACGCTCATCGCACGCAGCCCAGGCAGGTTGATCTGTGGGAGCACAGAATTTGGTGTTGCCGTAGAGATGGTGCGAGTCGCGGTGGGAGGCGGGGAGGCTGCTGTTGGGGGAGTTCTCTGTTGTTTGGTGAGCTGCACATCATTGTGCAGCTGTTTACCGCGGGCAGCTAGCAAGGGCGGCAGTGGCAGCCGCAGCGGTGACAGCGTGACAGCAGTGGCAGCAGCAGCAACAGTAAAGCAGTTGCAGTGGCATCAGCAGCAGCAGTGGCATCAGCAGCAGCGGTGGCAGCAGCAGCGGTGACAGTGGCATAGTGACAGCAGCAACAATGGAGCAGTGGCAACAGCAGCAGTAGCAGCAGCAGGGTGACATCAGTGGCAGCAGCAGCAGTGGCAACAGTGGCATCAGCAACAGTGGCAACAGTGGCATCAGCAGCAGTGGCAGCAGCAGCAGTGGCAGCAGCAGCGGTGACAGCAGTGGCAGCAGCAGCAGTAGCATCAATAGCAGTGGCATCAGCAGCAGTGGCATCAGCAGCAGTAGTGGCAGTGGCAGCAGCAGTAGTGGCATCAGCAGCAGTGGCAGCAGCGGCTCCATGCGTGGTGGTGACTTCAAGGTGCATGGGGAGAGAAGACGTCATCAATGGTCGTTGCCGTTTGCAAACGAATCTTTCGGGTGAGATCGCGTGACAAACTCTTCGGTATTCGTGTTGCTTTTATTTTTCACTTATAATCGTTATCCTTACAGCGGAAATAACAGTACATTGTAAAGTACGGGTGATGTTTCCAGACTTGAATAGAGCAAAGGGACCGTAATGTGTATATGTTATGTGTATATATGTTATGTGCTGCTCATTAGCGTTAGTCAGCGCGCTCTGCTATGAATCTGGCGACCCGGGTTCGATTCCCGCTCGCGGCCACCAACACCAGTGACCATTATTTGAACCGGTCCTGGGCCTCCCTAGGTCGACTCAGCCTCAAACGAGTACCTGGTGCGGTGTGTAAACATCGCCACTGGGGAGACAAAAGCGGCCGGGCGTGGTGTTGGCCACCCACCCCTCGTGTACCGTGCCGGCCTTCATAGGTGCTCGCTAACAGCACTTGCCCCTCCAGTTTGTTAAGGCTATACGGGGGATCTTTGTCGTTGTCTTTGTCGTTGTCTTTGTGCTGCCCATCAGATGTCACGTGAAGAACCACTTCTGAGTGCCATACATTTTTTTTGTTTTACTGTTGTACAGAGCAGTTCTCTGTACTCCAAGGTGACAAAACGCTGTGTCGTAGTGTAATGGCGTGGACATGACTTGCAATCTATTATCCAATCTCGAGTTCACCGGTTCAATCTCCCGGTGTAGCCATTTGTAAACAACTATCTCTGTCCCCCCACCGTGACTCTTCACCAATTCAGCAGAGCCACAGCACAGAAACGTTGAGTGGCAAGGTCACGGCTTAATAGACCAATTTTTACATGACACGCTTTTTTATAACTCACTCTGTCTGTTGTATGCTCAAATCGTGTAACTCAATTTTAGCCCACTTCGCAATGTGCTATCGACTGCAAACTTGGTATAAATATGTCATACTGATGACAATACTATATTCTGTCATTAAAATAAAATATATTTTTTTACATTATTTTTGAGATGTCATGTTTCCGCTTGGATCTAATTTTCCACGGTCAACTGACGTTGGCTGTAATTGGCCACGGTCCCTTACGTCATGGCAAGCTTCGGGGCCACTTCCTGGAGTCGTGGAGTTCTGCCATTACTACTAGTACATTTCATAAAATCGGAAAAAAAAGTTTTTACAAATATTACTTATTGTTGTTTTACCCGCTAAAGACAGCAGTGGCGTGAACCAGAAATTGCAGGGCCGCGCCTTTACTTGGTGGCAGGGGGGGTAATGGCATTTTGTTAACAAATTGAGCCACAATTTGTTTTGCTGTGATGGGTGGTGGAGGGTTCCTAATGACACAGATTTAGTCAGATCATTACAGGGCCCGAGCTAAACATTAAATGATGAACTCAAAACATATATTTTGAACCAGAATACTGTATAAAATTATCTTCCTGCGGGAGAATATTAAAGCTAATTTATTCTTGCATCAACATTTTTTGTCCTGAATTGCAAAAGTTTATCAAATCGCAGTGATGTGTATGCAGTATGTAAAAATGAAATCCTTTATATGCGTGGTGGCTAGCGTCCTCTCGTCCTCTGGCTTGAGATGGCTGCCACCTATGGGTCAGATGATTGTCTGCCACCATTAAGCAATTGGTAATTAAATATTTAAAAAAATTCCCTAAACAGTGTAAATTTTTGGAAAAATTTTTGGAAAAATTTTTCACGAAAATTAATTGTCACGCACAACGAGTCTGTGTGCAAAATGTCAGCTCGATTGGATCACGGGAAGTGGGTTAAAAAACGACCGAAATATTTGCACGGTCCTAAGCAAGCAAGCACACAATCATGCAAGCAAGCAAGCGAACTTAATATAAAGGATTTAATAAGTATAACCCGTAAAAAAAAGTTTTTCACTATAAATCCTTTATATGCGTGGCGGCTAGAGTCCTCTCGTCCTCTGGCTTGAGATGGCTGCCACCTATGGGCCAGATGATTGTCTGCCAGTATTAAGCAATTGGTAATAAAATATTTAATTTGTTTCCATAAACAGTGTAAAATTTTGGAAAAAAATTTTCACGAACATTAATTGTCACGCACAACGAGTCTGTGTGCAAAATGTCAGCTCGATTGGATCACGGGAAGTGGGTTAAAAAACGACCGAAAGATTTGCACGGTCCTAAGCAAGCAAGCACGCAAGCACGCAAGCAAGCAAGCAAGCGAACTTAATATAAAGGATTTAAAAATAGGCTGCCGCAGCATTCCATTAAACCGAGTCAAACCAGCACGTGGTAAGCTAAATACCAAAATAATAAATAACTTACAGCCCTTGTGTTAGCCCACCGCTGGATGAAGGCCTCCTCATGCCAAGTCTGATTGGTTAACCATGCTTCACCACGCCGGTTCGTTGCAATTGGGCCCAGTACCGGTTCAGATGCCACTCGCCGCTGATGATCGCTATGGCTGGGAATCTAACTCGCGTCGCCAGGCTCGTAGAGCAGCGCGCTAACTCACCTCCGTGCGATTGCTCTAACCGCACACGCTACAAGTCGTAGCCATCTAGCCGCGCACCGTACAGTACTCTTTACATAGTCAGGATTTGCAGTGCTTTAGGTACACCCTGACACTGGACGTGAGTATTGTAAACTGTGGTTTTAAAAATGTGTAAATCAATGTCCTGTGTGAAAACTTGCAGAGACACAGAAGTTCAACACGTGGGCCTCAGACTATACAATGCAATACCTCCGTATATCAAGACGCTGTACCGACCACGGGGAGAGAGACACGCAAACTCCAAATACACCGGCGGTCAGGGTCGGGATTGAACACTTCAATACAATACAGCGGATAACTCCATTCCGAAAGCTTCAATTCGCTCACCTGTCCCCAGTGTGCAGTTTTTTTCTCAGCCATCAACGGCCAATTCAAGTTTCACTCCACCTTTATTCTAACAATAATACACTCACAGCGGGATGTAGCCGACTCCAGGAATAAAAAAAAAACATCAATTTGAAGAAGCGGCGCGTGTTTGGTTTTTTTCTGCGTATTTGCGAGACCACACAGCTTTACTGTGCTCGCCAAAATTGTTCGAGATTGCCTGTGGAGGATCTTCGAGGTGGTCACTCGATGGCCTGACAGCAAGCACAGGCCCTCCTGATTGACCCGGCCGGCCTCATGGCACTTCTCACGCTCAGCGCGTGCGGTGACAACATATGAGTCCGGTCATGAACAATCCAAGCCTCGGTGGGGGGAGGGGGGCTCTGTGTGTGCGACAGTGGTGAAATGTTTACCACCTCGCCTGGTATACAGGAAGTCGTGGATTCGATCCCATCCCTGATGCCTGTTGTACATTTGGAGTCTGCGTGTTTCTCTCTCTCTTTTCCCCCGTGGCCAGGTGGATTTTTCCCTGGGGCCTCCAGTTTTTCCTTCCACGTTTGGAATCAACGCGCGTTTAGAGTATTTAGCTGCTATACATTTCCACGTGATAAGCCACTCAGTTGAGCTATCATTTTTGGCCAGGTCGCTCCTGAAAAAGAGCCATGTAGCTCATTGGGCCTTACATGAGTAAATCAAATAAAAGACGTGTCAGCGCTACAGTCCAGGCCAATCCGCGTGTGACAATCGATGGTTCACAATTTACACGACTTACATGCGAATGATTTCAGATGCTGCCGCTGTCGTACCGGTTATCGGACTGCACTTCATCGCATGCCAAATCCAATATTTAGTTTCTCATCAACTCGCCCGCCACGTGGTGTCCGGAGCGCCCATCCCGGCATCCTCCCCAACTCCTCTGGCGTCAATCTCTCTCTCGCCCTCCCTCTGCCTTTGTGTTTACTGGCATTGTCCACCACTCACCAACCCCCCCCCNGTCTTCTCTATCTCCCTGTGCCGCTTGCCATATTCCTCAAGGCTGGGGCTTTATCCACAATTGACAGGCGGCGCCACAATTTGTTTATTAATGCCCTGCAAAGATTGCTCGCCGCATGCCAATTTGGTACGCGTTTTTAAAAATAATTCTGACCTGGAATAAATGAGCTTCGGTTCACTCCTTTTCCTTTCCCCTCAGCCATCCCTCCAATGCCCCACACACCCACTCCAAGGCAGCCCTTAGTTGTACTCATCAGTACTGTATTGTGCTCTATGTCCCATTTGTACCGTCCTTTGCGGTTGCACCCGAGTCAATAGCCGCATGGCTCACAGGGCTATACCTAATAAATGAAACTGAAAACTGAAACTTTGCTACTGCCCCAGTTGTTCTGTTTTGTATAGTTTCCACTGAATATATATGTACGATCTACAGTGCTTGTCTCTGGACTGATTTTCCTATTTGCCTACCCATCTGTGTCTCTATCCACACGAAGGGCATTACGTTTATATGCCCGCAGAAAGCATTCGTTGCATGGCCAAATCCAATTTATTTATTTTTTTGGAATTCGCAGAACTGCTGTAAAACCAGGTTTCAACGCGACGTTTCTGCTTGTGCAATAATAATTTACGACCGCGCCGGCAGCATGAGATCGCGGCACTTGTAAAGCGTGCTTTAATCGCTGGTGGATGCCTGGGATTGAGCCGTCCGTTTCGGCTGAGTGTTCCGACGGGGCATTAACCCCTGGAGCTCTCCGAGACACCGTCTGCCACCCAGTAATGTCTTTGTATCCAAGTTCACGCGAGCATTTGTGGAGTGTTTAGCTTGCTCGGCTGTTCTGAGAAGAGTATGCCGGATCCTTCCATCTTCTAGTGTAAATTGCACATTTGCATAAAACCAAAAAAAATCTTTCGTTAATATTTACAATTATTGACCAACTATCATAGTTCAAATATAAGAGCGCACACCGTTTCGTGGACAAATATTCTTAGAAATGTATAACACGCAGTTGCATATTCTATGTTTGATGGCAGCAATACGATCGGGAGCTAAATGCCATTGTCGAGGTCTGCTGCTGGTCACGACGAGAAGGCTTCAGGAGAGAGAATGAGTTGGTGTCGTTTCGCTCCTCCTCCTCCTCTTCTGTTGAAGGAGTGCAGATCAAGGCCGTAGCCATGGAGTCAACATTGGGGGGGACCAAATCTTCTAGGGGGTGTGGGGCTCCCCCCCCCNAGATAAAAAAATCTAAATTTTAAAACGAATTTCCTGCCATTTCCTGCCTAAAATATTTTTAAAAAATCACTAACACATAGGATGGACTTTTTACAATAATGTCTAATAGAATATCATATTACATTGCTCTGTTTTTTTCTTTTTTACCTTTTCTTGTTTCATTGTATGTAATGGCAGAGATTAGGGATTAATAAAGTACAACCATAACCACAATCATATATACAATTCTATTTTATAGATATGTATAGTGGGGAGGAGGAGGATGCTGATGCAGCAAGGTTCAGCAGCGCAAATTTATCTTCCTCTCGTGTACAGGACACTACATTCATGATATTTTTTGTTAGTCATTCTATGCATTAACCGGACAAGTTACATTTAACACTAGAACGTATTACTACGGTAGATTGCATTCCAAATTATCGCCTGTTCAATGCTTGGGTTGACGTATAGGGCAACGTACAGCAAAAGGATGAGTGGGTATCGTTTTATGAATCGTGATCCAAAGTCGACTTTTCCCCAACGTGCCTCTGAGTTTTGCGGATCGCGGATTTGCCAAATTGCGGACACTTTCAAGAGCGCTATGGGCAATGTTTTGTCGTATTTTATTTCAAATGGCTCTCAACCACTTCGTAATAAAGCTGGGTGAGCTACGCTCAATTTGCACGTGCTGCTGTTTGCACTCAGCATAATTGAAAGGCAACGTTGATCAGCTGTTGCGTGATGCTTTGAACATTTAATCAACGTCTGTTTGTTGTATTTTTATGGAAAGGATGAAAAAAAATTGTATAGCCATAAAAAAATATATAAAAGTCCAAGCTGGTCAGGTGACATGCCCATGTCAATTTGTCCACATTGTGTCGTATTGGACATGAGCGGCTCGGTCGAAATCGATAGTTAACGTCCATTGATCTGGGCTCAATGTTGACATCAAATGTCTCGGCTAACTTAACCCCCACCCTGCTCTCTTTAGCACTACGTCAAAATGTAACCTTACATTGCCGGCTACTCAAGAAGGACGCTTGTGTTGCGCCTGAAACGTCGTGATTTTATTAGTTGTTTTCATTTTTTTNACCTACGTGACTTTACCGAGTAGTCTACTTAATGTTCCAACGTAACCCCAATAAAGCCCAGCAGCAGTATAAGTCTTGCCGTACACTCCAGATGAGACTCAGAAAGCCGAGAATGGGTCCAGACTTTGCCCGTTCAAACAAATGCAAGCGTTTAACCAATCCGCACACTGTCTGCAAACGATATGCCACGATCAGTCTTAAGCGTGCCTGCAGGCTGGAAACCAATAAAAGTAAAAACACTAGAGTCAAAAGTTCAATGCAGGCAGTGGTGATATCAACTATTTGAACAGCGTTTGGCAACTGAGCTGTAAACGATGTATAAGCAGTGGATGTACAACATGTTTTATACCTTCCATTCTTTGGGAATTTCCCACTGCCATATTTGAACAGCTTGACACGTTTCGTGGGTCGTTCATTCGCCGCCCCTCCGATTAGCACAGTTGGCTACCTATAGGGCAGGGGTCGGGAACCTTTTTGACTGGGAGAGCCATAAAAGCCAAATATTTCTAAATATATTTCATTGAGAGCCATATAGTATTTTAACATATAATAAATTAAATATGTCTTACTTTAATGCGACTTCTGGTGCTGCATGGTTTTGCTGATGGCCTTGTAGTCTGGTACACAGTATTATTAATATCACAAATATTTTAAAATCAGTTCCAAACTTATTTTTTTTTCAACTCAAAATTGTCTGGGAGCCATATGCCGTCACTGGAAGAGCCATATATGGCTCGCGAGCCATAGGTTCCCGACCGCTGCTATAGGGACTCCTCTACTTATGAACAAGTTAGGTTCCAGAGGCATGGCCATAAGTCGATTTGTTCGTAAGTCCAACTTTAGAGGCCGTCTATAAATTACTCTATGGGACGGGGCGGGGGTCAGACATTTGTGAAGATGCGTGACAAGGGGGGGGGGGGGGGGGGGTTTGAGAAATGTGACGTCACATCAAAATGCGCAACTTTTAATAAATATAGACAACACGTTCTACTTAATTAAATAGACTTTGTATTAAATGTTTCATCCTACAACATCAGAGTGCAGCGCCACATTAATACACACTACAATGACAATAGTTTAAAGCGATTTGAGCATGTTTTATTTTCAAAATGGAAATATGGTTTGGGGGGGGCAGAGCTTTGTGACGTCATATTTGAGGGGGGTTCTGACTTTTTGTGGCGCCGTGTGACATGTGGGGGAGGGGGGGGTCAAAAATCGTCCAAAATCGCGTGAGGTCATTTATGGACGGCCTCTTACTCCTGTCGATTCCAAACGTGTTGTACAGCATAGACACTAAACATGGCTTTAAAAGTTGTATAATATCCTATAGTTGTAGATGCCACATGTTCTTCACGTTCTGTCACCACCGCCATCTATTGCGCGGCAGTTGAACTTAGACTCTCGGTCCGAATTGGCAACTGGACATACGGACATGTTTGTTCGTATCTTTGAAAGGCCGTAAGTCGAAAATTTGCTAATATAAAATTACCTATACATGCATAGTGTAGCTGCTTCATGTGCTGTAACACGGGTACACGTTTGGTACATGCGCACCGTACCTGCTGCACGTGTGTTTGGTGCAAAACTGTAGCCATGGAGTCACTATTAGGGGGAACCAAATCTTCTAGGGGGTCTGGGGGTCCCCCCCCCCCCAGAAAAAAAAATCAAAATTTGAACAATTCACCCCACCCCTGGTAAACTGGTGAATTTCTACGTTAAAAAAACTGATTTTTTTATTGCGGCACTGCCCTCAATGGCAACACCTGCAGCGGATACAGGGGTGATGTGAACTCATCACGATGAGTTGAAAAACACCAAATGTTATGCATGCAATAGGTGAATCGATGCATGGGTTCCAACTCAACCAAACATGACCAGCACCGGGGATTAAGCTTGCCGCTGTTGATATTTCACGTCGAAGACACTAAAACGTCATGAGTATTATGGGCGGGCACGGTGCACACACGCCTGTGATTCAGCGCTTCTTTTGGAGGCCAGGCATTGGTCGCTCAGAATCGTTCAACTCACAAACCCACTCGGCCGCAAGGTGACCAGGAGGCAGCAGCAGAGCAAGTGGGTTCACGATCCATCCGTGCGAACATTTTCTCCGCCTTGATTTGAAGCTTTCGTGACTGCAGGAATCCATACTCTTTGGTTCTTTCGGTAAAGTCACGTAGGTATAACATAACCTTTTAAATCAGTCTGCCTCAGCGTACAGACCATGCTTTCCCACCTGATGACGGATGCTTGTGTTGCGCCCGAAACGTCGTGATTTATTTTAATTTATACTCACGTGACTTTACCGAAAGAACCAAGAGTATTTTCTCTGCCGTGGACTGGTTTCTTTCCAAGCGGCGAGCAAAAGAGTGATTGAAGTGAAACTGGTCAACCCACCATACCCAATGCAAGAGGACCCTTCTGAGTACGAAATATGCAGACTGAATGAGGCAATCCCTGGATATATGCATGACATTCGTATTATTATACCGCAATGTATTGTTGTTCACCTTGTTGTCATTTCCCGCACCTACGATTAACACTATTGCCTATGTACGGTGGAAATAAGTTCAACAAACATACATTCTTTAGGTCTGTATTGTAAATTGTAAAAATTACAATACCCATTGATCATTTTTCTTACCCAGATATATTTAGCAAGAGTACTCGTGAATCGCAATGTCACTCATTTCAGTGACGGCTGTGAATGGTTTTATTCTGCACGCACCTGTGGAAGAAAACTCAACCTCAATGATGTCCAATTGTTTTTTTTCTCTCTTCTAGGCACCATCGGCTTACCCGGAACGGCAGAAGATGCACCCGAGCGAAGCGTCTGAGAACAAACGAATGATTATGAACGACAGTGGCGGCGCCGAGAACAAGTGCTTGTACAATGAGGACATTCTTTCAAATATAATGCCTCCCGTACTCTTGCTGGAGTTTGTCTTCGGCCTGATGGGCAACCTGTTCACCATCTGGATCACCTGGTGGCACATCAAGGTGTGGAGCAGCTTCACCGTCTACCTCTTCAACCTGGCCCTTGCCGACTTGCTCTTTGTCGTCCAGCTGCCGCTGAGGATCGCCTACCACTTGCGCGTCAACGACTGGATCCTGGGAGAATTTTCGTGCGACCTCATGATAACGCTCTTCTACACCAACATGTACGGCAGCATCTACTTTCTCACCTGCATCAGCGTCGAGAGGTGGCAGGCGATCGACAGGCCCCTGCACTCGCTGGCCCGAAAATCGCCGCGGCGTGCCACGATCATAAGCCTGGCAATGTGGGCCTTGGCTATTATACCTCAGATAGGGATGCCGCTAATCTTTGACCTCATTCACGACAGTAGCAACAAAACCAATTGCCTCAGCTTCAACCAAGAAGGCGTCATGCTAGGCTTCGGAATTTGGAATACCGTGGAAGTGATCATCGGATTCCTCATTCCGTTCATCATCATCATCTTTGTCCAAATAAAAATCACCCACAAGCTGTTGTGCCCAAGCATGAACCCTGGACTGGAGCAGATGCGAAAGAGAGCTTCGCGTTTGATGATCATAATCCTCGTCATTTTTGCCACCTGCTTCGTCCCCATTCACATCTTCCGCGTTTTCCTCGTGGCGGCGAAACTTTACCTGCCCAAAAACTGCGGCCTCAACCAGTTGGCGTTCGAGGGCGTCTACTGGAGCCTGCTGCTTTCCAGCTGCAACTGCTTCATGGATCCGCTCATCCTCTTCGCGTCAGGCAACCGCTTTCGCAGGGCGGCCGCGTTGGCGGTGAGCGCGTGCGTGGGGCGGACGCGCGGCGCCGCGAAGGGACGGACGACATCGTCGATAATAAACATGCACAGCCTCGAGGCGAAGGAAAACGAAAGCGGCCATCAAGGCGTGCCGGGTTGTTGATGGGGCCGTCGGCGTCGACGGATTCTAGCGCCCAACGCCGCGTGCGGGCGGACGCAGGTGCTGGCGATGGGCCGTTACGTCTGGGCAAAACGGCATACCGACGGAAGGTGTAAATGCGTCATTAAACCCGCCACCACCCGACACAACCAAGTAGTAAGGTTTGTCACGTAAGCAGAACGTGCCAATTCGTTACTCGTACAAATCTGGCTGTCGCCTGATGAAGCTAGTTGTAATTACTGGCGAAACGTCGTACTCAGAATGTAAATGTTGTGGGTTTGCTTTCGAACACACCGGTTAGTGCTGTACTAGTAACGAATTGGCATGTTCTGTTTACGTGACAAACCTTACTACTTGGCTGTGTCGGGTGGTTGCGGGTTTAACGACACGTTTAGATTTACACGATCTAACCCAAAAAAACCTATATTATGGATGATATTGGTCGCGAAAGCCTACCACGTGTTAAACTGAGGACACGTGGTGGGAGAACCTTGGATTCACGACGAATGACTGGAAGAGAAGACAAAGGGTGATACGTTTGTGTGAAAAACTCGGGTGCAATCGTTATTCACAGCCAAACGATAATAGATGTGACTCTTAAGGGCAAAAATGGTGTAAAGTTATTCGCCTGGCATACGAATACTACTCACTATTAAATGTGATATTTATTGGGTAGGGGGCGTTAGACCCTTAGAATACTACATCATTTGTATTGCGTCATCAAATTTGGTTGATTTACTTGCTGTTCATGATTGCTAGCACTAGGCTTGGATCACTCCTCAATGTTGACTTGCGCTGCATTCTAAACCCAGTGCAAAATGCACGAAAAAAATATCTGCGGATTTTCAGTGCGCCATCTGCGATTCTTTCTGGAACTTTCACTGAATGTGTCGCGTTATTAAATCTTGGATTGATTTAGTGAATTTATCCTGGACAAAGATAATCCTTCGACTCGAGATAAAGGCCGAATAGTGGGGCAGAGGCTGTAGCAGCTCCACCAGGAACTTTTGGCTGAGACAGCGGCTCTGAAATCTGCTACTAACTACATCTTGTTTATAAATTTGATTCCACCACGAAAGCAACTGAGAAACATTAATTGGAGATCATGGAGTTTTGTGAAGAGGCTGATTCTCTACAGAGCTCCGATAAAGTTCTGGAAAAATGCCTGGAAGCAGCTGAGGCAACTATCAAGAGACTGCAATCACTGATCGCACCAAGCCCAACTTACACTTTTTCGGCTTCCTGAGGGAGCAGAAGGGAAAAACATCTTCTAAAGCAGCAAGGTTCTTCATCAAAACATCGACAGACCTGTTCTCCACCTGAGGACAGCTGCTTGCGTTGTGGCCGAAACGTCGTGATAATTATTTTATTATGTTTTATTATTATTATTTTATTATTTCTATTCTATGTGACTTTACCGAAAGAACCAAGAAGATGAATCCCTGCAGTCACGAAAGCTTTAAATCGAAATTTAACATCAACTAGCTCTAATGCTTTCATCTCCTGACAATGCCACGACTTTGGCTGTCGTCGAAAAAACCGATGTCACCAGTCCCTCTTGTGTGCACCGTCTTCTTACCATTTTGAGGGCGAGGCCATGGGTCACGTGATGTGCTCCAAATCGTACGGGGAAGTTCCAAGTTTACCTTTTTTTTTCTCTCTCTCTCTGGGTTTTTTGTTCTCTCTCTCTCTGCCTGTTTATTTGTGTAATTTTTTATGTCTACACTCGTTTTTTGTCGTTCTTAGGTTCTGCTCTGTCTGTGTGTCTCCGTTCCTCTTGTTTTTATGTTTTGTCTTTCTTTGGAATTTTCACACTTAAATTCTAACTTAGCAATCTTTGAAATACGTAATCGACCAGGCTATGCGTTAATTGTGTGTTGACCGACTCTCTGTGTCGTTTTACATAACATTTGATACTTTGCTAGGTTATTTAATTTTGTGTGTTTCTTTCTCCCTCTAAGCCTGCGTACTTCTCTACGCGTCTCTTCGTACTCATTGACATGTAAATTTTTCTCTAACCCCTCCCTCTCGCTGTCTCCGCCCCCTCTGTCTATTTAAGGCCACCCCACAGAGACGATCACCTCTCTCTGTACCTGTGTTGCTCGCTCTATGTATCTTGGTGATATCTGTCTGCTTATATGTCTGTCTATAGTTTTCTGGTTAGATTTTATGTCGCTATTTCATATACCTGATGATGATTGCTTGTGTTGCAATCGAAACGTCGTATGCTATTATTTAATTTATTATTTTATCTTTATACGTGACTTTACCGAAAGAACCAAAGAATAATTCCTGCAGTCACGAACGCTCCAAAATTAAGATTGAGTCAGGGAATGTTTATACAAGACCCAATTATGAATGTCTATTCCGGTGAGAGTTAGTGTGTAGGTGTTGTGTATTTATTTATTTATTTTATTTGCCTTTTCTGGGATCATCGGAAGCCTGTTGAATGTTTTGTTTGTTTGATTATGTGCAGTGAATCTACTTGTCGAGGAAATGGACGGAGACTTGTTTTCTCTTTTATAATAATTATTTTAAAAAGTTCACCTGGAAAAAAAATCCCCTGAGACAGAACGAACTCATTTGAGACATTAGTGGAAGGTACCTTAGAAATACAAGCAAATTGTTATTTTGCAAGGGCCTCCAGGGTGTGTCGATTGACGCATACAAGGCAAACGCGTAACAAACATAACGTGTACACACGTTTTAAAATGTGCCAGTTCTGTTCGACCCACTGGCTAACGTTTTTTTTTTNATTTTGCCGTCCTACTATTGCTTGATCGCCNCCACTCAGGGAGGAGGACGCCCCTGCCATGCATAGTCCCATGGGATGTTGGCTATCAACAACAAGGCAACTCCTATGACTAATTGGGAATGGGACGCAAGCGTAGGATTGATCACCCTGTCGCTGGCCACCTTTGGGGAGGGTGTATCGTGTGAAAGGCCGAAACACCCTAGGACCCAAAGGTTCACTACTGACGATGCGCTCCCCAAATTTCACCAGGCTCACTGTTCATGAACTCTTGGAAGTGCTTGCACAAAGGATAGTAACATCTCATCCTGTGTTCTTTGGAATCTAATTCAATGACAGTTTGTGGCCTACGGCTGGCTTTTGTGTTCACATACAAACTCGTTTACTCTCTGCCCCTTATGGATAAAGATGAGGAATACAATACCTCATCATATTTCCCTGAACCAACAAGTATGGCCTTGGTCTGTCTCAATATTAACGACTTGAACCATCCCATAATATGGTAAACTACCTTCGCCCCGTATGAATAGGCTCGGGGTAGATATTGCCTTTCTTCTGCAATCTCATTTCACCTTGTTTGAAGCGCAGACATTGATGTCGTCTTTGCGCCGATCAGGCTTGCTGCCATCCGTCCCCGTGCCGTTAACAGTCAAGATAGGACTACATTTTTGACCGACAGACGAAACTCATTCTAGACGTGCTCCTTTTTGGCAATGCAATGTTTGAATAAATCATTTGTCTTCTCCTCGAACACCCTTCAGACGACCGACGCATCGATAAATGTACCTAGACGGCCATTTAGGAATGTTGCAAATAATTCGGTCGTAAGAGCCCCAAAGGCGGTGGAATCATCTGCCTCGATCTGTGAGGAAGGCGCCCTTGCCTGACGCTGTTGAAGTCAAGATCACAGACATTCGGATAACTTCGCTCTCACGCTTTCATGGAGTTCATCAACTTGCTTTCACCGTTTCTTATCAATTGTTGTTGTTGTTGTTGTTCTACACACGGATGTTGCTTGTTGTGTATCAGTGTATTTATTGTGATCGTATTGCACAGTGCTTTCAGATGTTGCTATTTGCAGAGCTTTTGTATTTATATTAAGATAAACTAAAAAAAAATCAATTGCAATTTGTATTAAAATTACTTATTACGTGTTCACTTTTCGAAATAAGATTTTTTACACGATTGTAATATTTTTTTTCTGTGCAGAAATTTGAAGCGGTGTTTATTGCGAATCGGGCAATATATAAATGTATAAAGATTGGTTGATTGACCAAAGTTTAACGTTTGGCTTAAAAATGCATATAGGAGTGGGCACTCCTAATTGAGGGTGAAAATGAGCCACTACAAAATATTACCTGCAGCCCTCTCTAGAACTCAATTACTTTCCCCGAGGTTACTAGAATACTGAAGACGTGCTTTCTTTCCCCCTCTTCTGTGGTCGTTGACACTTGTGGGGTGAGATCTTAAACACCTCGCCTGGTATACAGGAGGCCGTGGGTTCGATCACGAACCTGACGCCTGTATTGGGCTGCAATAAATTTCCACACAATGACGATGAGCCACTTCGTTGAGCTATCATTCGTGGCCAGGTCGCTTCTGAAAAGAGCTATGTAGCTCAGTGGGCATTACCTGGTGTAAAATAAAAAAGAGTTTAGTTTTAGTTTGTTCCCTGGACAGGGGTTTTGGTGGCTTAATCCCTGCTTGAACACATCAGTTCCAAGCACCACAGCACACGTTATTACAAGCGGCTGTAAAATGTGTGAATATATTGTGTTACTTCTCTCCCATGTTGTGTTTGGGAATGTGTTCGTGTACTTGTTGATGTTTCGGATTTCCGTGGCTTCGATTGGAATGTCATGCTCAGATCAAGATCGACTCTATTTTTTTCTCCATTACAGTAGCAATATTGTGTAGCT
Source organism: Lethenteron camtschaticum (assembly GCA_018977245.1). Classification (NCBI taxonomy): domain Eukaryota; kingdom Metazoa; phylum Chordata; class Hyperoartia; order Petromyzontiformes; family Petromyzontidae; genus Lethenteron; species Lethenteron camtschaticum. Next base: position 1,776,705 of record MU249620.1, on the reverse strand, counting down.
GTTGTAGTAGTAATAATAGTTTTTGTGAGATACTGATGCAAGAAACTCCGTCTCAAATGTTGTAATTTATCTCGGTTCCAGATGTTTGCTAATCTGATGAGATGATGTGACGTGGTGTTCTATGTTTGTGTCCCTTTCGGCTGCTTCACGTTGCTCTGTGCGTTGTGTCCACTTTCTAGTCTATGCTCACGACTGTTGCTGCTGGAAATCCATGAAATAAAGAAAACATTGTAATTTGTGAAGCTTGCCAATGGACTTGATGGAGAATTCTGATCGTTTAGGCCACGTATCAGTAAGCAGGGTACAAAGTACAAATAGAATTATAAGTTGAATAAAGCACACATTTAACAAATAAGATGCAAGAGATTGCAAAAAGGCACGTAAAATATACCCTAATTACTCTGGTTGTCAAATATAAACGCATTCCTGCGGAGGGAGCTGGTAGGAACGTTGGGTTGCTCGGTCAATGGCCAGGGTCAACGGCGGCGTGGTGTATTCCGCAAATATGCCCGACTGTAAGGGCGGGCACAAGCCGGCGTGAGTAGGTTAAACGTTGAGTTTTATAAGGGCACCACGGGGTGACCAGCCCCTCCCCACCCTCCCCTCTCCACCCAGCACCAACCCTCCCATTTTTGGATGCACGACGGACGGACACAATAATCCCCTGTGGCTGGTTGAACCAAGTGGTTCCTACCAGTACAAGCTGAAATGTGCACACGCCAGCATCGAGAGGTGCTCGCTGAGAAAACCAAGTGAGATTAGGAAAAAGAAAGGCATGAACCGGGGTACAACCACAAACTAGAGACTTATTGACCGCAAAGGAAAAAACAAAATAGATACACATACAATATACCGTATCTCCTGCACACATGTCCCTCTCCGTAAAAACAAACAAAGTTTAAGTATTCTTTACACAACTCATTGGTCCCATGGCATGAAAGGACAAGCAAATGCTGGACCGGTATTGACGTACTGTCGGCCCTGTTTGAATCAACGCTGATGAACGGCAAAATTATAACGGCAATGGGCCTCAATGGAACGTGGGTCCTAAGTTTGACGCAATATTAATGACAGCGTGCTTGGGCGTGAAGACCCTTCGTGGCAGGAGGGGCTGAAGGCTGATGGGCATGCATGTATGTTGAACTTCTTTCGCACCGTACGTAGCCAACCATGCTCTTCGGAGGTGCGGGAAATGAGATCAGCCCCACGTGCAGGGCATGGGAAGTGGCGGTGTGGCCATGAGGAATGCTGTCGACATGGGAAGGCCATCATCGAGTAGTGGATGGAGAACGACTGATGCCTTGATTTTCAAAACACAGTACTGTAGTCTAAGTTATGTTGACTAAAATAAGGATTTTCCCTCTAAATTTACCGCGAAAAGTGAACGCAAGTGGGAAGTGTAAAACAAGGCAAACCTCGCATGAATATAATGTAATTCATACACCCTACTCACTGCAAACACACACAAACTATACTCTATGTCAGCGGTCGGGAACCTATGGCTCGCGAGCCATACATGGCTCTTCCGGTGACGGCATATGGCTCCCAGACAATTTTGAGTTGAAAAAAATAAAAAATAAAAATAAAAAATCAGCTTGGAACTGATTTTAAAATACTTGCGATATTGCTTAACAATACTGCGTCATTTTAAAGTAAAGAAATTAGTTTTGAAGATAAATTTCACGGGTCACGGGTCCCGTGACCAGAAATCACATTAAAAGTAATACATATTTAATTTATTATACGTTAAAAATGACTATATGGCTCTCAATGAAAGATATTTAGAAATATTTGGCTTTTATGGCTCTCCCAGTCAAAAAGGTTCCTGACCCCTGCTCTATGTGGAGATATACTAATTGAAATAGAATATCTCGTGACCTCACACAATGTTTTAACTGTTGAAATTGTGAGGGGGTGGGGCAGTTTGTTTTTATTTGCATTAAAGTTTGTTGATTAAAATGTTTATTTTAAGTGCACAACACTTGTGGCGACAATGTCAAAATGCAAAGGAATGTTTGTAGGATTGAGGATGAGTTCGTACGTAGTCAACAAGACCACCGAGTGCACGTGGAGCTGACAAGATGCATCTCTTCAGCTGCCTGGCAAATTATCTTCTTGGTTCTTTCGGTAAAGTCACGTAGAAGGGAAGTAATAAAATAATACAAATAAAACAAAATAAAATAATTCTCACCACGTTTCGGCCACAACGCAAGACAGCGTCTCATTCAGACGCTGTCTCCCCGAGAGATCTGTTCTTCACCTGAGCACGGCTGCTTGCGTTATGGCCGAAACGTCGTGAGAATTATTTTATTATGTTTTATTTGTATTATTTTATTATTTCCCTTCGAAGTGACTTTACCGAAAGAACCAAGAAGATGAATCCCTGCAGTCACGAAAGCTTTACATCGAAAAATGCCTGGCAATTCTTCACAAAGTTCTATGAAGGGACGCCACCTGCTGTTAAATGAACATTAAGGGACTTACGGCGTCTTACGGTAACGACTGAACACTTGATTTATCGCCTTTGGTTACAGAAGCTCTGAGTGATTTTAATAATAAATAATCACATTTGTACAGCGTCTTTCTATGCACTACTCAAGGCGCAAGGTCGTCGGCCAAGGGGAGAAAAAACACGAGCAAGAAACCGATGCAAGCAGTGGCGGCTCCTGCAAAATCTCTCAGGGGGGGNCAAATGTCGGGATGATTGATAAGGATAAGGTCCACCCATGCAATGGATAAATTAACAGCTTAAGCATGTAAAGGCAACTTCACTTCTTTAATATTAATGAAAAATAAAGTGACTCTTACAATGCATCTTGTTTGTTTCTATACTCACTATTAATACAATCCACTCAAGTTTCTTTTATTAAAGATTCCACTAGGTGGCGACAAATTATATTGTTGGATGAAACGTGCTTACGTATGATGACGTAAGCACGTTAGGGCGAGCCCTCCCGGAAGCCATAGAGAATGCATTGCAGCGCCCCAGTCGAAAAAAAACATCTTTGAATGTAAGTCTATGGGGTCACTCGGGGCGATTCTCAGCCGGAGTGAAATCGCCCAAAAAGAGGCGGTACTCCACAGAACGTGACATGACGCTGATTGGACTATATCCAGAGCTGCAGTGACGGCTAGCGTGACTCTGTGGTTGAATGACATTGGTGGTGCGTCGCCCAATCGCCCTAATGAAGAAACCGCCCTGGATGCAAGTGAAATCAGAGGCAAGAGAAAATAATTGCGCCCTGAGGCGGAGTTATTTAAGAGGCATAAATGACGTCACGCGATTTTGGACGATTTTTGACCCCCCCCCCCCTTCGTCACAAGGCGTCACAAAAAGTCAGACCCCCCTTCAAATATGACGTCACAAAGCTCTGTCCCGCCCCCTCCCCCAAATAAAACATGCTTCGAATCGCTGTAAACTATTGTCATTGTAGTGCGTATTTAATGTGGCGCTGCACTCTGATGTTGTAGGAGAAAAATGTATTTAAAGTCTATTAATTAATTAGAACGTGTTGTTTATATTTATTTAAAGTTGCGCATTTTTACGTGACGTCACATTTCTCACTCCCCCCTCCCTCGTCACACATCGTCACAAATGTCTGACCCCCCCCCCCAGGTGCGTGACGTCATTTATGGACGGCCCCTAAACATCGCCAAGCGTCTTGCTCTCGGCTGATTCGAATGGCGTTTCAATAGTGTCCCCAGAAAGCACGAGGCTCAATGGCAAGATATAAAAATTGTAAAAAAATATATTGCAATTCTTCATAACAGTATATATGTTTGACTTTATCAGGATCTTTTTTCAGAATCAGAATATTTATTTAGACTGGAGGAATCCGATGAGCTATGAAGCTCTTTTTAATCTTGATATGAAGCTTTCGTGACTGCAGGAATCCATACAAAGTTACGTAGGTACGTGACTTTACCGAAAGCTTTTTTTTAACAGATGTCCAGCAGGACTTCATCGTTTTTTTTNACGGATATGATATTTTTTTTTTTGTGATAACCTAGGACATACCCAAGTCTGCGCTTTCCTCTTGTGAGCACAATCTTTGCCCGATCCTGGCCAGCCGACTTGCAATTGCATACCGCACGTGACATGAATCACGCGCCTAAAACTGGGCAAGGGCATTCGATAGCCAGGGAGCATCACAGCAGAAGGAACGGTCTCCTCGTGTATCCAAGGAGCCTCGTCGGAGGAATGCACAGGTCGACGTCAACCAACGTTGAATCAACGTCTGCACGCTTACTGAGTAAATGCTTCCGATGATAAAATGAACGTATTGGCGACCCACTGGTGGTGGCGTGGTATAGAAAAACTATTTAACAAGTAAACCCGTAAAAACAAAGTTTTTCACTATAAATCCTTTATATGCGTGGCGGCGAACTTAATATAAAGGATTTAAAAATATATTCGCCTGTGGAGGACGCGGGATCGATCCCGCGACCTTTGGCATAAGCGAGGGCGCTACCAACTGCGCTACTCCACCACGGCCTGTGGAGGTTACGCTCTGGGCTCTTACACTCTGACGTTCAGCCAAAGCCATGAATGCGTTCTATTTGAATATATGTAAAATATTGACCGAAATTTTTTTTGCCTAAAAAGTGTAAAATTTTGGGAATTTTTTTTCACGAACAATAATTGTCTGGCACAACGAGTCTGTGTGGAAAATGTCAGCTCGATTGGATCACGGGAAGTGGGTTAAAAAACGACCGAAAGATTTGCACGGTCCTAAGCAAGCAAGCACGCGAACTTAATATAAAGGATTTAAAAAATACAAAAATTTCGCAATATTTTTTTTTTTTCCCGCTGATCGCAACCCACTGTCGGACAATCTTGCGTGGATGGTGCCGGTCAATATCAGTTCTCGTGGTGGCGAAGCAGTCGGAGGAGGATGGAACGTTCACACGAGTGGCTTTATTTTGGTGATTTTCGAAAAGTTTTTTGGTTTGGCCATGTTTGTTTGTTGTATACAGAGTTAGACTGATAGCCTTAATCTAAGTTGTCTTGTGGTTGTTGTAGTACAGAGTTAGACTGATGGCCTTAATCTAAGTTGTGTTGTGGTTGTTGTTGTTTGTTTGTTGTAGTACAGAGTTAGACTGATGGCCTTAATCTAAGTTGTCTTGTGGTTGTTGTTGTTTGTTTGTTGTAGTACAGAGTTAGACTGATGGCCTTAATCTAAGTTGTCTTGTGGTTGTTGTTGTTTGTTTGTTGTAGTACAGAGTAGACTGATGGCCTTAATCTAAGTTGTCTTGTGGTTGTTGTTGTTGTTTGTTGTAGTACAGAGTTAGACTGATGGCCTTAATCTAAGTTGTCTTGTGGTTGTTGTTGTTTGTTTGTTGTAGTACAGAGTTAGACTGATGGCCTTAATCTAAGTTGTCTTGTGGTTGTTGTTGTTGTTTGTTGTAGTACAGAGTTAGACTGATGGCCTTAATCTAAGTTGTCTTGTGGTTTGTTGTTGTTTGACTTGCATCCCACTGGGATTTTTGCACATTTTGTGTACGGTGCTTTTTCTGCAACACTTTACTGTCTTTTCTTGGATTTTCTGTTTGCACTCAGTCACATAGTCACTTTAAGATGTTTTTTGTTCATGTTTTTGTTTTTGTTTGTTGCGGTTGCACCCGATTCAAGAGCCGAATGGCTCACAGGGCTATGCCAAATACATGAACTTGAACTTGAAACTTGAAATATCCGGATTCAGTTGTTGGCGGGCCGGTGGCATCAAAGGATTTTCGACTCGTGGTGTCACCACCACACGTTGCTGAATCCAAGGCGACTTCTGATCGAGAGCCGTGCAGCTCCTCAAGGGCAACAGCGACATTGTATAAGACAACGTCAGAGTGTTATTTGAGGACCGGTGCGTTATGCTGCAACCGGTGTGCCGCCAATACGTCAAATTACATGTTCGGAAAGCGTTACAAAACTGCGTATGCTTTTTTNGTCTTGTTTTGACATTGAATGCATGACAATTTAAAGAGAAAACGGGAATCTTCCAACTGAATAAACGACTGTGTCGTGCAAAGCAGCCGAACGTGAGCGTCAACACTCTTAGGCCTCAACAAAAATAATTTGATTGGGCCAATTCATTAATTTCTCTTCACCGAGGCACCCTCATTTGAGTCTTTTTTTTTTATTAACCGGGCATAAAGGACCCATGGAGGTTCATTTGTGTTGTGATCGGATGTACTCCACTGGATTAAGTGAAAGCCGATTGAGTTGCATAATCTCTTGATGAATGTTCTTTCTGTAAGATGACCACATCGAAATATTTTAATACGAACTGGTTCAACTATCGCAAGGACCCTCCTGAAAAAAANTAAACAACGTCTTTGAGGCTCAGCCGACACATACTTGGCTAAATAAGTCCATCACCGTCATCAGCCATGGTTAACCCACCGCTGGATAAATGGGGCTCAGGCCACAGCCATCTCTCAAGTTCAAGTTCATTTATTAGGCATAGCCCTGTGAGCCATTCGGCTCTTGAATCGGGTGCAACCGCAACAAACAAAAAACAAAAACATGAACAAAAAAACATCTTAAGTGAATATGTGACTGAGTGCAAACAGAAATCCAAGAAAAGACAGCAAAATATTGCAGACTATGCAGTGTAATAATATTGACGACTGTGCAGTGTAGTAATCCACGTAGCACCAGCACACGAGCTAATTTCGACGATCCGTCTCTTTGTTGGGCGGACGTTCCTTGGCCGCCACTGCATCGCGAATCTTGACAGCGAGCCATCATCGCTTTTATATTCTTGGTTCTTTCGGTAAAGTCAGGTTGAAGAGAAATAATAAATAATAAAAATATGAAACAATAAAATCAGTTGTGGATTTCACACCTGATGATGATTGCTTGTGTTGCAGTCAAACGTCGTGAGAATTGTATTGTTTTATATTTTTTNATTTTTNATTTTCCTTCTACGTGACTTTACCGAAAGAACCAAGAATATGAATCCTGCAGTCACGAAAGTTTTAAATAAAAAATCATCCCTTTGGCAAACCTATCCTGCCCAATTCCCCAACTTACATTTCTTAACGGTTTCAATGATCACATTAATCTTGCTTGTGTTCTCTAATCCACGTGTGACTCTTCTCGTCCATCTTTGTAAGTCCAAACATCAATCTCTCCGTGCTTAGTTGCACACAGTTCAGATATTGCGTTCTATTTTTTTGCGTTTTGTTTATGTTTCTTGAACCACGTCATAGCAAGTCGTGCGCACTGACGAATTACGTTCTTGTTTCGGCCCAAGGTTTTTGTTATATTCCATACCAGCCTCAAAGTGATGACGAAAAAAGGTGGACAAGAACAGGTTTGAAAGCTTTTGAAAAGCTGAGCGTGACAATGGTAAAAGGAGTTTCCGTGTATAAGAGATTCAATCCTGGTTTGCGTCCCACGGTGGTGATAATGCTAACTATCTCACCTGGTATACAGGAGGTCGTGGGTTCGATCCCGACCCTGACGCCTGCTGTATATTAAGAAATTGCATGTCTCTCTCTTCGTGGTCACGTGGATTTTTCTCCGGGTCTTCCGGCTTTTCCCTCCGCATTTAAGTATATGGGTTTCGAGCATTTGAATGCTGTTATAAACTTCCACGTGATAAGCCACTTCCTTGAGCTATCATTTGTGGCCAGGTCGCTACTGAAAAAGAGCTACATACTGTAGCTCAGTGGGCCTTACCTGGTAAGATAAAGTAAAAATTGTGAAGAAAATGTGTAAAAAATGTTTTGTCGGATACAAATTCTGGAGGAGCAGCTGATCCATCCCCAGCATCGACATGGACACAGTCGCAGCATTTATTTCCTGGAAAACCTAACCGCTGCAAATGTAGGCGTATTTAGCTAGAAGCCTCGAAACACTGAATTGCCACATCCATGCCACGTCCAGAAGAGACATTTTCTGTTCACGCAAAAGAATAAGGATGTTTCCCAAAAAGCAATTAGTTGGGAATGCGATTTTTATCATTTCCTGAGGGTCAATTAGTTGGTAAAAGCCCTGAGCAGTGTAAGAAGAGCCATTCAAGCTTCATGTGCTTTCCAGATTATCCAGATTCACATATCCAAGAAGCCATTCATGGTACAAATGCTCCACCGTAGCCATGTAAATAGACCTCAGTACCTCTTCATGAACTGAAAATATTAGTTGTAAAGAATTAGTGGGACCAGTTACCTAAAGCATCCTTTTGTCAACTGAACACACGGGAACGTGATTATTTATGTGTTGCTTGAAACTCGGTTACAGGAGAGAAATTGGTTTCATGCCAAATCCTTTGACACAAATGTGTTAGTTTCTTGGTGACATCCCAATAAATGTAAATTTATTTTGTGTTTCGGTTTAAAGCTTTCGTGACTGCAGGGATTCATCTTCTTGGTTCTTTCGGTAAAGTCACGTAGAAGGGAAATAATAAAATAATAGAAATAAAACATAATAAAATAATTCTCACGACGTTTCGGCCACAACGCAAGCAGCCGTCCTCAGGTCTGTCTTTCCGACAGACCTGTTCTTTTCACCTGAGGACGGCTGCTTGCGTTGTGGCCGAAACGTCGTGAGAATTATTTAATAATGTTTTAGTTTTTATTATTTTATTATTTCCCTTCTACGTGACTTTACCGAAAGAACCAAGAAGATTATTTTGTGTCGTTATGGAACTTTAAACTGTTATTAATGTTGTATAAAGTAAGGGCAAAGTAATTTTTAAATCCTTTATATTAAGTTCGCTTGCTTGCTTAGGACCGTGCAAATCTTTCGGTCGTTTTTTAACCCACTTCCCGTGATCAAATCGAGCTGACATTTTGCACACAGACTCGTTGTGCGTGACAATGCATTTTCGTGAAAAAATTTTCCAAAATTTTACATTGTCTAAGAATAAATAAATAAATATTTAATTACCACTTGTTTAATGCTGCCAGACAATCATCTGACCCATAGGTGGCAGCCATCTCAAGCCAGAGGACGAGAGGACTCTAGCCGCCCCGATGCCACGCATATAAAGGATTTATAGTGAAAAACTTTGCTTTTACGGGTTTACTTGTTTTTTGTTGAGGACCTTGAGTGGCACACGAGTCAGAGCAGTAGCCTGCACTTCTGAGATCCTAGGACACAGAACACAGAGCATGCTCTGGTGATATCACAGCGAATAGCATGGTGATGTGATACCACACAGCACAAAGGGGCCGTCCATAAATGACGTCACGCACCTAGTGGGGGGGCGGGGTCAGACATTTGTGACGATGTGTGACGAGGGGAATGGGTTGAGAAATGTGACGTCACATCAAAATGCGCAACTTTAAATAAATACAGACAACACGTTCTACTTAATTAAATAACTTTTAATAAATGCTTTTTCATACAATATCAGAGTGCAGCGCCACATTAAATACGCACTATAATGATAATAGTTTAAAGCGATTTGAAATGTTTATTTTTTTGGGGGGAGGGGGGTTCTGACTTTTTGTTGTGACAAAAATCGTCAAAATCGCGTGACGTCATTTATGGACGGCCCCAAAGCACACTGGTTCACGTTCCCTCAACCCCAATCCCATTCCATTCCCACACTTTTTGACAACACCACACCGTTTAACGGGACCTTCAAATACAATCTAAAAAAAACCGTGAATCGTTACATAAGCGTTATGATGATTCCATTATAACCTTAGCAGTCAAACATTAACAACAGTGGCAACCTCGATTGAGGAAGCTATCAGTCTTGTCTTGAAGTGTGCCGGACGAGAGTGTAGTGCTGAGATTGTGGTTGTAAAAAAATGACTTGGAAGTGTTAGGAGCAGTCGTGCTTTTTCACTGAGCTCCACGGGGAAATCAAACGGGTGTATCGTGTTTCTCATTTTCCGCGGTTAATGCCATCGTACTCCTGTGCGCCATTGCTCTCACGCGATTTGCCTCATCCAGCTTCAAGCTGCCAAAAGGCCCCACGGTCTCGTAGCCGGGCAGCGATTGGGTTATGAAATATTCTTAGGTTTTTTCGGTAAAGTCACGTAGGTAAAAAATTTGATTAATAAAAGTAAAATAAAAATAAAATAAAAATCACGACGTTTCGGAGGCAACACAAGCTTCCGTCTTCAGGTGGAACCGTCACAGCACGATAGCTGTATCAAGTGCTGATACAGCTATCGTGCTGTGACGATAGCTGTATCAAGTGCTGATATAGCTATCGTGCTGTGACGGTTCCAAGCGATACAGCTATCGTGCTGTGACGGTTCCACCTGAAGACGGAAGCTTGTGTTGCCTCCGAAACGTCGTGATTTTTATTTTATTTTACTTTTATTAATTTCTTTTTTTTTACCTACGTGACTTTACCGGAAAAAAANCCTAAGAATATGAATCATTGTAGTCACGAAAGCTTCAAATCTAGATTGGGTATGAAATGTCAACGATCCTCCAGTTCAACTCGTGCTGCTACCGATAAGAGCTGCTGCGTACGTCAAACGCATGACCCGCAGCGCAGCCAGGGGCAGATCCGATTGTAATTTCTACGATGAGTTTGTGGCAAAATTGTGGGCAGACAAAGTGGGGGGGGGGGGGGGGCAAAAAATGCCCTCCCTTATTTTTTAATCGTGGCCGATCGAATCGAAGAAATGTGGTCGTATCCAAACACTTCCGACGAGAAATCATCCCATCTGCAGGTGCCAAAGTGCAAGCGGAATTCTGGAGCAGTGTTTGGCCAACCGTGCTCATCGTCTGCTCACTGCCTCGGGTATTCACATTTCTCTGCCGGTGGCAGCTCCCCGAAGCTGCCTGAATCCAGAAGCACTGCTTCGTGGGCGCTGGGAACCACAACACCAGCAGGAACATTTGTGGCCTAATAGCTCGACGTATACAGCAGCTTCCCTCTGGGAAATGAAGGTGCAGCCGTTGACTCGTCATCTTTGGTGGCGGCAGTGGTTCGCACCAGGGCGGTTTCTTCATTAGGGCGATTGGGCGACGCGCCACCAATGTCATTCAACCACAAAGTTACGCTCGCCGTACTGTGCCTCTGGATATAGTCCAATCAGCGTCATGTCACGTTCTGTGGAGTACCGCCTCTTTTTGGGGATTTCACTCTGGCTGAGAATCGCCCGAGTGGCCCATAGACTTACATTCTAAGATGTTTTTTTCGAATGGCGGGCGCTCCAATGCATTCTCTGTGGCTTCCGGGAGGGCTCGCACTAACGTGCTTACGTCATCATACATAAGCACGTTTCAGTCAACAATATTATTTGTCGCCACCTAGTGTAATCTTTAATAAAGAAACTGAGTGGATTGTAATAATAGTGAGTATAGAAACAAACAAGGAGATGTATTGTAAGAGTCACTTTATTTTNCATTAATATTAAAGTAGTGAAGTTGCCTTTACATGCTTAAGCTGTTAATTTATCCATTGCATGGGTGGACCTTATCCTTATCAATCATCCAGACATTTGCCCCCCTGAGAGATTTTGCAGGAGCCGCCACTGGTTCGCATGCTGCGCTGCGCGGCGAACCCGGCGGATCTGAGTTGAATGCCCGGACACGTGCTACGAGTGATGTCTCGCACCGGTCTCAGAGGGACCTCCCTGTTCACCGGCACACGCTGACTCGTGCGGCGAGGTATAGACAAAACAACTCCCATGGGCCGAAACGACACGGGGAGGTCTTCATCCACCGGTGGGTTGGGAAAGGACAAAAAAAATGTGATTTCAGCTTCAAGCTGTGGAAACACGCGGAACACTTGTGCAAGTTGAAACGTGGGCCCAGTGAGACCAGGTAGCGTTTGGAAAACAGAATGGAATTTCACACGAGCCAAGCAGCAGAGGTTCCTATTCCATGCTAATGCCTCCCTGAATAATTGCAAAGTCTCGCAACAGCTTGCGAAAATATTTCTTCCCACACTTCATATTAACAGTGAAATAAATAGATAGCGCTGGGGCTATTTATTTGAAAATATTCCCATTCCAGCTACTGCAATATTTTATTTATTTGGAGTTTGCATGTCCCCCCCCCCCCCCATGGTGGCGTGGAATTTTCTCCGGGTCTTCCGGTTTTTTCCGCCACATTTAGAAATACATCACGTGCTTTAGAGTATTCGGCAGCTATACATGTCCACACGATGATAAGCCACTTTGTTGAGCGATCATTTGTGGCGTCTGAAAAGAGCTATGTAGCTCAGTGAGCCTTAGCTGGTACAATAAACACAACTGATGAGTGTATGTTTTATATAACTCCGCATTGGACTGGATTGCCGCACTATGCTAGATACCACTATTTCCCACCAGAATGACTGGGACAGTCTCAATAAATTCATCTTAAAGCGCCACTGGCTGACTGGAACACGCAGAGTAAAGTGGCACAAACACAGATGATGTCACTTACATCACCCGACCACAATACTGCACTTTAATTTGATATATATATTTTTGGATTGCGACTACGACCTGCCATTGGGCAGAAGAGTAAAGAGAGTGAAATTGTGATTTCAGAGCTCGACATAACAGTCAACACCCTTATCCGACTCTCTGTTGTATTACATTACATTTCTAAGTATACTAGATTTGTGTTTCTATTTCATTTATACCTGATGATGATTGCTTGTGTTGCAATCGAAACGTCGTATGCTAGTATTTAATTTATTATTTTCTCTTTATACGTGACTTTACCAAAGCTCCAAATTAAGTATGAGGTTCTCATTACTATGATGACTGAGTGGGCTCAGCACACAGCTCACGACTGTAGAAAATAAATAAATGTGCATTGTTTTCTTCACTTAAGTCACCCAGCAAGCACATCCATCAGTGCCACATCCGTTAATACGATCGGGTGTAGTTAATAATGCAGTAACACCATTACCGACATGTTCATTAGTTGTGGAACAGTGATTAGTGCACTGTGCGATGAACTGGTAACCGAGTTCATGTCCTGGACACGGCCCACGTTGGTGGCAAGCGCTATCGGCACGTGAGATTTTCTACAATAATTGCAAAGTGATCGTCCACTCGGACGCGTTTCTTCTCTCCGTTGTCATCCCAGAACCATTGTTGACCATCAGCCATCGTCATTAAACAGCCATGACGAGCCCTGACCAAGCCCACTTAGAATTATCAGCGGTCAAGCAATGTCTGCGACTTGCGTTTGTTCCATATTCTGTACAAGTACCAAATAACAGTTAAGAACGATGCAAGCTAAAAAAAAACACGCACTTTAGATTATGCGTGAACTAAAATGTTTTGTAGAGAACCACAGTTCTGTTACGCTTTGGTTCTTTCGGTAAAGTCACGTAGAAGGGAAATAATAAAATAATAACAATAAAACTATAAAATTATCACATCGTTTCGATTGCAACACAAGCAATCGTCATCAGGTGTGAACCCCACAGCAAGAAATTAGAATTTTTATTATTTCCCTTCTAGAAAATTAGAAATTTTCTTGCTGTGGTTTTCACACCTGATGACGATTGCTTGTGTTGCAAACGAAACGACGTGATATTTTATTGTTTTATTGTTATTATTTAATTATTTACCTTCTACGTGACTTTACCGAAAGAACCAAGAATATGAATTACCTGCAGTCACGAAAGCTTTAAATCGAAAAAAATGCACATATTCGTCATCATTTTGGCATGTCGCTGGTGCGGGTACCAGGTCCCAGTTGCTTCATCTCGGACGGACTGAACCATGCTGTTGCTTTCTCTACTCCCGTAGTTCTCTGCCTACCCTTGACCCTCCTGGCTGTTTGACCCGTGACCCCCCCCNTCACTCACTTTTCTACCTTAATGTAGTTTTTATTTTTGCTAAGCGTCTTGTGATGTGATTGCATCTAGACGCCGTACAAACTTTAATTGTTGATGTTGTTATCACATTGTGATTATAAAGCCGACACCGCTGACCAATGTCGTTTAAAAGCCAAGGGTGGCCATTTTAAAAGCCAAGGGTTATTTTTAGTTAAGAGGCCCAAATTAAGTTAGCGCGTGGGGTCGAATTTGGCCCGCGGGCTGAACTTTGGACAGCGCTGGACTAAATAGAATTGCAGCTTTCAGCAAGAAAATTCACTTCCTGCCACTAACACAGTCAAATTGTGGCCAGGTGTCTGGGTACTTTAGGGCATAGAGATCGTGACAACTAGGGCTTCTGCGATGTGGCGATACTACGATACATATTTATATCGTACGATATATGACACCATGATTAAAGTTCTAAACAAATACTACAGCTATAACCCATTACATTGAGAATCAGAAGTAAGAATCTATATTCATACCGGAGTAATTCGATGAGCTATGAAGCTATTTTTGACTGATGTCCAGTAGAGGCGGGTCAAAGAGTGACAACACCAGTATGTTTCGATTTAAAGCTTTCGTGACTGCAGGGATTCATCTTCTTGGTTCTTTCGGTAAAGTCACGTAGAAGGGAAGTAACAAAATAATGTTACTTCCCTTCTACGTGACTTTACCGAAAGAACCAAGAAGATGAACACCAGTATGAGAAAGGTAAGGTAATCACAAAAAAGTATATACGTTTATTTTATCAAGTAAAGCCTTCTGAGATATTTGCTTATTTTTCAGAAGCGACCTGGCCACACGTGACAGCTCAGCGAAGTGGCTTATCAAGTGAAAATGTATAGCAGGAAAATACTTTAAACGCACGTTTCTAATTGTGGAGGGAACCAAGCGGAGGACCCGGAGAAGAATCCACACGGCCACGGGAGAGAGACATGGAAATTCTGAAAAAATATACAGGTGTAGAGGAGTAAAATGGGGACGTGACGTCATGTGCCGTTAAGTGCGATGACGTCACGTCTCCTAGAGTACTTAAGGGAGACCCCGTGACGAAAGCGGGGTCACTGTGGGAACGGGCAGAGTACGAAGGGTGAAGAGGGAACCAGGAGTAGAGAGGGATCGACCGCTTTCGTCACGGGTCTCCCTTAAGTACTCGAGGAGACGTGACGTCATCGCACTGAACGGCACACATGACGTCACGTCCCCGTTTTACTCCTCTACACAGGCATGGGATCGGGATCGAACCCCGAACCTGCTGCACGCCAGGCGAGGGAGATAACATCAAAATGTTTTTTTTTCCGGAGCAATTGACGGCTCGACGTTTCTACGATGTCGCAACTTTCGAGGCGCGTCTACACCACGTGAGCAAGCAATTGCAGGGGCTGCGCCTTTAACTTTAACGGCGTCGTGACGTCCCCCTACTCCCGAGGAAATGCAGGAAGTCGAAATGCAACCGTCTGTGGTGTTTTTGTTTGTTTGTTTGTTTTGAACGTGTATTTATATTTTTTAAAAAACGCAGGGATAACACACCGCGCTGTGATGAAACTGATAGACCGGCACCTGCCACGGATAATCTTTTTTTTACTTACAATTGATGGGATTTGCCACGGCAATGTCCTCAAGTCCCCAGTGGGATCCGTGCACTCAGGCGCCAGCGCCACGGGTGACACGCGCGTTCTCACACAGCGTTGAAATGCGGTGCGCCTTTTCTAGAAGACTTTGCTGTTTTTGTCCTGGATTTTTCTGCTGCGTGTATAGTCACTTGAAGATGTTTCTCGTTCATGTTTTTGTTTTGATGCGGTTGCACCCGAGTCAAGAGCCGCATGGCTCACAGGTTATACCGAATAAATGAAACTGAAATTAAATTAAAACCTGCTTCGCCTAGAATAAGGGCAAAGCGCGGTGAAGAAGATTTCGCGATTGGATTTCACGCCGCCGCCGCTTTTTTGTTTTCACATTTCGCCGTCGTAATGTGAACGGTCGAGGAGGCGCAGAGTGTGTTTTTTTTCAGAGCGGTCTCATCACTCGTTCACGATCGCTATCGGTGCTGTATCCAAGGGCAGATCTTTAAACCCATATACATTGAGTGCAGAATTTGGAGGATTTGGTACGGCGTATTTACCGGGATAAGGACGCTGCGATTGTAAACGGGAGTAAGGGTAAAAAATAATTTGTGGTATTATGTTGGGTACGGTTGTCACCACTGCCACAAGACCAAATCAGGACATATTTGGTCAAGCGCAGTGCACTCGCCGCTTGTTGCAGAGATTCACGGTTCGAGCCGAGCCTTCCGCGCTGGTTAATACTGCGTGCGGGTGTATGCATCATGCGTTGAGATTATTTAGATTGTTTTTGTGCTATAAATGTGCAAATGATGAGCCACTTTGTTGAGCTATCATTTGTGGTAGCCATGCCGCTTCAGAAAAATAAGTTAATACCTCAGTGGGCTTTGGAATGATAGGATGGCTTAATTTTACTTGTATGTGTTTGGGTGAATTTTTAGCTTTCTAGTACTTCGCACGACTATCATGTCTTTGTAAATGTTTGTCGTTGTAACGTTCTTACCGCCCCTACTGGACATCTACGGAAAAAGAGCTGTATAGCTCATTGGATTCTCCAGTATAAATACTGATTCTGATTCTGAATACGCGCCATCTGCCGGGCAGTGGACGTCACGGAAGAGTAGGCCGTTGCGTTTGCCGGCTTCGCAGGTCGAAATTTTCCAGATTTCTAAAATTGCTCGCCAATTGCTCGATTGGATAACGACGAAGCAATCACCAAGGCCCGTGCTGGGATAGCCTTCCACGACCCTCCTCAAAGTGGGCCTTGAGACTCAATGAGGCTTTCCCGGCTAAACAAACGTGTCGGTAATAATATTATACACTGCTCAACCATGCGTCAGCTCTGCCCCCCCTCCATCTCCCCCCCCCTACTCCGCCACCCAACCCACGTGTCCTTTGCTGATGGCTCATTGGCACCCTGGACATTGTGAAAGGCGCCTGATAAGTGCAAATCACCATCACTACTATTATCATTTCTATTAAAAGAATGCAAAGAAATGATTGACTGCTGAGTGTTGTGGGTGACAATCTGGTGCTGCTCAGCAGTGGTTTGAAAAGTGGGGCATTGGGAAATGCCAAGAGGCTAGCGATGAACGCGTTGATGTTCGTTTTGTCCTGTGCTGTTCGCCTTTTCGTGTTGTTCTCTGGTCTAACGCCGGTGGTGCTGAGACGAGGCCATGGTGGAGGCTGTCGCTGTTGTAGGCCAATCAGTTTCAAGGACAATGCGAACATTATTGTCAGAGCACGTTTGTTTGCACGTTTAAATGTTTGATCACAAGCGCGTGTGATTAATGCAGACTTGATGCCTTGCGATGGGGCGTCCATTTTGGCGTTTGAACATCTTAACATCACCTGCATTCTTCAGAATCGTTAGACTCAGAATCTTTATTTATCCTGGAGAAACCCGATGGGTTATGGAGCTCTTTCTCAGAGATGCCCAGTAGGGCGGGTCAGAAAATAGATATATGTTACTCTTTGGTTCTTTCGGTAAAGTCACGTAGGTATAAATGAAATAAATTAAATCACGACGTTTCGGGCGCAACACAAGCGTCCGTCATCAGGTGGGACAACCACAGCAAGTGTTGCACCCGAAACGTCGTGATTTAATTTATTTTATTTTTTACCTACGTGACTTTACCGAAAGAACCAAAGAGTATGGATCCCTGCAGTCATGAAAACTTCAAATCTAGATAGATATATTCAGACGCTGTCTTTCCGACAGACCTGTTCTTCACCTGAGGACGGCTGCTTGCGTTGTGGCCGAAACGTCGTAAGAATATATTTGATTATGTTTTATTTTTATTATTTCTCTTCTACGTGACTTTACCGAAAGAACCAAGAAGATAGATAGATATTGTTCATATTTAGCGTTAACTACGATTATAGCGATTAAGCTTGAGTCTAAGCCTATACCAACGCAAGACAACGCAAGTCATTGCACGCATTTTAATTGAATGACGCAGTAATTGTGTCAATAGGCTTGGGAGCGAGGTTTTCCATTGAGCAAGATCAACGATGTTGTTACAGGGTTTTAGCTCCCTCCACGGAGCGCAGATTCCTGTCGTTATCTGTGATCGTCCTGACACCGTTAATATTAACGCCGGGTCATCAATGCCTTGGGTGGACGGTATCGATATTTTTTCAATTAATACACCGCGATACGGGGGGGGGAGGCTATTGCACGTCTCGCGCTGTTACAGGGTGGACCTGAAATAGAACTCACACCCCAAGACACACACACACACACNAAGACAAAGATCCCCGGTAGCCTTAGCAGACTGTTGGGGCAAGGGCTGTTAGCGAGTAGCACCTGTGAAGGTCGTCGCGGCACACGTTGGGGGGGGTGGGTGCGGTGGCCAGCAGCCACGCCCGACCGCCTTTGTGTCTCTCCCAGTGGCGATATTTGCACACGGCACCAGGTACTCATTTGAGGCTGAGGCGACCTAGGCGAGGCCCAAGACCGGGACCCAGATAATCGTCACCGGTGTTGCCGTGAGCGGGAATCGAACTCGGGTCGCTGGGGTCGTAGCGCAGTGCGCTAACAGCTGCACTACCGCGACACTACAAAGACAAAGATCCCCGTATAGCCTTTAAAGGCTGTTTGGGGAAGTGCTGTTAGGGAGCATCTATGAAGGCCGGCACGGCACACGATGCGGTGGATGGCCAGTGCCTCGCCTGACCGTCTTTGTCTCCCCAGTGACGATGTCTACACACGGCACCAGATACTCGTTTGAGTCGACCCAGGGGAGGCCCAGGACCTTGACCCAGATAATCATCACCGGTGTTGGCCGTGAGCGGGAATCAAACTAAAGGTGGCCGAGTTCGTGGCGCAGCGTAGCGCTAACCGTTGCACCACCGCTCCCCACGCACACGCGCACACACGCGCACTGGCAGCATCAGCCGCGGTGCGAGGGATGAACGAGAGAGGTCATCTTACGGTTCGCAGCGGTGAAGCAGCAGCAACCCTTGATTTTCGCGGGACGGTGCAACGTCGCGTATCCGACCGTCGCGTGTTTCGCCCTGACCCATTAACAGCCCCCCCCTCCACCAGCCAGTACAGTATTTGTCCACAGCTGTCAAACCATACGGTTTACCCGTATTCTTGTACAGGGAAATTGAGTTTTCAGGTCCATACTGCGTTCAGCCGTTTCAATACGAGCAAAAAAATGTTGTCTATTTGTTTGTGTTTCTCCCTTGTGATGGGAATTTATAGGACGCACGTTGAGATTTATAAGGGCACGGGGTGACCAATAAGGTCTGAATTGGTCTGTAATAAGGTAGTCACTGATAAGGGGTTGACAGGTATGATTTGTGCATCTATCATTTTACGACGGACGTTCGCAGATCCTACCCTTTCACGAACAAGTTGTATTCTTACTCGCACGTGCGTTCGCTTGCTACTTGGCATGGCGAAGCATTCCCCNATCGTCTAAAAGCAGTCCGCTTCAATTGTTCTTTATTTATATCCACTATCCTCTTTTGCGCATGGAGGTGTAACAACTCTCATTTTACACAAAAGTTCACGGTCTAAATCAGGGTGGGGAACCTTTTTTTGCCAGGCCATTTGGATATGTATAACATCATTCGCGGGCCATGCAAAATTATCAACTTAAAAATGTGCCTGTTGTTATATTTGATCAAACATTTAATTAACTCACCCCTAATGTGATGGCTGGAACTGGTTCTCTTTGGCGAGGTGTGTGATGTTAGCCGGTATTGATGATGTTGTGCTACTCGCAACTGTTTTCCAGGTTTGCGCCGAGATTTATTGAATTTCGAGTCCGCCTGCGTTGCCTTGGCAGGGCCACACCAAATAATTCTGCGGGCCTTACACGGCCCGCGGGCGGACGTTCCCCGCTCTGCTCTAAATAGACAGCACCGCAACCGGCCCTTCAGTCTCAGCCGCACCTGTTCTGATCAACGAGCCGAACAATAAGTCACACTCCCGGCACACCGCATTCAGTATGCCTCGCTCCGATGGGAGATATGGCAGTGGCGACTATTCACGTGACTATCGCAGACTAATTACCAGCGACCCTGAACATATTCATTGAGAAATTAATCCCCGATGCCAATACAAAAATACAAACCAGATCATTTATATATCTATATATAAACACATTCTCAACTAGAACAGCAAAGTGACATTCGGCGGTATCACTCGACAAGAAACTAAACTGAACGTTTGTGTTTAGTTTGTTGTCCTTCCCCGCATCTCAGATTAGTCACGGTTGGTTACTTACGGCGCCAAAGAAATTCAACATACAGACATGCATTGACAATTCATCATTTTGGAGTGGGTGACTCGCTACATGTTGACTGCCTCTGCGCTTTGGCTGCGCGAAGTATTCCGCAGTGGGAGACATCCTGTCCAAAGAGCCAAAGCCACAGGCGTTCTCCCATGGGAATTACCCTCGTTACACCACCAAAAGAAATGATCCGATAGGCACATTATAATTATCATCATTTCCCCTCCCCCCCCAATGCTAAAACAATTTACGGCTGTCGTGGTCACGTGAGCGGACCGCCAGACTGCGTTAATCGGCGAATTGATGGAGCCAGCGTGTGATACTTGATGAGAGCTCGTGCCATTGTGTGGTGGGCTGGCTGGCTCGTCAAACACCGAGTGGAGACGATTGCATCCCAATTGCATTTGGAAGCCCCCCCCCCCCCCCGACTCAGAACTGCAGAACTTATCCAACGGAACCCATGTGCATGTTCTGTTAATTTAAATTATATTTCGTATTGTTTTTTTATGCGGTTCCGATTTAAATGATGGCTCTATTTTATCCGCTGTGCAATTTCCCTTCGTTGTTGTTGAGAACTTTAGATTTAAGGCTTTTCATGACTGCAGGGATTCATATCTCTTGGTTCTTTTGATAAAGTCACGTAGAAGGAAAATAATAAAATAATAAAAATTAACAATTAAATTACGACGTTTCTATTGCAACACTAGCAATCATCATCAGGTGTGAAAACCACAGCAAGAAATTTTCTTGCTACGTGACTTTACCGAAAGAACCAGGAATATGTTGACAACTGTTGACATCTTTTCTGTTCCCAGTTTATTTTATTTGAGACCAGTTTAGTTTCAATTTCTCTCGCGATCTGTTGATTTCTGTCTCGATCTTTTATGTCTCAATCTTGTAGTTGAAAAAAAAAAATCTTTGTAGCTATAATCTATTTTACTTTTCCCAAGTAAGGCCCAGTGCGCTGTACAGCTTTTTTCAGAAGCGGCTTGGTCACAAAATGATAGCTCAATGAGGTGGCTTTTCACGCAGAAATGTATAGCAGCCAAATACTTTTAAACGCACGTTGATTTATAAATGTTGAAGGAAAACCCGGAGGCCGGAGAGAAATCATGGGGAGAATATGCAAACTCCAAATATACTGGCGTCAGGGTCGGGATCGGGATAGAACCCACGACCTCCTGCATACGAGGGGAGGCAGTTAACATCTCACCACCGCGGCACCCCGATGTCCAGCGGCACCAGATTTTCAGCTCAATGGGACTTCCCAGAAACCAACCGACTGAGTGCTTTGATGTTACCAAAGTCAGTCACCCTTATGAATAAGGCCACGTTGAATCGTTTGTCTGCACAATCGTTTCCGTCTTGGTGAAATGAAGACTCGAGTGGATTTAACCTATGCTTGGTAATGCCAGGGTCTCTCTCCCTGCTGTGTCCCATTAGCCATCAGGAAGACACTCCGGGCTGACACTTCCATAAAGCCCAGGCTTGGTTGAGTGGCGGTGCAGTGCTTAGCACACTGTGCTGTAAATACCCATCGACCAGAAGTCAAATCTCAGCCGTGGCTAACATCATCTGTGGCGACTGAACCAACCCTGGGCTTGCCTCCCCCCCCCCACCCAACTTCAACAACCCATGTTGACCGGCATGGTGAAGTATGTAAAAATAAAACACGTGATCAACACAACATGGGGTGCCTTTCATGCAGCAGTGGCTTTGGAAAGGGCTAGGCAGTTCTCTTCTCTGTGATTATGAACCCCCCCCCCCAACACTGCAGGAATTGGCCAATAAATTGTCCAAAATTGCCGCTCTAGAGCAGGGGTTCCCAACCCCGGGCCGCGCACCGATCCGTGGCCTGTTAGGAACCGGGCCGCACGGCAGCAGGAGGTGAGACGGTGAGTCTATGTGTGTACACACTCTACACACCGCATAGTGGTGAGCGGTGAGTCTGCGCGTGGAACCCGCCCCATTGTTTTATTATTCACCACTTCCGTCCGCGCCTCTTTCCCGCAACGCGCACTGCTCTCAGTCACAGTGTTGGTAGCCCACAAGCTGCTAATCCCTAGTAGCCAGAATGAATAAAAAAACGTCGCCGGAGAGCTTCTTTGAAAAGAGGGAAAGACCCAATGATGACCCCTCCCCGGTCCGTGAAAAAATTGTCTTCCAGGAAACCGGTCCCTGGTGCCATAAAGATTGGGGACCGCTGGTCTAGAATCTAAGTGCAAAACTAAGTGGCAGGAAGAAGCTTCCCACCAAACATGGAACCTCTTCACACCTCTCCTGCAGTGAGTGTTACTTCTTAAGAGCATTCATGAGGACATTTAGAAACCCCCCCCGCCCGCCCTTGTTTTTCCTACAGAGGTATCAGAGCTTAGGAAGAAACCAAGGGGTGGAGAGTTTATTGAAAGGTGCGGTTTAGACAAGTCACCATTGACTGTTATTCGTAATGTGCGGTGTGCGGGTGTCAGCCTCTTTCATGTCCTCTGTGTTGTGTATCTGCGACGTCTTGTTCGTAAAATTATTTTGACGAAAAATAATTTACCCCAAACGAGAGCCCTCGAAACTTCAGAATTTCTCGTGGCGTTTTGCCATTTTCCCACAGCGATCAGCGAGATAGATTTTGCGAGCAGCTGAATGTGTAAACATTGTCGAGTCTGACAAATGTATCATGCTACATGTTGAAAAGTCTCCTGGCCCACAACATACAAATTAGCTGCGGGCAACATATAACTCCAGATTAAGATAACAACATTCTAGATTTGAAGCTTTTGTGAATGCAGAAATTCCTACTCTCTGGTTCTTTCGGTAAAGTCACGTAGGTGTAAAATAAAATAAAAATAAATCACGACACATTTTATTTTATGCCTACGTGACTTTACCGAAAGAACCAAAGAGTGTGACTTCAATTCTTGCCACGGCCAATTTCAGTACAGGAGTGTGTGATATTGGATGTGAACCACCTGTGACGTGCCTTCCACCAGCCCACACTCAGCAACTTGGTGAATTATGGTCATAACTGGCACAGTGTGGTGAGGTCTTCATCCAGCGGTGAATTAACAAAGTGCAGTAAATGTATTTCTAATATATTTCTTGTTTTATTACGATTTTACTGCTGGGAAGCCGGCGCGAACGCCATAAATCTTGAAGGTTTTAACTCTATTGACTGAAATATGATGCACACTACAATTCAAACATGCTAGCCTCTACATAAGAGTGCATTAATATTGAAACTGAGCGTTTTACGTTATTTATTTTAATTATTTTTTTTTATTCAGCACACTTGGAATAGAGGTAGCAACAACACAAAGGTTTGCTGCTCACAAACAGGGGAAAGGCACGATTCCCATCAAAGGGGCGTCCATAAATGACGTCACGCACCTAGGAGGGGGGGGGTCAGACATTTGTGACGATGTGTGACGAGGGGGGGGGGTTGAGAAATGTGACGTCGCATCAAATGCGCAACTTTAAATAAATATAGACAACACGTTCTACTTAATTAAAGACCTTTTAATAATGTTTTCTACAACATCAGAGTGCAGCGCCACATTAAATACGCACTACAATGCCAATAGTTTAAAGCGATTTGAAGCATGTTTTTTTTTGGGGGGGGGGGGCAGAGCTTTGTGACGTCATATTTGAGGGGGGGGGGTCCTGACTTTTTGTGACGCCGTGTGACGAATGGGGGGGGGTCAAAAATCGTCCAAAATCGCGTGACATCATTTATGGACGGCCCCAAAGCCGGCGGTGGTGATGGTTACGCACGTGGCCTGACATCTCCGGTGTGGAGGCAGCCAGGGTTGGTGGAACACGATTGATGTTGTAACTCCCTTGGGTGTAATGGCCGTACTTCTCGCCAGCAGACCATGCACTTTGCCGTCTTCTATTTTACGGATGGGCGTTGCCCCTACGTTGTAAGTAATATACATTGATTCGCTCGAACATCGGGTTAAAGTAAAAACCCAACGTAGCAGCAGGACCGTCCCCAAAATGTCGTACGATACTCAGGGTGCCTTGTCAGATAAATAGATAAATACGTCATTTATATTTCGATTTAAAGCTTTCGTGACTGCAGGGATTCATATTCTTGGTTCTTTCGGTAAAGTCACGTAGAAGGGAAATACAAATAAAACAATAAAATTCTCACGACGTTTCGATTGCAGCACAAGCAATCATCATCAGATGTGAAAACCACAGGCGGAGTGACCCCGTCACGTGAGTCGGCAGGCGGAGTGTGCGGGTCACGTGGGTCGGCAGGCGGAGTGTGCGCGTCACGTGAGTCGACAGGCGAGTGTGCGCGTCACGTGAGTCGGCAGGCGGAGTGTGCGCGTCACGTGGTCGACAGGCGAGTGTGCGCGTCACGTGAGTCGACAGGCGGAGTGTGCGCGTCACGTGAGTCGGCAGGCGGAGTGTGCGCGTCACGTGAGTCGGCAGGCGGAGTGTGCGCGTCACGTGAGTCGACAGGCGAGTGTGCGCGTCACGTGAGTCGACAGGCGGAGTGTGCGCGTCACGTGGGTCGGCAGGTGGAGTGTGCGCGTCACGTGGGTCGACAGGCGAGTGACCCGTCACGTGAGTCGACAGGCAGAGTGTGCGCGTCACGTGGGTCAGCAGGCGGAGTGTGCGCGTCACGTGGGTCGACAGGCGGAGTGTGCGCGTCACGTGGGTCAGCAGGCGGAGTGTGCGCGTCACGTGAGTCGGCAGGCGGAGTGTGCGCGTCACGTGGGTCGACAGGCGGAGTGTGCGCGTCACGTGAGTCGGCAGGCGGAGTGTGCGCGTCACGTGGGTCGACAGGCGGAGTGTGCGCGTCACGTGGTCAGCAGGCGGAGTGTGCGCGTCACGTGAGTCGGCAGGCGGAGTGTGCGCGTCACGTGGGTCGGCAGGCAGAGTGTGCGCGTCACGTGAGTCGGCAGGCGGAGTGTGCGCGTCACGTGGGTCGACAGGCGGAGTGTGCGCGTCACGTGAGTCGGCAGGCGGAGTGTGCGCGTCACGTGGGTCGACAGGCGGAGTGTGCGCGTCACGTGAGTCGACAGGCAGGGGGGTNCGGCAGGCGTCACGTGAGTCGACAGGCGAGTGTGCGCGTCACGCAGGAAATCGACAGGCGGAGTGTGCGCGTCACGTGGTCGGCAGGGGGGGGGGGGGGGGGGGGGGGGGGGGGGGGGGGGGGGGGGGGGGGGGGGGGGGGGGGGGGGTCCGTGAGTCGGCAGGCGGAGTGTGCGCGTCACGTGGGTCGACGGCAGGCGGTCAGTGGGTGCGCGTCACGTGAGTCGGCAGGCGGAGTGTGCACGTCACGTGGGTCGACAGGCGGAGTGTGCGCGTCACGTGAGTCGGCAGGCGGAGTGTGCGCGTCACGTGGGTCGCAGGCGGAGTGTGCGCGTCACGTGAGTCGGCAGGCGGAGTGTGCACGTCACGTGGGTCGACAGGCGGAGTGTGCGCGTCACGTGAGTCGGCAGGCGGAGTGTGCACGTCACGTGGGTCGACAGGCGGAGTGTGCGCGTCACGTGAGTCGGCAGGCGGAGTGTGCGCGTCACGTGGGTCGCAGGCGGAGTGTGCGCGTCACGTGAGTCGGCAGGCGGAGTGTGCGCGTCACGTGAGTCGGCAGGCGGAGTGTGCGCGTCACGTGGTCGACAGGCGGAGTGTGCGCGTGGACACGTCACGGGTCGGCAGGCGGAGTGTGCGCGTCACGTGGGTCGGCAGGCGGAGTGTGCGCGTCACGTGGGTCGACAGGCGGAGTGTGCGCGTCACGTGGGTCGACAGGCGGAGTGTGCGCGTCACGTGAGTCGGCAGGCGGAGTGTGCGCGTCACGTGGGTCGCAGGCGGAGTGTGCACGTCACGTGGGTCGACAGGCGGAGTGTGCGCGTCACGTGAGTCGGCAGGCGGAGTGTGCGCGTCACGTGAGTCGGCAGGCGGAGTGTGCGCGTACGTGGGTCGGCAGGCGGAGTGTGCGCGTCACGTGGGTCGACAGGGGAGTGTGCGCGTCACGCAGGAAATCGACGGAGTTGGAACCCTCGGCACAGACGCCGCGACTCGCTGAACCTCCGCTGCCCATCAATAGTCAGGCCCTCCTCCTA
Source organism: Lethenteron camtschaticum (assembly GCA_018977245.1). Lineage (NCBI taxonomy): Eukaryota > Metazoa > Chordata > Hyperoartia > Petromyzontiformes > Petromyzontidae > Lethenteron > Lethenteron camtschaticum. The sequence goes on along the minus strand of MU249620.1, from coordinate 1,750,585 downwards.
ATCTGAGGCTATTCTCTCGACATTTGCATTTCAAGCCGGTCTGGTGGAAAGCAAAAATTCGGCAGCTTGGGACAACAAAATATTATTTCGTGGCCTGTGCTGTGCTGTACGCCTCGTGCTCTCTCTCTCTTTGTCTCTCTCTCTCACGCGTTTTCAGTGTCCAGCATAAGGTCCGACGTTTCGCTCGGCGTGCTGGGAGCTTCGCCAGGAACTGGATGCATTCCAAATAGCAATACAGCCCAATTTTTGCCAATCCAGGTGCAATGATGGAAGGCTGTCTGTGTTCGTGCCGGTTTTGTGGAGGTGAGATTTGTTTTAACCATACTTCCCGCGCCGGTCAGGGCAGGTTTGGTAAAAAATAAATAAAGAGCAGAGTCCTGGATGCGGTTCGTCAGGATATTTATTACTCGCTTTACCGATGTCAACCATGGCCAGATAATCAAACTCAGGTGTTTTGTTGTTGTTGTTGTCGAGATTGTCCTGCACACGTGGAGGTAGGGGTGAAGGGGGAATCAAAGGACATTGCGTGGAACAACAACAACAACAAAAAACAACAACAACAACACCACGTGTGGCGGCACAACTCGAGAAGCTCATGCAAGACGCACTCCAAACTAAGGGTAAATCATTAGTAATAATAAAAAAAATATGGTAGATAATCGATTATCCGGCAGCTTCGGATGGGGGGCGGGCACCGGATTTTTAAAAACGCTGGATAATATATATAATATATATAAGGGGCCGTCCATAAATGACGTCACGCACCTATGTGGGGGGGGGGGGGCAGACATTTTTGACGATGTGTTACGGCAGGGGGNAATGCGCAACTTTAAGTAAATATAGACAACACGTTCTACTTAATTAAATATACTTTTAATAAATGTTTTCTCCTACAACATCAGTGTGCAGCGCCACATTAAATACGCACTACAATGACAATAGTTTAAAGCGATTTGAAGCATGTTTTTTTTGGGGGGGAGGGGGCAGAGCTTTGTGACGTCATATTGGAGGGGGTTTGACTTTTTGTGACGCCGTGTGAGGAGGGGGGGTTAAAATCGTCCAAAATCGCGTGACGTCATTTATGGACGTCCCCAAATACCCTATTTTAACAAAGCGACTGACATTTTCCCGTACTTACACGCGAAGTAGCTAAATATGCTACGGGTCCCCGCACTTTCAAGGGCCCGCGCTAAATGCTTTCAAGCTATCAATTCCGGTTCAGTGATTCTGCACTTGCTCTATTACTATAGTACTATATGCCTTCAACTTTATGAACGACTGGGTGTTTCAGGTTAGCAATTGAAAAAATACAATTACTTTACTATACAAGTAAAAAAAATTGTTTTCATATTTATGTGTTTTTTTTTATTTATCTACGGCCATTTATATAATATGCTACAGGCCCCGCACTAGCTTACTCCGGCACTGATTACTGTGCAGTAATTAATCGTGAAAAATTGCATATACGCGCAGCGTTTTCATTGTTTAAGCAGTTGTATGTACTATGGGAACCTCATTTGCCAGTAAAAATATTGTAAGGAGGCATGACTCCTTGTAAAAAAAGGTGTCAGTTTTGTTGCCAGATAGAAGGGTAAAAACCAATTATCATATTTTTACTGGCAAATGAGGTTCCCATAGTGTAGATGCTTGCCCCGAGCTCTCATACTCTGATGGTGCATTGTCTTTGAGTTGTGCGCCTTTTGGCGTCATCTGGTCCAACCCATGTGAGACTAGGCTCTAAGGAAAGCTGTCTCGGGTGTGGACCAATCAACTTCAAGGACAGTGCACATTATCAGAGTTATGTTCTTTTGTTTGTATTATGACTGCAGGTATTGCGGTCTATGCAAACATGACTTCTTGTAAAAAAGGTGTCAGTTTTGTTGCCAGATAGAAGGGTAAAAAACCAATTATCAGTTGTATGTAGTGTATAATGTACCGTGTGTAATCAGCGTTTAGCTACTTTGTCTTGTCAAACGCAACGTGCTGCTGACGATCGCCTGACCTGGAACATCCATTTGGAGCGGTTTCGCCGGATAGAGCCCCAGGACTGCCGGATAACGTTGGAAACAGCCGGATAATCGCGCGGTGCCAGGGTAATCGATGATCAACTGTGAATCGTATCACTGTTGCGAGCTTTGGCCTCATTTTTTCTTTTCGGTAAAAAAAACATTCCCTCATTTAAACCGCGTGGCCATTTGCACTCCATGACTCATCACCCCGTATTCTATTGTCGCCAGTTTAGCGAATTTGTCAAACCGCTTAAATTAAGTACGTACGTCACTATTGTTAAATATTTTTTCTTTACCCGTAAAATCGCATTTCAAATGCGAGGGCTCGTTAGGCCGTGTGCATTCACTCGCTCGCCGCAGTCTCTCCAATTTGTACCCGCAGATGATGCCCCGTAAAATGGAATAAAACAGAACCGGGACAGACATTCAAACACGAATCACAGAATGCATGCGGGAGGCATGGATGCGTTGATTTATGTAGTCGCCATGCGTCTTGTCTACGTTAAAGCGGACTTTCAATATCGTTTTAATTGCATTGTTTGCAACAAAAGGCAAACGGACGATCACTGTACTTCCCAGGGTATAATGTAAGAATTGGTTTTACCCTTTCTGGCAATAAAACAGGAGGTTTCGATGTAAAGCTTTCGTGACTGCAGGGATTCATCTTCTTGGTTATTTCGGTAAAGTCACGTAGAAGGGAAATAATAAAATAATAAAAATAATATTATGTAGAAGGGGTTTCGATTTATGACTTTCGTGACTGCAGGGATTCATCTTCTTGGTTCTTTCGGTAAAGTCACGTAGAAGGGAAATAATAAATAATAAAAATAATATTATGTAGAAGGGGTTTCGATTTATGCTTTCGTGACTGCAGGGATTCATCTTCTTGGTTCTTTCGGTAAAGTCACGTAGAAGGGAAATAATTAAATAATAAAATAATATTATGTAGAAGGGAAATAATAAAGTAATAAAAAATACAGAGAATTGTATTTGATTATGTTGTATTTTTATTTATTTTATTATTTCCCTTCTACGTGACTTTACCGAAAGAACCAAGAAAACAGGAGGTGTTAAGATGTTAAAACCCCAAACAGAAACCTTTTGCAGGAATCAAATCTTCATTAACCACACGCACGTGTGGTGAGCATGCGTGTGTGTCTCTCTATGTATTTCGATGTGTATATCTCTTGCGTACGGAAATTTTGGTTCAGAAGCTACGTGCCATTGTCGAGGTCATCAGGAGAGAGAGAAAGTGAGTTGGTGTCAATTTTGCTGATCGTTCTCTGTTGAAGGAGCCTAGCCCACAGTGGGTCTACTTTATTGCCCATAGTTTGGGTCGCATGGACCCACAATCGCACTGCTGTCCCTGCTTGTCTTTAAGACACCTAGATCATTGTGTGCTCCGGATGTGCTTTAGATTTTCAGATTAACCCAGCAAAAAAAAGCAGGCCTGAGATAAGAAGACATTTTGGACATCCCTACCCCGCTGTATTTTAGGAAAGGCTGCAACGCTCATTACATTCGATGCAACTGGACTGGCAGCCGCTTCGCCGCAGAGCGCCTGCTATGTACTTTGCTCTTCATAGTCGCTTTTTAACCTACTACACAAGCATGTATGTATGTTGGATTTCTTTCGCACCGTACGTAGCTAATCGGAGGTGCGGGGGGGCACCAAATTAAACACGAGAAGCGGTTCTCAAGAAAGGAGTTTGTCAATGTAGACGATTTAAAAGTGCATAAGCCTCCAGTGGCTTCCTAATATCGGAAGCAAGAGCGTTCCAGACGGCCGCAGAAGCGCGTCTGAAAGCGCGCGATGCAGTGGCCATCTTTGTTCAGTGGCCAGCCAAATGTACGAGGTTAGGAATGGACTGAAGCATTTTGTTTTGTTGCGTTCAGTTTGTTGCCCTTCCCCGCACCTCCGATTAGCACGGTTGGCTACGTACGCGCGAAAAAAGTTCAACAAATTATACACGGGTGGACTGTACAGCCCTTATCGACGCATGTTTTTACCAATTACGAACACTCGACCGCCTGCATCTTGACACCAAACACGGCAAGCGAATTATCATTTCTGCGAAAACTAAATTACGACCTCGCAACGGTTCCTTCAACAATGCGTAGAGATTTTTATTTTATTTTATTTACATTACCGCGGTAATGCGATTTGCCGACCGTATCTACGGCGCGAGACTATTTTTAACGCAGGGCGCTCTTGATAAAAATCGAAGTAATCTTGTTGGGATGGTTTACGCCTCCGCGCAGGCTAACGGTCAAGCGAAGATGGCCATGGTTCACCTCCGGTTCCAACTCTTTATCGCACTTCTCCGCTCCGGTCGACGCCGCAGCAGCCGCCGCAGCAGCAGCAGCAGCAGCAGCCGCCGCAGCAGCAGCAGCAGCAGGAAGCCGCAAGCTCCTCATTGTGACGTCGCTCGTCTCGTCGACGAGCTATCAACCATCATCACGCGAACTCCGCTGCCATCACCGCATCACCGCGCGGCGCTTCTGCGGACGTCTGGAACGCTCCTTCCTTCCGATATGAGGAAGCCGCCGCCAGAGCCGATGGCACTTGAAAATCATCTGGATTGAAAACTCATTTCTTTAGAGCTGCTTTCTTTTGCGTTTAGTTTAGTGGCCCTCCCCCACACCTCTGATTAGTGGCTACGTACGGTGCGAAAGACGTTCAACATACAGACAGACATACATTACCCTGCCACCGATCTCGCAGGATGTGACTCATAACAGCTTAAATATACGCTGCCAAGCCTGGTGGTGCCCATTCAAACGCTGTCTTGCCGACAGACCTGTTCTTCACCTGAGGACGGCTGCTTGCGTTGTGGCCGAAACGTCGTGAGAATTATTTTTATTACGTTTTATTTTATTATTTTATTATTTCACGAAAGCTTTAAATCGAAATTCATAACAGGCGATAAAGGTGCAGCCCTGAAACTTCCTTGTTCACGCCGCTGTTGACAGAAGGGCCTCCACAACAGGCAGCTCTAGAGGGCCCTCGAAACGGTGTTTGGCCTCCTCTTCCACGCTGGTCAGATGTTTTGAAAGAATCTGTGAGTGCCCACACTTTAATTACGATGTCGCGTGAGTCCGACGACCTTATGACGAAAGTAGGCCAGATTGAAATGTAAGGGACCGTCCATAAATGACGATGTGTGACGAGGGGGGGGGGTGAGAGATGTGACGTCACATCAAAATGCGCAACTTTAAATAAATATAGACAACACGTAATTAAATAGACTTTCTAATCAATGTTTTCTCCTACAATATCAGAGTACAGCGCCACGTTAAATACGCACTACAATGACAATAGTTTAAAGCGATTTGAAGCATGTGTTATTTTCAAAATGGAAATGTTTTTTTTGAGGGGGGGGGGAGCAGAGCTTTGTGACGTCATATTTGAGGGGGGGNTCTGACTTTTTGTGACGCCGTGTGACGAAGGGGGGGGGGGGCTAAAATCGTCCAAAATTGCGTGACGTCATTTATGGACGACCCCTAATCACGCTTCAGGTCACTGCTGTGATCGCGAGATGTGAAGTCCCTCGCCTGGTATACAGGAGGTCGTGGGTCGGATCCTGACCCTGACGCCTGCTGCTGCTGTATATTTGGAGTTTTCGGTGTCTCTCTCCCTGTGGTCACTGCGTGGATTTTTTCTCGGGTTCCTCCGGGTTTCCCCTCCACATTTAGAATCAACATCACGCGTTCGGAGTTGTTTGGCTACTGCTATACAGTTCCACAAGACGAGAAGCCGCTTTGCTTGAGCTATTTCATTTGTCCAGGTCGCTTCTGAAAAAGAGCTTCAAAAAACGCTGCCAACAGTAGGCCACGCTTTCCCACCTGATGACGGACGCTTGTGTTGCGCCCGAAACGTCGTGATTTAATTTAGTTGTTTTCATTTATTAAATTTTTTACTTACGTGACTTTATCGAAAAAAACAAAGAGATGAATCTTTGCAGTCACGAAAGCTTCAAATCTAGCTTACAAGGCTCAGCAACCTGGCAAAAATAAAACAAAAGGTTGCAATAGTTTTCTTGCCCATATGGTCCGAATAAGAAAAATAAATTCAGATTTGAAGCTTGCTGACAAGGTCATATTATTTGAAAGGTGAGTCACTGACTTCAAAAACAAGATATAAAAAAAATATTAAAACACGCTTTTATGAAATGTACCGCACTAGTAATGGCAGAACTCCACGACTCCAGGAAGTGGCCCCGAAGCTTGCCACAACGTAAGGGACCGTGGCCATTACAGCCAACGTCAGTTGACCGTAGACAATTAGAGCCAAGCCGAAACATAACATATACAAAAGAATGTTTAAAATAATATATGATTTTTCTGATAGAATATAGTATTGTCATCAGTATGACATAAGTATACCAAGTTTGCAGTCGATACCACATTGGGAAGTGGGTTAAAATTGAGTTACAAGATTTGAGGATACAACAACGACAACAACAACACCAAACAACAGAGCGAGTAAAAAGAAAGCGTGTCGTAATTAAAACAAGGCTTGTACGAGGGGAATGTTTAGTCTGGGGTGTACCCATTGTTGTGTTGATGATATCTGGTCTCCATGGCTACAAGGGCACGTGGACACAGATGGACACTCCGACTGATGCTCCTGCTGTTGTAGAGTGATTCATGCAGCCAGCTATGGCTGCAGGGTTTTGGTGGTACGTGTTTTTATGTCGTTTATTGTGAAATTTTGGTCACAGTTCCTATGGTCACTGTTACATTGCTTTTATGGCTTTGGTGATTTCGAAAACATTTTTTTGGTTTGGCCATGTTTGTTTGTTACAGTACGGAGTTAGAATGATGGCTTTAATCTAAGTTGTATTGTTGTTGTTGTTTGATTTTTTTAACTTTGCAGTTTTTTCCTGGATTTTTCTGTTTGGCATAGTCACATCGTCACTTTAAGATATGTTCTTGTTCATGTTTTGTTGTTCGTTGCGGTTGCACCCGATTCAAGAGCCGAATGGCTCACAGGGCTGTACCAAACAAATGAAATGAAAAATAAAACTGAAAACACCGTGGGCACTCACTGTGGACGAGGGGACCATCGTCTCGGAAGCAAGCGTGACCGCTGACATCCCAACAAAAAACCCCAAAAAACCTGAGATCTTTTTATTTTTTATTTTAAAACGTTCGGCGCACAGTTGAAGCATCCGACAGCTATGTGAGTGCCCCTCGGCCACGTAATTGCGCACGTAACCTTTTCGCGCCGCATGCATTATGGTGATGGTGATGATGATTTCCCCTGTGCTACCGCCGCTGTGGAAGTTGCGGCGTGGCCCTACCGAGCCCTCTATCGACTCTCACATTGGCTCCGCGCGCAGAGAGGGAGGCGAGGGGGTCACTGGGGTGGACACGCACACACCCACGGGGGGAGGGGGGAGGGGGTCTCTGCGCTCCACTTTTGTTCTTCTTGGCACCCGTTGCTAAAAATAAGTTACATTTCGTTTAAATGCGCCTCTTTTGTACGCTTACTTTGTCGTTTATGTAGCGCTTACTTTGCGTGTAGTTTTTTCTGTGCGCGTGTATGTCTGTGCTTGTGTCTATGCGTGTGTGAGTAGTGGTGGTGTAGTGGTTAGCGCTACGCTGCGCTACGAACTCGGGTCACCGAGTTCGTAGCGAACTCGGTGACCCGAGTTCGATTTCCGCTCACGGCCAACACCGGTGACGATTGTCTGAACCGGTTCTTGCGCCTCCCCTAGGTCGACTCGGCCTCAAATGAGTACCCGGTGCGGTGTGTTAACATCGCTACGAGGGAGACAAAGGCGGCCGGGCGTGGTGTTGGCCACCCACCCCCTCGTGTGCCGCGTCGGCCTTCATAGGTGCTACTCGCTGACAGCACTTGCCCCAACAGTCTCTTTTTAAGGCTACACGGGGGGATCTCTGTCTTTGCTGTGTCCAACATCACTTCTCAGGCCCGTCTCAGCGCCTGCGACAATGCACTGCGGCAGAAACAAAGCAAATTGCACGCGACAGCCTGCCGCCAAAGATCCATTGTTGAGAGAGACGTACAGGGTTCATACATTGTAAGTCCAATGTTTTTTTTAACGATAGGAGGGCATTGCGTGTGCACTTTTTACTGTGCAGCTGTAACAGCCGTGGAAATACAGGGTATTTAAAAAGGATGGCCCCAATTTCAAAGCAGTATATTTCACGATGGCAGCATGTTACAATTACACAAAAAGTTACAAACGGTTTAATGAGTTATCAAGTTTTACTAACCATTTTATAAATGCTCTATGTGCCCTCCACCTGCTGTACGGACAACATCGAGACGATAGTTGAATTCGTCCCAAAGCCTCTCAAAGTGTCTTCTTCCACTGAAGTCACCGCTGATTCTGTTTTTGAGGTCATCCAGATTAGTCGCTAATGGTGGCACAAAAACAACGTCTTTGACGTATCCCATAAGAAAAGGCCGCGCCAAGTCTTGGGGTCCCCATACGTTGAGGCAGTGTGTCTTGCGAATGACTGAGGTTAGGGCTGTTTGTGCGCTGGGAGAGGCATCTAGCGGTAATCATTTTAAACTCTATGCCCCGCCCTCTCTATGCCCCGCCCTTTCAAGTGGTAAGAGTTTCATTTATGGGCGGTTCGTGGTTGCAAAGATGTAGCGATTTCAAATCGGGTCCATCTTTTAAAAACCCTGTACAGCAGTTCTTTGTGGTTTTTTTTTTTGGGGGGGGGGCGGTGTTGGTGAAATTTCAGGATACTTCCCAAAATTCACGATACGGTGGTAATCAGTGCTCTGTGATCCAGTGCCAGATTGTCCTCATAGAACAAGTAGCTACATATGCTACGGGCCCCGCACTTTCACGGGCCCCACGCCAAACGCTTTCGAGCTATCAATTCCGGTTCAGTGATTCTGCACTTGCTCTATTACTATAGTACTATATTGACTTCAACTTTTATAAACGACTGGGTGTTTGAGGTTTCTGAGCTGTTGTATTATCCGGCTGTATAGCAAATTAAAAAATACAATTACTTTACTATGCAAGTAAAAAATTGTGTTTGAATATTTAAGTGTTTTTTTATGGCCCCTTTATAGCATATGCTACAGGTCCCGCACTTGCTTAATCCGGCACTGCTGTGATCCATCCCATGATTGTGGTCTTCCATTCGGGTTTTCACCTGTCCTTGGTTCTTTTTTCATAGGAATGTCCCTTTTTTTATCTGGTAGCTGTCCTGGGAAATATCCGTGTCTCCGTGAGACATTACGAGTCGCTTGTGTTTTTTGTCAGTGGCACACGATAATTATATACGAATAAAGCCTAATCACTTAAGGCAACGCGTTTGAATGTTAATTGAACACGTGGGCTTTCGCGATCGATATTAGTCACAATAAAGGTGTTTGGGTTAGATCGCTCAAATAAAAAACATGTGTCGTTAATCAGCCACCACTAGCGAAACTTCGTACTAAAATTACAAATGTTGTGCGTTTACTCTCCATCACACCGATGTGCTGAAGTAGTAGCTATTAGGCCCGTTTTGTTCACGTGTCGAGTCATGGTGAGTTAACGGCACTTTTATATCGACACAATTTAACGCCCAAAAAAAGCTCAATTATGAACATTTCAATGTTGTCCTCCCGTCACCCGTCGTGAGATATCTTTCTACCCGTGCAATGTCGCATTTTTTTTTGTACCAGAGATGGCAACCCTCTGACGATCACTTGATTGTAACGGCACCCTGTGGAAATATTCGTGTTCAGTGGAGGGAATGGGAGCGCACGACCCCGGGGCAATCTGCCTCAGTGCTGATCTACAGGGTCTTTACGACGCAATTTATCGCGGGGCACGCGATAGTATTTAATTGGACACGGCATGCCAATTGGCAGTGGGAATCAAACAGGGGACATCCGTACGCTGCCGTGGTCATGCTGTCACGGCTCTCAGGTGCGTTTTCGCCGGGCCGTGGTGGCGATGTCACCTGACACAGCGGTCCAGCACTGTGGAGGCAGGGGTGGGTGGATCGTGCAGAGATGTTGCAACCCCCCCCCCCCCCCTTTTCGTTGGCGTCGAAAGAGGAGCCAGGAGAATTATGCTTTGGTTCTTTCGGTAAAGTCACGTATAAAGAAAAATAATAAATTAATTAATAGCATACTACGACGTTTCGATTGCAACACAAGCAATCATCGTCATCAGGTATAAATGAGATAGCAACAAAAATCTAACTAGAAACTATAGACAGACATATAAGCAGACAGAATGGAACGTATTGGGGGGCGGGCTAAAAGAGAACAACAGGTCACATGCTAACAAACACACGCACACACAGCGAGCACGAAGAAGTTGATCGCATCTCAGGAAGAAGATGAGACACCAAGTGGCTTCTCAGGGATGACTCGGTGTTGCACTCCAGCCAGGGCACAATGCCTTGGGGTCACTCTGCCATCTGTCTCGCTGACCTGTACGGTCAGCACATGTGTATGGATGTTGTTTTCACACCATGGTTAATTGTTTTTAAATTAAATTATTCTCAAAACATGTTGACTTCGCTTGTATGAATGAATGCTCTCTCTCTCTCTCTCGCGCTGGGATGTCTCTGCGAGTTGTACCACGTGTTATTTGGCATGATGTCCGACGTTTTTTCTCCACGTGCTTGGAGCTTCTGCAGGAACTGAACACAACAGAGAGCTGTAGAGCGCGCGCTTACATGCGCAAAGCATGTTTGCACCGTGATTAGCATACAACTATCTTACATGAATGATATAATAACACGACAATAATTTACAACCGACTTTCAATTCCTCCTCGCGCGGTGCCAATTGCGGGGGTTTGTTGGGCGTACTTCGCCGTGCTGATTCGTGTGCGGTGTTGGCGGGGTAGAGGGTTGGGGGGCAGGTGTTCCAGACATCACTCGCCACTGACGTTTGCCTTAGCCGGGAATCGAACTCAGGCACTGAGGTTCGTAGAGCAGTGCGCTAACCACTGTTGCCACCACGTGTTCCCCCCCNCCTCCTCACCCCCGCCTCTCCCTCTCTAAATTATATATTTCGAAATTATCATTGGTAGGATGAAAAACCAATTTGTTAATATCGCAAAAACATCGCTTTTGTTGTTGTTGTAAAATCCAATCACATCCACTTTTGGACATTTTTTGCAACATCAATTACGGTAATTTCTTTTGCTCTTATTTAAATTCACAACTATGGATGGGCCCGTGTGTTTGTAATATGGAAAGCAATTACATTTTAGGCGATAAAGTAATTTTGCATACGGTCGTAACGACGTGTTAGCGTGCCGAGTGGTGTTACGTATTATTTTGTCACATCGCATATTTGTGAGATGAATGTTATTATTAATGATAATACCACCGGCAAGTAAGCCCAATTATTATTTATAGTTTGATTACTGTTCAGAGTGTTATGCACGTTCGCTTAAATTTTGAAGGGTAGATTTGTAAGTCGATTGCTACACGGTATTCATTTAAGCGGTACAACTCTCATTTCAATAACGCAGACAAACAGGAAAACGCTTCCACTGCTACCGTAAATACCGTTTCATCACTCCATCTTTCAGCAACGTTGTGAATTTGAGAAATTGAACTTCAATCCTTCGTAACGTCCGCACGTTACACTCCATCGAGATAGCGAGCAACGCCAGAGCGCTCGAGAATGTGTCGTAACCCTCCACCACCCGACACAGCCAGTAAGGGATTTGTCACGTAAACAGAACGCCAATTAGTTACTACTTCAGCCATCGTGTGTTGGAAAGTAAATCCACAACATTTACAATTTGAGTAGTACGACGTTTCGCTGGTAATTACATCCAGCATCATCGGGCGATTTACCAGAATGACCAACTAATTAGTGTTTTTTTTACGCGACAAATTTCTTACTAATTGGCTGTGTCGGGTGGTGGAGGGTTACGACACATTTATACTTACGCGATCTAACCCAGCAACCTTTATTATAATAATATTGGTCGCGAAAGCCCCCTGCGTGTTAAACTGCTCGAGAAAGGCCCTCTGTCACGATCTCAAAATGACAGTTCCACGGGTTATTTGCCCTAGGCTTCAATACCATCTCACCGAATTGAAATTGCTCCCGGTGTGTGTGTGTGAGGGTGGGGGGGGTGGCGAAGGGGTGGGGGTGAGTGGGATTCGTCGTGGGCCAGGTTGTTTCTCCACTCCGTCTGTTTTATATTTTACGTTTTGTTTTTCGATTGCACACAAGCCAATGCAATTTGTAGGCAGTCATTTTGGAATGTTCTTCCCCGCGGAGGGATTTTCTGAAATATTTTTGTTTTTTGGAGCCTGGCCTCCGTCCAACGACGGACAGCGAGGTAATGTGCCCTTCCTGAGAAATTTGGCTGCCGAGTTATTTGGTTTTTTTAAATGTTTTCTTTTTCTTTGACGAATGTGGCTCCAGCTACTGTTTTTTAGTTATATTCGACATCTCACGGTGAAAGTTAACTGTGTCCACACCGGAATCAAAACACCCGCAATGTCCCGCTTGGTGATTTCGACAAGTGTATTGGTTTAGCCATGTTGTAGTACAGAGTTAGACTGATAGCCTTAATCTAAGTTGTCTTGTGGTTGTTGTTGGTTGTTTGACTTGCATCCCACTGGGATTTTTGCACACAGCGTTGGTGTACGGTGCTTTTTCTGCAATATTTTGCTGTCTTTTCTTGGATTTTCTGTTTGCACTCAGTCACATATTCACTTTAAGATGTTTTTTGTTTTTGTTTTTTGTCTGTTGCGGTTGCACCCGATTCAAAAGTCGAATGGCTCACAGGGCTATACCTAATAAATGAACTTGAACTTGAAATCTGAGCATTATACAGGGCGATCCATTTATAGATACTCCGCCGATGCCCAATTATAAAGGACTTTTCTCACCCTGGACACTCACTGTTTGAGCTGTTGCCATCAGGCAGACGATTCAGATCAGTCAAAACAAGGACAACAGATTCAAACAGAGCTTTTATCCTACAGCGATCACCACACTCAATAATGCTAATTAATTATTAAGTAATAGTGTTTACAATTGATTGTGAAATAGAGATGTGCAATGACAAAATGTAACCTTATGTGGGTATACTTGGGCTGTTTTTATATATAGTATAAATTGATTATCTTTCATTTAATTTTATTTTTATTTTCTTGTTTTATTTAATTTAAATTTATGAATGATGCCTGACTGGTGAGCATTTTAAATTTCGTTGTACTGGTGACAATGACAATAAACGATCTATCTATCTAATCTATCAATGACCCACTCTGAATGTCGCCCTTGCTCAACAGCTGCTCGACCACCGTGAAAGCGAGTGCTCCGTATCGTACGGAGGGAAGTTTAGATCGATTCAATCAATTAGTGCACTGAGACTGCACTCATTACACACAAAGTGCTCGCCGCAAATGAACCACGACAACTTGCTGATCTCGTCAAGGAGAATAAACCATCACGCGAACTCCGCTCATCCTCGCAGTGGCTTTTGGCGAGCGATCGAACGAAGACGGCCCACTGCAGCCGTCTGGAACGTTCTTCTTTCCGATATTAGGAAGCCATTGAAGCGGCACACTTTTAAATAACATAGATTGAAAACTATTTTTTTTTGAACTCCTTTTTGTGTTTAGTTTGTTGTCTTTTCATCTCACCTCCTATGAGCACAATTGGCTACGTACGGTGCAAAAGAAGTTCAACATGCAGACCGTGTAGAGAGGCTTTGAAAGCAAGTGTTGTGCTCTCTATAATATCCCTGGTAATTTTAGTAGGGTGTCTATAAATGGATCACGCTTCCTATACACTTATGCAAACCTAATTGTGTTGATCGAACCGACAGATTAAATATCTGGGTGAAAATGGCATGCACGTGTGCAGTACTCCACGACCTCACAGATCCTATATTCAAATCACCGACGTGTAAAATCACCCTGAATGCACCTGATCCCAGCAGATCTTGAAAGCCCAGTCTGCCGAGCACTTGCATGGGGGAGAATACCAGCTGTTAAAGGTTTAGGCTGCGAAACGTCCACAATATGGTAGGTCAGCGTCGGCTTCTTGAATGTGTCTGTGTGGAGATTTGAGTCGGGGTTTTGTTTTCATGATAATTCCTCCCAGAGGAAGCCAAACGCTCATTTAAGGAATTGATAAAAAAAAATATTCCCAATGCGTGACCATCCAGAAGGCGAGTCTCGAAACTGAGTAAATTTCCCTGGCTAAAGATCACTACAATACTGTATTACTATTAGTAGTATTTCATATCCATAATACAGTTTTATTTTTGGGTTAAATCGCGTAAATAGATAATTGTGTCGTTAAACCCGCCACCACCCACACAGCCAACTAGTAAGGTTTGTCACGTAAACAGGTAGCCAGGTATCAAAACCCGTTTGCAACCTCCGGTATAAATACATATTCTGATTCTGTGGGTTGGCCTTCATCCAGAAGTGGATTCACTAAAGGGATGTGAAGTGTCACTTGATCTTCAACAGGGAAAGCCACAGCAACGTAATTGTCACGAGGATGGCACCGGCACTTATAAAGGCAAATGGACGATGCCAATGGCAGCTTGTGGTGTGGGTGCGTGCGATGAGAATGTGGGACCTATTCTAATTGTAAGCCGCGTCTCTCCTATAGGGCCACACAACCTCGCTAAACGTATGCACAGGCACGGCCCGGTGACATCCAATTATCGCAGCAGAATGCCGCCAGATGAAGTCAATGCGCTTGGGTTACAGAGTCACGAAAATGTTTTTAACAGATTAATTTCACCCGATTGCTTTTGCATTGATTTGAATCATAAGCAATCGTATTTCCCCCCCCCTCCCCCTTCGTTCAATAAGCCGGCGTTTGCCCAAATCACCGCATGTAAATCACCGAGCAGCGTGAATTCACGAAATGTTCACGCGCGCTTTCGCGAGCACCAGCTGGCGCACCGAGGATGCCGACGATGCGGAACCCGAAAACCTGAGTTCACTTCCAGCCACGGCTAACGCCAAGCGGTGAGTTGCTATCTGAACCGGCCACGGGCCAACTTGCACTGACCGGCATATTGAGCGCTGCGTGGTCAAATCACCCACTTCAACCGACAAGGCATGGGAAGGCCTGCGGGTGTCCACAATGGATTTGCAATCCAGAGGTCACCGGCTCGACCTTTAAATAACGGGCAAGTTTGTAAAAATCCCCCCCCCACCTCCCTCTGCCTCTGTCGAACACAGCAGTAGAATCAACGTTTTTGGGTTTAGATCGCGTTATTTATAAATGTGTCGTAACCCTCCACCACCCGACACGGCCAATAAGTAAAAAAGTGTCACGTTGACAAAAGACAAATAGTTCACTGCTTTAGCCCACCGGTGTGTTGAAGCCACAACATTTACAAGGGGATGCAGGCTACACAGTAAAGAGAAAGAACCGCTGCTGTAAGGTGACCCCCCACCACCCACCACCGCCGCCCTGTGTTTGTGGTGATGTGATTATTGGCAGGAGAGTCGAGACCGTTTTGTGCCAGTGTCATAACTCAAGTAGCCTGAGTGGAACACTTCTCCAGGTGACCACGCCAGAGGACGCGACGGTGTTTCCCTTGCAAACAAAAATGCCAATTGGAGATGCCTCGGTTGGCTGTCACCTGGTTAAATAAAGGACAGCGATGAATTAACGACGATTTAAGATGCAATGATGCACGGGAAATGACACTTGGTTGCTCTCATAAACAAGACGAATGCAGCTTTTCTTCCGTGAGCTTCTATAGCAGGTGAAGGCGCAGCCCTGCAATTGCTCGACCGCGCCGCTATTGGCAGAAGGGCCTCCACTAAAGATGGATCCAGGGAGCTACCTTTGGTATTTGGTCTACTCTTCCAAGCTGGCCAGACGACTTTGAAAAGATGAGAGTCAGATCAGAATCAGAACATGTGTGTATATATATATACTGGAGAAATCCGACGAGCTATAAAGCTCTCACAGATGTCCAGTACCCACACTTTACCCCACCACACACAACGTACTCATCGACTAACCGTGGTGTACCCATTTATATACTGAAGGTGCACTAGAGAGCCCCTCTGGAAGGCATTTGGCCTTTCTCTTCCACGCTGCTCAGACGTTATTGGAATATGTGGGAGTACCCATATTTTACCCCACCACACGTGACTGCAACTCGCTGGATGGATTTTTGGGGTGGCCAGTAGGCGCGCTGGGTGTGAATCTGAGAAACTTGCCGAACCAGGGGATTGAACCGGTGGCCTCTGTATTGTTTGGACAAAAGATATTGATTGGAATGCAGGCATATGCGTGTATGTATGTACATGTTTTGTGATGTGTTCCCCATTACAGATTGAATCTTGGCACAATAGGGAGTCCAATGACGGAATGCGCATTAAAAATGTGAATTACTATTCGTATTGTCTTGTGTCGAGCCGAGATGCTGTGCAAGATTTTGGACAACCCGAAAAATGTTCGTTTCGTAACTCATCCATATGGATGGCGTCGTGTGGAAATGAGGTCACTCCGATTGTGTCACTTCTGTGGTTTGTGCGATCGATGAATCAATTCGTAATAAGTATAACCCGTAAAAACAAAGTTTTTCACTATAAATCCTTTATATGCGTGGCGGCTAGAGTCCTCTCGTCCTCTGGCTTGAGATGGCTGCCACCTATGGGTCAGATGATTGTCTGCCAGTATTAAGCAATTGGTAATTAAATATTTAATTTGTTTTCCCTAAACAGTGTAATATTTTGGAAAAAAATTCACGAACATTAATTGTCTCGCACAACGAGTATGTGTGCAAAATGTCAGCTCGATTGGATCACGGGAAGTGGGTTTAAAAACGACCGAAATATTTGCACGGTCGTAAGCAAGCAAGCAAGCACGCAAGCACGCAAGCAAGCAAGCGAACTTAATATAAAGGATTTAAAAATCAAAATTCTCAGAAATTGTCCCACAGAATCCGAGCGTTTTTAAAATCTGAAACTTAATCCTAATACGTGCAAGAATTATCCTTCAGATGTTACAAAACACATCTTCGTGCGGGAGAAAGTAAAACAAACCCTCTTCTAAAGACTGGTGGGGCTGGCCTTGAATAACACCGAGTTTATGTAGCAGACAGACAGACACCTTTTTAACCTCAGCACCAATCAATATCTCAGACGGCACGCCACGTTTACATCGAATCTGTGCGCACCCTGACGCAATAACCCCGCACGTGTATATTCAATATTTTTTTTGTAATAGTGCACGATTCATGGCAATTCCTCAGTGCGTGTAAAAATGTAGCAGAGGCTAATAACCGTATGGACATGAGACAATAGGGCCAATTGCCAAAGCACGTGCCTTCGAATGCATTAATAGTTCTGATGACAGTAATTTGCATGTCATAACGATGACAATTGTGTCCATAAAATCGTGACAAATTATGAAGATAATTACTATTTTAATATACGTGATTAATTCATGATAAAAAAGATGTGCAGTGTGAATACACTAATTTTAATGCAGTATTGTTTACGTTTACATGAAATAAAATCACGTATTTTACACGTTAATTTCTTTCCAAGCACCGCTCACCTTTTGACTGCCATTACATTTCTGTGCCGCGATGCACGACATCGGCCAAAACGAGTGACGTCAAGAAACGCACCCAAATCAGCGAGCACCTATTAAGGTCCGCACAGTGCAACAACAACAACAGACAGCGTTGTCAGCATCGTGCTCAGCCGCCTTTGTCGTCCCCTCTGCTGAATTATATCCACACCGCACCAAGGGCAATTTATTATTATTATTATATAAACCTCGCCAACTGTTCGTCGTAGTCCGGAATGGCCGGTGCTGACGTTCGCCACGTGATGATTCGGCACGTGGGTGCCAGGAGAACCCACACTCTGCTGTCCCCCCTCGTGTGAGAAAGTCCAGGACGCGGGGTGTAAGACGAGAGTAAGAGGCGCAGCCCTGCAATTCCTTGCTTGCTCTCTCGCGCCACTGCTGGCGGAAGGACCTCCAGCTAGAGAGAGCTCTAGAGGGTATTTGGTCTACTCTTCCACGCCGGCCGGACGTCATGGGCGTACCTGCAAGCGACAACGCACTCAGTGGCTGTTATCTGGAAAACTCTGGAGCTCACCCCACCCTGGCGGGGGATGATGAAGTGGGGTGGGGGGAAGGTGAAATTTGGGGGGTAAAAGTGGTGGGGGGTGCAGGTGAACTGGCATCCCGTCGTGCCCTGCATGAAGGAGAACGCGACGCGCCTCTTTAAACTTCAAGAGACGGCGGTGCACTTTTATTGACGAGAGCGATCGCTCGCGTTTTCACTCGGGTGCTCTGTTAACACTTTTACTCCATTGTTTCATTTATTTACTTTCGAGGCCTCACCTGGTACGTCACGCCAGACACGCGCGCGTGAAGCCCTCGCCATATAAACACATGAATCAGCGAGCCAGGCTGCTACATCCCACAAATTAGGCTCCTCCACACTCTCACCACCAAAAAAATTGTAAAACAATCCATCACAAAATCAGTTTGTGAATTATACTGCACCCCCCCCCCTTCACGCCCGTGTCTAATTGTTTATTTTAATGCCTCGGCAGAGTGAGAAAGCTTCCGATGTGTGATTGCATACAGCGTTATTCAGGCCGTATCAACACCACTGATTTGCACACGTGGCAAAGTTGATAGAGTGCCATCCCTGAATCTGTAGACAAGGAAGTGCTCGGTTTTTTTGTTTAGCGCAGGCGAGGAAATCACAAAACTTAAACCGTAACAAATGTGTTGGCCAAGACCTAAGCCAGGCTGAACTATTTATTGAATAAACTTTTTTTTCATCATAAAATAAATAGCTGCGTGGTGCGATGCGGTCGACCCACCCAGACTCTTCATATCAAGATCACGTTTGGCTGCGTTTTATAGTTCAGTCAAAGGCAAGACGACCTCCACTCGACGATATTTGGCCTACTCTTCCACCGCTGACCAACCGTCTTGGAAGATGTGTAAGCACACACTTTACCCCACCACACTCAACCTGCCACTTGACTAACCGTGCTGGTGCCGGTTAGACACTTCTGGTGTGGACAGAGGTGGCGGTTAGAAGTTGTGGATAAAGTCACGTAAAAGTGAAAAAAATAAATTAATAAAAATAAAACATAATAAAATACAATTCTCACGACGTTTCGGCCACAACGCAAGCAGCCGTCCTCAGCTGAAGAACAGGGCTGTCGGAAAGACAGCGTCTGAATGAACACCACCAAGCTTGGCAGCGTATATTTAAGCTGGGTTAGAGGAGGAGGGCGCCTTGACAAAAAAAATTTGCATATCAACAGAGGGATTTAGCATATTTATGGCAAATGCAGATATGGGATTAGTCACTACTTGTGTAATGTGTAGGTGATGGGGGTGGGGGGTATCAAAGTCACATTATGCTTCGGCCACAACGCTGCTTGCAACAAACGTCGTGAGAATTGTATTTTATTATGTTTTATTTTTATTATTTTATTACTTCCCTTCTACGTGACTTTACCGAAAGAACCAAGAAGATGAATCCCTGCAGTCACGAAAGCTTTAAATCGAAAAAGTTGTGGGTGTTCAAGAAAATTGCCCTCGTTCATCTCAACCTCCCGCGCCGGAGATCAAATCAAACCGGCTACCCCTGGATAGCAAGTCCCGTGCGCGCCGTTACATCACGGCATTATACCGTGAATAAGTGGCATTTTTTTTAAAGTTACCATTTACAGCCCCCTTGTCGATCCATTCCAGGGAGAAACATTATCCAGAGGACAAATATGCATGAACACATCTGTCCAAAAAACGTATCCTGCTTGCAAACAGGATGACAATATCCACGTCCTGGATATTGTGTGTGTTGAATAAATGCATTTTGGACGCAGTCAATACTTTTTCTTTTTATAAATGAGCTCGGCGTGACAGATCCTATCCCAATCGCGGTTCTAATCGGGAACACACTGTAAGGCCGCGTTAATCACCATCACAAGGCAACCGCAGGAGACTCGATGGAGAAACACTCCACCCCAGGCGCCCCACCCTCACCCCCCCTTGCCCCCCCCCTCCCTTGCCCTCCCACCGCACTTCACAGCTGATGTTAACCATGGACAGGAATTGAACTCAAGCCACCGCATTTATTATGCAGCGCACTATCCACCGTGCGACTGCTCCAACAAAAACGACGCGTGTGTGTGTGCGTGTCTATGTGTGTGTGTGAGTGCGACTGTGTGTGTGTGCGTGTCTGTGTGCGTGTCTGTGTGTGTGTGAGTGCGACTGTGTGTGTGTNGGGGGTCTGTGTGTGCTGAGCGGGAGTGTAGTGGTTAGCGCTACGCTGCGCTACGAACCCGGCGACCCGAGTTCGATTTCCGCTCACGGCCAACGCCAGTGACGACTATTTCAACCGAGGTCGACTCAGCCTCAAATGAGTACCCGGTGATATCTGTAAACATCGCCACTAGGGAGACAAAGGCGGCCGGGCGTGGTGTTAGCCACCCACCCCCTCGTGTGCCGTGCCAACCTTTATAGGTGCTCGCTAACAGCACTTGCCCCTAGAGTCTGTTAGAATGAAGTCTGTTAAGGCTATACGGGGATCTTTGTGTTGTGTGTTGTGTGGTGTNTGTGTGCGTGTATGTGCGTGTTGTGTGCGCGTGTTGTGTGCGCGTGTTGTGTGCGCGTGTTGTGTGCGCGTGTTGTGTGCGCGCGTGCCTCTTCTGTGAGTGCGCATCGAGTTTTCAATTTAGAGTTTCACATTCCCTCTGAGATTTTTCCAGGTGGAATTACGACCCAGAAGCAAAAAAAAGTAATCTCCGTTATAATGAAGATGCAGGTGTGGGTAGCCCCCCCCCCNACTCCCCTCCCTCGTTCATTTTAAGAATTGTTCCCATCCAGGGTTATACAATTCGATGTTAAGCAATTATTGCAGCTCATTAGCAGCGCCTCGAGTGGCTGCAAGTGTAGTGGTGGTACGTGCTGACAAAAGGGGCGGCGTGCGTATGAGCACGCCGGGCGTGGCTCCGTCAAGAGGGGTGGTGTTGACACGCGCCGACAGTGATGGATCACGGGGCGGCGCGAGGTGCGTGGTTGTGCGCGCTGACAGCATGTGGGAAAGAGGATCGTAGGGAGTACGCAGTGATTGGCCAACTGGGGTGGGTGCTCTCAACGACGTCCGCATTAGGGCTATAAAGAGGACGCGAGGGAGCACTCGGGGAGTTGATAACCAGTTGAAGATCGAAGACGAAGCTGAAGAGATAGGGCCCCGAAACCCCTGGTCCGCGGTCCTTATAAGGGCCAGGACGCTGTGTGGTTCGGAGGCGAGGCTGTGGGACCCGTGGTCTGACGTCCATGTGGGACGAGGCCGTGGGACCCAGAGTCGAGATGGATACCCCGGTTAGGTGGGTTCCGAGAGCTACGGGGCGTAAGAGCCCGTGAGGGTGTAGCCTAGGGAGCTCTGTGTGTCAGGCTGTACTTAGCCACCCGTGCAAGAGAAGTTGACGTTAATAAAAAGGTGTGCAACCCGCGAAGTCGTCTCCCGCCAAGTTCATACTTTACACAAGCAATGATGTGAACCGATTGCCCGGTTAACGTGCAACGATGGGTAAACGGTCTACACAACCTTTAAACAACGTTGGCATCACGTTCATTGTTTCCTGGGCACGTACAACATGTACGAAAAAAATAACTCTGTTGAACATGTGATGTAAGAATATATAGATTAATTGATGAATTGATGCGTAGGCAAAACATTTCTTCGCATGCATCGGCGGGCCCAGCATCCTTGTAAATTTGATAAGAGCCATTTACAGGACAAGCATCTGTTGATTGCTTAACGCAAGAAAAAAATATATATAGACGGCGCTTGACCCCAAAAAGGTCAGAGGTTGTTTCCTGCCACAGATAAAAGGCTTGCATTCAGTTCGTGCTATGAAGTGAATGCGTTGTTGGTTTTTTAAATCCTTTATATTAAGTTCGCTTGCGTGCTTGCTTGCTTGCTTACGACCGTGCAAACCTTTCGGTCGTTTTTAACCCACTTCCCGTGATCCAATCGAGCTGACATTTTGCACACAGACTCGTTGTGCGAGACAATTAATGTTCGTGAAAAAATTTTTCCAAAATTTTACACTGTTTAGGGAAAACAAATTAAATATTTAATTACCAATTGCTTAATACTGCAGACAATCATCTGACCCATAGGTGGCAGCCATCTCAAGCCAGAGGACGAGAGGACTCTAGCCGCCACGCATATAAAGGATTTATAGTGAAAAACTTTGTTTTTACGGGTTAACTTATTTATTTTTTCTTCTCCGCTGATTAGCTTGGCGGAGTTCAGTGACGAGTGTCAGAATTTGTAGCGCATTTTGTGACAGTGGCGTCGCTGTGACGAATTGTAAGACTTCCTGTAGACCCGGTGTTCGCTGGCATGACTGGCAGGGGGCGAAGCGGTTGAGCCTGGTGGATTTTGTTTGAAAGGGCAAACACCGTGTTGCACCCACGCTGATTTTGCCAATTCCTCGTTAAACCGCAGCTGACGGGATATTCCAAGCCCAGCAGACGTCAATTTAGCCCGGTAAAGGCAACGTGTCCAATTTTAATCAACTTACCCAGAATGGAACCGAGTCATCTTACGTCGTGAGTCAGCCATACAGTATTTGTGTCCGCTTCACGATGATTCCACGCATTTTTGTACCTGTCATGCCCGAAATGCTAATCACCAAAACGATTTTGAGACCATGGGCGAGTCTTAACCTCATTAAAATAATGGTGATTAAATGAAACGAAAAGCTTGTCAGGAAATATGATTTTTTGTTCCTATCAAATGACTGGCGTCCGTCTCATGATGAGCGGTAGCCCCTAACCGCACCCCCCCCCCCCGAGATTTGTCATGGAACCGAGCTTTGTTGATCATGAGTCAGAGGCAAGAGTGACCCAGGTTTGTGTGTGTGGTGAATGCAACCGCCTCTTACACTCGCTCTCTCCTTCTCTTGCTCTCTCTGTCTTGCTCGCTTTTGGGGTCCATTTTCAGGAGCCTGTAGGTGCCATTTTTTGTTTAACAAAAGCTGTTTCATATATGGGGGTGCCTTACCTGGAAAATAAGCGCCGCGACTTTGCAAACTTCATATTCTTAGGTTTTGTCGGTAAAGTCACGTAGGTAAAAAAATGAAAATTAATAAAAGTAAAATAAAAATAAAATAAAAATCACGACGTTTCGGAGGCAACACAAGCTTCCGTCTTCAGGTGGAACCGTCACAGCATGATTGCTGTATCAAGTAAGAGAAATTATCAAGAAAACCAGTATATATACTGGTTGAGGGTGGGAATGTATCTTACTTTATACAGCAATCGTGCTGTGACGGTTCCACCTGAAGACGGAAGCTTGTGTTGCCTCCAAAACGTCGTGATTTTTATTTTATTTTTATTTTACTTTTATTAATTTAACATTTTACCTACGTGACTTTACCGAAAAAAACCCAAGAATATGAATCCTTGCAGTCACGAAAGCTTCAAATCTAGAATTTGCAAACTATCCGTCTGTGCCCAAGCACAGACGGATAGTTTACAAGACCAGGAAACACTGACGGCTGCTGTTTTGCGGTGGCGGCAATCGCGAGGGGCCTGCTCAAGGCACGGCTCCAGCTGAAATCAAGCGCACCACTCCAATGCCGGGGACGCGCACGTGTTTTTTTTTAACGGGGAGGGGGTCGTCGTTCAAGCCCAGTGCCGAATGAAGCTATTGCGGGACCTGTAGCATATGTTCTAAAGGGCCCAATTTTTTTTTTATTACAAATATTAAAACATATTTTTTTTTACTTGCGTAGTAAAGTCATTGTGTTTGTTCATTTGCTACGCAGCCAGTTAATACGGCACATCGCTCGCCTTTAACACCCAGTCGTTCATAAACGTTGAAGGCAGTGTAGTACTATAGTAATAGAGCAAGTGCAGAATCACTGAAACGGAATTGATAGCTTGAAAGCATTTAGCGCGGGCCCTTGAAAGTGCGGCGCCCATAGCTACTACACATGTAGCTACTTTTGCCACTAGGATAATCCGCACAGATACGAACGACATTTATTAATTTTCCTTATTAACGAGATTATTTGTCACACGTGCGGAACAACGTCATGTTTGTGTTGAGCGTGCCACGTGCAGTGCACGTGACGCGGGTAGTGTTTGTGACGAGCACACGTGACGCTGTACTCGGTGTGATTTGTATCAAAATCGACTGCAGTGCTTTTGCTGCTGGCAGCAATAAAAGTGGTTTAAAACTCAAACCTTCCTTGCTCTCTGTCTTGCACTCTCTCTCTCTTGCTCGCTCTCTGTCGCTCGTAACGAACGCGTGCTCTAAGCGAGCCGGTGCAATCGTACGGGAACAATCACACGCTCCCAGCGCGCGCTATTCCTGGCCACTTTTCAAGCTCTGCTTGACTCTGTGATAGGAACGTGCAGGTGGTTCGCGTGAGGTTTGTTTAGTTAGCATCGCCCCTCCGAGGCTCTTGCAAGCCTGGAGACAGCCACGGTTATTTTCTTAAGTACAAGGTTCAATATTTTATCTAGATATTTTTCACTCAAGTCACATAACGAACAAAAAGTAGAGAGGCATTTTATTTCAGGCGATGGCCCAAGGATGACAAACCACAGAACATGAAGTACTTTACTTAAGAAATATGTTCCCAACATTTCAACTGCACCGTACAAACTGCCGTCAAACTATCATTATTTGAAAATTGATTGCTACCTTCACGGATATCCTCCATGTATCTGTAGATATGGTGCTCTGCAGTTTTAAGAAGCCCTGTTGCCGGAGCTCCTGGAGAATAGACAACACATGCGAGGGAGCAACACTCGATCCATACAAATGGGACAGGTGTAAGTCCACACCTGCTGCACCGTCTTCCGCTGGCGAGTCAGGGGTACGGGCACGCCCACGGGAAGGAAGTTATTCGGTGGCATTTGTGCGACCAGCCATGAAGGTGCACTTCCATAGCGACGCAATATTGAAAATACATCGCAAGGGCACTGAAACTAAAGAGTGGAACTTCATCTCGGCCTCAATTCCCCCGTGCATCAATAGCCTCGCTGCAATGTATTTTGCTTGCAACCGCAAAGAACTCCTCTAGGGCAATTGTGCTTCTGTAAATATTATACGTACACTGCGTTGTTATCGCCTCTTCGTCCATCTACTTGCTGGATGAAGGATTTCCCCATGCCCCGTCGAGCATGGGAGACGTTTGGTCGTACTTCAACGCTCTGATCAGTGTTGTGCGTGTTTGTGAATAGGGGGAGGAGGAGCCCTTGCTAACCGATTCAAATGTCACTCGCCACCGATGCTATCCGTGATCAGGAAACTGAACGTGGTGGCAGCCCAGGTGGCTAATCACCACCACCACCCCCCACCTCGCCTAATACCGTACATTGCTGCTATTATGGAAATGCCACCTGCGGACACTGAGGTCCTGTCCTCAGCTGTCTCGGCGCGCGCTGCTTTGCCCGTTTTATCTGACACATGCCGGGCGCGCCTGCGTAATGCACGCGCGCGCGTGCCCATGCGCGCGCGTGCCCGTGCGTGTCAAACAGAGAGGGAGAGAGAGGTGTGTGGCAAGCAGGCACACTGGCCTCACGGCCTCTGTCACTGTGGGTTTGTCTCCGTCGGGATGCGGTGTCGGGCAGTTCTTCTTCTTTCGTATGGCATAGCGGGGGGGGGGGGGGGGGGAGTAGCAGTGTGTCCAGATGATTTAATAGTTGAATGTGAGAATCCAATGCGGCTGCGGTAGACTGCTGTGCGTGGGTTGCAGCGATTCCAGCCGGGTGGTTGAGCGCGCGGTTGGCGGACTCGTCGGTGTTGTTGTCGGGCACTGGCGCACAAGCCACGGGACCAGACGCATCTCAGCCGCTCTGCTGTACATTGACGCCGCCTTAGAGCGGAACGTGGGGGGTGCGTGGGTGGGTGGCTGCAGTGCCGGAGGAAGCTAGTGCGGGGTCTGTAGCATACGTTGTTATAAAGGGGCGCCAATTTTTTTTTTAAACATATATTAAAACACGTATATTTTTAACTTGCATAGTGAAGTAATTGTATTTTTCATTTGCTATACAGCCAGATAATACGACAAAGTGCTCACCTTAAAACCCTAGTCGTTCGTAAAATTTTAAGGCAGTATAGTGCTATAGTAATAGAGCAAGTGCAGAATCACTGAACCGGAATTGATACCTTGAAAGCATTTAGCGCGGGGCCCTTGAAAGTGCGGGGCCCGTAGCTACTACATATGTAGCTACTTGTGCTACAAGGATAATCCGGCACTGACAGTACGAAAGCAAAAAATATATATACAGCAGTGCGATCCGGCGAAAAATTACCCCGTATTCTTGTACATGGAAATTTAGTTTTCGGGTCCATACGACGTACAGCCGTTTTAATACGGGCAAGAAAAAAACATCTATTTGCTTGTGTTGTAGGATGAAAGTTGAGATTCATAAGGGCACGGGGTGACCAATAAGGTCTGAATTGGACTGTAATAAGGTAGGGCACTGATAGCGGGTTGACAGATATGGGACTGTGGCTCAAGAAACACCCTGGTAGGGGCTGGTACGCAAGTTATCTCGAGGGGGGGGGGNCGGGNTAAAACAACGGACACCATTTGGAAACAGGGCTCGCTACATAATCCACTTCTTTCACTTCATATAAAAAAATAGTGCCGACTCAAAATGTACTCGCTCTTAAGATTACTTTCATGCAGGTGGCATCACACTGTCGCCGTATACGTCACTGTGTACCCTTGTTAAAGATAAAGCATCGTCACGCGCGGGTTTCAACCGTATTCAGCGGGATCGTAGGGGCCGTCCATAAATGACGTCACGCGATTTTGGACGAATTTTGACTCCCCCCCCCCCCCNTAGTCACACGACGTCACACAAAGGCTCATTGAGCTTTACAGCGTTTTTTCAGAAGCGACCTGGCCACAAATGATCGATCAACAAAGGTGACTTATCATCATCACGTGAATATTTACAGCAGCCAAATATTCTCTAAACGCGTGATGTTGATTCTTAACGTGGAGAGAGAAACTAGAAGACACTGAGAAAATTCCACGCGACCACGAGATGAGAGAGATGCACAAACTCCAAATATACAGCAGGCGTTCAGGGTCAGGATCGAATCCACGGCCTCCTGCATACCAGGCGAGGTAGTTAACATCTCGCCACAGAACTGAGCAATCTTGTTGGCGCTTGCTCTGGATTTCCTTCCCGCTTGTCCTCGGGTTCCCGCATATCTGTGCGTACACTGGCCCACCTTACACATTCTAAAACGTTTATAGATATTTGTACGAATGACGCTGTATTTAACAAATATATATATAAATGTATTATGGTTATATTCACCACTGGGCCAGTTTGAACAAAATCAGCCATTTGAAATGAGTCCCAATTACCCTTGTAGGAAATTAGCAAAATGCTCACTTGTCTTTGAAAGCGGATGCTAAAAATCCCATGGCAAATTCTCAAGAATGGAACATTGTGTTCTAACGCTTCATTCATTCTTTTAAAAAAAGGTGCATTACGAGAGTAATGAGAGCCATAACTGCCCCATACCCTAACGACGAATTGCAATTCTCCCCTTAAAAAAGAAGAAGATAATGATTCTCAAAAGGGGCTCTCTCGTTTGCCGTTGTTAAAGCACTCCGACTGATACGTTCACAAAAGCAGACGGTGAGAGCCATAATGCAGAACGCACGAGCGGCAGTTACGGGGTTCTGTCTCAACATTTACGCGTAATGATCTCGCGAACGATTTGCATCGTCGCGAGCGAGAGAGAGAAGTTGCGAATATTGCCCGAGTAAATGAGCATCGAACCCTTTTCGCATTTGCAATACGTGTGAAAGAGTCGTCTTCATTGTGGTGACAAAAGTGTTTTTTTGCAAACAAAAACGAAACAAACAACCCAACGGGTCGTTGACTCACACGCGCGCGCGTCACCGAGCGGTGTGCGTGTTTGCATTGTGCTGTAAACGTGTGTGTGTGTATTCCTTCGCCAGGCGGGATTTAATATCAGCGCATGATTGATCGTGCGCTCGATGGAGGAGTGCTTCGTCGTAACTTGACAGCGATAACCATTCAGCACCGAGTCGCGCTCCCCGATTCCGCGCACGGGTTATGGAATCGGGATATAAAAAAATAGCAGCAACGTGCGAAAATGAAGTGGAAACCCAAGAATGAGCGCAATATGAAAACCTGCCTTCTGGACGTCTGTAAAAACATGCGGAGATTTTGATGAAGCTTGGCGAAACGTCGTACTCAGATTGTAAATGTTGAGGCTTGGCAATCCAACACACCGGTGTTGCTGTACTAGTAACGAATTGGCCACGTTCTGTTAAGGTGACAACCCTTTACTAATTGGCTGTGTCGGGTGGTAGCTTGTTTAACGACACATTTGTATATTTACGCGATCTAACCCAAAAACAGCTGTATTATGGATGATAAAAAATATCCCTGTCACAAGTCTGACGGCAACATTGCCGCTGACCGCAGTGATCAATTACGTTCAGCCACGGCACCATTCATCAGCAGAACGTCCTATCACCCTTCACGACTTCATTCACGCCCATTAAACCCGAGACAGCTGGCATGCGTGAGCAAATTAATTATATAAACATCTTTATAATGGGGCAACATCATCAACCACCCACCACCCCACCACCCGAAGTTTGCTTAAAGGCAGTGTCGACTCTAAATGAGGAAGTTAGACACTCGGAGAGCGAACACACACACACACCAAAAAAACAAGAGGTAACTCTTCGAACACGCGATGCGCCCGTGGAAATTGTGGGACGGCAGAATCAGGGTTGTGAAGAGGAGGATGTCATTACCGGGCACCGCAGAGCCCCTGAGGCCTGAACAAAAACCCCTCTGCGCAAGGGGTTCTGGGTGGGGTGGCTCAAAAATATGAAGTCAACTTTTCAGATGAAATCAACCCGTCAAGTCGCATCCGGAATTTGAGCCTTTTCTTATCGCGCAAGGCCATCACCAAGGCGCTACGTTTCGCGATGAGTCGCGTGTTACTGCGTACGGTGCGAAAGAAGTTCAAAATCCAGTACACACCTGAGAGGCTTACAGTGATGACATCAACATCACTCTATTTAGGAGCGCAGTGGGCGCGCTCTCGCCCACCCCTCTCCACCCTCCCGTCCACCCCCATCCTCCTCTTCGTCCCCCCTCCACCCCCTCTCGAACCCCCTCCACCCCCCTCTCGTCCTCTCCCTCCATCCCAGCCCCCCCNTCTTGTTCTCCCTCTCTCCACCCCCGTCCATCCCCCCATCCCCACCCCCCTAATTCCCCCCCGCTCCATGCAACCCCCCCTCTCCCTCCCCTCTCCTCCCCGTCCATCTCCACCCGCCTCCCCATGCAGATGCCGTTACGTCACCAGCCTCGTCGTCCATCTGCCAGCATCGCGTCTCGCAACGTGTTCTACCCTCGCCCGATTTACAGGGCGAAATGTTAACTACCTCGCCTGGTATGCAGGAGGTTCGTGGGTTCGATCCCGACCCTGACGCCTGCTGTATGTTTGGAGTTTGCGTCTCTCTGTACGTGGTGAGATGTTAACTACCTCGCCTGGTATGCAGGACGTGGGTCGATCCCGACCCTGACGCCTGCTGTATGTTTGGAGTTTGCGGTGTTTCTCTCTCTCCCCGTGGTAGCGTAGATTTTTCTCCGGGTCCTCGAGTTTTTTTTTTACCCTCCACATTTAGAATCAACATCACGCGTTGAAGAGTAGTTGGCTGCCATACATATTCTTTTATTTGATACCTACGTGACTTTACCGAAAGAACAAAAANGTATGGATCCCTGCAGTCACAAAAACTTCTAATCTAGATTGATAAGCCACTTTGTTTCGGTATCATTTGTGGCCAGGTCGCTCCTGAAAAAGAGATGTACAGCACAGTGGGCCTTACCTGGTAAAATAAAATGTTTAGTTTAGTACCTTAATGCCAATTTAACGTTTCTACGAATTGGACACTACGGATAAAAAGCGCCTTACAAATGTAAACTATTATTGCTAATTATTAGTTTACATTGGATACCAATTGCAATTTATTTGTAATCATTAATTCCCCCTGCCCTTCGCAGGTGAAGAGCTCACAAGTGACGTCATCACATCTACCCCTCTATTCAAGGAACGAAACAGGAGGATTTCTCCACAAATCTGGCTGTCGCCTGATGAAGCCAGTTGTAATTACTGACGAAACGTCGTACTCAGCTTGGGAATGTTGTGGATTTGCTCTCCAACACGCCGGTGTGCTGTATTAGTAACGAATTGCAATGTTCTGTTTAAGTGACAAACCTTACTGATCGGCTGTGTCGGGTGGTGGCAGGTTTAATGGCACATTTATATTTACGTGGTCTACCCCCCCCCAAAAAAAAAAAACTGTATTGTGTATTAATTAGTACCCTGGTATTCGCTTCTTCAGCCATCCAATCGATGTGCTCCTTTTGGCCTCCTGGACATTTGTGAGAAATAGCTTAATAGCGCATCGGATTCTCATTCTGGTGTCGGTGCAATTCTGTGCATCGCTGAGCACGCTTCGTTGTGTTTTCCTACGTTTGTTGGATTTCCACGTTGTCAATGTCCACGGTGTTATCTGATGTATATTGCAAAGGCTTTCTCAGTTCCTTCGTTGCTCAAAGCATGTAATCTATTTGTTTTTTTTAAGCAGAACACACGTTGATAAATTTAACCCAAATACCCACACAACACTTTCAATTCACCATCCAGTGCCACAACGGGCATAAGCAATGATATCAGCGCAATTGAATCAAGGAGTGCTAGAATTGTTCAATACGACAAGAGTTAGTTAAGAATACCAGCTCAGTGTTTGTATTACACTGGTCAACACACTTTTTTTGGCATAAGGTATTCCAACGGGTTTAAGGTCATTTTAGGGTGCTGATTCCAAATCTGTTATCGGTTTTTGTCAAAAATTGCATTTTCAATAAAAACTGCAGAAGAAAAATATTTTAAAAATGTGGATATCTACATAAAATTATATTATAAACACACTGTCCTAAAAATACAGCACCATATTTTAACACTAAAGCAGTCACTGGCTCGCAACAACTTGCAATCATAAGTGACGGAGTTTATTTCGGGTAAAATCAATGAAAATGGGGTATACCGATAGCATAAAAATTAGATTTGATAGAGCAAATCTGAGATCAGATTTGGAATCAGCACCCTGAAATTAGTCTAAAACAGCTGCAAAAGTCCAGGCCAGAAAAAAATGTTTTGTTGTTGTTGACCAGTGTTATCATCATTGTTATTGTTTCTATGTAGGGGAGACTTAGCCTGGATGTTAAATCACTTAACCCTACACATTCCGTACATGTCGGCTCGACTGCATTCCGTCTAGTCCAGGCAGCGCACTTGATTAAGGACTGAGATTTTTTTTTTGAGGGTTAAAAAAATTTTGCTCTGTGTTCCATTCCTCGCAAGAGAGTAATAAACATAGAATTTACTCATGAAGATTGCCAATTTATACAAAGAGCTATCGTTTAATATTTTTAAACGTGGCGTCGCAGAAACCCCTATGCGGTTTTTTTTATTGTGTCTCTACCCTTAGAACAGTGACTGACCAATGTAATGTAGAAAAATAACATTTATCTCAAAAGTGCTTTGTCTGGCAATGATGTCCGACGTTTCACACTACATGCTGGGAGTTTCTTCGTTCGATTCAGTGCCTTAAGAAGCTCCCTGCACGAAACGTCGGACGTTATGCGGTACAACTAGGGTTAGCCACCTATAAGATATATATATAAAGTGATATAACATGCACAGAGGGATATTTCACAACACCGGAATTGCATGTCAATATTTGTATGTACGTTGAACTTCTTTCACACCGGACGCAGACAACCGTGATAATCGGAGGTGCGGAATGGCAACGCATTGCCTTGAGCGGTGTACTGTTGTTATTATTATTATTGTTATGACGCCACCGACACAGCCCGGGCTTCTATTGCCTAGGACAGCTGCCTCAACAAGAGGTCAATGCTAGGAACACCAGGACAGGTGGCAACCGGAGGTGCACCCTCCACACGTACGGGAAGAGCTATGCAGCCACAACCGCGGGGGGGGNTAGGGAAGAAACAACCTCATGCGCATCAGGATTACCAACGATTCGTACCAGCGTTACTTTCACGCAGTGATTGGCGGCATAGAACATCAAACCCACGACGTTGCGGGTTCCACGTGTCAGTATTGGCTGGCCCTCACGCTTGACTGCACAGTAATTTCCACGTGATGATGATGAGCTACTTTGTTGAGCTATCATTTGTGGCCAGGTCGCTTTTGGAAAATAAGTGAATCCCTCAGTTGGCTTTACCTGGTAAGATGTAAAAGAAGTTTAGGTTTATTTGTAGATTTGTGTTTTTAAAAATGGATTTGTTTACCTTTCCCATGTGTTGCACTCCTTCTCGTGCTGTTGTATTGTTTGTTGTTGGAACGTTCTGGCCCGCCCCCTACTGGACATCTGTGATAAAACAAAGAGCTTCATAGCTCATCGGATTTCTCCAGTATAAAATAAAAATTCCCATCGTGCGTAAACCCTCGCGTCTCCCAGCTTCAGACACCCCAGGCCACCTCCAATTCCGCCGGTGTTCATCAGAGGATCTTTAGAAATTCCGTGCAGTGCACGCCCAATAGAGGTTCTGAGTCCACCCAAGAACAGATTTTGCTGTTGAGTCAACAGTCGATTGCGTGGATCTACAAATTAAATTTAAACACATATACTGGGAGAGACCGGAGATTGTATTATCAAGGACTCCCCGTCATCACTCCGTGGTTGGAGGTTAACCTCAGGCCATCAACTCTCCAAGGTCAATATATTGTACGTACGTTGAACTTCTCTTGCACCGTACGTAGCCAACCGTGCTAATCGGAGGTGCGGTGGTGTATGGACAATAAACTAAGCACAAAAATGAGTACCACTGAAACAAACAGTGGTTCTTCAATGGGTATCCTTGACCCGACCATAGGAATGTGGAATCTCCACCGCTAGCTCAATGCTTATTTGCACAAGAAATACTTAGCCTTTTGATTTTTTATATCCTGTACTGCATTGTCAAGATCAGCACCAATGTAGAAATGCGTCTTTTTGCCGTTTACAGCATTAACCATCACATTCACCATCACAACTCCACGTGCAGACGTAGCTAGAGGGACGGAATGCACAGATATTGCGATTAAAGTCAATAAATAGGCTGCTCGTTAAAAAAAAAAACCCAGAAAAGTTGGCTCGGCCAATTTTTGTACGATTTTTTTTGAGCCAAGGAATTCATTTCCACTTCAAAGCGAGAAGGGTTAGAATGAAACACGAATCTGTGCCGTCGAGAAGGAAACCAAGTGTCATCCATCGTGCTACTTTTGGCGAGAGAGAGAGAGATGGGGAAGGGAGGCTAGGAGACGGTGTTCTCCACAGCGGAGGTGAGTTGGAACAACATCTGTCCATTCCGTACCCAAACTCAATTGAATGTCATGCCCCCTTCCAACACAAACTCCAGCCAGAATCAAAACACGGCCTCAGGATCACAGCGGGGGCGGGGGGGCGTGAGGGGTAATCGACATTGGGGGGGGGTGATACAGGAGAAGAGGAGAACTCCCCACAGCTACCCCCTTCTTCAAATGTTTAATAGTCGTAAAAAATAAAAAATAAAGTTGCTACGATTTCGAACACCGGTTACTGGTTGCTCTTCAAAGTTGTCTGGCTCTGCGGACACCCCAAAGGCACAGATCCCCCAAGTTATAGCCTTCACAGACTATTGGGGCAAGTGCTGTTGGCGAGCACCACTGAAGCTCGGCACGATACACGAGGGGGTGGGTGGTCAGCATCACTGCCCAGTGGCGATGTTTTTTGCTCACCGCACCAGGTACTCATTTGAGTCCGAGTCGACCTAGGGGAGTTCCCAGGACCGGTTCAGATAATCGTCACCGGTGTTGGCCGTGAGCGGAAATCGAACTCGGCGCTCTAACCATTACACCGCCACTCCACACACACACAGAGCCTTTATCTTGTACACACGGGCGGTGAGATCCATGGCGGAATCTATCGTCGACAAAACCAGATCGCATCGTTACTCATTCTGGTCAGCACCGAACACGGACTTAAAGGTTTTTATTTCGATTTAAAGCTTTCGTGACCGCAGAGATTCATCTTCTTGGTTCTTTCGGTAAAGTCACGTAGAATGGAAATAATAAAATAATAAAATAAAACATAATACAATAATTATCACGACGCTGTCTTTCCGACAGACCTGTTCTTCACCGAGGACGGCTGCTTGCGTTGTGGCCGAAACGTCGTGAGAATTATTTTATTATGTTTTATTTTTATTATTTTATTATTTCCATTTACGTGACTTTACCGAAAGAACCAAGAAGATTAAAGATTTTTGTTTAACTGGCCCGAAAGTTTGTGAGGTTTAAAATCCTGGTTAGGCTGGGGTGGGGATGACTCAGCCCATCATCCTTGCGTGGTCGCTAAAACGGCTACCACCTCGTGGGGAAGTCAACAGTGGTCGTTCTATGGACAGACTCACTCGTTACTAGTGAGCTTCTTGGGGAATTCATTGCACTCCAGGATCTTCTTTAGCTATGGTCCGACGAAGACATCGGCTTTGACCTATGCCTCAGACAGCTTAGGGAAGAAGTCTTGAAGGTACTTGAAGGCTGCCGACTTCTTATCTACAGCTCTGACAAATTGTTTCATGAGGCCCAATTTTATGTGCAGTGTTGGCATCAGCACCTTCCGGGGGTCCACCAGTGGCTCCCACTTGACGTTGTTCCTCCCCACAGAGAACTCGGTCCGCTGTGGCCAGTCCCGCCTGTGGTAGTGCGCCTTGGTGTCTAAATCTTTTGTCGTAATTTTTTTTATTACTTTAGCATAAATACATGTTAATTTTGATTCATGTGTTTTTTTCTGACTTTATGTGAACGAAAAGGCACAAATTCGCCCATTTCCTCATTGAAAATAGGTCAATTTTAAAAAAGATCACTGTCCTGGTCGCAAAAGCAAAGTTTGTGGGGAATAACAGCCATTTTTTTACTTTTGAGGCATAAGCAATTAGGAAATAACACTTACTACCCAGAAACAAAAAAAAANTGTGTTACTCAGTGAAATCAACGTTTGCTGAACGTCGATTGTCATCCGGCTCCAAATCACCACCCTTCCGCTTCAAACAAGGTCAGGCTATAGGCCTGGTCAGCATGATGATGCAGAAAGTCCACACAGCTGTACACCACAACAACCGCGAACGAAAACCCGACGAAGAACGAGTGAGTGCTAGTTACCACTTTAGGATATGTACAGCTCCGCTTTGAAAAAAAAATAAGGCGCAACACTGAAACTGCTCGGTCACGGCACTGCTGGCGGAAGGGGACTCGGCTAGAGGCAGCTCTGAGATCGTCCCCCTTCTACAGGTTGTGTTTGGCCTACTCTTCCACGCTGGCTCACTCCAGTAAACACGGTTGCTTGAGAAATCTAAAGTTTAAAACAAAAATTCAACAAAGCTACAATAAATACATAAATCCACCGTACATTTACGTAATTCTATACACGTGGAAAAGTATGTATCCCTGCAAAGAATGGATACAAATTTATTTTTTTCCCCACACACCAATCGTAGCATGTTGTGCCGCTGAGCGGAACACCGCTTACGTGTACAAACATTGCTCAAAGTAAAAATTGGTTTACGCGTGCACATCACCGCCTTGTGGTGGATCGGCCCCGATAATCTGCGTGGAGCCAGGCACTTTGGTTGCTGGGAGACAGAGGGGGTGTGCGGTGGTGGCAGTGGTGGTGGTGGTAGGGGGAGATGATGGGAAACGGTAGTGTCGTGGTTAATGCGCTGCGCTATAAACCCGGTGAGCCGTGTTCGATTCTCGCTCACGGCCGACACTCAGTAATGATTATTTGAAACGGTCCCGGGCCTCCCCTAGGTCGACTCAGCCTCAAATGAGTACCTGGTGCGGCGTGTAAACATCTCCACTAGGGAGACAAAGGTGGTCGGGCGTGGTGCTGGCCACCCACCCCTCGTGTACCGGCCTTCATTAGGTGCTACTCGCTAACAGCACTTGCCCGAACGTCTGTTAAGCCTGTACGGGGGATCTTTGTCTTTGGTGGAGGGGGGGGGGATGGGAGGGCTGTTCGCTGGAGGGGAATGATGGGTGGCGCTGCGGAGGGGCTGATTGGGAGTCAGTCAATGAGCTCGCTGCATTGGCACCTGCTGCAGCCGAGGTTGGGCGGGCAGATGGCTTGTAACCGGCCTCTCAGCGGGATGCGTGGAACTTCTTCTCGTGCCGTTGGATTTTGGCTGCGTTTGCAACGAGAGTAAGGTGAGGAAGGGGGAATGACACGGACTCTCTCTCTCTCTTAATTTGTCGTGTCTTCAAGTGTCAGTTGCGGCTGTTGGGGTGCTGTTGCTGGTTTTGTTGTAGTTGTTGCTGCTGCTGCTGCTCTTCTGGCAAAATAAATGGCAGTATTGCGTGTTGAGATGTAGAATTTCGCTTCTCAGAAATTCGTGGAGGATTAAGAAAAAAATACGCCACGAAGCAAATTTAATTCGCGTTTTTTCCTAGAGTTCTGAAACAAATGTTTGCGAAACGTGAAATGGCTTGGTATAAATTGATGAAATCGTGAATCTAGTTTAATAAAAACTTTCGATGAACATAAACACATTTCGAGTGACGCTAAAACGTCTGAATGCCATCCTCGGCATCAACATACTCAGCTACAACGAGCCAAGAAGATATGACTTACGATTACTAAAGCAATGACCGTATTTGCAAGAAAAAAACGCTATTACAATTAC
This sequence comes from Lethenteron camtschaticum, assembly GCA_018977245.1. Lineage (NCBI taxonomy): Eukaryota > Metazoa > Chordata > Hyperoartia > Petromyzontiformes > Petromyzontidae > Lethenteron > Lethenteron camtschaticum. The sequence continues at coordinate 1,713,793 of MU249620.1, read as the reverse complement.
AGTATTATACTTTAATAGTCAAAATAATTTTGCCCTTTTAAGGATACGTCGATAAAAAAAACTACTGATTCTAGATGCACAATGATGAAATAATGTTATTTTTTTAAACGGTCTTCTATGAAACCACTCTCTCAGTTTGTGTCCCAGTGGTCATTGGTAAAAGCATTCCAATGCGCTCATCCAGTGATTTAACAATGACGCGGATCGCGAGAATGCATCCAAAATGTTCACGCAAAGTGCAAACCTCAACACGAGGGTCATACAAGAGAGAGAGAGAGACCACCACCCGCCGTATTATAGCTGACGTCTCAGGCAAGGGCCCTTTCTCATGGTACATTGATTGAGAGGGCAGGGAGATGGGGTGGATACTAGTTGGAGACTGCGCTTTACACTCGGGGTAGGTGGGTGCGTGATACGAATTAAATCAATTCATGATGACCGTTTTTTTTTGGGTGAGATCGCGTACATACAAGTGTGTTGTACACCCACCGACCTTTCACCGTTCGCCTTTTGGCGTTCTCTGGTCTGACACCGGTGGGGAGACAATGACATGGGGCAGGCTGTCTCTGGTCCAGGCCAATCAGTTTCAAGACATTGCATCATATTATCAGAGCGGTGTTTGTTTGCATGTTTGGGCACAAGTACGTGGTGGTTGATGCAGACTTGATGCCTGGCGAAAGGTTATCTTGTTTGGTGTTTGTACACCTGAACACCTCCTGTTTTATTGCCAGAAAGGGTGAAAAAGGAAACCGATTATTTTTTCCTAACCCACCTCCTTCATCCGGACGTTGTGCTAACGTTGTGAACAGCACGTGCCAATGCGTTGGGACCTCAGCACCAACAGGTTGTGCGTTGGAGAGCATGACGCACACGTGACATCACCTGACGACCGCCTACTGATGCTGGTTGTCGACATCGCCAGCGAAACGTCGTACTCGATTTGTAAATGTTGCCGTGCGTTTGCCCTCCAGCACGCAAGCGGTGGTGCTGAAGTGGTCAATGAATTGGCCACGTTCTATTCACGGCGTGAGAAACCTCACTGATGTGAAACTTGATTTGAAGCTTACGGATGTGCCCTGTCAGGTGGTGGGGGGCGTACGACGCATTTAGATGGACGCGATCTAACCCAAAATAAACTTTGTCACGATTCTTGTAGGTCGCGAAAGCACACGTGTACATGACTTAAAGCTTTCGTGACTGCAGGAATTCATATGCTTTGAGTCTTTCGGTAAAGTCAAGTAGATAGGTTCAAAGAAAATAAAAATAAACCTTTATAAACAGTTTGCCTTTAGAGGCTAACCCCCTTTCCATAATGACGACCGCTTGTGTTGTGATCGAAATGTCATCGTTTTGTTGTTATTTTCTTTGAACCTATCTGCGTGACTTTACCGAAAGACCCAAAGAACGCATACGTGTTCAAAGTAGACTCAAACGAACCTCATTGCTTTGATATAACAAATACAAAATCATTGACATCGTACCGTATTTTAGGGTCGGTAAACAAGCAAGCGAGATCATGAACCCGCCGCTCTGTGGAACGACACGAAGATAAACCTGCGAATGCATCGGGCGGCAGTGCACAAAGCAACACACCGCTGTGTAACTACAGCTCGATGCGTCGCTACCGAGGTGACATCGTGGGCTCAGAGGGCCAAACACGCGAAGCTGCTCGCATCAAGTGACGCGACACTGAGCCAGGGAGCAGAGTGGTGAGAACCCTGTAGGGTTTGTCGTGGATCCGAGGGACTCCCACGTAAGACGAAGCCGGGATTTTCGCAGGCTCCATGATCCCTATCTTCTTAAGAGCATCCGGCCCAAATTGACAATTACACAATCTCAATGTTTCGTCGTTGATGCTGTTGCCCATAATTTGGTGATGCGTTTCAATTTGAAGAGGTGGGGTGGGGGTGGGGAGAAGGCTTCGCTTAATGAACGATTGTGCAGCGCAAGAGGCAATGGAGGGAAACAAACTGCGCACTTTCTCATTAGCAGAGCAGAACAGGGCACGATACAGACCAAGTGGTCTCATTGTGCAAGTCGAGTTGATAGACCCTTTGAGTGGGCGGTTTGTGCAGGGGGTGTTGTCACCGTGGCCTAACGGCTAACAACACCACGATGAAGAGGTTGGGCGGTTAGATTCGATCTCTCGCCGCGGCAGTCGAAAGGGACGGCGCCAAGTTTCGTGAATTCTCCCAAGCCTCTGTCCACCCCAGTGGTAAACGTGACCAGTATTATAAATGGGCACACCACAGTTAGTCGATCGGTAAGTCGCGTGTGCGGCGGGGGTAAAATGTGGGTAACTCTGCCACCTCTTCGAAGACGGCTGGCCAGCGTGGAAGAGTAGGCCAAATGCCCGGTTTGTACCGATCTAGGTGGTAGGTCAATCTGCTCGCAGTGCAGCGCGCGAGCTCTTGCAGAGCTGCGCCTTTAGCTACGTGGGTTCACGCGGGTCTCGGCGTGCCGCTGGAATAGAAACGCGTCTGGGTTTTGGGGCTGGGCGCCGATACGACAGATCAAGATAATACCGCACACTTCACATGATATAAGACGGCCCGGTGTCAATAAAGTTATACTAATCTGGTCTCACAAAGACAAAGATCTCCCGTGTAGCCTTAACAGACGATGCACGAGGGGGTGGGTGACCAGCACCACGCCCGGCCGCCTTTGTCTCCCCAGTGGCGATGTTTGCACACCGCACCAGATACTCATTTGAGGCCGAGTCGACCTAGGGGAGGCCCAGGACCGGTTCAAATAATCGTCACGGGTGTTGGCCGTGAGCGGGAATCGAACTCGCAGGGCAGCGCGCTTACTGCTACACTACGCCCCCCCCCATACGCACGCACGCGCACGTGCACACACCCACGTCTGACGCACCCCCTAAACGTACGTTTTAAAATAGGAACGGCGAGAGGGGTTTGGGGGTGAGAGGAGAAGTGAGTCTTAGAATCCGGAGAAGACGTCAACTGTTGAGCAAGCGAACAAATGATGTCGCAAAAGGATCACAAAAGGCCACGGCAGTGTAGAATGTGAAGATAAGACAATTTGCTTGTGCAGCTCTCACTTGATCATCCGTCGCTACCTCCCTCCGCCCAATCGAAGCACCCCAACCCCCCCCCCGCATCTTCTGCACTCGCTCGTTTGACCCGCGCCGCGACGGAGTTTCAACGCCCACCGCCGTCCCCACCTTTTGTCTCCTCGTTCAGCCCGCTCTCACACGGGCAGCCGCAACGCAGCGCTGCGAACATCTGCTGACAACAAACACCCGTGTGCTTACACACGCCCCACACACACACACACACGCGCACACACACACANGCGCACACACACACGCGCACACACACGCGCACACACACGCGCACACACGCACACACACACACGCACACACGCACACACACGCACACACGCACACACACACACACGCACACACACACACGCGCACACACACACACGCGTACACACACACGCGCACACACACACGCGCACACACACACACACACACACGCACACACGCACACACGCGCGCGCGCACACACACACGCGCGCACACACACACACACGCGCGCGCACACACACATCACGCACGCACACACATACCACGCACACACACACACGCGCAAACACACAAGACAAAGACAAAGATCCCCCATATAGCCTTAACAGTGTAGGGGCAAGTGCTGTTAGCGAGCACCTATGAAGGCCGGAACGGTACACGAGGGGTGGGTGGCCAGCACCACGCCCGACCGCCTTTGTCTCCCTAGTGGCAATGTTTACACACCGCACCAGGTACTCATTTGAGGCTGAGTCGACCTAGGGGAGGCCCGGGACCGGTTCAGATAATCGTCACTGGTGTTGGCCGTGAGCGGGAATCGAACCCGTGTCGCCGGGTTCATAGCGCTAACCGCTACACTATCGCTCCCCTTAAACACACGCACACACGCACACACGACCACACAACGACACACACGCACACACACGCACATACACACACACGCGCACACACACGCACACACGCACACACACGCACGGACATACACACACGCACACACGCGCAACACACACANGCGCACACACACGCACACACGTGCAAACACACACACGCACACACACGCACGCGCGCGCACGCAGATGACTCCCCCCCCCCCTCTCCCCATGTAGCCTTCACAGACTTTTGGGCAAGTGTTGTCAACCAGTAGCTATGAAGGCCGGTCCGGCACACACGTGGGTGGGTGGGCAGCGCCATGCCCGCCCGTNCGCCCGGCCGCCTTTGTCTCCCTACGACGATGTTCACACACCGAGGCTGAGTCTGCCTTGTCACTGGTGTTGGCCGTGAGCGGGAATCGAACTCGGGTGGCTGGTTCGTAGCGCAGCGCGCTGACCGCTGCACCACCGCTCCCCACTTACAGACACGCACACACACACGTAAATTCATCACTTCACGCACTCTCCTTTGTAAGATGATAAGCGTTAAGCAAGCNTCGACAGAGACGCGGCGTTTGCAGGCAAACTTTCTTATATCCTATTTTAATTATTTTATTATTAGTATTACATTTGTTTTTTCGGAGATGACTGTGTGCTTAATAGACGTGACGCCTTGTGACGGGTTTATCTACTTTGGTGTGTGAACATCTTTGTGCATCCTGATTGTATTGCCAGAAAGGGAGCAAAACTCGTTATGTTTTCATCATTTGATCTGCCATAAGGTCCCACAGATACCTTTGACATTATTCCAAATGTTTGGAATTGAAGGGCGTGTGTCGAAGGTGTGCTGCGTTAGTTTTCATAAAAACACATTCCTGCGGAGGGAGCTGGTAGGAACGTTGGGTTGCTCGGTCAATGCCAGGGTCAACGGCGGCGTGGTGTATTCCGCAAATATGGCCGACTGTGAGGGCGGGCACAAGCCGACGTGAATAGGTTAAACGTTGAGTTTTATAAGGGCACCACGGGTGACCAGCCCCTCCCCACCCACCCCACCCTCCCACCCCCCCCAGACCCCACCCTCCCCACCCTCCCTCCCACCCAGCCCCTCCCACCTCCTCTCTCCACCAGCCCCACCCTCCCATTGTTGGATGCACGACGGACGGACGGACACAATAATCCCCTGTGGGCTGGTGGAACCAGGTGGTTCCTTCCAATAANTAACGTTTTATACAACGAGTGGTAGCCGAGAAGCGCAGGGTTATTCTAGAACCACTTCATGTTAGACCTTATTAAAGCGAATTAAATTAAATTGTTAAACAGTCCTGTCGGGTGGCTCAGCCGGGAGAGTGCTTGGTTAACAATCGAAATGTCGCGAGTTCTTCAACCCAGATCAGACTTTTGCTTTAGATCGGTGTTTTAAGAAATCACTTTCTCTCTTTCTGTGTCTCTCCGATGGTGCTGTGTCCGCGCCCGGCGGCTTTGTATTCTCATTCGGCTTCCGTCTCCCGCGCGTCGCCCAGCTGATACGATTTGTCCAAAGTTTCGCGCAGCAGGGAAGAATACATTCCGCGACACATGTGGACACATGGAGACGGTGGAATTTCCTTCTGCTCTGCGCATTAAAACCGTCACTGAAGACTCTTGTGACATTACCGGAAATGTCTGACGTTACATCAGTGCCGGATTAAGCGAGTGCGGGGACTGTAGCATATGTTTTTATAAAGGGGCCCTCGATAAAAAAAATACACATAAATATTAAAACACACATTTTTTGCTTGCATAGTAAAGTGATTGTATTTTTCATTTGCTATACAGCCAGATAATACGACAAATCGCTAACTTGAAGCACCCAGTCGTTCATAAAAGTTGAAGGCGGTATAGTACTATAGTAATAGAGCAAGTGCAGAATCACTGAACCGGAATTGATAGCTTGAAAGCATTTAGCGCGTGCCCTTGAAAGTGCGGGGCCCGTAGCTACTACATGTGTAGCTACTTTTTCTTCCAGGATAATCCGACACTGCGTTACGTACGTACTTTGCTACGCAATGCGAATTCGTGAATCTTATAAAATTGGGTGTCTGCGTCGTAGGAGCATGAGAAATGGCGACGGGTTTTGGGGGGCCTTCATCCAACAGCGAATTGATCATGGCTGATGATGATGTAGATGATGGTATTGAATGTAACCACCTCTTGAAACACGATACAGAGAGATCAGAGCGCTGACCTGGCACAGCTGAAATCTGGGTTCAAATCCAGGTGGTCTCATAACTGAGCCTCCGATGAGTACCTGGTGTGATTTGTAAAAATCGCCACTCGGGGAAACAAAGGCGGCCGGGCGTGGTGCTGGCCACCCGCCACCTCGTGCGCCCGCCAGCCTTTTCAAGTGTAGTGAGGTGATGATGATCGCAGTCAAGCCCAGTCATCAATGATTGCACGCAACAACAACAACAACAAAGCCCATCACGTTACATTTTATTGCGCACATAATTTGGCCAACTCTCAGCGCTGAGCATGAAACATGTCAAAGTGTTTGACTGTCGTGCAACGAACATTACCCTCGGTGGCGGATCGGGACGGGAAAGTGAGTGCTTGTACTTGTACTGCCCGTGACGGTTTGGATCAGAGGTCACGTGTTTCGCGTGTGACGCTGTCGTTTCCGCGTCTGTGGGCCGTCCCGAGACGAGACGGTGTTGTGTACTGCTCTGCGGGAGATTCTCGTGACGGCACTCCTACCGCACAAATGGGATACACTTGGGGGGGAATATTTCTTACAAAAAACACTGCAAGGGTGAGAAACATCAATTTAGGAGGGTGAAGAGTTGGTGGGGGGTTTTTTTAGCAGGGAAGAGGGAAGGATTGTGGGGTAGGAAGGAACAGAGAGAAAATAATACACGCTCCTCCGATTAGCACGGTTTGCTTACGTACGGTGCGAAAAAAGTTCAACATACGTTACACATACACACGGTCATCGGCAGAGGAGAAGGGGATGATGGTTGTAGTCGACGGGAGGGGCAGATTCTACACAGACACATCACCGAGGAAGTGACCTCCAATTGGGCAGAGGCAGACCGGCTACTGGGGGAGTAGAGCGTGAACAGAGGTAGGCTGGGGTGAGTACATGGAGGCTCTGTTGAAGACAAACAGGAGTGACCTTTCAGTTCACCCATTATTGCATTGGGAGCCAGTGGAGGGAACCTGCAGGATTGGGGCAATGTCCTCTTGTTTGCCGGTGTGAGTGAGAGGTTTTGGCATCGGGCATTTTTGGATCAATGCGACTTTGCAAGTGAGGGATTCGAGAATGCCACCGAGACTTGAATCGAATATCAAACACCGTGTGTTTCCCCCACGTCCACTTTTGAAATTGGAAGGCGAGGAGGCCAAATCGAAGTATATTCCTCGGTAATTGTGGCAAGAGTAAAACAATACATTTTAATCATTTTTTTTGTTAAATGAACAATGGAAATTGTCTTTATAATTACCCGCATAAATTATGGACGGCTGTGAGATTTAACTGCTAACCTTATACAAACTAGCTCGGTGGTGAGCTCACAACCCAGCTATATTATTCGGTCGTAAAAATACGAACGTAGAATTTCCACAATGTTTTAGAGATCTTTCCCAATCCACTATCTTTCTGTTTTGGGTTTTTTTTTCTGTCGTTTTTGCTTCACCTCACTGGTCGTCCCAGTTTGGTGGAGTCGGAGGCTCAAGGACCGGGTTCAGATATTCGCTCTCGCCACTGACGCGAGCCGTGGCTGACATCTAGAACTCAACGGTTGATGGGTTCAGAGAGACAGCGCCCTACACCGCTGCACCACCACTCAATCTCCCCCCCCCAACCACGAACGTACTGAGAACGCTGAATAAAAAAAATAAACACATTAACTGCTATATGGTAGTAGGGTATTTTCAGTTCTTTATAAACTCCTCCTTTTTTTGTTGCCTACATAATGCACGAGCTTGATGCGCGGTGATTTGGCTGCTGCAGTTTCTTACGATGAACATTTCCCTCCCTTTATTACTGATAATCCTACTTCCTCCCTTTATCACTGCTAATTCTACATAATACACTAGCATATCATGACTTTTAGACCCCCCCACCTACACATTCCACAAGGATTGACTAATCCCATATCTGCATTTCCATAAATATGCTTGATTCCGCTGTTGATATGTAAACTCCTTTGTCAAGGCACTCTCCTCCCCCGACACAGCTTACATATACGCTGCCAAGCTTGGCGGTGTTCATTGGGACGCTGTCTTTCCAACAGCTCTGTTTCTTCACCTTGAGGACGGCTGCTTGTGTTGTGGCCAAAACGTCGTGAGAAGTTTATTTTATTACGTTTTATGTTTTTATTATTTCCCTTCTCCATGACTTTACCGAAAGAACCAAGAAGACATTAACTGCTGTATACTTTTTTTAATGGTCGTGAAAATAAACGCAAGCAGCCCACACGGATGCAAATTCATGGGTCACGAAATATTCAAAAGGCGACCCTAGGAATTCACATTGTGACACTTATTTTGCCTGATATTTATGAAGTTTGGTGAATGTAATTCACTGAGTGAATCACTGCTTTGCTCGTGATGTGTGCTCATGTATTGGGCATATTTAAATCCTGCTGGGCAATGCTGATCTAAAAACTTCCAAAAAGAGTGGTGGTCCTGGAATTTCAAACTTTTAAAATAGGGCCTTGACAATAATCATGCAATGTATTCATCAGTGACCTTGTAATGGCTTGCTATGTTACGGCACGATATAAATTGTTGTTATTATTTACACAATTCCACGAGATATCCTTACAAATCAAATCCTGCCATCCAGAACACAGCCGCCAATTCCCTGGACTGTCCGGGTCAAACCGGGACACGTGGCGATCCGAGTGGTCCCCTAACAGCACGTTCCTCAACCACGCTGCTCCGAAGAGAAAGGTTCATCTAAAACGCGCGACGTTTCGAACAGTGGCCCTTCTTCAGAGCAGAGATCGATCATAATACTGCAGTACATTTTACTCTGTGTGCATATACACACACACAATGTATGTCCATACATACCAGAGATAACCTGTGAAGCCAGTGACAATTATAGTTTTACCAATCCACCACGTGCACAAAAAGGCACAAGTCTATACCAAGAGATCACAAGGTCCACAAAAGCAATTACAGTAATCAAGGCAGGGCAAGAGTGCTTCCCGCACAGATTCGGTGGGCTTTATGCCTCTTGCGTGAACGGGTAATGCGTGGCCTTTTATGGCTTAAAGAGCAACTTGGGACATGATCCATTTTTTGACCAACCGCCTCCATCCTCTCAGTACGATCAAGAAGCTCGCTCTTTCTACGCAGCGCCTGGTGATGCGGTTGCAATTAGACGCTTGTGCGCTGTCCCGTCGACATTTACGTGTCCGAGGGAGACGGAGCGATGAAATTGGCTCGTGGGCAGGGTGCCACGTGGGTGATGACACCGTGGGGATAGTGTGATATGTGGTGGCTTAGGGGAGGTCTGTAATCCAGCAGTGGATTGATGGTGGGTGATGTATGTACGTACGTATGTTGATATTCTTTCGCACCGTACGTAGCCAACCATGCGAATCGAAGGTACGGGGGAAGGACAATAAACTTAGCACAAAAAAGTTTTAAAGAAATTCGTTTTAAATCTTTATTTAAAAGTACATGGAACCAGTTACTTTCTAATATCGGAGGAAGAGCCTTCCAGACGGGCACAGAAGCGCATCTGAAAGTGACATGGTGGCCGTCTTTGTTTGATGGCTGAGCTAAAAGCAAGATATTGTGATGATGATGATGAGCACGGTGTTAAATCCGAATCCTATTTGTTATTGCCGTTGTCAGGATTGCCACTAAACATTAGCATCACACAGTGATCATTGGAGAATGTGGATAAGGTATTGTATGCGGTACACGTAAGGAGTAGAGAGGGGTTTCAACTGCTTTGCATGGCGCACACTCACTCCATGGCAGACCAATTTCTGCTGTCCAGTGGTTGTAAGTGTGTAGCACAAGCCACGACACTCCTGAGTAAAACCAATCAAACCACGGGCCATCATTTTCGGTAACACAACATTTTTTTGTAAGCTTGAGGATTTCTTAAAATTGATAAGCACGTACTACTTTAACACCAAATGCATCTTTCTGTCGCTTCAAGAACATCGCACGGAGATTTTGTCATTTGCGCCGTGTTCGGTTCTGGAAGGCGCGCTGCCCAGGACAATTTGCGCCGCGTGAATTTAAGTTTAGCAATATTTTCTCAATCCTCACGCGAGACGAGGGTCGTTTTCGTTTTTTGACTTTTATGTGTTTTTGCTTTTTGCCACTTTGGTGACCCAGCTCGCCCGAGCAAAATGTAAACGCACCCAGTTATCGCGAGTCCTCAACCGGTTACAAAAACAAATGAACTTGAACTCTGAAAGAAGGCTGTCTCTGATGAAGACCAATCAGTTTCAACGACAATGCATGTATTCTAGATTTGAAGCTTTCGTGACTGCAAGGATTCATATTCTTAGGTTTTTTCGGTAAAGTCACGTAGGTAAAAAATTAAAATTAAAATTAATAAAAGTAAAATAAAATAAAAACAAAATAAAATCACGACTTTACCGACAAACCTAAGAATAACAATGCATGTACAATCATTATACTGGTAGGAACCTCCTGGTTACCCAGCCCACAGGGGATTATTGTGTCCGTCCGTCCGTCGTGCAGGGAGGGATTGAGTGGGGAGGGAGGGGCTGGGTAGGGAGGTGCTGGGTGGGGAGGGTGGGGCTGGGTGGGAGGGAGGGAGGGTTGGGAGGGGCTGGGTGGGGAGGGTGGGGAGGGCTGGGTGGGGAGTGTGGGGCTGGGTGGGGAGGGCTGGTCACCCCGGGTGCCCTTATAAAATCAACGTTTAACCTATCACGCCGGCTTGTGCCCGCCCTCACAGTCGGGCATATTTGCGGAATACACCACGCCGCCGTTGACCCTGGCCATTAACCGAGCAACCCAACGTTCCTACCAGCTCCCTCCGCAGGAATGTGTTCAGAGCATGTTTTAGTTTGCATGTTCACCACGAATACATCTGGTTAATGCAGACACGATTTTTTGCAAAAGGTTTCTATTCGGTGTTTGAACATATTAACACCTCCTGTTTTATTGCCAGAAAGGGTAAACCCTATTTTTATTTTGTCATTCTTTGATACTGGCAAAACTTGAACTCATTACATATTTTTCCGTGAGTCACAATCACGTATATACATGCGATTTGGATGAATACTACCACCCCTATGATCACTGTTACATTGCTTTTATGGCTTTATTTTGGTGATTTCGAAAAGTTTTTTGGTTTGGCCATGTTTGTTTGTTGTAGTACGGAGTTAGAATGATGGCCTTAATCTAAGTTGTCTTGTGGTTGTTGTTGTTTGACTTGCATCCCACTGGCATTTTTGCACACAGCGTTGGTGTACGGGGCTTCTGAATATTTTTTGCTGCTTTTTCCTGGATTTTCTGTTTGCACATAGTCACATATTCACTTTAAGATGTTTTCTTGTTCATGTTTTTGCCTTTTGTTTGTTGCGCTTGCACCCGATTCAAGAGCCGAATTGCTCACAGGGCTCTACCAAATAAATGAAACTGAAAACTGAAACCACTGAGCTGACATTTGCTATCAAACGCTAAGGACGCACTGCGTCAATAGTGCCAGACTCGGTGTTCTTTGAGGCCACGTGGCGTGGCTAAGGCTTGCCAGCAAGGATGTCAGTGCACAGACTCGGATGCCGTGGGCTAACAGATTGTTCATGCTAATGGATGCTCCATCCGTGCTCTCTCGTGTGCCAGCCTGCTTTGTTTTAGCTGCCCAGTGCGCCGAGCGTCGCTCCTCCGCCTCCTGTTGTTGTTGTTGTTTGGAGAGAGCTTCAGACAGCTGCTCGAACACGTCATAAACAAGCTGTGACACCCGCGGTACAGCTGGCAGCAATGGTTTACTCAGCTCTCTGGGTTCTTTCGTGCCAAGTCAAGCTATTTTTTTTNCATTAAAATATTACTGAACGGTTTTTTTTTTACTTAAAACTTTCCTGACAGTAGGAATTCATATTCTTTGGTCATTTCGGTAAAGTCACGTAGATAGAAAAAAATCTTTTCCTGGTGATGACCGCTTGTGTTGCGATCAAAACTTCGTGGTTTTTATTTGGTTTTTTTTCTACGTGACTTTACCGAAAGAACCAAAGAATATGTTTTTTTTATTTTACCAGGTAAGGCCTACAGAGCTATATAACTCTCTTTCAGAAGCGACCTGGCCACAAATTATAGCTCAACGAAGTGGCTTATCACGTGGAAATGTATAGCAGCCAAATACTCTAAACGCGTGATGTTCATTCTAAATGTGGAGGAGGCAAAAAAANCCGGAGGACCAGGAGAAAAATCCACACCACCACCGGGAGGGAGACACGCAAACTCCAAATATACAGCAGCAGGCGTCAGGGTCGGGATCGTACCTACGACCTCCTGCACACCAGGCGAGGTGGTTAACATCTCAAGCCCGTGCCGTGACCATTTCACGAGACGGCTAATCAACAACACGCTCGGCTGCCGTCGGAGACCCGACATTAGACCTCGCAACAGCTCCCTCATTGATTGCCCGCAAATTTACGTACACAGCCGCATGGAGCTGTCCGGGGCTTAGCTCCGGAAATAATGTCAGGGACTCGGGGAAACAGCGGGTTGGGGGGAGGTGGGTGGTTGGGGATGTCGCAAAATAATATTCCGTGAGAAAAGAATCCCTGTGCTTGTGTATGCGTTTGAACAGAGACGCTTGGATATAAATGTCCGCGCGCGCGTGTGTGTGTATGTGTGTATGTGCGTACGTTCGGTAAGGATTTGGGCTTGATTGGACAATTCTCATGCGGGGGTGAAGGTGGCGTGGTGACAGGATAAGGTAACGTTGCATATACAGAAATCCCACGTCCATTCGCGTGCCTCACGATTTTCTCTCTCTCTCTGCCTTCAATTTCCCTCTTTCCCGCGTGAAATGGCATGCAAATTAAAACCTGAATTCGGCACACACACACACAAAAAAACCACGGCAAGGGATGATGGATGTTGCTCTGAGGTAACGGTTATCACATTGGCCCTGCCATCCAGAGGACGCCGTTTGCCCGTTTGATTTGACCTCTGGGCGCGGAAGTTCGTGAAACGTTTAAAATGGGTGTCTGCATCGCAGGAGCATGAGAGATGGCGAAAGGTTTCGGGGGCCTTCATCCAGCAGCGGATTGATCATGGCTGACGACGATGATGATGAACGTAACCATGTCTTGAAACACGGCACAGGGAGGTCAGAGCGATGACCTTCCACCGCTGAAGTCCTGGGTTCAAATCCAGGTTGCCTTCTGACCAATCCTTCTCTCGCTCTGTCCAGTCAGCAGTATAAATGACGACACCGCAGAAAGTTTGCCCGGTCCAGTGTGGAAGAGTAGGCCGGATACACTTCCAGAGGGAGCTCCCTATCCAGGTCCCTTTCTGGCAGCAGTGACGCGAGGGAGACGTTTCGAGGGCTGCACCTCTGACTTTATTTGCCTGGAGGCAATCCCAGTGCGTGACCCATTACGAGGCAGTCACATACCGCTCCAACTGAGAGATGTTTATAACAAACAACAACAACAAACCCCATCACATGCTGCAAAAGAGCATTCTGGATTATTATTATGATATAAATAATTTAAACCGTCAGAGTTTGCTGAGCCATAACCAAATGCTGCAGTTTAACGTAATTATGGAAAGCCAATAGGTGAGCAAAACTAAATATGTCCTTGTATGTGCAGATACAGAACATATGGCGATGATAAAATAGTTTTATTTATTTATTTGGTTAAATATACATTTTGGAATCTTAGCATTTAGTAGAAATGCCTAAATCTAGAACTGCCAAAGAAGGCAACCTGCAAAAAATGTCTTAGAGTAGTGGAAGAAAAATCCCAATGCTATTTTCACCCGAGCACTCATTTTAGTGGCCTAATCGTGGCTAATTTGGGACGCTGTCATATATTGTTGGGCTGCACAAGAGGACGTTTAATATTTCTTTATTTTTTAGTGCACTTTCCATTCCATTGGCCGGAGAAAGAGGAACACTTGGGATAGAGAATCAGTCTTTATTCATACTGGAGAAATCCAATGAGAACTTATATTCGGGTTAAATACATAATTCAAACTCCATAGTAGAGGTTTTTATGCATTACATCGCATAAATGTCAATGTGCCGTGAACCCCACCACCACCCGACAACCAGCCTCATCAAGAGAGGGCCTGATGAGGTTGGTGGTAATTACTGCCAAAACGTGGCTTTGCTCTCCAACACACCAGTGTGCTGAACTAGTAACTAATTGGCCACGTTCTGTTTAAATAACAACCCTTACTAATTGGTTGTGTCGGGTGGTGGTGGGTTTAACGACACATTGATATATTTACGCGATCTAACCCAAAAAAAAANCCTCTACTGTGGATGATATTGCTCGCGAAAGCTTCACGTGGTGTTTAAAACAATTGAAACCGTGACGAAAGGTCAGAGCGGGCTCGGGGAAGAAGACGGACGGAAGAGGTGGTGGCTGATGGTCAAGAATTGTGTTGCGAGCGGCAGCCGAAGTATCGAACGCGTCCACTAAAGGAGGGCTCCCCAACCCCCGGCCGCGCACCGGTACCGGTCCGTGGCCTGTTAGGAACCGGGCCGCACAACAGCAGGAGGTGAGGGCGGTGAGTCCGCTCGTGGAACCCGCCCCATTGTTTTATAACACTGGTCAACAACAAAAAAAACATTTTTTTCTGGCCTGGACTTTGCAGCTGTTTTAGACTAATTTCGGGGTGCTGATTCCAAATCTGATCTCAGATTTGCTTTATCACATCATTTTTATGCTATCGGTATACCCCATTTTCATTGATTTTACCCGAAATTAACTCTGTCACTTATGATTGCAAGTTGTTGCGAGTCAATGACTGCTTTAGTGTTTAAATACGGTGCTGTATTTTTAGGATAGTGTGTTTATAATATCATTTTATGTAAATATCCACATTTTTTCGGTAAAGTCACGTAGGTAAAAACATTAAAAAGTAAAATAAAATAAAATCACGACGTTTCAGAGGCAACACAAGCTTCCGTCTTCAGGTGGTACCGTCACAGCCACGACAGCTGTACGGTACCACCTGAAGACGGAAGCTTGTGTTGCCTCTGAAACGTCGTGATTTTATTTTATTTCACTTTTTAATGTTTTTACCTACGTGACTTTACCGAAAAAACCTAAAAATATGAATCATTGCAGTCACGAAAGCTTCAAATCTAGAATTTATATTTTTCTTCAGCAGCTTTTATTGAAAATGCAATATTTGATATCTCAAAAACCTGATGTGATAGACAAAAACTGCCAGATTTGGAATCAGCACCCCAAAATTACCTTAAAACCGTTGGAATACCTCGTGCCAGAAAAAGTGTGTTGACCTGTGTTATTCACCACTTCCGTCCGAGTCTCTTTCCCGCACTGCACGCTTGTCTCCGTGTCACAGTGTTGGTAAGCCCACAAGCTGCTGACCTCTAGTAGCCACAACGAGTAAAAAACAAACGTCGCTGGAGAACTTCTTTGAAAAGGGGGAAAGACCAATGATGACCCCCCCCCCCCACCAGGTCCGTGAAAAAATTGTCTCTCACAAAACCGGTCCCTGGTGCCAAAAAGGTTGGGGACCGCTGCACTAAAGGACATCCACCAAAGGAGACGGAGCGATGAAATCAGCTCGTGTGTGAGAGAGATGGTGGCGACTCGGGGGACGCCTTCATCCAGCAGTAGATATATTATGACGACGACGATGATGGGATGGGCACGATTTGCTCAATGCTCTTTCAAGGAAAATGTTGAATGGATCAAGCAACGCGTCTGCTGCTTCTGACTTAATCTTGACGACAATAGCGGCATCCCTTGTGCTCTGAATTGAATGTGATCCATCATCGCTTCGTGTAAACGTTAGGTGTGTGCACAGTCATTCGAGAATATTAAACGCACACACAGAAGCGTTGCCATTTGTGGCCATTGGTTTGAAGGACGTAATATATAATCCGTTCTCATTCATTCGTCGTTCATTCATTCATTCCTGCCTTCATACATTCGTGGGCCCCGTGCGGAGTTAATGACGCTCGCATTACCCGATATTTAAACATCACAAGTCCATTATCGAGTGCTATGCAAGTATAAAACATTTTTGGGCACGTGCTGCATATATCGATCATATCTCCGTCGTGCTGTGCACAATTGATCAATGTAACAATGGTGGAGAATTTAAGAAAACACATTCATAATCGCGCTCACTCACAAGTGAAACGAAACAACAATTTGGACATTGTATTTGCCCATTAACTTCACGTAGAGACGACAGCTCGCGGTTTGTTTATTCTTCCGCCTTTGAGTTGTTGCAGTCGAACTGGATCTGTACTTTAACACGCACACCTTAGGGCGTCGTTGGACAATGATTGTCACTTTGCTTTACAACGCCGCTCACAACACTCAACGCGGCGCCCTCTGCACGTGACATCTGGCCCATCGGGGCAGACTGCAGCCTCCCCCTGCACGTGCGAAAAGCAGTGCGTTCGTCGCACGTGGCTTTGGAGATCCTAACGCCCGTCTTTAGTCGCACGCACGTACGCACGTGTGCGTGCGTGCGGTGTGCGTTGAACTTCTTTCGTACCTAGTCTTGGGTTTTTTCGGTAAAGTCACGTAGGGGAAAATAAAGAAATAATAATTGTGACCATTGAATTAATAATAGAAATAAAATAATAAATCACGACGTTTCGGAGGCAACACAAGCTTCCTTCATCAGGTGTAAAAAGGCACAGCAAAATAACTTTTATATTTAGATTTAAAGCTTTCGTGACTGCAGCGATTCATCTTCCTGGTTCTTTTATTATTTCTATAATTCTATAATTTCTATCATTTTTATTGTTTATTTATTATTTATTTGATTTTACCTCCGTGACTTTACCGAAAAAACCCAAGAGCATGAATCCTTGCAGTCACGAAAACTTCAACTCTAGAATTCTTTCGCACCGCTACGTAGCCAACCGTGCCAATCGGAGGTGTCGCGGTCGTTCAACGTAGCTAAAGGGCGCAAAGGGGCTGCCCTGAAATTTGGTTGCTCGCGCCACTGCTAGCAGAAGGGCCTCCTCTTCGAAGGGGGCTCTGGGGAGAGTCCCTCTAAAGGAGTGGTTCTTCTTGACACGGGCTGCACGCTGCACCCACTGGAGGTGCGAGATGCCCTTTCTGGGGGTGCGAGACGTGGCCAGATATTTTGTTTAGAAGGTGAATCGTCGAAACACACACAAATTAAGCACGAGCACGTAAGTTACAACTTACTTTGTTTCATCAATCCCCACGTAGAAGGGAAATAATGAAATAATACAAATTAAACATAATAAAATAATTCTCACGACGTTTCGGCCACAACGCAAGCAGCCGTCCTCAGGTGAAGAACAGTGGTTGGTGTAACAGGTCTTGTTCTTCACCTGAGGACGGCTGCTTGCGTTGTGGCCGAAACGTCGTGAGAATTATTTTATTGCTTTATTTTCATTATTTTATTATTTCCCTTCTACGCGACTTTACCGAAAGAACCAAGAAGATGAATCCCTGCAGTCACGAAAACTTTAAATCGAAAAATTCCGCTCACTTGTGTGTGTTGTTGTTGTTGTTCATAATGATAATAATAGTACAAAACAAAACAAACCGCTGTTAACGGCAAGGGAGTTCACTACTCGAGTCGTCCTGCTCAGGGATCTTGACTGCTCCTATCAACACGAACACGCACACTTTGCAGGGCACCACCACTGGCTCGAATTGAGCCCTTCTTCCGCGAGCCCGGAACCTTCATCTCATACCTCCTTATAACCCCCCTCCTCNCTCCTCCTTCTACCCCCCCTCCTCCTTCTACACCCCCCCCCNTCCTCCTTCTACACCCCCCCNTCCTCCTTCTACACCCCCCCNTCCTCCTTCTACACCCCCCCNTCCTCCTTCTACACCCCCCTCCTCCTTCTACAACCCCCCCTCCTCCTTCTACCCCCCCCCCCTCCTCCTTCTACACCCCCCCCCTCCTCCTTCTACACCCCCCCCCCCCCTCCTCCTTCTACACCCCCCCTCCTCCTTCTACACCCCCCCCCCCCCCCCCCTCCTCCTTCTACACCCCCCCTCCTCCTTCTACCCCCCCTCCTCCTTCTACACCCCCCCTCCTCCTCCTTCTACACCCCCTCCTCCTTCTACACCCCCCCTCCTCCTTCTACACCCCCCTCCTCCTTCTACACCCCCCCTCCTCCTTCTACACCCCCCCNTCCTCCTTCTACACCCCCCTCCTCCTCTACACCCCCCCCCTCCTCCTTCTACACCCCCCCCCCCCCTCCTCCTTCTACACCCCCCTCTCCTCCTTCTACACCCCCCCTNTCCTCCTTCTACACCCCCCTCCCCTCCTTCTTCTACCCCCCTCCTCCTTCTACACCCCCCCTCCTCCTTCTACACCCCCCCCCTCCTTTACACCCCCTCCTCCTTCTACACCCCCCCTCCTCCTTCTACACCCCCCCCCTCCTCCTTCTACACCCCCCCCCTCCTCCTTCTACACCCCCCCTCCTCCTTCTACACCCCCCCTCCTCCTTCTACACCCCCCCTCCTCCTTCTACACCCCCTCCTCCTTCTACACCCCCCTCCTCCTTCTACAACCCCCTCCTCCTTCTACCCCCCCCTCCTCCTTCTACACCCCCCTCCTCCTTCTACCCCTCCTCCTTCTACACCCCCCCTCCTCCTTCTACACCCCCCTCTCCTTCTACACCCCCCCCTCCTTCTACACCCCCCCTCCTCCTTCTACACCCCCCTCCTCCTTCTACACCCCCCCTCCTCTTCTACACCCCCCCTCCTCCTTCTACACCCCCCCCCTCCTTCTACACCCCCCCTCCTCCTTCTACCCCCCCCTCCTCCTTCTACACCCCCCTCCTCCTTCTACACCCCCCTCCTCCTCCTTCTACACCCCCCCCTCCTCCTTCTACACCCCCCCCTCCTCCTTCTACACCCCCCCTCCTCCTTCTACCCCCCCCTCCTCCTTCTACACCCCCCCTCCTTCTACACCCCCCCTCTTCTTCTACCCCCCCCTCCTCCTTCTACACCCCCCCTCCTCCTTCTACACCCCCCCTCCTCCTTCTACACCCCCCCTCCTCCTTCTACACCCCCCCCTCCTCCTTCTACACCCCCCTCCTCCTTCTACACCCCCCCCCTCCTTCTACACCCCCCCTCCTTCTTCTACCCCCCCCTCCTCCTTCTACACCCCCCCCCTCCTTCTACACCCCCCTCCTCCTTCTACACCCCCCCCTCCTCCTTCTACCCCCCTCCTCCTTCTACACCCCCCCTCCTCCTTCTACACCCCCCCCTCCTTCTTCTACCCCCCCTCCTCCTTCTACACCCCCCCTCCTTCTACACCCCCCCCTCCTCCTTCTACACCCCCCCNTCCTCCTTCTACACCCCCCTCCTCCTTCTACACCCCCCCTCCTCCTTCTACACCCCCCCTCCTCCTTCTACACCCCCCCTCCTCCTTCTACACCCCCTCTTCCTTCTACACCCCCCCCCCTCCTCCTTCTACACCCCCCTCCTCCTTCTACACCCCCCTCTCCTTCTACACCCCCCTCCTCCTTCTACACCCCCTCCTCCTCCTTCTACCCCCCTCCTCCTTCTACACCCCCCCTCTCCTTCTACACCCCCCTCCTCCTCCTTCTACACCCCCCTCCTCCTTCTACACCCCCCCTCTTCCTTCTACACCCCCCCTCCTCCTTCTACACCCCCCCCCTCCTCCTTCTACACCCCCCCTCCTTCTACACCCCCCCTCCTCCTTCTACACCCCCCTCTCCTCCTTCTACACCCCCCTCCTCCTTCTACCCCCCCCCTCCTTCTACACCCCCCCTCCTTCTACCCCCCACTCCTTCTACACCCCCCCCCTCCTTCTACACCCCCCCCTCCTCCTTCACACCCCCCCTCCTTCTACACCCCCCCCCCTTCTACACCCCCCCCTCCTTCTACCCCCCTCCTCCTTCTACACCCCCCCTCCTCCTTATACACCCCCCCTCCTCCTTCTACACCCCCCNTCCTCCTTCTACATCCCCCCCCTCCTCCTTCTACACCCCCCTCCTCCTTCTACACCCCCCCTCCTCCTTCTACACCCCCCCCCTCCTCCTTCTACACCCCCCTCCTCCTTCTACACCCCCCTCCTCCTTCTACACCCCCCTCCTCCTTCTACACCCCCCCCTCCTCCTTCTACACCCCTCCCCTCCTCTTCTACACCCCCTCCTCCTTCTACACCCCCCCNTCCTCCTTCTACACCCCCCCCTCCTCCTTCTACACCCCCCCTCCTCCTTCTACACCCCCCCTCCTCCTTCTACACCCCCCCTCCTCCTTCTACACCCCCCCCCCTCCTCCTTCTACACCCCCCCCNTCCTCCTTCTACACCCCCCCCTCTCCTCTTCTACACCCCCCTCTCCTCCTTATACACCCCCCCCTCTCCTCCTTCTACACCCCCCCTCTCCTCCTTATACACCCCCCCTCTCCTTCTACACCCCCCCNTCTCCTCCTTATACACCCCCCCCCTCTCCTCCTTCTACACCCCCCTCTCCTCCTTCTACACCCCCCCCCCCTCTCCTCCTCATAAACGCCCTCTCCTCTCCTCTGTCCCGCCAATCTGTATCTCGTTAAACAAAGCAACCCCTCTCCATAATGAATCTGTATCTCTTTGGGGTCCCNGCCCGCCAATACACCCCTCCCCCTCCTTTCGCGCCTCCCTTTCCGAGTGCCCTTCTCCGAGTTGTTTCTCTGGACGTGGTCCCTCGTCCTTTGCGTGACCTCCACCGCCCCCTCGCACCCCACCACCACCACCACCACACCCAACCCGAACCGTGTCCTCGCACGACCCGGATTTCATATCTGGCGTTCCGTTACCGAAACGGAGGCGTTCTATGCAGATGCAAGCTCGCGTAGGAGCATTGTTATCGTGACCAGAGCGAATAGCGGCAGAGAATGCGGCTTTCGTTTTACGCGATGCAAACAAGCGTCACGCTTCGGCTCACCTAGATTGGCTTCGATGTCCTGCACATGCGCGTTTTTCTTTTTTTCTTCTAAAGCAAGTAAAAAAAGGATATTAACTGATACAGTGAAAGGGGGGATGGGGTGGAGAAATATGGAACAGATTTTTTTTTCGGGCTGCGAGTTTAGTTTCGGGGCGAACAGATTTCGAGCCGCGTTTGGATAACAGCAGCGAGGAGCCTCGGGACACCATCCCAGCCCATCGTCAAGGCAATGTCACAGACGCAGAAAAACAGCGCCGGCTCTTTTTATGTTTTGAGTCAAGGTAAATCGTTCAGAGCGTTGTTTATCGCCTCTCGCAGAACTGTTGGAAATCGTGCTGGAAAATAAAAATTGATATCGTTTGTTACCTTCAGAAAAATTGATAGCGTGGCAAAATCTGAGTGCAGCCAACTGGAAGGCTTTAATGTGACCAGCACTGTGATTTCCTTCATCTGGGGGGAAGGGAAAAAATGCTCTGCCCTTCTTCAACGCGTGTACTGTACGTTACACTTTTCTTTCACACCATCTGTAGCCAACTGTGCTAATCGGAAAGGTGCGGGGGGTGGGGGAAGATAACAAACCTAAACACTCATTGGCGTTGGTCGGTGTGATGACCTCTTGACCCCTTTTCGGTGGCCTGCCACAGGCGAGTTACTCCGGCTCAGCATAGGAGCGGACCTGGAGCTTAGCCAGGTCCGCTCAACAGGCCCGTCCACGTAACGAAAAACTTCCCTGAAGTGGGAATCTCGTCATCGCTTGCCACCTCAGCCAGCCGCCGGAGTGGCGCTAAGGCAGTGTCCGCCTACTGCAGGTCCCTTCATTCACCCAGGGTCAGCCCTATGTCGCAGCCAACTGAAGCCGACGATCACGCCTGGTCCTAGTCCCCTACCAAAACTAGGGCTACAACCTCACGCGGCCGCAGGCTTACATAGCGGCGACCCGTCGCCACAGGCGCACGTAACGGAAGCCTGCAACCGGGACAACATAACGGCATGGGTGTGTCTCAGCCCTTTGCGGTGCACCACTCAGTATGAATATTCCTGCAGTCCTTCAAGCCACCAAGCCATTTGACCCGCCGGCTGGTCAATGCGAAGTAAATAATGTAACGCCGCATGATCCGTCCTAACAGTAAGCTTGCGGCCGTACAGATAGGGGTGAAACTGTTGAACAAAACGGACGACGGCAAGCAGCTCGCTGCGGGTAACACAATATTTCTGTTCGGCCGGTGACAAGACGCAACTCCCGTACATGATCACGACCTCCCTACCCTCTTGAACCTGGAAAAGAATGGCCCCGATACCCACGTCACGAGCATCTGTATCTAACACGAAGGCAAGCGAAAAATCGGGGAATGCTAGAGACGGCACTTCTGTCAGATGCTGGTGCAGCGTCAAAAACGCGTCGGTCTCCTTCTGGCCCCAATGGATCATTTGTCCCTTTGCCATGAACGGAGGCAAGGGCATAGCAATGGTGGGGAAATTCTCAACAGAGCGGCGGTAGTATGACCTGAACCCCACGAATCTGCAGACCTCGGTTACAGACGTGGAAGTGGGCTAATCACGTACATACTGTACACCGTTTTTTCCAGATCCGTTGTGACCCTGGACGCATTGACGACATGATCCCTTTTGGCGTCATCTGGTCCAACACCATGTGAGGCTAGGCTCTAAGGAAAGCTGTCTCGGGTGTGGACCAATCAACTTCAAGGACAGTGCATACATTATCAGAGTTATATTTTTTGTTTGCATTACGACTGCAGGTATTGTGGTCAATGCAAACATGACTCCTTGTTAAAAAGGTGTCAGTTATGTTGCCAGATAAAAGGTAAAAAACCAATTATCATTTTTTTACTGGCAAATGAGGTTCCAATGGCATGATCCAAGTACTTAACAGAGGACCAACAACTGGGCCAAGTGTTCCTCGAACATGCAACCAAAGACAATTACATCATCTAAATAGATGAGGCAGGACTCCCACTGTAATCCCGGAAGTACCAACTCCATCAACCGCTGGAACGTGGCAGGAGCTGTCTGCAAACCCATCGGGAGACAGTTGAATTGAAAATGACCTTGGGGCATCCTGAACACAGTTTTTGGTCTAGATTCGTCATCCAGTGGTATCTGCCAAAATGCCACATCCAATGTGGTGGGTAGTGCTGCCAGGGCCTCCTCCTCTGTCCCTTTAGTCCCGGACTGCTGTCTTGAAACAGCGAACAAAAGAACGCCAATCCCCTGTTTTGGACGTCAACTCCTCCATCGTGCCCAACTGGCAGCCCCGTCCACATTCCCTTGGTCATCCTGGTTGGGGTGCACCTGCGTTTGTGGTCCCGGTTTGTGCTACTGTCCCTTGCTTGGCCGGCTGCCCTCTGCTGTGATCCGGATGGTCCTACTCTTGAGCTGGTGCTGTCGACGGGGGCTCGGAGGGTGGGATAGGGCTTGCTCCCTGGTCCTGCGCAGGACACACTGTCGGCGGTGTCGGTGGTGGTTCGCTGCTCGGTGTCCCGGGTTGGGAAGGCTGCATGAGGCTTCCACCGCCTTGCTGGGGTGGTGATGTGGCTAGAGGCCCTCCACGTTGTCCCACCTCGGGCCCCTGGCGAAGCAGCGCTGTTACTGCTTCCAGCAGCTGATTCATCCTCCGATCTCTGGATGATGGTCTGCTGTGGCGGTGAGTCTGCCCCGCCGGGTTGGTGGATGAAGGTGCCCATGTTGGTTGGACGGCTGCCTCGGACCCTGCCGATGTACCAGCGGACGAGTCCCGACTCGGCGGGTCCGTTTCAGAGCAGTGCTCGCCCTCGGACCTAGAGTGTCTTCTGCTTGGGTCTCCCCAAGCTGAGCTGAGACTTCCCACCGCTGCCACCAGATGAAAAGGAGACTTGGGCTGGTGTACTTATGTTTTTTATTGATTGTGACCGCTCGTACACCACAGCAGCACTAGTCTTCTTGTTCTTTCGGTAAAGTCACGTAGAAGGAAATAATAAAATTAAAATAAAACATTATAAAATATTCTCACGACGTTTCGGCCACAACGCAAGCAGCCGTCCTCGGGTGAAGAACAGGTCTGTCGTGAAGACAGAGTCTGAATGAAACACCACCAGGCTTGGATCATATTTAAGCTGAGTTGGAGGGAAGAGCGCCTTGACAAAAAACGCAAACTAGTCGTTAAACCAACCTCGTTCCCACGTTTCCAGTCCCTTTTAACCCTCTCTCCACCAATCACCTTTCTCCAACCACTCACCCATCGGATTGCGTGACCTACCACGTCAGTGCTCACACCCCCATCTCTATTCCCTGCCGAGCGTGCCTTGTGTGCTGATGTGAGTGACCCCTGACCTCCGACCCTTCCCTGTGTGCATGATTGATGCGTGTGGCAATGTGTGATGTCGAGTGCGGAAGATACACGTGTTGTTTGTGTGGTGCGAGTGTGTGAGGAAGAATGAGACACCTCTACACTTCTAATCAATTTCCACACGGATGGTTTTATGGACGTTATGATTGTAAGATATCATTCGAATAAACAAATTAATAATATCATAGATAATGGGACAATACTTTACCCAGGTTGTATAACAAGATATAAACTGATCTCTTTTTTATTTAACCAGGTCAAGACCCACTGAGCCATATGGCTCTTTTTCAGTAGCGTCTTGGTTACAAATGATAGTGTAACGAAGTGGCTCATCATGTGGAAATGTATAGCAGCCAAGTACTCTCAAAGCATGTTTATTCTAAATGTGGAGGGATAAACCAGACGACTCGGAGAAAAATCCACTCTTCAGGCATCAGGGTCGGGATCGAACCCACGACCTCATCCATACCATGTGAAGGAGTTAGCATCTTTCCACAGTGGTGCCCGCATAATAAGATATCAACAACATCATGTAATTTATGAGAGCCACAAGTGCAGTCTCCAGGTGATTAATTCACGTTAAAGGTCAACAATAACAGGTGGTGAACATTGAGGCCTAGGGCAGGCTTCGTATAACAATTATACATGGATGCAATTCTTGGGACAACAGCGGTGTATTCATTGAATGCGTGACCCGTCCCATCTCATTGTCGACCTCCCCACAGACTCGGTGGAGCAAAAAGTCACAAAAGATGGTGTCGCCGCAGACCTCGGGGGAAGAAGTTTGGGCCCGGACGGGGAGCGAGACGACGTGGACGAGTGCTGGATCGACGAGAACTTCCTCCCAACGTCATGCCGCCCGTGCTCATCCTCGAATTCATCCTTGGTCTACTGGGCAACGGTTTCACCATCTGGGTGACGTGGTGGCACGTCAAGGTGTGGACCAGCTACACCATCTACCTCTTCAACCTGGCCCTCACCGACCTCCTCTTCGTCGTGCAGCTACCGCTGAGGGTGCACTACCACATGCGGCTCAACGACTGGGTCCTGGGCGAGTTCATGTGCGACATGGTGGTCTTCTTCTTCTATGCCAACATGTATGGCAGCATCTACTTTCTCACGTGCATCAGCGTGGAGCGCTGGCAGGTCATCGAGCGGCCCCTGCGCTCGCTCAGCCGACGCCGCTCGCTCATGCGCGCCAAACTCGTGAGCGTCGCCCTCTGGTTCCTTGCGCTCGTCCCGCAGGCCGGCATGCCGTTCATCTTCCACACGTTCGAGCACAAAAACCAGACGCGCTGCCTCAGCTTCAACCAGCCGTGGCTCATGCGCAACTTCAACGTGTGGAACGCCGTCGAGATGGTGCTCGGCTTCCTGCTGCCGTTCGGCATCATGCTGGTGTTCCACGTGCGCATCGCGCGCAAGCTGCTCTGCTCCAGCACCAACCCCGCCTCTTGCAGACGCGCAAGCGAGCCGCCCACTTCATGATTGTCATCCTGCTCATTTTCGCCATCTGCTTCATCCCCGTGCACATCATGCGCTCGCTGCTCATCGCCGTCAAGCTGCTCGTGCCCAAGAACTGCGGCCTGCACCAGATGGTGGCGCAGGTCTTCTACTGGTGCCTGCTGCTGTCCAGCTGCAACTGCATCATGGACCCGCTCATCCTCTTCCTGTCGGGCGACCGGTTCCGTGTGGCGGCCAGCGAGGTGCTGCGCAAGTTCTGGGGCCCGGCGTGCGCCTGCGAGGAACCGGGCAGGGCGATGGGCAACAAGTCAGTGGTCATCGCGGTGCACCTGCACAGCATCGAGATCAAGACGGACGACGCCACCTGCAGGGAGAGCACCGGCGGCGTGCAGGAAAAACAGCCGAAGGGTCGGAAGGCGAGGAGGAAGAAGTCGGCCGATGAGGGAGCAAGGCAGGGCCGGGGGACGGGGTCGGAGAGAAGCACGGAGTCCGGCAGGGTGGCGAGGGGCGCCGCCTCGAGGGGGAGCAGAGAGCGGAGAGGAAGGAGGGCTCCGCGGGCCGCACGAAACCAAGGACGGACCAGACGAACACGTGGCTGACGCAGGACAGGGGGCAAAAGTTGGCCGGAGTGAACGGCGCCACCGCCGTGCTGGGAACAGAGTGAGGGCGATGGAAATAAGGACCATCGCGGGCGTAGGGTACGGGGAGGAAACCGCGCGTCGTGTTGGCACCGAGAGAAGAAATGAAGTGGGCGATACGGAGAGTTTCCACTTTCACAAAAACACCGAAGTGCCCAACAATTGAGATGGGGGCGGCCATCGTCGAAGCAGACGAAGCTTTCAGGTTTTTGATGCGGCGTGGAGGAAACAAAGGGAGGGAATTCGTGGCCTCCTTTCTGAACATTGAGTGGTGAACACCGAACATTCAGTTCACATCTGATAAATCACTTTTTTTATGCAGTTGATGTTTTTTTGTGTGTCTAAGTTATTGGTTGAACACATGTAACGAAGAGGAACTGTAAATGAACAAGCATGCCAACGATGCAGCGTGAACTTATATATTGTACGTCGTATAAAATGTTTTTTGGTTATGAATTTTTTAAGTATCCCACCGAAGATGTGAACACGTTGACAAAAGAAACAATGCCACATTGGGGAGTCTGAGCAAAAAAAATGTTTTGACTCTCCTCCTCTGCCCCCATCCCCCACATTTCAATTCATAAACTCCCAGTGAGATGGGAGTTTTATATAATACAGAGATATAAAATCTGCAATGCGATGATATGAATGTATCGAATGTAACTGAATGTAGACAAATATAACTTTTTTTAATTTTACCAGGTAAGACCCACTGAGCTATGTAGCTCTTTTTCAGAAGTGACCTGGCCACAAATGATAGCTCAACGAAGTGGCTTATCACGTGGAAATGCATAGCAGCCAAATACTCTGAACGCGTGACGTCGATTCAAAATGTGGAGGGGAAAAACCGGAGGACCCGAGAAAAATCAACGTGAGCTGGCGTGGGGGCAGGATCGAACCCACGACCTCCTGCATATCAGGCAAGGTAGTTAACATCTCGCCACCGTGTCGCCCCCAAATATAGAGATGCGGTGAGATAAGAGAAGCGAGAAATGGATAGGACAGAGGTGAAGTGAAAATGAGAGCGAAGTAGACAAGAAACGAAGGTTGGATTCGACAAGGGGAGAAAATACGGACGGAAACGAGGTGAGAAAGAGATATTTGTTAGGTTTAAAAATATATATTTGCTAGAAATTGAATTCGAACTGATATTTGGTTCACCCCTAAATGTATAAATTAATCTAGGTCTAATAGTAGGTTTTTACCCTTTTACACTGGTACAAAACTGACACCTTTATTCAAGGCATCATGTTTGCAATAACCACAACACAAGTAGTCAAAAAAGCAAACAAAAAGAAGCAACTCTGATCATGATAATAATATGCACTGTCCTTGAAGTTGATTGGTCCACACCCGAGACGGCTTTCTTTAGAGCCTAGTCCCCAATACTCTGATATTGCACTGTGTTTGAGTTGTACGCCTTCTGGTGTCATCTGGTCCAACACCAATGGGGACTAGGCTCTAAAGAAAGCCGTCTCGGGTGTGGACCAATCAACTTCAAGGACAGTGCATATTATTATCATGATCAGAGTTGCTTCTTTTTGTTTGCTTTTTTGACTACTTGTGTTGTGGTTATTGCAAACATGATGCCTTGAATAAAGGTGTCAGTTTTGTACCTGTTTAAAAGGGTAAAAACCTACTATTATATTTAGCCACTGGTAAAGAGATCTCATAGTGTTAATCTAGGTCCTCATGAGTTTCTTGGGCCCTAAGCTTTTGCTTACGCCTGAGTGCCACCACTGCACGTAGGCACGTGCTTTGCCCTTCATGGCTGAACTCCTGAATTAAACATTGCCATTCCCAAATAGCATGTTGAGCCTGTAATTCGTTTCTTTGAAGTGCAAGTCAGGCAACGTGTTTCAGCCGCTCGCCAACGTCCAACTCTCAGGCCCTCGTTTTCGCTTGTTTTCCAGATTGGTGGAGCAGTGCACATGACAATGATTGTCGATTGCTTTGTTGATTTAACGAAGTAATATCCGTTTCACGAGGGGCAGATTGTATTCATAGATCTCAGTAGGAAAGAACGAAACGGCACAATAATAACCGTCTTTATTAATTGCCATCGTTTGAGATCATTTTTGTTTCGTATACCGAACATGGCCAAATCATGGCAACGCATGAACCATTGAGAGAGGAGTGGCTTAACGTCGTGTCAATGAAACACCTCGTTTGGTGGTGAAGCTGCTGCTGCTGCTGCTACTGCCGCTGCTGGGTTCGCGGTGGTACACGATCACAAATAACAAACAAAACCAATCTCAGCACGTTCGTCAATAACACTGCCCCCCCCCCCCCTCCCCAAAAAAAATAAGTATCTAACAGTAGGTAAAACATCAAAATTAATAAAAATAAAATAAAGATCACGACGTTTCGAAGGCAACACAAGTCTCCGTCATCAGGTGGGACCGTCACAGCCAGATTAGCTGCTGTGACGGTCCCACCTGATGAGACTTGTGTTGCCTCCGAAACGTCGTGATCTTTATTTTATTTTTTTTTATAAATTTTGATGTTTTACCTACGTGACTTTACCGAAAAAACCTAAGAATATGAATCCTTGCAGTCACGAAAGCTTCAAATCTAGAATTAAGTATCTGGTTTCAATTTAAAGCTTTCGTGACTGCAGGGATTCATATTCTTGGTTCTTTCGGTAAAGTCACGTCGAAGGGAAATAATAAAATAATAAAAATACAAATCTAATCAGGTGTGAAAACCACAGCTGTGGTTTTCACACCTGATGATGATTGCGTGTGTTGCAATCGAAACGTCGTGAGAATGTTATTGTTTATTTTTTATTATTTTATTATTTCCCTTCTACATAAATTTACCGAAAGAACCAAGAATATATAACAGGTGTTAAAATTTTGTAATAGGTTTTACCCTTTCTGGCAATAAAACAGGTGTTGGGATCTAGCAACAGGTAGAAGGGTAAAAAAACTATTATCATATTTTTTTACTGGTAAATGAGGTTCCAAAGGTGTTTGGATGTTAAAACACCAAGTGGCAACCTTTTCGAGGAATCTTAACACCTTTTTTTATTGCCAGAAAGGGTCAAAACTATCCTTGTTTTCTCATACTTTGATACTGGACAAAAAAAAGGTCCCACGTTATATAACGGGTGATGTTTTGCATCACGTAAGCCGTAGAGGTTGGAGTGGCGGTCCTCCCGAGGTGTTACGCATTGCATGCTTTTTTACATTTGTTTTTGGCGCAGAGCTCTTTGACGAATGTGCTGAGATTTTTCGGAAAAAATATATACACGATTGTAAAACACAAAGATGGGCTCTTGAACGTCTACACTAGTTATCAGCCAGCATCTTACAAACCGCGAGAGTGGACACGAGCAGGAGAGGGCAAGGAATGAGGCAAGCAAACAGTGGCATGGTTTTGTCGTCACTGAAAGTTTAAAGCATCCCTCAATTAACAATCGATTAACAAGAGCAATCAGGTCATCCCGAAACACCTTCGAAATAACACAGCTCACGATAACATTTGACGCTCGTACGTATGTTGAAATTCATTGGCACCACCGTACGTACGTAGCCAACCGTGCTAATCGGCAGTGCGGGGACAGAAACAACAAACTAAACACCGAAAGCAGTCCTCGAGAAATGATTCGACAAGGCATCGTAACATTATACTTCCGCCTGTCGCCTAGGGTTTTTGCCACTTTCCCGCCTCTGACCCTTGACCCCGGATGGTCTGGGAATTGGCATCTGGTGTTTGGGTGGCAGGCATTGAGTTTTTTAACTGGGCTGAAATTTTACTGCGAGATACCTGCACAGGTTTTAAGGCCGACTGGTTTTAGAGTGGCCACCCTCTACTACATTTGCCATTGCAATTGTCATCCAAACTATACAGGGGCTCCCCAACTCACGAACTTTCAGAGATACGAACAAACCTGTCCGTATGTCCAGTTGCCCGTTCAGACCGAGAGTCGTAAGTTCGACCGCCGCACAATAGATGACGGTGATGGCATCTACATCTGTAGAACATGAAGAACCAGTGGCATCTACGTCTACAGGAGATTATACAACGTTTAAAGCCTTTCCCCGTGTTGAGTGGACATTTCGTACAAACATGTTTGGAATCGACGGGAGTAGAGTTGGACTTACAAGCAAATCAACTTACGAACAGACCTCTGGAACCAAACTCATTCGTAAGTAGGGGAGTCCCTGTATGCCGTATGTACTGTACACCTATTGATTCGTGCATTATTGTACAGAAGAGCTAGAATAATAGGCATTTTTTCGCAAACGTTACAAAGCAGGAAACAAACAATTGTGATTATGTGGGGCAGGAAAGAAAACTTTGGAAAATGTAGAGATGTTTTTTATTGCACCGGCACGAAAGCTAACTTTATTTAAAAGTCATATTTTTACGTGAAAATCACTTACAGTAAAATAATTATCATATCATAATATATTACAAGATGCCTATATTTTGGGGAGTCGGGGGTTGGGTGAATTGTTTTGCGTGTACTGTATTCGTTATTTTTACGTGTATTTATTTATTTAAGCCAATTGCGATTTCAAATTGAGAATTATTTTCTTGTTTCGGTTTGCATATTGGAGAAACACAGATATAAACGGCGGTCAACAGGTACCACTGTAAGTGACAAAAAAATAAACGTACCTGCAAAAAGTGATACCCGCATGCATATTCCTATCGTATCCACAAAAGCAGTGTTCGTGAATGTTGATTTTTTTTCTAGTCAAAGATTTGACTTGACGATACGTGGGATAACAATCATGAAAGCACCACAAGTGGCGATATCCGCTGCCCACCAGTTCGTCAGTTGGTTAGTTAATCCTCGTCATCTCCTGCGGAACACGAGGCCGCAATGAGTTCCCTCCCACTCCTTCCTGTCCTTGGCAACACGTTGAGCCTCGCCCCAAGAGAGGCTGATCGCTGCCACCAGCTGATCCTTCGCGATCTTTAGCCAGGTGGTCTCGGATGTCCCAGATTTACTTTTGCCCGTGGTATCCATCTTAGGGCATTTTTGGTATGCAGAGATGTACCCATTTACAAGGCCCCAACGCTGACACCAATGCAACTTAAGAGTACTGGGGATAAACGGAGATACAGACTGAGATGAACAAGATTTGAAGCTTTTTCGTGACTGCAAGGATTCATACTCTTAGGTTTTTTCGGTGAAGTCACGTAGGTAAAAAATAATGTTAAATATAATAAATGAAAATAACTAATTTAGTTATTTTCAAATCTAGAATTTTCACGTGACTTTACCGAAAAAACCTAAGAGCATGAATGAGATGAACAAGTCACTTTGTTCGAGAATGCAGTAACTGCGCTTGTGTTATAATCTGCTCATAGATGAATCTGAAAATATTTTACCCACTTCACCGATTGCCCGATCTGATGATATTTTCAGGGGAAAAAAATCCTCGAATGCCGTCACTCGAGCATTTAATATTCGTGGGGTTTTCGTCGACGATGTTATTAAGAGACCCACGACCGGGTGAAATCTACCGATTGAGAGTTGACTAAAATTTAAAAAACGCCAAATATATGAACGCCGCACCAATAGTCCATTTTGTGTACTGTATGTTGGAACTTCTATCACACCGTACGTAGATAGCCGTGCTAACTGGAGGTGCGGGAGAAACGACAACAAACTAAACTCAACGAAAATACAACTACTTCGGTGTGCCCTGTGTCACGAGTCTACGTGTGTGTGTGTGGTTGTTAGTGTGAGACTCCAGTCCTGGTTAAGCAAACCCTCGGGCTGTAACCGACTTGAACACATTTTGTTTGACGATACTGCATTAGCAGCGGGGCACAATCACAACTAACAACAACAACAACAAACTCAACACAGTCGTCAATAACACTGTGGTCATATTTCGATTTAAAGCTTTCGTGACTGCAGGGATTCATCTTCTTGGTTCTTTCGGTAAAGTCACGTAGAAGGGAAGTAATCAAATAATAAAAATAAAACATAATAAAATAATATAATAAATAATATAATAATATAATAAAATAATATAGTATGTTTTATTTTTATTATTTTATTACTTCCCTTCTACGTGACTTTACCGAAAGAACCAAGAAGACTGTGGTCATAGACGGAAAATATATCAGAGGCGACGTTTCAGGCAAAATGGGTCCTGCTTCATGGCACGCGAACAGAGAAGCCCCATTGCCTGAAACGTTGCCTCTGATTTATTTATTTCCTTTTAAGGCCACGGTCTTATCGGTTATCGACGACTGTGCCGAGCGCATTATTTCTTTTGTTTGCGAATCTGGTCGCGGACACAAAAGACATATATCCCCCGTATAGCCTTAACAGACTTGGGGCAAGTGCTGTTAGCGATCACCTATGAAGGCCGGCACGTCACACGAGGCGGTGGGTGGCCAGCACCACGCCCGGCCGCCTTTGTCTCCCGAGTGGCGATGTTTACTACACACCGCACCAGGTACACACACGCATGCACGCACGCACGCCTACCAGACTCTTGCTTGAAAATAAGAGGACGGGGAAAGTGTGTTGTATAACCCAGAGGGTATGGTGGTGCTGTACTTTTGACGTCCAACAGTTCTTAAGCGTGCTCTCCGCGAGGGGCAATGTTCAAACGCGAGGTGGCACGTGGAGGGGTGAGAGCTGTTATCTGCAGATGCCCGGCTGCTGAATGTGATTGAAAGTAAAATTGTTGCGTACAATAAAAATCGGGATTGTCGAAGTGTGATTTTTTTTTTNAGAGGCATGTGAATGTTTGAGATGGGGAGTTTTTTGTTCACAGTCTAACTCCTCCATTTTTGCTCCGTTCAATTCTGTTCGTCGATTGGTTTTTGCACACACAGAGAGAGAGACCGGCAAACATATGAACTTTTCTCCAACGTTGTACAAACGTTTGCGCCAACGATTCTAACCATTTTCCAACGTTGGCCCGGCGTTGCCATGTTGACTGGGAACTAGGGTTGTGGAATTTTTTTTCAAGGCGGCAGGGAGTATCAATGCGTGTAGTTATATGCGACTGACTAATTGTAATAAGAAACCTTGCCTTATTCAGCTCCTTCTCTCACATCTCCTCCTCCCGAACTCCACCAATGAATTCTAAATTTGAAGTGTTCGTGACTGCAAGGATCCATACTCTTTGGTTTTTTCGGTAAAGTCACGTAGGTAAAAAATAAAATAAATTAAAAGTGTGTCAGACACACTTCAGCGGTTGTGCTTTCGCTACGTTATCCACACCTGAAGACGGCCGCTTGTGTTGTACCCGAAACGTCGTGATTTAATTTAGTTGTTTTCATTTTTAATTTATTTTATTTTTTACCTACGTGACTTTACCGAAAAAAGCACAGAGTGTCCACCAATGAAGTAGCCTAACGCATTACACAACACATACTGGTGAATACACAACACAAAATAATCATGAACAATGTTGAACCATAAACTATTTAGAACAATGTTTTTAACCAGGTAAGGACTTTTTTCAGAAGCGCCCTGGCCATCACAAATGACAGCTCAACGAAGTTGGCTCATCATCATTGTGGAAATTCGCAGCAATAGTGGTTTCAATGTGGAGGGCGGAGACCGGAAAAGCGACCAGCGAAACTGCAAACAAACAATAGATGTCAGGGTCGGGATCGAACCCACGACCTTTTGCATACTAGGCAAGGGAGTTAACATCTCGCCACCGAGTTGAATTAGCCGACAATACGCCTCAAATCTATACGTGTCTCTCTACAAAAAAATCTAAGTGTTTTTTGGCACATCCTATCGACCAGCAACTGTTGTATAGATTTGTTAACGTGCAGTGCTCCCAAACAATCTAAATGAAACGTGAAATTCCACACACATTCGTCAATAACACTGCCTTAACAGGGAAAACAATGTCAATCACAGGTGACCTTTCAGAAAATGGCCCTCATGCATAGCACATCAAACATGAGCCATTGCCCAAAACGTCGCATATTATAAACTTCTCATTTGAAGGCCAGCGTTGTTATTATTATTGGTGATGAATGTGGTGAGTTTGCTTTGTTAATTGTGTGTGTGTGTGTGCACCGCTGCCAAAGCAAAAGCAACAGCATCACCAAATAATCTGTTAATTGAAACGTGAAAATATTTGCAACGTCTCCACTTGCGTAAGCATTACCGTTCAGTCTGAATCGAGTGACATTCGAACGTATGAATGCCGGTTATCCAATGAGCCGCGTGTTGTTTGACGTCCGATGTTTTCACTCCACGTGCTGGGAATTTCTTCAGGAGCAGAATTGAATTCTGAACAAGTTCCCCATCATGCGAGTCATGAACATTATTTTTACTTTCATGCTCAGTTCTTCCGCCTTACGGCAACAGGCTAAATTAACGTCGCCTCGTTAAGAGACCGCACCGTAGAATTGACCGGGTGCCTTCACATTGGTTCAACGGTTTTGCTTTCGTGTGAATTGGAACAGTGGGTGAGCGCTACGCTCGACTATAACATCACCTACATTGGCTGCATTCCCTGAACGTTCTCAAAGCCATGGTCCGGCGTGCCTCCAGCAAGGATTCTGTCGTGAAAATTACGCCACCACCCTTGTCCCGAAGGAGGAAAACCGCTGACCCAAAACCCTAAACCCCTAAACCCCAAAATCCCGGCCTCTCATTTCTGAGAACCCTGCAGTGGATGCATCCACTTTGCTGTCTCGTAACATCGTGAAGAGACAACAATGACCGTTGCTGAACGATTTTTCACCCGTGTTGTGCCAATTCAGATCAAACGGAATGTTTGCCAGGTGCATGATTACAGCAACCTCGTGAGCGTTGAGAGCTTACATCGAGAGCAGTCAGGAGAGTTGTCGATCACTCGTGGTCTTTTGAATCCACATTTTGAGATCTCTTACCAACCACGAATCAATCTGCTCGGTGCCGTCAAGCTCGATACGGGGACTCCTCTACTTACGAACATTCGATTCACGAAATGTTTGAGATACGAACAAGCCTTGTCCGTATGTCGAAGTTGTCCGTTAGGATCGAGAGTTGTAAGTTCAACCGCCCGTTCAACAGATGGCGGTGGTGGCATCTAGATCTGCGGAACACGAAAACCAGTGGCATCTACATCTACAGGAGATTATACAACTTTTAAAGCCATTCCCCGTGTTTAGTGTACACACCGTACAACATGTTTGGAATCGACAGGAGTAAAGTTGGACTTACGAAATAATCGACTTACGAACAGACCTCTGGAACCTAACTCGTTTGTAAGTAGAGAAGTCCCTGTATAGAAACGGCTCCATTTTGTTAATTAAAGCAGATCTATATGTTTACATTTGCCCCCATTTTGTGAACCTGCTGCAGGATGAGGGCCTCCCCACGCCATGCGAGTTGTGTGGCTTCTTCGACCGTATTCCACCAACAGGGGAGGCTTTCGTCCAGCAGTGGATAGATAATGGCTAAGTATAGTTTAACACGTAGGGCTTCCGCGACCAATATTATTCATAATAGAGGTTTGTGGGTTAGATCGCGTTATTTATAAATGTGTCGTAACCCTCCACCACCCGACACGGCCAAATAGTAAAAAAGTGTCACGTTGACAAAAGACAAAATAGTTCACTGCTTAAGCCCACCGGTGTGTTCAAGAGTGAATCCACAACATTGCCCGATGATGCCGGATGTAATTACCAGCGAAACGTCGTACTACTCAAAAATTGTAAATGTGAAGCGTTCGTGACTGCAGGAATCTATACTCTCTGGTTCTTTCGGTAAAATCACGTAGATAGAAAAAAATAGAAGAAAACACGACGTTTCGGTCGCAACACAAGCGTCCGTGACTTTACCGAAAGAATCAGAGAGTATTATGATAATGCTCTTTCAGGTAAGCCTGCATCCATTCTGGGTTTTTTTTCCTGTTTGTCAACCCAAACGTGAAGTCAGCTGACCTTTCTTTATGGCTTGTTTTAATTGTAAGACTCATCCATATGCCCCTTGTATTTTCACTGTTGCGAATATTAGCCAAATAAATCCAAGAAAATAATAGTTCAGTTCACTTTGTTTTTAATTGCCCTGTGAGCCAATGAGCTCTTAAATCGTGTTTCGTCAACAAAAACAAAAACAACAACGCCACTTCTCCGACAAAAACGCAACAAGTTACAGTAATATCAATAAATAAACAATAACAGATAAGTCACATTTTTCAAAAGAACCTAGCAAATCATAATCGCAATGTAAACATTATCTTTTTTTCAAAAGGAAAATAAGCTAAACATAGATTATATTATCATCAAATACCACGCTGTATCTAAAAAAATAAGTAATTTAAATACAGCCTCAAAAACGATGGCATTCGTTCTGATTCTTGGCCACAGCCAACATCAGTGGTGAGTGATGTGTGAACCGGTCCTGGGTTGCACTTTGCCGAGACAGCATGTTGTGTACTCGCGTTCTACGGCGTGGACTTTAATGTCGTACATTTTATGCACGACTGGAAAGATTGCGTAATGCTCCCCATCGTCCTTTCCATAAACACCCGTGTTTTTTTGGTACCGCAAACACATTATGATTTTAGCAACAGCAGCGGCAGCGGCAGCCGAGGGTCCAATCATGCTAATCGGCCGCAATTCCGGAGCAAACAGCGGTGAGACGTGAGCGTGAGCCAAGCTTCGCGCAGCTGCTCCCCGCAAGCCTCGTTTCGTCGGTTACAGAGAAAGAGGCCTTCCCACGCGTGACAGAAATCTTTCAAAAATGGAACAAAAATTCTGAGTGTGCCGACTTGACCGAAGCGATCTGACGATCATCGGCGTAACTCACTCACTAACAAGAACAGCGTTGACATAAGAAGTGGTAATCTTGGTTCTTTCGGTAAAGTCACGTAGAAGGGAAATAATAAAATAATAAAAATATAAAACAATTAAATTCTCACGACGTTTAGACTGCAACACAAGCAATCGTCATCAGGTGTGAAATCCAAAGCAAGAAAATTTCACACCTGATGATGTTGGCTTGTGTTGCAGTCGAAACGTCGTGAGAATGTTATTGTTTTATATTTGTATTATTTATTATTCCCCTTCTACGTGACTTTACCGAAATAACCAAGAATATGAATCCCTGCAGTCACGAAATCTTTAAATCAAAATAAGAATAGGTTTTACGTTTTCTGGAAATAAAACAGTTGTGGTAAGAAGTTAAAACACCAAAGAGAAATCTTTTGCAAGGAATCACGTCTACATTAACCACGTTAACATGCAGTGGACATGCAAATAAAAAAACATGCTCTGGTAGCATATGATGAATTGTCTTTGAAACTGATTAGTCCACACCAGAGACAGCTTTCTTTAGAGCCTCGTCTCAAACACGTGTTAGACCAGAGGGCGACAAAGGCGAACAGCACAAAAACAATGCCACTATCAGGGCATTGAGAGCTCGGGGCGAGCACCTCCATCATGGGACCGCCTTTGCCAACGTCAAAATATAAAGAATAGGTTTTACCCTTTCTGGCAATAAAACAGTTGTGTTAAGTTATTCTTTTGGTAAAGTCACGTATAAAGAAAAAATAATAAATTAAATAATAGCATACGACGTTTCGATTGCAACACAAGCAATCATCATCAGGTATAATGAAATAGCGACATAAAATCTAACCAGAAAAAATTATAGACAGACATATAAGCAGACAGATATCACCAAGATACACAGAGCGGGCAACACAGGTACAGAGAGAGGTGATCGTCTCTGTGGGGTGGCCTTAAATAGACAGAGGGGGGCGGAGGCAGCGAGAGGGAGGGGGTAGAGACAAAACTTACATGTCAATGAGTACGAAGATAAGTGAGCAGGCTTAGCTCCAAAGTTAAGATTACTGCAGGTGGATGTCGCCGTTGACAAATCCGACACTCGCCGCCACTAAACATCCCCTCGATCACGTGCGCCCGGGTCTTCCTCCGGATTTGTATCGATGAAATTGCTCGCGAATTAATTTGATGGACAGCCACAGCAGGGGAACATCAACCCACCTTCCCACCCCAGCCCCACATCCTCCTCTCTTTCCCCTCCACCGCTGGCAGACTTGTGGGCATGCTAGTTTAACACGTAGGCAGGCTTTCGCGACCAATATAATTGATAATAAAACATTACTTTCCTTTCTTAATGCTACCCCCCTTCCCCTCCCTTTGATGCTGCTAATCCTGCATAATGCACGGGCATAATATTAATTTGAAACCCCCCCCCCGCCCACCTCCTACGCATTTTCCATATGCTAAATTCCTCTTGATATGCAAATTATTTTGTCTAGGCGCTCTTCTTCCCACCTCCCCCCCTCCAACCCAGCTTAAATATACGCTCCAAGCTTGGTGGTGTGAGGACGGCTGCTTGCGTTGTGGCCGAAACATCGTGAGAATAATTTTATTATGTTTTATTTTTATTATTTATTACTTCCCTTCTACGTGACTTTACCGAAAAAAACCAAGAAGATGATAATAAACGTTTTTGGGTAAGATCGCGTCATTTATAAATGTGTCGTAACCCTCCACCACCCGACACGGCCAATCAGTAAAAAGTGTCACGTTGACAAAAGACAAATAGTTCACTGCTTTAGCCCACCTGTGTGTTGAAGAATTAATCCACAACATTTAAAATGTTTGAGTAGCACGACGTTTCGCTGGTAATTACATCCAGCAGATGTAATTGACACTTTTTTACTGATTGGCCGTGTCGGGTGGTGGAGGGTTACGACACATTTATAAATAACGCGATCTAACCCAAACACGTTTATTATGAATTGTGGGCATGTTCTGGTTCACCTTGTATCTCAAAGGGACAGCTGCCATCAGGACCCCCCCCCCCGTCCCCACAGCCACCGATAGAAAACGCGCTACGAGACCGTACTGCATGAGAGGATGAGATGGGGTGCGTGGGTTATGAACATTAAAGTGACGAAGATGAATCGGAGAGGGCATCCCCCGTATTACCCCCCCCCCCCCCCGCTGATTTCTAATGATCCTCTTCATTTATTCTCAACAAGGGGCTTTGGATGCTTTGCGCGGGGGGGGGGGGTCTCGGTACCCTTCGAGCTTGGGGAGAATCGCAAGGGTTGAACGAGTCTGTTGAGACCACCGTGCGGGAAGCTTTGTCGGCGTGAATATCTCACCGTGTCGCGTGGCATCTATAAATGGAGCATCGCCACAGTTCCCAGGGCCAGCATTTTCAAAGAAAATCCAACGATTATTGTTTAAGCTGCTGATGAGACTTGTGGAGACACGAGATAATTTTTTTGTTACAGAAACATCAATAGATGTTTTTGGTTAATACAATGTTGATATATTGTGCATAATTTCCTTGTTGTCATGTTGGGCTGTCGTGCATCACACGGCGATGTATTCTTTTTCTCTTCATTGTCGTGTAAGTCCACATTAGCCGCGTAAAGATTCACCGGCTGACAGCGGCGAGCGATACCTGAACCGCTCCTGGGTTCCCCCCACCCCCGCCCACCCACTTCACCAACCCGCCACTGACCGGCGTGGTGAAGTATGGTCAAACGACCCCACGATTAACATGCCGTGGGGGGCAGCCCTTCAACCGGCGGTTGGTTGACGAAGAACCGAAAGCAAAGAGGCGTCCATTGTGAGTCTCCCGCCACAATAATATTTGTTTGGCAGCTGTTGCGTTGTATAACCGGTCCCCTCAGGGCAAGGTCAGCTCAGGTCACAGCCCGAAAATGTCAGGAACACGTTGGCCATACGCCCACAAAA
Source organism: Lethenteron camtschaticum (assembly GCA_018977245.1). Lineage (NCBI taxonomy): Eukaryota > Metazoa > Chordata > Hyperoartia > Petromyzontiformes > Petromyzontidae > Lethenteron > Lethenteron camtschaticum. The sequence continues at coordinate 1,673,658 of MU249620.1, read as the reverse complement.
TATCCTAAAATGCCCCCTCCCCCTCCCACCCATCATCATCTCTCCACACACACACACANCTGCCTACCTACCTATCCCTCTATTGACCACCGATACACCGCTGAAAAACAGGCGTCCGTAATTGAATGCAATTAAATTCCCTTACAGAAGAAAATTGCTCGGCTTAGTGCTGCCATTACGGCCTCCACGAGGAGGGCAGTAATGCACAATGATTTGTTAAAATCCACGTAAGCTCTAACTTCATGTTGTCAATTCCAGTTAATGTTATTTTGCCAGTTTTGGGATTAAGTGACCACGTTTCTAGTGGACATTTAATAATTGTAGAGCTTCTTTCGTGCAATATTTTGCACTCCGATTTTACGTGTTTTCTCCAACAAAAATGTTGAGATAATTTGCGCGCGAGAAATGCTTCCGCAGATTTTTTTTAAACGTTATTGTCATTGTTATTGTCGTCGTCACGGCAGGTGATGGCCTCAAATGGCACGGAAGCACTCGTATGGCTCAAATGTGTCAAAGCCCCGTGGTAAACACGCAAATAACTACCGTTATTTTCAAAAGGGATTTCTAAATGAATATCTTTCATAAAAGGAACTTTTAAAAACACAAATACGCACCTGCCCAAACTGGCGTATGTGCTAAGGGTCATTTTTGGGACGACATTTTTTCAGATATTTGTATTTTTAAGGGCCGGTTTTTAATTTGTATTTGTACATTGAAACGTTGACATTTAAAATCATTAAACGTTAAATGACGCTCGTTTGTGTATGCTACAAAAAGTACATCATGAAATATGACGTCTGCATTTTAAATGTGAGCATCGAATTCTAGCTGGAAAACAAATCGAATTCTAACAGATTTAAAATATCCTATCAAGAAATCCGCGGAAGCATTTGTCGCACGCAAATTATCTAAATTTTCCGCGAGAAAACACGTACAATCGGAGTGCAAAGTATTGCACGAAAGCAGCTCTACATAGCTCATTTAAAAATCTGATATTCCTCCAGCAATGTTGACTCCCTCGCCTGGTATGCAGCAGGGTTGCGTGTTCGATCCCGACTCCGATGATGCCTGTGGCACACATCGTGCTGTTCCGTGAGACCTCTGAATGGATTTTTCATCTCATTCCGATGGCACAATTGGACTAAAGGGGGGGGAGGAGGGTGCATGGGGGAGGGGCACAGAAGCAAATATATTGAGGCCAAAACTTTATTTGTAAAAAAAGAACAGATATTGAAAGACAAAACCCGAAGGTGGTTGGGTTGCTTTGGACAAGCTCCACAATCGGAATGTGGAATTTCCACCAAATGGGATGAACATCAACCCCCCCCCCCATCCTATTCTCTCTCAAATTAATCAGGGAGAGTCGCCTTCTTTACATTGATTAAACAGAGCACGGAATTCGTTTTACCGTGACGGCAATATAACTCGGAAACGTTCATAAGCAGATCACGTGATTTAAATTGCACACAAATTGGTAACGGCATTAACGAGAGCTGAAATCGGGTTAAAAACAATGGCAAAGGCGCAGCCCTGCAAGTGCCTCACTCTCACCGCTTCTGGCGGAATGGGCCTCCATACTCGTGGGAGTTCTCTAGGGAGCCCCTCCAGAGGGTATTTGGCCTACTCCTCCACGCTGGCCAGACCTCTTCGAAAAGTTAGTAATAATAATAATAATTTCACTTATATATCGCTTATTCTTGGTTATTTCGGTAACGTCACGTCGAAGGGAAATAATAAAATAATAAAAATAAAACATAATAAAATATTACGTTTAACTTTGTTATGTTTTATTTTTATTTATTATTTCCCTTCTACGTGACTTTACCGAAAGAATCAAGAATATGAATCCCTGCAGTCACGAAAGCTTGAAATCGGTATATATCGGCTCTCATCAAGGATCTCAAAGTGCTGAGCGTAAACCACACCTTTACCCACCGTACGTGACCTGCCAGGGGGGGGGGGGGGTTAAGAAATGTTTCCCGTCGCTTCAACTGTGGTGCCGAGAGATCGCATCGAATCGGTGGAGCTCTGCGTTCCAAGTCCAGGCTGCTCACCGTTACGCCAAAGCAGCTCTCGTTTGGCAATCGGCGTCCAGACGGTGACTGGCTGCGATTGGATGGAGTCCATGACATGTGCAGGAGCTTGTTTGGAGATTTACTTTATCCACGGCGTCCCAAAAAAAATTACTTATTCAGAAATAATAATATAAAGGACGCGTACATTTGTGGCCCGCTTGTTAGTAAGATTCAATTTTGGGGGGGGGGGGGGGGGGTGAGATCGTATGCAATGTCGTCCAGCCCATCGATTTTACAAAGAACCTATCTTTGAATAAAAAGGCACTTAATTCGATTTTAACACAAAATTATTGTTATAATATATCAGAAGCCCGGTAGCGATGCTCAGCGGTGTAAAACAAAAACACCCCGACCAATAAAGCACCCACTGCCCTGCGCAGCATCGGTGCTGCAACTCTCATTTTCTAGCGATGTTCACAATTCCGAACGGTATCACGCACGCTCATGCATTCTTAATCTCGCGTACGTACATTCGCTCACTTTGTAAAAGTAGGGTCACGTATTTTCTACCCGCATTCAAAGCAGCTTGTGCTTTACGACTGGACGTCTGTGAAAAGGAGCTTTATAGCACATCGGATTCCTCCAGTATAAATAAAGATTATGATTCTGAAATGCCCATGGTGTAACTGTCATTTTATGATGGTGTTCACATATTTGACATTTTCACATAATCGTCTCATCCACAGTCCCCAGTGAGTTGAATATGCGACCTTCTACTGTTAACAGCAACAACAACAACAACAAAAAGCTAACCTCTAGTAAACATGGAACGTTGGGACAACATTGGGCCAAAGGTTCCAACCACATGCCAACGTTGTGCAAACCATGGGTCGTTGTTGGCATGCCAACCATGGGTCAACGTTGGCATGCCAACCATGTGTCGACGTTGGCATGCCAACCATGTGTCGACGTTGGCATGCCAACCATGTGTCGACGTTGGCATGCCAACCATGTGTCGACGTTGGCATGCCAACCATGTGTCGACGTTGTCATGCCAACCATGTGTCGACGTTGTCATGCCAACCATGGGTCGACGTTGGCATGCCAACCATGTGTCGACGTTGGCATGCCAACCATGTGTCGACGTTGGCATGCCAACCATGTGTCAAGGTTGGCATGCCAACCATGTGTCGTTGTCGGCATACCAACCATGGGTCGACGTTGGTATGCCAACCATGTGTCAAGGTTGGCATGCCAACCATGGGTCAACGTTGGCATGCCAACCATGGGTCGACGTTGGCATGCCAACCATGGGTCAACGTTGGGCATGCTCGCTGGGTTGTCCTACACATTGTACCTACGTTCACCCAAAACAATTCCTGCACAAGACCAAGCTCGTATCGAATGGATTCTCAGGATTTACTAAAGGCCATTGAATTATTGATTCGTACCATGAATTATGCATTCATAATAACGATGTTCTTGTTTCCCATACACGTCCGGGGATGTACGATTGATTTGGAGGTGAAGAGGACATGACGGTAGGGAGAGAAGCTCACACGGTGCTGAATAAAGACTCTAAACGTCAAGCAACACGGAGAAACACGTGTTACAAGCACACCGCCACTTTGTATTTGGAGTTTGCGTGTCTCTCTCCCGCGGTTGCGTTGACATTTTCTCAGGGTCCTCCGGTTCCCCCCCCCCTACATTTAGAATCAACGTCACGCGTGTAGAATTATTTGGCTGCTATAGATTTCCGCTTGATTATCCACTTCGTTGGGCTATCATTTGTGTCAATGTCGCTTCTGAAAAAGAGCTGTATAGCTCAGTGGGCCTTACCTGGTAGTATAGCTACGAGCGGTTCCTGAATGTAGTTCTTCAAGAACTGCTGACAGCTTTTGCATAATATGCGATATCTGCGTGCCTTGAACACGTGTTGTTTGAAACTCACGGGGTTTTTTCTCCGACCTGCACCATCATTCAATTTTCTCATCATTTACGGGTTTGATTATTGTTTGCATGGCACAAGCCAGTGGAATGGGGCATAGTGCGGATATGGAGACCTCTACATCTTCTATTCACGTTCTTCACTCATTTTCAGAGAGGACCCACTTTCGCCGATAAGACATCATCAGTGTGAGGGCCGCCACACATTAATTGAAACCATTGGGGGTTTGACTACATGATGGAGGGGGGTTGGGGGGTGTTTTCACCATTTGTGTATCGTCGGAGGGGCCTCACGTCAGTGAACGCACTCAAGGCCACCAGGGAGGGACACCCGAGGTCCACGGGCCTTGCGATGAAGAACGCGGACTTCTATGGTTCCCAGAAGCAGACTTTGCAGCAGCGAAATAATTTGCAACTATCGTCATAATTGGTCCTAATTAGGGTGAACACTGGTTCACGGTTAGTCTGTCCCTGCTGCAGTCAGTTAACTTTTGCAGAAATATATTTTGATGGTGATCTAAGACAAGATGACCACGATTCACTTCTTCAGGTCCTGCCTGACCTGCAAGGCTGTCGTTACTTACAGGAAGTGACCCACTTCTATCCACCACCAATGAGGTCCTTGAGATTTTCTGAGTTCCTTCTCCTTCTTAGAATTCTGAGGTCAAGGCTCCGATCCTTGGGGTGGATCGGCCTTTTGCCAGTGCAGCTCCAAGACTATGGAACGCGTTGGCCTCTGACAATATGACAATCGTAATTATTTTGTTGCTATTTAAATCTGCCCCTGAATACGAACCTCTTTAAATCTTGATTCGAAGCTTTCGTGACTGCAGGAATCCATACTCTTTGGTTCTTTCGGTAAAGTCACGTGGGTAGGAATAAAATAACACAAATCACGACGTTTCGATCCGCGTTGCGATCCAAACGTCGTGATTTTTTTTATTTTTTTCTAACTACGTGACTTTACCGAAAGAACCAACGAGTATAACCTCTTTAAAGTTGCCTTCTCCCTGTTGTTTTGGTCGTTTACCGCTGGCTCTGTATTATTTCCTGCTTTCCATACAAGGCACATTGGGATCCTTGGACGAAATGGGCCTTACAAATGTCAACTATTATTATGATTAGAGAAACGCCGATGGCGTTTGTTTTGCATATGTACAAATAGCGCGCGTGTGTGCCTTTTTTTNGCTACTAATTTCTGCGTGTTGTTTGGAACATTTATGGTTTTCCGGCCCGCACTATTATTCTGTCATGATGGGATTTTTTGTTTGTCTTGCCATTTGCGGATTTGCAGAAGACTCTAAATAAAGCCACTGGCACTCGTCCCAGATGATTCCTCATCTGGAGCTGTGCGTTCCTGCCATGCCCCTCCCTGTCCACTCTGCCATCTCATGCTGACCTCGTCAGCTGCAATGAGAAGTGTCCCTGATGTCTCTGCTCTGTGTTACTCGTACTGGCAATGCGCTGCGCATTTATAGACAGTCAAATAAACACGCAGACAACATTACCCCGTTCACAACATTACCCGTTCACGTCCTTGGCCGTAAATATTGAGAGCTCACCAGGCGTTGATTCAAGCAAGGACGACTCTGCTGATGAGGCACCGTTTGTCGAAGCCGGTCCAGAGTTTTGCTTGTCTTGAGTCAGTGCTGCTGAAATTATGCACTCCCAGAAGAACGTGGCGGCTGATAGGTTGTGTAAGAAATACTTTCACGTGTTTTTTTTNGTATGTGGACAGGTAAATATGTGGGGGCATTGTCCGCTGAATTATTTAGCTATTTGTATTATCCACACGTATTATTATTTTAGTTTTCATGATTTTTTTNGTTTTTGAATGGTTTCTCTGTGACTCAGTATCTATGAATATGTAACTATGCATATGCCCATTTACGACTGTTCATCAGGAAATTTAAATTAATTGTAATTCTCATCAGGGTCTCGTGGTGCACAGTACAGTCTCCAATGCTACCCACTCTATATTTCTCTGGCCTCTCTATGCATGTGCGATGAAGCAGGAACATTGCCTGATATGGCCACCTATTATATACATGCATTTCCATTGAAGGCCACAGTGTTATTGACGATTGCGTTGAGTTGTGTTTTCTATCTATCACTCGTGTACTCGTAGGAACCTCCTGGTTACACCAGCCCACAGGGGATTATTCTGACCGTCCGTCCGTCGTGCATCCAAAAATGGGAGAGGTGGGGCTGGGTGGGAGGGTGGGGCTGGGTGGGGGGTGGGAGGGGTGGAGCTGGGTGGGGTGGGGCTGGGTGGGAGGGCTGGTCACCGCGTGGTGCCCTTATAAAACTCAACGTTTAACCTACTCACGCCGGCTTGTGCCCACCCTCACAGTCGGCCATATTTGCGGAATACACCATTCCGCCGTTGACCCTGGCTATTGACCGAGCAACCCAACGTTCCTACCAGCTCCCTTCGCAGGAATGTGTGTCTGCAGCGTATAAGCTAAGATTGTGGGAGTGGATTGCACGGTCAAGCTAGAATGAGAATCGGAATATTTAGACTGAAGGAATACGATGAGCTATGAAGCTTAATATCGCAGATACGTACCAGGTATCAACTGCGTCACTTGCAAAGCGCGGCCAGGGAAGCCAACTTGGGTTTTCCAGGGTCACGACATAATGCCCTAGATCAGTGCGCCATCACTCCCCCCCCACACGCACCGCCACATAAACGCCGGCTCACACACAACGCTGACCCAGCTCTCAGCGTCGAATTTACTTTCCCGTACCCTTTCAGTAGATTATAATAATAGTTAAGAGAGTGAAATGAATGAATAGGACAGGAAATATTTGAAAGCGTTCATTCAATCTCCCATAAATCAAGCCTAATCTAATCACTTCCTCAAATGTTTTTTCACATTCTCTCTCTCTCTTCGCCCCGTCCGCCTGGCTCCCACCCAGCCTTCTAACTCCCTAAATGCAAAACTCAACCTCACATGAACTGTGCCTATTTGTGATGCACCTTATTGGCTTAGACGTAAGAATCACTAAATATTATGATTATTACATTCCTTCCGAGCCTCAGTGCCGTAATTACGTCATAAGTTATTCCGCAATCACTCGAAGCGCAAGCAGTCATTCTGATAATGAGCGGAATTGATGGTTCGACAAATGACCTGAATTGAAATGTACCCCTTTTCACATTAATCCGGGTATCGTCTGCGAAAAAGATGTACGGTATTGTGTCTCTAAAAAAAACATTACTGTTAAAACATAATTTTTTTTTATTTTACCAGATAAGCACCCGCTGGGCTATACATATCTTTTTCAGAAGAGATCTGGCCACAAATGAGAGCTCAAAGAAGTGGCTTATGATGTGGAAATTTGTAGCAGCCACATACTCGAAACGTGCGATGTTCATTCTAAATGTGGAGGGAAAAAACCGGGGGACCCGGAAAAGAATCCACGCGACCACTGGGAGAGAGAGACACGCATGCTCCAAATATACAGCAGCAGGCGTCAGGGTCGGGGATCGAACCCCCGATCTCCTGTATGTAGGCTAATTTCCCACATACGGGAAAACGAGCCCGAGTCAAGAATCAACGACTCGGCCGCTCCTCCTGCCGCCTGATTTGATCAAGGAAAGATTTACACCCGAGATGCAACGATGGTCTTTCTGAATGGGCGATTAAGCACACAACCTTGCCGTACTATTGCAGATCGAGAGCCCGTAAGCGAGCGCTTTGTCAAGATGCGTTATCGGCAAAAAATAAATAAAAACCACGCAAGTCATTTATCGGGACAATTCATGGAATAATTTTGCGTCGTATCGTGGGACATTTTTTTGCCAGTGTCAAAGTATGAAAAAAGGAAAGGGTTTACCCTTTCTGGCAATAATACAGGTAAAGTCTTGACTGACTGTGATGTTTCCATCCTACATGCCTATGCCAGCTGTTATTTCCGACTTTCTGTGTGTGTCTCTCTCTATGTCTCTCTCTTCGATCTCTCATGCTCACATGTCCTTTGGATTGCACCACTCTTCGATCTCACATTAACATGCTAATCTCTCACATTAACATAGCCACTTCCATGCCCTCATCGAGGAGGCCGCTCTCCGTTCTCACAGTAACATGCTAATTTCCTACATTAACATCACTAGCCCGCTCACTTCTTTATGACCCTTGGGCTACACCCATTTCAAACCTTGTAAAACAGTCTGTCTCAGCAGCAGACCATGCTTTCCCACCTGATGACGGACGCTTGTGTTGCGCCCGAAACGTCGTGATTTATTGTATTTTATACCTACGTGACTTTACCGAAAGAATTAAAGAGTAATAATACAGGTGTTAAATAATTATCTAAAATTAAAACGATACCTTGCATAATAGATACCACCAAATACTGTAGATACCTTGCAAAATGTATTTATTTGGTGTTTGAACATCTTAACCACTTGTTTAATTTCCAGAAAGGGTAGCGCCTATTCTTCTTTTTCAGAAATGTTGTGTACGTTTGGAAGCACACTTTCAATTCAACACACGAGACTCTGAGCTTTGTTCTGTACGTACAGCATTCGCCACGTTGTCAATGCGGCGATTGTGATGTTCAAAACTCAATACGGTTTAAGTTTTGAGGCACAGACCCAGTTGTAGGTGGTTTTATTGTTTTATTTTTATTAATTTCATTTTTTACCTACGTGACTTTACCGAAAGAACTAAGAGTATAATAAGAATGTATGTGAGAAGCTTTACGCAGATCCATTCGCGGTTGTGTCTCCCTAACAGCGACGACACTGACCGTGTTTTACCCTGACGGATGACACAAGCGATGGAGCCAATTTGATTGCACGGTGTTGGGGAGTGGGGGGGGAATGTGGCTTCCAAATGTGTTCGGCTTTCTCCATTATTTTTTTCTTCTCCAAAAATATATAGATAGATTTGCCTGCCAGTGGTGCAAGTTAAATTCGAATCGCAAACCAGCAAAGAGACAGACGACACGGCCAGAAGGCCACAATGCTTGTATGCGAGTATCAACCGGCCAAACAAAAAAAACCCCAATCATAAATTCAACTTGGAAACGCTCGCTTCCGCTGGCACAGATCGACTCCAGAGGCGCGAGGGACCCGCATAGCGACGGGAAGGCAGCCACGCGGGTGTTAACATCGGCCAATCCATCAGTGTTTGCACGTGGCGGGACATCGGAGAGCCACCGAGAAAAATCGACGCGCGCGATGGGGTAAACGACTCGAACCCCGTACAGACGGAACAGCCTGGAGTCCACGTGATCTGCCGTCACAGCCTTCTCCTGGCTCGACACGGTACTCACGGGAAGGGGGCTTCACGGCCCATCTGTGCGTTGACCCACCAACCCTCGCTTCCTCCGCAATGCTGGATTAGAGGCGACGTGCAGCGTAGACAACCACCGTCGCTCGGCTAAAAGCGAAGTGCTTCTGTGGTGTGGCAATACTAAGATTAGGTCGTCCGTGATAACCGTATCATTCGTTTTGCTAAATATTGTAACGTAGTGGTTATCGTTGCTCATTGCTATGTTTTTAAATATTCCATATCTTGAAAAAAATCGCTTCACAACAGTAATTAAAGTTCTAATATATATCGCCCTTAAATCAGTGTTTTGCAAGAGTTGTATTTATATATTTTTGTAATGATGTAATGATTAAAAGACTTGCGACAGGCTTGCGCTAAGTGAACTGCAGTTGAAGGACGTTTATGCAATATCTCACTTAAAACTGCGGATTTTTTTTTTACCAGGCAAGGCCCACTGAGCTATATAGTTATTTTCAGAAGCGACCTGGCCACAAATGATAGCTCAACGAAGTGGCTTATCACGTGGAAATTTATAGCAGCCAAATACTCTGAACGCGTGATTTTGATTCTTAACATGGTGGGGGAAAAACCAAGAGCCTGAAAAAAATCCACGCGACCACAGAGAGAGAGAGACACGCAAACTCCAAAATACACAGCAGGCGTCAAGGTCGGGATCGAACCCACGACCTCCTGCATACCAGGCGAGGTAGTTGACATCTCGCCACTTGAAGTCCAACAACGTCAACAATAACGCAATTACAATGTTCCGGGAAACTGAAGTTGCAATCGTCGTCACGTCATCACACGTGATATCGCGCCATGACAGATGGTGAACCCTGTATCAGAATGCTTTCGTCGATCAATTCAGACTTGGACTTTGTTATTTCAGCCGCTCTCTCTCTCTCCAGTGTACAGAACGAGAAAAAAAGATGCTGGAAGGTGACACTGATGGCTGCTCTGTGCTTCCAGTGTTCAGAGGCCTGCTTAAGGCGCGGCTCCGGCTGGAGCACGCGTGCCACACACATGGCGGTGATGTGTACGTCTTCTTCAAACGCTGGAGAGCCGGAAAAGCCCCTCTCTGCACCAGCGTGCACGGCACCCTCGTGTTCACGTTCTGAAGTGCTCGCTCGTCACCGTGGCGTGCGCGATGACCACCACCGCCACGTGACTTTTATTTCGTGTTGTGCGCGGTGCTTTTAGCGCAACAGCGCGTGGATTTGTAGCGTTTATTTTCACGTGTTTGCTGGTGACTTTGTATACCGAATCGAAATCGCCTCCAGTGCTGTTGCTGCTGGCAGCAATAAAATGTCTTTAAAAGTCAAAGTCTCCAGCGTATGGCAAGTGCGTGCAAATCACACGTCCAAGTTGAAGTCTGTGAGCCACGCGATAGCTTCAAGGGTGGCGCGACCAATACCGCTCAGTCCGCCGGGGAGCGGCCGCAGGATGCGGTTGTTCGCGATGAGGTTCATTGTCTGGTTGGCGTGGCCGCAGTCGCACCGTGGGGTCGTCTTTAATTCCCCACTCGTGTGGAGGAGGTGCGCGCCCAGCGACTTGTTGCTGCTCCGACACGCGTTGACGGAGCGCCGCTGATTTCTTCGGATGATCGTCGCCGTGGCATGGAAATCGTGGGGTCGTCGACGCACGCGGCTTGCGTTCGGAGTGTCCACACAACTCCGCTGTGTTCGCCAGCGGTCTTTGATTGGCCACCGCTTCATGCGATTGTCTCGCACGATCGCAGATTCGGTGTCCGGGATTTCAAACGAGTTCGTCAAGGGATCAAGCAGGGTCTCGCTGTCATGGTAAATGTACATTGCCTCGGATTTGTTTTTTTCAGCCACTGAGGCCCTTTGAGCCAAGCGACTCTTTGACAACTCACCGATGCACCCTCCCCACGCCTCTGCCTCCCGTAGGAGTTCACCGCTCACTGCCACGCGCAGTCCGATGAGACATTTATTGGACAAACGCGCGCTGCGTTCAACTTCGAGCAGTTTGAGTTGTCGGAAGCTGATATTGTGATGTTGTTGTTGTTGATGTTGTTGTTGTTGTACAAATTGACTCGAGGGTTAAATCGACGTGACGAATGGAAACCCTGAAAGTCTGAAACGTTCCCAGATTGTGCTTGTTGCCAGCCAGCGAACAAGATAGACACACTATATTACTACAAGATAGATACACTTTTGCTATAAGATTGACACACCATTACAAGCTGGACTCATTGGCTGAGCAACACAAAGCGCCACTGTATCATCACCACCGCTGTCAATCGGTCACATTTGCCCAAATTTATTTCGATAGTGATCCAAGATAATAGGACCACAATGCACTCCTTCAGGAAATAAATGATGATGGGTGGTTTTTTTGCATATGCACAAATGGCTCGGTGCTTTTTGGACTTTTTTTTTTCATTTTGTTTGAAACTAATGGTCTTCCAGATTGCACTATTATTCTGTTAGGATGACGGGTTTGTCTCATAATGTACAGATTTTATTTTTGTTGTGTATGAGTCAAGGTAATGAGCCCCTCTGCATGGATTGTCGAACCCCATATCTACGATTCCTAGAGGCAGACATTTAAGCATTGAACATAGTTGACCACTATATACTCCAGATTTGAAGTTTTCATGACTGCAGGGATCCATACTCTTTGGTTCTTTCGGTAAAGTCACGTAGGTATAAAATAAAATAAATTAAATCACGACGTTTCTGGCAATTGTTTCTTGCTGTACTATATGCTCTGCCGATGAGTCCTAATGATGATGAAGCCAGTCCACAATTATTTATCATTGATGCTGTCAATCGGTCACATTGGCTCAAATGTATTTGATGGTGACCTAAAAGAGACAAATGCATATATTCGATTTAAAGTTTTCACTGCAGGTCATTTTGTTGGTTCTTTCGGTAAAGTCACGTAGAAGGGAAGTAATAAAATAAAAATAATAAAATTCTCACGACGTTTCGGCCACAACGCAAGTATCCGTCTTGAGAATTATTTTATTTTATTATGTTTTATTTTTATTATTTTATTACTTCCCTTCTACGTGACTTTACTGGAAGAACCAAGAACATGCACTACCAGGCCACAATGCCTACTTCAGGACCACAATGCACTTCTTTAGGAAATGCTGTGGGGTTTTTTTTGCATATGCACACACTTCTGACTTTTCAACTTTGAGTACTTGAAAAACTGCACAGTAACTCACTAAAATGTTCAAATATGGGCCAAGCAGAACATAATGCTCAATTCAGTATAAATTCTGATGCCATTGTTTTTGTGCTAATTGTTTTTTACCCTTCTTTCTGGCAACAAACTGACACCTTTTTACAAGGAGTCATGTTTGCATAGACCACAATACCTGCAGTCATAATGCAAACAAAAAACATAACTCTGATAATGTGCACTGTCCTTGAAGTTGATTGGTCTACACCCGAGACAGCTTCCTTAGAGCCTAGTCTCACATGGGTTGGACCAATGACGCCAAAAGGCGCACATGACTGCACATTATCAGAGTTATGTTTTTTATTTGCATATGCAGGGTGGTCTATGAAACATAACTCATTGTCAAATGAGGTTGCCATGGGGTAAAAACTTATCATATTTTTACTCTGAGGTTCCATTGTCTTTGTGCTGTTCACCTTTTGGCGTTCTCTGGTCTGACACTGGTGAGACTAGAGAAGGCTATCTCTGGTGTAGGCCAATCAGTTTCAAAGACAATGCATATTATCAGAGCGTGTTTGTTTGCATTTTGACACACATATTGTTGTTAATACACACTTGATGCCTTGCTAAGAAAGAAAATAAATTGAATAATAGAATACGACGTTTCGATTGCAACACAAGCGGTCGTCATCAGGTCTAACTAAATTAGCGGCGAGCATGAGCGGAGTTCGCGCGGTGATGGTTTGTGACTCCCTTGACGAGATCAATGAGGTATCGTGTTTCATTCGTGGCGAGAAACTTTGCGCGGTGCACAACCTCTGGCAAAGCAAAACCACGGTGAGCGTGGTTTTAATCGCGTCGCTTAATCTCGGAATCGTTCACACGTTTCGCTTTTATTTTCTTTCATTAGGACTTTTACATCAATATTTCAAACTAATTTCTTTCGAGCTGCTGGCTTCTCGTGTTTATTCTAGATTTGAAGCTTTCGTGACTGCAAGGATTCATACTCTTTGGTTTTTTTCGGTAAAGTCACGTAGGTAAAACAAATAATAAAATAAAATAAATGAACACAACTAAATTACATCACAACGTTTCGTGTTTAGTTTGTTGTCCTTCCTGCCTGCCCACCCGCATCTCCGATTAGCGCGGTTGGCCACGTGGGGCGGTGCAAAATAAGTTCAACGTACACGAGAGAGACACTCACACAGGGCTGGGATGCAAGCACCGAACACGTACAGCATTATTAAACCCAGAGTGAACAATCACGGCAGAGACACTCACACAGGGCTGGGATGCAAGCACCGAACACGTACAGCATTATTAAACCCAGAGTGAACAATCACGGCAGAGACACTCACACAGGGCTGGGATGCAAGCACCGAACAAGTACAGCATTATTAAACCCAGAGTGAACAATCACGGCAGAGACACTCACACAGGGCTGGGATGCAAGCACCGAACAAGTACAGCATTATTAAACCCAGAGTGAACAATCACGGCAGAGACACTCACACAGGGCTGGGATGCAAGCACCGAACAAGTACAGCATTATTAAACCCAGAGTGAACAATCACGGCAGAGACACTCACACAGGGCTGGGATGCAAGCACCGAACACGTACAGCATTATTAAACCCAGAGTGAACAATCACGGCAGAGACACTCACACAGGGCTGGGATGCAAGCACCGAACAAGTACAGCATTATTAAACCCAGAGTGAACAATCACGGCAGAGACACTCACACAGGGCTGGGATGCAAGCACCGAACACGTACAGCATTATTAAACCCAGAGTGAACAATCACGGCAGAGACACTCACACAGGGCTGGGATGCAAGCACCGAACAAGTACAGCATTATTAAACCCAGAGTGAACAATCACGGCAGAGACACTCACACAGGGCTGGGATGCAAGCACCGAACACGTACAGCATTATTAAACCCAGAGTGAACAATCACGGCAGAGACACTCACACAAGGCTGGGATGCAAGCACCGAACACGTACAGCATTATTAAACCCAGAGTGAACAATCACGGCAGAGACACTCACACAGGGCTGGGATGCAAGCACCGAACAAGTACAGCATTATTAAACCCAGAGTGAACAATCACGGCAGAGACACTCACACAGGGCTGGGATGCAAGCACCGAACACGTACAGCATTATTAAACCCAGAGTGAACAATCACGGCAGAGACACTCACACAGGGCTGGGATGCAAGCACCGAACAAGTACAGCATTATTAAACCCAGAGTGAACAATCACGGCAGAGACACTCACACAGGGCTGGGATGCAAGCACCGAACACGTACAGCATTATTAAACCCAGAGTGAACAATCACGGCAGAGACACTCACACAGGGCTGGGATGCAAGCACCGAACAAGTACAGCATTATTAAACCCAGAGTGAACAATCACGGCAGAGACACTCACACAGGGCTGGGATGCAAGCACCGAACACGTACAGCATTATTAAACCCAGAGTGAACAATCACGGCAGAGACACTCACACAAGGCTGGGATGCAAGCACCGAACACGTACAGCATTATTAAACCCAGAGTGAACAATCACGGCAGAGACACTCACACAGGGCTGGGATGCAAGCACCGAACAAGTACAGCATTATTAAACCCAGAGTGAACAATCACGGCAGAGACACTCACACAGGGCTGGGATGCAAGCACCGAACAAGTACAGCATTATTAAACCCAGAGTGAACAATCACGGCAGAGACACTCACACAGGGCTGGGATGCAAGCACCGAACACGTACAGCATTATTAAACCCAGAGTGAACAATCACGGCAGAGACACTCACACAGGGCTGGGATGCAAGCACCGAACACGTACAGCATTATTAAACCCAGAGTGAACAATCACGGCAGAGACACTCACACAGGGCTGGGATGCAAGCACCGAACACGTACAGCATTATTAAACCCAGAGTGAACAATCACGGCAGAGACACTCACACAGGGCTGGGATGCAAGCACCGAACACGTACAGCATTATTAAACCCAGAGTGAACAATCACGCGCATGAACGCGTTGTTCGCTTGAAGAACAACGACACGCGGGGTCGGACCTGAGCGGTAGCAGGGCACTCAGCGCGCCGCGCTGTCAATCAGTCTGACTCCAGGTCCGCAGGTCGACTTCATTAACGCACACTGACCGTTGTGGTGAAGCCGGGTTAAAACAACAACAACAACAAACGAAAAACAAGAAAGCCCCATGCCAACACGGCATTGTGTGGAAGGGCCCCCTCATAGCGTTTGTGTTGTTGTAGTACAGAGTTAGACTGATGGCCTTAATCTAAGTTGTCTTGTGGTTGTTGTTGTTGTTTGACTTGCATCCCACTGGGATTTTTGCACACAGCGTTGGTGTACGGTGTTTTTTCTGCAATATTTTTGCTGTCTTTTCTTGGATTTTCTGTTTGCACTTAGTCACATATTCACTTTAAGATGTTTTTTGTTCATGTTTTTGTTTTTTNGTTTGTTGCGGTTGCACCCGATTCAAGAGCTGAATGGCTCACAGGGCTATACCTAATAAATGAACTTGAACTTGGGTTATCTCCTGCAAAGTGTCAGTAGTGAACAAGAGGTCGTGCCCCTCCCCCCCTGTGATAAACAATCTATTTTTAGCGGCGTGCCTTGCTGCCACTTTCTCTAATTGTCCGGAGGCCCTGCTCCGTGATGGGGTGTGGGGGGGGCTTTCCATTTTCCACAGCCCATCCCTGATCATAAACAAGCTGCCATGCAGTCACGTGAGTAAAACTTAAATGTAGTGCAAATTTCGATTTTAAGCTTTCGTGACTGCAGGGATTCATCTTCTTGGTTCTTTCGGTAAAGTCGCGTAGAAGGGAAATAATAAAATAACAATAAAAATAAAACATATCTACTCAAACACTACATTTAACTTCTTGGTTCATAATAAAATAGTATTGTTTTTTTTNATTTTATTATTTCCCTTCTACGTGACTTTACCGAAAGAACCAAGAAGTTAAATGTAGTGTTTGGTAGATAAACTGCACTGTTTTTACTTCATTTTATTACCAGGTAAGACCCACTGAACAATATGTAGTTATTTTTCAGAAGCGACCTGCCTTTCGCAGCAAACGATAGCTCAACGAAGCGGCTTATCGCGTGGAAATTTGTAGCAGCCAAGAGCTCTAAAACGCGTGACGTTCAGAACAATCACGCGGTCACGCAGAGAGACACCGGCCAACTCTAGATTTGAAGCTTTCGTGACTGCAAGGATTCATAGTTTTTTCGGTAAAGTCACGTGGGTAAAAAATTCAATTAAAATTAATAAAAGTAATAATAGAAATACAAAAATTAAAATCACGACGTTTCGGAGGCAACACAAGTCTCCGTCATCAGGTGGGACCGTCACAGCTAGATTTGCTGTATCAAGTGAGGCAGCGATTTCAAGATGCAAGTTCTTAAATACAAGTTGAGGGGGAGGAGGGAGGGGCTTATCAGAATGTGGTAGCCAATGAATGGGTGACAGCAACATGTACCACATTCTGATAAGCCCTCCCTCCTCCCCTCAACTTGTATTTAAAAACTTGCATCTTGGAATCGCTGCCTCACTTGATGCAGCAAATCTGGCTGTGACGGTTCCACCTGATGACGGAGACTTGTGTTGCCTCCAAAACGTCGTGATTTTTTATTATTTGATTTCTATTATTACTTTTATTGATTTCAATTTAATTTTTTACCTACGTGACTTTACCGAAAAAACTCTAAGCATACCGGCGTCAGGGTCGGACATCAAACCCACGAATCTCCTGTACACCCGGCGAGATAGTTAACATCTCAGCACCGCCACTCCACACTATTTACTCGGTAAGGGCCCAGGAGATTGCCAGGCCTTGTGGATGCATTTAGGACAATGCCCTCATTTGCATAATTACCAAATGGCCTCTTAATGACTCTGGATAGCTTCGTGGTTAGTGCGCTTCTAAATTAACCAGCTTACTGGAAATTGGAAGTGTGATTTAGGTAACGGCTGGATGTTTCTTTTCTCTCTTTGTTGTTTTTGCTTTTATCCGCCCCCCCCCCCCNAAGTTGGAGTCAAAATGTCAAAGTGATTTCCTGCTCCGATGGGAATTTGAGGCCGCTGCTCTTAGCCTGTTGACAGCTCTGAGCTCGTGGTGGAAACTCCATATTCATATATCGGCGGACGGATCCATCCACTGTTGACTTCACCCATGAAGCGGTACCTCCTCAACATCACCACCATTAACATCATCACCACCATCATGTAGATGTGTATGTTCAACTTTCTCTCGCACCGTACATTGCCAACCGTGCTAATCGAAGGTGCGGGGGGGGGGACAACAGACTAACACACAAAAAGCAGTGAGAAAAAAATGAGTTTTCAATCGAGACGTGCATAGCAGCTCCAGTGGATTCCTAATATCGGACGGAAGAGCGTTCCAGACGGCCGTAGAAGCACGCATCTGAAAGCGCCGGGCGATGATGCTGTGAGCGTTCACAGCCCTGAGCCAGTGGTGGAAACTCCATGCTGGAGACGGATCTAGCCATAGCGCACTATTGACTTCACCCACTAAGTGGTACCCATTTTAACTACCCCGGAGCGATGATGGGCTTTGTCAACCCTAACCCCCCCCTCCCCCCAGCCAGGAATTGATCTCGCAATATCTGAGCCACCTGACTGGCTTCAAATTCCCTGATTTGGGGATTTAGTATATCGGGACCAGTAACACAATACCGCTAAACCAGTCACGTAATACCACAATTGACTTGCTTGAGTTCCCGCAATGCGGTGCTCGATTTGTCGACCTGGATGTGATCCTCTCGTTTCCTGTGGCTGGTGTCCATGTAGAACAAACACCGTCACCTTGTATCGAGGTGGCTTGAACCGGATGACCGTTTTCCAGGAGCAAGCGGATCGCTGCACCGCTGCGATTCCTCCAATCGCGTTTGTGCATCGGGCAAGCGCAATGTACGCTGATTACCAGATGAATAGTCAAACCGGTAATGGATAACCATTGAAATGTATTTGCATTCCTTAATACCTCCCCCTCTTCGCATGTGAAGGGCTCACAAGTGACGTCATCACATCTACCCCTCTATTCAAGGAACGAAACGGGAGATTTCTCCGCAAATCTGGCTGTCGCCTGATGAAGCTAGTTGAAATTACTGACGAAACGTCGTACTCAGATTGTGAATGTTGTGGATTCGCTCTCCAGCACACCGGTGCGCTGTACTAGTATACTACACTATACACTACACTACACTACTATACACTACACTATACACTACACACTAGTGCTGTACTAGTATACTACACTATACACTACACTATACACTAGTGCTGTACTAGTGTACTACACTATACACTACACTATACACTAGTGCTGTACTAGTATACTACACTATATACTACACTATACACTAGTGCTGTACTAGTATACTACACGCTAGTGCTGTACTAGTGACGAATTGGCCACGTTCTGTTTACGTGACAAACCTTACTAGTTGGCTGTGTCGGGTGGTGGCGGGTTTAATGACTAATTTATATATTCACTCGATCTAACCCCCAAAAAAACCCTGTATCATAGATGATATCGGTTGCGGAAGCCGACTACCACGTGTTAAACGGCCATCGAGTCGTTACGCACCGGCAGACCGAGTCGCCCATCGACCGGGATCCAACTGTCACCTCCTCCGCTTGCGAGTCCGAGCGCGCTGAGCCACGGCGCCTGACCGGGTCATCTGAGAGCTCCTCTCGTCGATGGGCGAGGCTGCCTTTAGTTTGTCTTAAATGAGCAGCGGGATAACGATCGTGTTGTGGAAGAGTCGCTGCAGATGTAGAGGGTGGGGGGACGGGCTTTCTCGCAATCGCGGTCGGATTTCGTCAAGGGTCACACACCGAGGTCACGGAAATCTCAATTTTCACACAAAGGAGTGGATGGATGATTCGAATCTTTTTTTTAAGAACTCACCCTAATTAGGGAATACCAGTAACGTGACCCTGACATCCTGGAAAAATTCAGCGTGGATGAGAGATGGTTTTCTGACAAAGGTAAAGGTACGGCCCTGCAATGTCTGGCTCGTGCAATGTTGGTGGAAGGGCCTCCACTAGAGGAAGCTCTCTAAAGAGAGAGAGTCTTTGGCCTACTCTTCCACGTATGTTGAACTCATTTCGCACCGTACATAGCCAACCGTGCTTATCGCAGGTTCGAGGGGAAGGACAACAAACTAAACACAACAATCAGTTCTAGAGAAATTCGTTTGACAATCCAGATGGTTTAAAAACGTAAGGCTCAAGCGACTTCCTAATATCGAAAGGAAAAAAGCGTTCCAGACGGCCGCGGGAGCGCGTCTGAAAACGCGCTGACCAAACTCAAAAAAACTTCAAAGACTACTAAACAACCTCGTCACTGGCCGCACTCATCCCCGTCTCGACTCACTTGCCTGTCTCTCCGTGCCCTCCACTGGCTACCCATCGCCTGCAGGGTCACATACAAGATCGCCTGCCTCTGCCACCGCGCCTTCACATTTGCCTGCCCCCCGTACCTCTCTTCATTATTGACGACTTGCAGCGCAGCACACGGCAGATGCCTGCGCAGCGCGACTCACGACCTCCTCTCGATTCCAAGATCCAGGATGGTCACGTATAGGCGCAGCTTCTCGGTGACTGCCCCAACGGCCTGGAACGCCATCACTCCTCTGCACATTCGCGGCATCGCCGCAATCGTCTCCTTCAAGAGACACTTAAAAGCTCACCTCTACAGCCACGTGCTTTCGAGTGACTCTGAGCTTGGCTCCGCGCCTCTGAGTTGCGGTCGTTATATCCGCAAATTAACATCTTAAACACAGGTAGCATTAACCCCACGCTTTTACCCGCCGCACGGAACCTGCCAATAGACTTGCTACGACGCACCCATTCACGCTGCTGGGTGGACATGCAATAAACTTTGCGCCATTGCTTCAAATGCCATGCGCGGAGGTCGAAACGGGTGACCTCTGGATTGCAGGTCCGGTGCACTGACCGTGACACCGTTGGCAGATCCTCGTATGTATGTTTTAGTCGCGTTGCTTGAAACCATTGTGTACTGAGCTTTGATGAACTCCCCACAATTGGGCAAAGCACAAGTTGCAATAGCGAATTCACAATGTGAGCGAGTCATTTTGGCTGTGAAATTGGTGCTCAGCACCCTGGGAAATAATTCGCGGGGACGCAATCTGATGCTGTGTGTGACAGTTTCCCCGGCCCAAAGTCACAAACTTAAACTACGGTTTCGACTTAAACCACAATAATGTTTATCAATTGTATCGTTGTTGTTGCTTAGGTACTAAGGATTCCAGGTATCCGTTGCGAAACCGAAAATGGATCTGACTGATCGCTTATCTGGTTAAATAAAGGGCACCGATGGAACAAAGGCTGATAGAATGGAAGGCCTTGTGAAGGATATTAAATTCTGAAACGCCCCCCCCCACCTTGAGTATTTAAATAAATAATCGCCCACCAATCAAAAAACAACTTGACGAGGACTTATAAAGTGGGCTGTGATAGCGAATGGACACAACGCCGCCGTTCTGCAGGTTCGTGTCAAAGAAAGCTGAGCGCGAATTTGCCGCAGAGAGGCGAAGGACCGAGAAGCAACATTTTTTCGGTCGAAACTTCCAGAAGAGGCTCAATCCAACCGCCATGGCGTGCAGGTAAGAGCCCCTCCCGCCGTTTCACCTGCACCTGCCTCTCACTCGCTCGCCTACGGACGCGCGACGCTGTTACCTCGTCGCGATGATGACCTCAACAGACTTTGCTTTGGCCCTACGGGGCAATACTAAAAAAAAGTGGAACTCTTTCGCTGTCGGCAGTCGTACGCATTCCACCAATTACGTTAATTAATTTTCCCGCACCTCTGATAAGCGCGAAAAAACTTCAACATACAGCACAAACATACACACTGCCCATAGACTAACGCTGACCATAAACTCAATACTGCCCATAGACTAACACTGCCCATAGACTCAACACTGCCCATAGACTAACACTACCCATAGACTCAACACTGCCCATAGAGTCAACACTACCCATAGACTCAACACTGCCCATAGACTAACACTGCCCATAAACTCAATACTGCCCATAGACTAACACTGCCCATAGACTCAACACTGCCCATAGACTCAACACTGCCCATAGACGAACACTACCCATAGACTAACACTACCCATAGACTCAACACTACCCATAGAGTCAACACTGCCCATAGACTCAACACTGCCCATAGACGAACACTACCCATAGACTCAACACTACCCATAGAGTCAACACTACCCATAGACTCAACACTACCCATAGACTCAACACTACCCATAGAGTCAACACTGCCCATAGACTCAACACTGCCCATAGACGAACACTACCCATAGACTCAACACTGCCCATAGACTCAACACTGCCCATAGACTCAACACTGCACATAGACGAACACTACCCATAGACTCAACACTGCCCATAGACTCAACACTGTCCATAGACTCAACACTGCCCATAGACTCAACACTACCCATAGACTCAACACTGCCCATAGACTCAACACTACCCATAGACTCAACACTACCCATAGACTCAACACTGCCCATAGACTCAACACTACCCATAGACTCAACACTGCCCATAGACTCAACACTACCCATAGACTCAACACTGCCCATAGATCAACACTACCCATAGACTCAACACTGCCCATAGACTCAACACTACCCATAGACTCAACACTGCCCATAGACTCAACACTACCCATAGAGTAACACTACCCATAGACTCAACACTGCCCATAGACTCAACACTGCCCATAGACTAACACTACCCATAGACTCACACTGCCCATAGACTCACACTACCCATAGACTAACACTGCCCATAGACTCAACACTGCCCATAGACTCACACTACCCATAGACTCAACACTGCCCAAAGACTCAACACTACCCATAGACTCACACTACCCATAGACTCAACACTGCCCATAGACTCAACACTGCCCTAGACTCAACACTGCCCATAGAGTCAACACTACCCATAGACTCAACACTGCCCATAGACTAACACTACCCATAGACTCAACACTGCACCATAGACTCAACACTGCCCATAGACTCAACACTGCCCCTAGACTCAACACTACCCATAGACTCAACACTGCCCATAGAGTCAACACTGCCCATAGACTCAACACTGCCCATAGACTCAACACTGCCCATAGACTCAACACTGCCCATAGACTCAACACTGCCCATAGACTCAACACTGCCCATAGAGTCAACACTGCCCATAGACTCAACACTGCCCATAGACTCAACACTGCCATAGACTCAACACTGCCCATAGACTCAACACTGCCCATAGACTCAACACTGCCCATAGAGTCAACACTTCCCACAGACTCAACACTGCCCACAGACTCAACACTACCCATAGAGTCAACACTAACCATAGACTAACATTACCCACAGACTCAACACTGCCCATAGACTCAACACTGCCCACAGACTCAACACTTCCCACAGACTCAACACTTCCCACAGACTCAACACTGCCCACAGACTCAACACTGCCCATAGACTCAACACTGCCCATAGACTCAACACTGCCCATAGACTCAACACTACCCATAGACTCAACACTGCCCATAGAGTCAACACTAACCATAGACTAACATTACCCATAGACTCAACACTTCCCATAGACTCAACACTCCCCATAGACTCAACACTACCCATAGACTCAACACTGCCCATAGAGTCAACACTAACCATAGACTCAACACTACCCATAGAGTCAACACTAACCATAGACTAACATTACCCATAAACTCAACACTTCCCATAGACTCAACACTGCCCATAGACTCAACACTGCACCTCTGATTAGCGCTGTTGGCTACGAACGGTGCGAAAGAAGTTCAACGAACAAACAGACACGCAAGGTAGTATCGTCAATACCCCAAACAGCCGGCATCAGAATCGGAATCGGAATATTTTATTCATACTGGAGGAATCCGATGAGCTATGAAGCTATTTTTTCACACTTGTCCAGTAACGAATGAACGCGGATCAATTGCGTGGGAACGGTATTCCCATCCGCATCGGGAACTCTAAATCCCCATCGGTCCTTTTAAATGAAGCAAAAAAAAAACCTCCTATATTTATTCAATGGCTTTTCTTTCAGATCGATTCGATTGTATAGAGATCGTGACATATTTTTAAGCAGTCGCTTCCCTGGGTCCTACCGATATCGTCAGTGGCCATTGTTGATATTTTTATTTTATCTCTGGTTTTATTGTGATTGTGATCGGGTTTTCTGCTGCGTCAGTGGTTTATTTTTAGATATACATTTCGTTAACCTGTGATGTCCAGTGTTTCGAGATTACCAATTTGAAAGGCGCTTGATGGAAACTGAGTTTATTATTATTACTCTATGAGTATATCATGCCTGCATAGGATGCACGTGCTATGCAGAAGGCCCATTGTCTGAAACGTCGCCGATTATATACATGTGTTTTCCTTTTAAAGCCATACACACGGTGTCCTTATTGACGATGGTGGTGAAATATTCCGACTGAATTGTACTCTCTCAGTGTGGCGAGCGGATATGTTATTAATAAAAAAATTAAAAAAAACAACATTCGCATATTTATCCCCACCCCCTTCCTCCACTTCCCCGCAATATTCCACGATTTTTTTTTAAACCTTAAATATGCATGGGTTTAATTGTATAATATTACATTTGTCGCACGCGTATGGAAATCGAAATGGGATTGTTCGCGTGGCATAAGCGTGAGACGTTTCGCCCAGGCGACTGCAAACGAATCGACATTTTGGCGACGATCCATAAAAAAAAGCGTGCTCGTCATGGCGGTCTGCTAAAGCAACTGCGACGAGTCAAAGCGCGTGCATTTATGCAGGGCGATTAAAAAAGATGAACCCGATTTCAAAGCAGTGTATTTCACGATGGCAACATGTTACAATTACACAAAAAGTTACAAACGGTTTAATGAGTTAAATTTTGACTTAAAGCTTTCGTGACTGCAGGGATTCATATTCTTGGTTCTTTCGGTAAATTATATATTATTTTATTATGTTTTATTTTTATTATTTTATTACTTCCCTTCTACGTGACTTTACCGAAAGAACCAAGAAGATGAATCCCTGCAGTCACGAAAGCTTTAAATCGAAATCTTTCGGTAAAGTCACGTAGAAGGGAAACAAAAAATAATACAAATATAAAACAATATAATTCTCACGACGTTTCGACTGCAACACAAGCAGTCGTCATCAGGCGTTAAAACCACAGCAAGAAAATTTGAAAACTTTTTTTCAAAACGGACAAAGTGCGCCACTGTGCGCAATTTATTACGCGCCCGGTAATTGGACGAAGATTAAATTTTGGGGGACTGCGAGATGAGAGGAGCGCGCAAGGCGCACAAAAGCCCCCACTGTGCAGCCTGTTGACGGCACTCGGGTAGGGGTTAGGGGGTTGCGGCTACAGGTGGTTGCCTAGGATGGAAAAANTAGCGGGAGAAAGGCGGCGGGCGGGGGGGGGTGCAGGAAATTTATTTTAGAGGTGCCCCCCACCCGAGCCGCCCCCCCCCCCCCGCCGCGCCCCAGTAGTGTTGCCACCTGACCCTGATTTTCCCGGGATCGGAATGCTGCTAAGACTTGCCGGGATATTTAGAATCAACGTGCGTTTGTTTAGAAGTTTTTTTTTAAAGGCTGATTCTAGAACTTTCCACGTGATGATGACGATGCTATCGGCCACTTCGTTGAGCGATCATTTGTGGCCAGGTCGCTTCTGAGAAAAGAAACGAATATGTCGGTGGGCCCCACCCGGTAAAGTAGATCACAATAAGTAATATTTTTAAAAAACTTTTTTAAACACGCTTTAATAAAATGTACTAGTAATGGGAGAACTCCACGACTCCAGGAAGTGGCCCCGAAGCTTGCCATAACGTAAGGGGCCGTGTGGTCATTTACAAACGTCAGTTTACCGTGGACAATTAGACCCAAGCCGAAACATAACATATAAGAAAGATTGTTTTAAAATATTTATTTTTTATAATAGAATATAGTATTGGCATCAATATGACATAAGTATACCAAGTTTGCAGTCGATACCACATTGGGAAGTGGGTTAAAATTGAGTTACAAGATTTGAGGATACAACAACAGACAGAGTGAGTAAAATAAAAGCGTGTAATAAAATAGTTCAGTTCAAATATTTGTTTTAGATTAAAAGTCGCGGTTTTTGCCCAGCGCCTCGTAACAGCGACGATGCACCCCCGTGGGAGGGCAATGCATTGACACGGATGTCGTCGTCCCCCCCCCCCCGCCGCCCTTCTGCTATCACGAGATATTCTTCTTCCCACGATAAGGCCCGGGTTGTTCTTGTACCAGAGAAGCGCCAACCTTGAGTGCCCCCCCCCCCCACCGTGTAACCCGAGCAGATCGAGAGCAAAGGGACAGTGAGCGAGCGAGCGCTCACTGAGCATGGCACCGCGCGCTTCGGCTGGTGAGGCAGTGGCACAAAAGACAAAGGTCCCCCGTGTAGCCTTAACAGACTGCTGAGGCAAGTGCTGTTAGCGAGCACCTATAAGGCCGGCACTGTACACGAGGGGTGAGTGGCCAGCACCACGCGGGTTTGCTACACATCGCACCGGGTACTCATTTGAGGCCGAGTCGACCTAGGGAGGCCCAGGACCGGTTCGAATAATCGTCAATGGTGTTGGCCGTAAGCGGGAATCGAACTCGGGTGGCCGGGTTCGTGCGCACGCGTACCGATACACACCCTCCCACACACTCACACACATGCACACTCACACACACACGACACGAAGGCAAAGAGCACACGCACACAAATGCATTTGCTGTGTCGCGAGTACTGTGATTCCTGTGACACTGGGGGCCACTCTTGGTGGGTCATAAAATGTGCCGAAATAATTACGTAATCGAGAGAAGAGCGAGAAACAAGACAGTTTTGAATGAGGGTCAATGCACGACAACCCGCACGAGACTCGTCCCTTTAAACCACGTGGCCCCGGTGCAAGCGGCACCCGAGACGTTGAGAGTGGGCGATGACCGATACGCTCAGGATCGTTTAGCTGCCGCTCGCGCGGCGATTCTCTCACCCTCTCTACGGGCGCCCTGGGNCGTCATGCTTTTTAGCGCGCGCAGAGGGCGAGAGAAAAAACGCGGACACAATGCCTCCCCAAAAAAAACTAATCGGGGTGCACATTCGTGAGATTGAGAGGGGTGGACCTGGCAAGGGACGTAACCACATTCATCATTCGCGTCACGTTGGAGTAAATTTCACCTCGGTAGTTGTGCTAGCGCACGGCACCGATGGGCACGAGGCCTGCTGATGATGCCGGAACGTCCCTCGACCTGCCGAGCCTCCCAGTTAGAGCAGAGGTCGCAACCGGGTACCGATACCCGTACCCTACCGATACCCGGCGACCCTGGTGCGGCCGGGTACGGGTAGACCGTGAGTCACTGGTGAGTAACCGTTTGTCACTCATTTCGGGTAGGGTACGGGTAGGGAAGGGTACGGGTAAGGAATCAAAACCCGTTTGCGACCTCTGGTTAGACGGCACCACGGGCGGCAGCGATGACGCCCTTCGTTGAATTCGTGGGTGGGGGCAGCTGCCAGAATCGGACGATTAACTCTGCGCACATTGGCGAGAGCGTCAACTGACCGCTGCTACGCTGTCCAGCTGTGCACTCATTGTCCTTTGACATCACACAGCGTTGGTGTACGGTGTTTTTTCTGCAATATTTTTGCTGTCTTTTCTTGGATTTTCTGTTTGCACTTAGTCACATATTCACTTTAAGATTTTTTTTGTTCATGTTTTTGTTTTTTGTTTGTTGCGGTTGCACCCGATTCAAGAGCTGAATGGCTCACAGGGCTATACCTAATAAATGAACTTGAACTTGAACATCAGAGGCGCAGCGATGGGGGTGGGGGGGTGGCAGCGTTATGCGACGCATCGGGGGCCCAGTCGGGCTTCCTCTAGGTCAACTCAGCCTCAACTGAGTACGCGGCGCGGTGTGTGAAGATCGACACTGTGGAGGCAAAGGCGGTTCGGTGTGGTGTTGGCCACTAACCCCCTTGCGTGCCGTGCCGGCCTTCATAGGTGCTCGCTAACAGCACTTTGTGTATGTCTATATACACACACACACACNTGAAGGTAAAGGTGCAGCCCTGCAGGGAGGGGAGCAGGAGAGGGGGGGCACATTCATATCTTGCATAGCCCCCACCGTTGAAATAGGCGACTGGTTCCCTCGATTGTCATCAACAGTCCCCCAAACACGTCACGGTCCCTGGGCACGGGCAGACTTAGCGGCAGGTGAGCGGTAAACAATAGCTGCCCCACCCCCGCCAACCCCCACCAACAAAAACTAATCAAATAAACCACAGCGTTTCATCCACCGGCAAATTATCCCGAGTAAAACATGGAACGGTGGGCCCACGAACGGTTCCGTCCACGTGCCAACGTTGGCACAATGCTACGCGTTTACTGGGATGTTATTACAAACGTGCGCCCGATTTTAGTATTTTTTGGGGGGGTTTTACCGGCTATTTGTTCAGAGTTTAATACACGTAAGAGGGTTTTCGCCACCAACATTATTCGTGACGAAGGTTTTGTTGGTTTAACACGTAGGCTTTCGCGACCAATGTTATTCATAATCAACGTTTTTGGGTTTAGATCGCGTTATTTATAAATGTGTCGTAACCTCACCACCCGACACGGCCAATCAGTAAAAAAGTGTCACGTTGACAAAAGACAAATAGTTCACTGCTTTAGCCCACCGGTGTGTTGAAGCCACAACATTTACGATTTGAGTACGACGTTTCGCTGGTAATTGCAACCAGCATCATCGGGCAATTCGCCAGAATGGCGAGGCTCTGCTGTCTCCCGTTCTTATACAGAGCAGCAGCAGGGTGACGTATCATTAACCCACCGCCGCCGCCACCACCCGACACAGCCAATTAGTAAGGTTTGCCACGTGAACAAAACGTGTCCAATTAGTTACTAGTTCAGCACTAATGGGTGTGTTGGAGAGTAAACGCCCAAGATTTGCAATTTGAGTACTGTGAGGTTAGCTGGTTATTACAACCAGCTTTATCAGGCGATTTGTCAGAATTGTTCCTTCCCAATGTTGTGGCTTTATTCTACAACAAACCGGTGTTGCTGAAGTAGTAACCACTTGGACACGTTTTGTTACCGTGACAACCCTTACTAATTGGCCGTGTCGGGTGGTGGTGGATTAACGACACATCTATACTTATGCGATCTACCCCAACAAAACCTTCATTGTGAATATAGTAACAGGTTTTACCCTTTTATCTGGTACAAAAACTGACACCTTTATACAAGGATCATGTTTGCAATAACCACAACAAAAGCAGTCAAAATGCAAACAAAANGAAACAACTCTGATAATGATATGCACTGTCCTTGAAGTTGATTGGTCTACACCCGAGACAGATTTTCTTAGAGCCTAGTCTCCATTGGTGTTGGACCAGATGACGCCAAAAGGCGTACAACTCACAAACAACGCACTATCAGAGTATTGAGAGCTCGGGGTAAGCATTAACACTGTGAGACCTCCTTTACCAGTAGCAGAATATAGTAATAGGTTTTTACCCTTTTATCAATAAAATAGTGCGCTGTCTGTTTTGACTGCTTGTGTTGTGGTTATTGCAAACATGATCCTTGTATAAAGGTGTCAGTTTTTGTACCAGATAAAAGGGTAAAAACCTATTACTATATTTGCTACTGGTAAAGGAGGTCTCATAGTGTTCATTGTGAATGTCTATTGTCGGGCACTATGCCCGACGTTTCTCTGTACGTGCTAAAACAGACACGCCAGGTTGTCCGTAAATGTTATCCACGCATTGTTAGAGAATTATCTTTCGAAACGGCAGTTCGAACTCTGGTTGAAACAACCGGCCACATGTTCCGTGTTGTGCCAAGTGGAGCGAAACGTTGGACTTCGTACCGAACAGCACGCGGTGGAGACCCAAACGCACAATCGGAGAGCCGTGCAGCCACAAGAGCGAGACAACAACAACAACAAAAAACGTGCAGCGGTGTTAGGAATGTTCGTACATCATGGACAAGGCTCAGTATAATTGTTCATCTAAACATTTCACTTACCCACATGCCTTCCACTAGCAGCGGCCACGAAGAGAACGGCACGTGTTTCAATGATGATGACTTTGCACATGCTACGTGACCTTCACGGAACGGCATCTGGGTGGGAGGTTTTTTTTTACTAAATTTTTTTTTAAAGAGACGAATTGTTCCCTAAAACTGCTTAAGCAGACGCAGCCTTGCACGTTTCTTTATCATTGTTACTTTCTCACTGATAGGCACTGGGTTGTATACACACACACACAAACAGGGGAATACATGACAAAGATGGCTTTTGTACAGAGCTTCGATACATTGTTGGGATCAGTTGCTGTCAGTGAATATCTTTTGCGGAAGTTGTGGCGCGTGTCAGGTGTCTATGTTGAACTTCTTTCACGCCATACGTAGTCAACCATGCTAATCGGAGGTGCGGGGGGAAGGATAACAAACCAAACACGACAAGCAGTTCGAAATAAATTAGTTTTCAATCTAGGCGATTTAAAAGTGCACAGCTCCAGCGGCTTCCTAATATCGAAAGGGAGAACGTTCCAGACGGCCGCAGAAGCGCATCTGAAAGCGTGCGATGCGCAGACCACCGTCTTTCTTCGATGGCCAGCCAAAAGCTGCTGCGAGGATGACCGCAGTTCGCGTGATGGTTTATCCACCTTCACGAGATCAGCGAAGTATTGTGCTTCATTTTTGGCAAGCATTTTGTGCGTGATGAGTGCGATCTTAGAATGCATTAATTCTGCAACCGGAACCCAATGCAGCTCAGTGAGCATTGGATAGACATGGACGGATACATGCCGCCAGAGAATTGCATACACGCCGCAGCTTGCTAATGTTTTTATTGTTTGCCAGACGTCCCGTAGAGCAGTGAGTTGCAATAACCGAGCCTTGTTGATGCTACGCGGTGAAGGGACTGCACCTACACGAAAGCCACCTTTGTCCGACACCCAGCGTGGACGTTGACACGCGCGCCTGGGCTAGGCACGCACACACACACGCGTCACGAATTGCCACGGAGTAATAACGGGGAAAGCTAAACGCAATCAGAACTCTGTTTTGTGGCTCCACGCATGAATAAAATGTTTCAGTTCATCGGCCTGGAGGTGGTGGCTACGATGCACGTGGATGCCTGTCACGTGCATCTCCGACCAGCAGCGGTTGGCTAGGTGCGTGTGAAAGAAGTTGAACAAGTATACATTCAACACCCGGCTCTGTGGAAGGCAGCGGCGAGGGTTGGCGGATGACCGCGCGAGACCTCCTGCCCGATAGCGTCGAGATGTCATTCCCCCGGTGGTCGCCAGCAGAAATTTAGAACGGCAAAGTGTGGGCTGATATCGTCTGTCCCTTCTGTATGGGGATCGAGCGTTGCCCCCTCGCACACGCCTGGGGTTTTTTTTTATATTATACGGGGTGCTCCAGTTTGCTCCCACGTGTGTAAGCGCTCGTCGCTAATTTGCCTGAAAGCGTCTTCGTCGGCGCTGGCTCACCACCTCGCCGGGCGACATTCCAGTTTTTAGTCCGTGGTTCCTTCGCGATTTTGAGATGCAAATTTGCACGAACGGCGCTATATAAAATGCACATTTTTGTTTTAAGATGAGCCTATTGGTGTTCCGCATCGATAAGATATTTGTTTAAGCAAAGCAAAACGTCTGCATCGGGTTTTTGACCTTCTGGGTCTCATCTGCCGAGTCGAGTTTTTGTTCTTGTTGGTAAATAAAAACTGGCCGGATTTACGAGATGTAGTTGGCAAGAGCTCTCCGTATTAAAACACGGGAAACCCCAATCGACCCAACAACAACAACAAAAAGGCCAACAGCGTAACACAATCTCATTACCTCGGTGCTTTGCAAGGCCACAAAGTCACCCGAGGGCTCCGGACAATGCCCCCAAGGTACACATGGGCGGTTTCCACAACCGTAACACAGACACGCACGCACACACACACGTGCACGCACACACGCACACACACGCACACACGCGCACACGCACGTGCACACGCGCGCATACACACACGCGCACACACGCACACGCACACACACGCATACACACACGCACACACACACACGCACACATGCGCATACACACACGCACACACGCGCACACACACATACACACGCGCATGCAAACACGCGCACGCACACACACGGACACGCGCACACGCACGTGCACACACGCGCACGCACACACGCACACGCGCACACACACACATACACACACACGCACACATACACACACGCACACACGCGCACACACACATACACACACATACAAACACGGGGTCATATATTCTCACTCCGCCGAGCAGGTGGCCGGAACAACCCAGCGTTGTGCTCGTCCGTCGATTAAAAAAAAAATTGCCGTTTCGCGGCCCATTCGCGGACCTTCGTCACAAGTAAATGCATCGTCTGTAGTAAACTCGAGTTTAACAGACACCGCCCCGCCCCCACCACCGCATCATCAATTTCTCACGCAGAGGCTTTGTATTGTCAGACCGTAACGCCTTTTTTTAATGAAAATCACCTCCACTCAAGGGGGGGGGGGGNCATCGAAACGTTACACACTAAAAAATGATAAAAACTCAAAGACGATGCAATAACGTTTTCAGTGAAAGCCGTGAGAAAATAGTTGAGTCTTGCAACTCCCTTCCCGAGCGGTGCCGGATCACCGGCGGCGAAGGGGTTCCAGACCCCCTTGGGACGGCGCTTGAGAAGACCCGAGGGCAAGAGCCGTGGCTGTGAGAGTCGTAGTAGCAGTAGTTGGGTCCTGCTCGGAGGATCAGGAACAGACAACCGTCTAAGTGATGAAAAGTACACACACGGACAACGGAGCTTGCAACGGCGACTTAATGATTTTTCATCGCTGTTGGGGTTTTCTTGAACAAAAATAAAATCACGCGTCTCGAAGATTATCATGTTAGCTGCAACAACAACAACAAAAACGATACCGGAGTGAAGAAAAACACATTCCTGCGGAGGGAGCTGGTAGGAACGTTGGGTTGCTCGGTCAATGGCCAGGGTCAACGGCGGCGTGGTGTATTCCGCAAATATGACCGACTGTGAGGGCGGGCACAAGCCGGCGTGAGTAGGTTAAACGTTGAGTTTTATAAGGGCACCACGGGTGACCAGCCCTTCCCCACCCAGCCCCATCCAGCCCCACCCTCCCCACCGAGCCCCTCCCCACCCTCCACTCAGCCCCTCCTATTTGTGGATGCAATAATCCCCTGTGGGCTGGTGTAACCAGGAGGTTCCTACCGGTAATATTGCATCCTTATGTTGGCTAAGTGAAGTGGTTAGCGCACCGTGCTGTGAACCTGGCTACCCGAGTTTGAATCCTGCTAAACGACCGATCACAGCGGCGGATATCTGAACCTGTCCTTAGCCTTCGCCTAGGTCAACTCGGCCTCAACTGAGTACGTGGCGCGGTGCGCAAACGGCAGCACTGTGGAGACAAAGGCGGCCGGGCGCGGTAGTGGCCAGCCACACCCTCGTGTGCCGTGTCGGCCTTCGTAGGTGCTCGCTAACAACACTTGCCCCAACAGTCTGTTAAAGGCTATACGGGGGCTCTTTGTTTCTGTATACACACAAAACACACGTAAAAAGGCAAAGGTGCAGCCCTGCAATTCCTCCTTTACCCCACTGCTGGTGGCAGGGCCTCCAGTAGAGGAGCTCCACTCGAAAGCAATGTTGGTCGACTTTTCCATGCCGCCCAAGACATTTTGGAAGAGCTTAGTCCCGACCGCACGCGGGCCTGTCCATCGACTGGGCGTTGCTGTACTCATCGGTAACCGCTGGCTTAGCAGGCGAAGGTCCGTGGGTGATTTATGGACCTGGCGCCACTGCTTCAGCTGCCGCAAGTCCAGCGTGCTGACCCACTCGCTGCTCCACGGCAGCGTGGCGTGCGCCGTCGCTTCCCCCCGTACTTCGTCAACATTCTGATTAACACGTAGCAGGCTTTCGCAACCAATATTATTCATAATCAACGTGTTTGGGTTTAGATCGCGTTATTTATAAATGTGTCGTAACCCTCCACCACCCGACACGGCCAATCAGTAAAAAAGTGTCACGTTGACAAAAGACAACATAGTTCACTGCTTTAGCCCACCGGTGTGTTGAAGCGTGAAACCACAACATTTACAATTTTTGAGTACGACGTTTCGCTATCCGAACAACCACGATACTGGGAAAATCAGGGACAGGTGGCAATACTACTGGGGCGGGGGGGGGGCTCGGGTGGGGGACATGTTTTTTTNAGTTTTTTATTATAATATTGCTTATTTTGTTTGTACGGCTGCCGATGTAGATACAAAGCAACGACTACGGTCGTCGCGTTCAGGTGTTCGAGCCCAGATAACAACAGGGTCAGCAGCAGAGGAGTCGTGCATAGCTGTACTGTGAAGGTCGCTGATGCTTTTGCATCGCGCCAGCCACCGTCGCCGCCGTGAACATCTACCCAGCGCTGTTTATTTGACGAGGTTGAGAGCCAATTGCGGTGCATTATCTCTGGCGAGGAAGACCTGGCTGACCTTTGTTATGGCGTTCGCTGTTAAAATTTTGTATTGGAGTCGTGGGGTTACGTATTGCCGCGCCGGGGAAATATTGCGTCCCGTTAGTCCATAAATCCGAGGATACTTCGCAGATTAAAAAAAAANGTTTAAACAGAAAAAAAATACAACACAATCATTATGATACCGCAAGGGCCGACCCAAACCAGCGCCCAAATCTGTCGTTACTGAGCAGAGCTTGGCAATGGAATCTTAAAATATATATTACGTTGTCCGCCAACGCGTGAAAATGAGCTTTATAGCTCAACGGATTCCTCCGTTATGAATAAATATTAAATATTCTGATTCTGTGTGGGTATCAGGTGGCCTGGAAAAGTAAGCTCCCGATAACAACCTGGCTTTGCCAGCTTGTTATCCGTCTGAATATCACGCTTCCTCGGGGATTTGTATCAGAGCACCCAAGAGATGCATGATCTGTAGAGATACAAACAGCAATAGATACCAGGCTATGAAGAAGCCCAAAGATTACGAAAAAATAAAAATGTATATGATTCTAAAGCAGCTCATGCACCAATGCACACTGGGTGAATGTATGTATGTTGAACTTCTTTCACACAGTACGTAGCCAACCGTGCTCATTGGAGGTGCGGGGAAGGACAACAAACTAAACACAACAAGGAGGTGTCAAGAAATGAGTTTGTCAATCAAGATGATTGAAAAGTGCTCAGCTCCAGTGGATTCCTAATATCGGAAAGGAGAGCGTTCCAGACGGCCGCAGAAGCGCGCGATGCCGTTGACCGTCTAGTGGGGTAAAGTATGGGTACTCCCTCCTCTTCTCTTCGAACACCTCTTCCCAGCGTGGAAGAGGAGGCCAAAAATACCCCCTCGATGGGGCCCTCTAGAGCTCCTCTAGCGGAAGCCCTTTCTACCAACAGTTACGCGAGAGCCTTTTGGCGTCATCTGGTCCAACCCATGTGAGACTAGGCTCTAAGGAAAGCTGTCTCGGGTGTGGACCAATCATCTTCAAGGACAGTGCACATTATCAGAGTTATGTCTTTTGTTTGTATTATGACTGCAGGTATTGCGGTCTATGCAAACATGACTCCTTGTAAAAAGGTGTCAGTTTTGTTGCCAGATAGAAGGGTAAAAAACCAATGATCATACTTTTACTGGCAAATGAGGTTCCCATAGAGTTACGCGAGAGTAGTAAAAATTGCAGGGCAGCACCTTTACCCTTGAGATTAGACTGCACGACCGTGCGGACCGTCCTTGCATCGCCGGGCACGGGCATGACCAGAGCGGCCGCCAGTGCTTGCACCGATCAGCTGTTCGATGAATTACACTGGTCAACAACAAAAAAACATTTTTTTTCTGGCCTGGATTTTTCCAGCTGTTTTAGACTAATTTCAGGGTGCTGATTCCAAATCTGATCTCAGATTTGCTCTATCACATCTCATTTTATGCTATCGGCATACCCCATTTTTATTTATTTTACTCGAAATTAACTCTGTCACTTATGATTGCAAGTTGTTGCGAGTCAGTGAGTGCTTTAGTGTTCAAATATGGTGCTGTATTTTTAGGATAGTGTGTTTATAATATAATTTTATGTAGATATCCACATTTATTTAATATTTTCTTCTGCAGTTTTTATTGAAAATTGAATATTTGATATCTCAAAAACCCTGATGGGATAGACAAAACTGATGCCAGATTTGGAATCAGCACCCCAAAATTACCTTAAACCCGTTGGAATACCTCGTGCCAGAAAAAAGTGTGTTGACCTGTGTCATTAACGCAGCGGAGCCGATTTCGATAAGAGGAATGATGATGACCTACCGAATTTTCTGGGTTGTAAGATGCTCCGGCAAAGAAGGCACACCCCACCCCCTCAAAACGTCATACAAATTCTGGTAAAGGCTTTTTTTTGGGGGGGGGGGGGGTTAAATCGTGTAAATATCAATGTGTCGTTAACCCACCGTCACCCAACACAGCCAATGAGTGAGGGTTGTCACGTGAACTACTAATTGGCACGTTGTGTTTTCGCGACAAACCTTACTTAACTAAACCACGCTTTTATGTTGCCAGGTAAGGCCCAACTGAGCTATATTGCAGATTTTTTTCAGAAGCGACCTGGCTGCCACAAATGATAGGTCAACGCAGTGGCTTATCACGTGGGCATTCATAGCAGCCAAATACTCCATAATTGGCTGTGTTGGGTGGTGGTAGGGTTAATGACACATTTATATTTACGCGATCTAAACCACACACAGACCGATGCCGCATTACAAGACGCACCCCACAACATTTGCTCGGAAATACAGGGGAATAAAAGTGTGCCTTTCATGCGGAGAACACAGTATTATTGATGTACGTGTTTTGGAATAATATTTACTGGTATAATATTGACTGGGGATATACTTTGCAACGCTCTTGAAGTGCTGTGGATAGTTTCGTTTGTATTGTAGGAATGGTTGACGTTCAAAAACTGGGCCGCATCTGCCCTCTTGTGGACATCATTGCGAATACCACCAGCATTAAATTTCGATTTAAAGCTTTCGTGACTGCAGGGATTCATCTTCTTGGTTCTTTCGGTAAAGTCACGTAAAAGGAAAATAATAAAATAATAAAAATAATAATAAAACCAGGTCTGTCGAGGCGACAGCGTTGTGGCCGAAACGTCGTGAGAATTGTATTTTATTATGTTTTATTTTTATTATTTTATTACTCCCTTCTACGTGACTTTACCGAAAGAACCAAGAAGACCACCAGTATTGCCGACTACAGCCCCGTAATTTTAACAATAATTATACTCAACGAATTTTATTTTTATTTTACCACGTAAGCCCCACTGAGCTGTATATTTATTTTATCTGAATCGGCCTGGGCACAAATGATAGCTCAACGAAGTGGATTATCACGTGGGAAATGTATAGCAGCCAAACACTAAACGCGTGATGTTGATTCTAATTTCGGAGGAAAAATCCACGCGACCGCGGAGAGACACGCAAACTCCAAATATACAGCAGCAGACGTCAGGGTCGGGATCGGGATCGGGATCGAACCCACGACCTCCTGTATACCAGGCGAGTTAGTTAACATCTCACCACCGTGGCACTCAACAAAGTAATACTGTAACAATCAACTCGGCTTTCTATGGCGCAATGCGCACCAACTCAAGCTCACGTCTTCTAATAAGCGAAGTGAAAGAATGCCAATTGAGATGCATCCAGCATGGGCGTAATGGCCCTTGGATTTGAGAAGGGCCTCCCACATATATATTTACAGTCAACAGATTTTCGACCTTATTCTGACACGTTCTGAGTTGATGGTCTCAGCCTGGTACCCAATGACTACACACATCAAA
The DNA here is from genome assembly GCA_018977245.1 of Lethenteron camtschaticum. Lineage (NCBI taxonomy): Eukaryota > Metazoa > Chordata > Hyperoartia > Petromyzontiformes > Petromyzontidae > Lethenteron > Lethenteron camtschaticum. The sequence goes on along the minus strand of MU249620.1, from coordinate 1,636,203 downwards.
CTACGTGTTTACACTCTTTGGTTCTTTCGGTAAAGTCACATAGTATAAAATAAAACCTACGTGACTTTACGAAAACCAAAGAGTATGGATTCCTGAGTCACGAAAGCTTCAAATCAAGATTAAACTATCTGTTACAATTATTTTGGTTCCACTTAACCTTAACGAATACCATCGTTGAGAATTCAAAGTATAATGTTTATTTACTTCCATATGCCAATTTCTCACTGCACGGGGTGATGGGTAAGTGCTGCCTTGTCTCGTGCTAGGTAAGAGGTCACGTGTGAAGCAGTGCCGGATTATCCTCGTAGCACAAGTAGCGACATATGTAGTAGCTACGGGCCCGCACTTTCAAGGGCGCTAAATGCTTCAAGCTATCATTCCGGTTCAGTGATTCTGCACTTGCTCTATTACTATAGTACTATACTGCCTTCAACTTTTATGAACGGATATTGTTCTCTGTTTTTTAAACCCCAAAACAACCACGCGCCTAAACCGACAGCTGTAAATGAGATGAACAAATATTTGTTTTCGTGAAAGTAGCCGAAGTGGAAATTAAAAAAAGAGATGAAGATGGCAAGCGGCGAATGCAGTGCTCTTCATTTCTCAAGACCCGCGGGGTGACTGACGGGTCCCCTGATGACCTATAACGCGGCCCCTGACGCAACTCCATCAGCATCAACATGATCATCATCGTGCTACTGTCACCAACCCACAAATGGTTTCAACGCGTGGCGGCGCTCACGCTTGCGATGTCTTATCGGCGAAAGTGGCCACCGCCCCCACCCTCCCATCTCTGAATATGTCGTGAAGATTTGCTGGGCTAATGGGTCCCCCCCAACCCCCATGGTGCCTGCGTGTGTGCAAGCAGCCTCGAGATCGTCCTCCTGCTGGCTCTGCTCTTCTCCCCGAGTTCCCCATTCGCGATCGACACGTCCGAGGAAGGTACATCGTGGACTTTGGTGGCCCCCGTCCACCCCGAAAAGACGTGTGATCGTGTTATAAAGGGTCCCGGGGACGTGAGACGCACCCCCAGCCTTGTGCCCGGTGTAAAAAAAAGAGTTAAGTAAGAATTAACATTTATAAAGCGCCCTTAAACAATCGTACTCAGGGCGCTAAACAAATCTGCTCACACACACACAAAGGCAAATACAAAGATCCCCCGTAGCCTTAACAGACTGTTGGGGCAAGTGCTGTTAGCGAGTAGCACCTATGAAAGCCGGCACGACACACGAGTGGATGGGAGGCTAGCACCACGCCCGACCACCTTTGTCTCCCCAGTGGCGATGTTTTTACACAACGCACCAGGTACTCATCTGAGGCTGAGTCGACCTAGGGAGGCCCATGAGCGGTTCAGATAATCGTCACTGGTATTGGCCGTGAGCGGAAATCGAACTCTGGTCGATGGTTTCGTAGCGCATAAACAAGAAACTATTTTTTATTGTTGATGCTATATTTATTATTTTTATTAATATGTACCTACTTACGTGACTTTACGGAAAGACCCAAATAATTTTTTGCTTGTGTATTTTGCACGTTTCTGAAGATCGAGGGAGCCCGACTCGGCCAGTGACTTTGACAGCCACATGTCGTCCGAGTCCAGTGAACACGGAGGCGGCGGCGTCTGTGAGTTCCGTCACACGGCAGACTCTGGGGGGGAGGGGGCACGAGGGGGAGGGGTGGGGGGCACGACCCTCGCTTGGCACACAACTCCACGCCGCTCTTCAATAATCCGCGTCGAATTTCTCCCCCCCCCCTCCACCACCATATTTGCCACGTGTGTCTCTACGCGTAAAAGCAAATCAATGATCTACTCCAGGGGTCGGGAACCTTTTTGACTGGGAGAGCCATAAAAGCCAAATATTTCTAAATATATTTCATTGAGAGCCATATAGTATTTTCAATGTATAATAAATTAATGTCTTACTTTTAATGCGACTTCTGGTGCTGCATGGTTTTGCTGATGGCCTTGTAGTCTGGTTCATACGTGGTGAGGTTGAGCTTCATGCAGGCGTGACCCGTGAAATGTATCTTCAAAACTAATTTCTGTTTAGTTTAAAATGACACAGTATTATCAAGTAATATCACAAGTATTTTAAAATCAGTTCCAAACTGATTTTTATTTATTTTTTCAACTCAAAATTGTCTGGGAGCCATATGCCGTCACTGGAAGAGCCATATATGGCTCGCGAGCCATAGGTTCCCGACCGCTGGTCTACTCCTTCGAATCTTGGAACACACCCACCCCCCCCCCACTAATATTCCGGCTAAAAGTCCTCTCCTTAACAAGGCAGAATAAGCCAGGTAACACGAACAGCATGCTCTGATATCCGCCACGCTATTGACGCCCATTTGATATGATCGCCATTGTTCCTGTGTTTAAAAGTGTGAACCCTTCACAGGAGAGAGATAGAAAGAGAGAGAGAGACACTGAACAGTAGCTGTACGAATCAAATGGAATCTTGATCGGAATCACAATCTTGATTTGGTGCTGGAGGAATCCGATGAGCTATGAAGCTCTTTTTCACAGGTGTGTCGAGTATGGACCGGGGGGGGGGTCAAAGGTTACAACAGCAACAATAATACAACACAAAGAGATAGCAGTGCAAAATAAAACGATCTTGATTGAAGCTTTCGTGACTGCAGGCATCCGTTAACCCCGTGACCTCCTACACCCGCACCGCACTCCCCAGGGTCGCGTGCTCTTCCTAATCCCCTTTGTGCTTTGCCTCAGACTCGCAGCACGGTGCGAACAACGGGCCCCCGTCAAACAACAGAGGTGTGCGTCATGCGGCTGTCAATTACTGTCGCCGCGCGTGAGAAGCTTTGAGCGTTGTCCACGGTTGTTCTGGACAGCTCCCGACCGCTGGTTTCGTCCTTCGTGTTGCACCGCGCGCGACACGCCGTGACGCCCGGCGTTTCGTTCGGCCTGAAGAAGGCCCCAGCACGTGGAGCGAAACGTGGACATCACGCCGAACAAACTCGTGGTGCAACCCAGAAACGTGTTGATCCTCTTTTTTACTTCCCTTTGCCAGTATCAGATAGAAGAATATGTTTTACCCGTTCTGGAAATACAACAGTACATTATGAGACCTCCTTTGCCAGTAGCAAGATATATTAATAAGGTTTTACCCTTTTATCTGGCACCAAAACTGACGTCTCGGGTGTGGATTGATCCAATCGATTTCAAGGACAGTGCATATCATTATCAGAGTTGACTCTTTTTTTGTTTGCATTTTGACTGCTTGTGTTGTGGTTATTGCAAATATCATCCCTTCTATAAAGGTGTCAGTTTTGGTGCCAGATAAAAGGGTAAACCCCTATTACTACTAATAAAACAGTTGTGTTAAGATGTTAAAACACCAAACTTAAACCTTTTGCAAGGAATCATGTCTGCATTAACCACATATACCCCTTGTGAACATGCAAAACAAAACACCCCGAGCTCTCAATGTCCTGATCGTGGCGTTGTCTTTGTGCTGTTCGCCTTTTGGCGTCCTCTGGTCTAACACCGTTTGAGACGAGGCTCTAAAGAAAGCCGTCTCTGGTGTGGAACAATCAGTTTCAAAGACAATGCATCATGTACTACTAGAGCATACTTTTGTTTGCATGTTCACCGCAAGTATGTATGGTTACTGCAGACATTATTCCTTGCAACAGGTTTAAGTTTGGTGTTTTTAACATCTTAACAAAACTGTTTTATCATGGCCAGAACGGGTAAAACCTATTCTTATACCTTTTCTACTTGCAATATCCGAGTCGAGCCGGCAGAGGGCCAGCACGGTCCGGATGGTGTTTACCCACTGGCTATTTTGCCGAGCCGAGCCGGATTTGTACAAATTGCGGTCCACGTACAAGATTTTCTGAGATGATGGCACATTCTGACCAAAGGTCTTAGGAATGATGCCACGGGATCTTTTAAAGGCCGCTTTGTAGCAGATGCCACAAGAATCATTCCCCCACACAAGTGTCCACTCGAGCATCAGCGGACTGAGCAATTTGACTCCATGCCGAGATTTTAGATAATTTATTATTCTGATTATAATTACTACCCTTGTTTCCCCCAGGAAAGCCGTAGTTAGCCCGAATATGTCCTTCAAGAGATGCCTAAGGAGGGTTAATTTTGCAGTCGCGTGCTGCAATTGCAAAGTGCTTCACAATAAAGTAATGAGCGAGCAATTTTCAAATGTGGACACGTGACCTTGGCACACAATTGCCGAATAAAACGCCATGGCCTGCATAAAAAANCATAAGCTCACAACCGAGTACTTCGTGCACAAATATGTATTTATTTATTCATTTTAAAATACCATTTATTCAACCAGAAAAGCCTCCATACATAGATTGTCATGGGGGGGGGNAGGTAAATTGACCATACTTCACCCTCTACTGACAATGTAACCCCGCAGCCAACCTCCCATAACAACCCGTTGTGCGCATGATGGTCTCCCATCCAAGCACAATTTAGGCTACACCCTTGCTTGGCTTCCGAGACGAATATACGGGACTCCTCTACTTACGAACTAGTTAGGTTCCATAGGTCTGTTCGTAAGTCGATTTGATCTAAGTCCAACTTTACTCCTGTCGATTCCAAACGTGTTGTACGGAATGCAGACTCAACACGGGGAATGGCTTAAAAGTTGTATAATCTTCTGTAGACGTAGATGCCACTGGTTCATCATGTTCTGTAGATGTAGATGCCACTGGTTCTTCACGTTCTGTAGATGTAGATGCCACTGTTCTTCACGTCTGCAGATGTAGATGCCACTGGTTCTTCACGTCTGCAGATGTAGATGCCACTGGTTTTCACGTTCGGCAAATGTAGATACCACCGCCATCATTTATTGCGCGGCAGTGGAACTACACTCTCGGTCCAAACGGGCAACCGGACATACGGACCAGGTTTGTTCGTATCTCTCAAAGTTCATAAGCCGAGGAATTTCTGTACGTACGTACGTTGAACTTCTTTCGCACCGGTACGTAGCCAACCATGCATTTAAGGGCTTACATCTTGAATCCTTGCCTCACTTGTGCAGCAAATCTGGCTGTGACTGTCCCACCTGATGACGGGGACTTGTGTGTTGCCTCGAAACGTCGTGATTTTTTAATTTTTTATTGTTTTATTTTTATTAATTTGAATTTCATTTTTTTTACCTACGTATTTACCGAAAGAACTAAGAGTATAAGATCCAACGAGTTCAGGTGCGTCCCAGGCAACAGAGCGAACGGGGCGACGAGTGTGACAGCGGTCGCGTGCGATCCGGCGCGTCGAACGGCCAACTGACGACATTTGAACTGAACTGCTCGGTGCCCAGACGCGCAGCAGGCAGGAGCCGAGTGGGCGTTCGCAGGAGAGGGCATCGACCGTTTTGGAATTGAAGAACCGCATTGGCCAGGTGAGTCCCCAGGCCTCGTCGACCACCACGTCACCCATTCGCAATGGAATCTGACGGAGCCATGCGATGTTGGACTTCAGAATGTTCGTTTGTACTGGAGGAGGAATCCGATGAGCTGTGAAGCTCTTTTTGTCACAGATGTCAATGAGGCTGTACGCCGTATGGCCTGAAAACTGAATTTCTCTGTACAAGATTACGGGGTAAACTGTGTGGGTTCACAGCTATGGATCCCGACCCCGACGCCTGCTGTTTGGAGTTTGCGTGTCTCTCTCTCTCCCGTGGTCGCGTGGATTTTTCTCGGGTCCTCGGGTTTTTTCCTCAACATTTAGAATCGACATCAGGCTTTTCGAGTATTTGGCTGCTATGCATTTCCACGTGAAAAGCCACTTCGTTGAGCTAACGTTTGTGGAAAAAAAATAGCTTTATACCTCAATGGGCCTTACCTGTTAAAATAAATAAAATAGCCAAAGTAAATCGTATAGGAACGCGTTGCTTCTTTATTTAAAGTCCTACATCTGAGGAAAATGATTGGTCGTGTTTGCGGCATTTGGTCAATTATAATTGCATGTATTCGTCACGACAGAGGGAGAGAGATCAAAACGGTCGCTGTGGAATTTTATTTCGCACCGAGGGCGCAGGAAACCCGAGGCGAGCAGCAAGGCGGCCACAATTGCCCGAGTTCTGCGCTCCAATCTTTGGATGATTGTCCATCTCCACGAATGAGTTTCAAAACACAAGTTGATTTAGCTTAGATCGCGTTTTTTTTATTTAAACAAAAACACTTGAGCACATTTGCACGATATTTACGCGATCCAACCCAACGAGACGTTTATTACGAATATCGTTGGTTCGCGAAAGCCCGCGTGTTAAATCCATGACCGAGTGCACGTTGAGTTACAGTCTGTGCGAGCGATGCGGCAGGGGGAGAGATCGGAAAAGAGCTTTGGGTAGTCTCCATTTGAAGCTTTCGTGACTGCAGGAATCCATACTCTTGTGTGCACCGTCGGAATTAGACGGCGCTCAAACGCGCCCGCCTCAACCAGAGGTCGCAAACGGGTTTTGATCCTTACCCGTACCCGTACCCGGCCGCACCAGGGTCGCAAACGGGTACCCGTACCCGATAACCGTACCCTACCCGTACCCTACCCGTACCCGGCCGGGTACGGATAGCCAGGTATCGGGTAGGGCACGGGTATCGGGTACCCGATTGCGACCTCTGGGATGAAGCCATGTTGCAGGCGCGGTGGGTTGATTCTAGGAACTTGAATTGTGAGAAGAGACAAGACGTCGGGAAATGAGTGACAAACGATTACTCACCAGTGACTCACGGCCTACCCGTACCGCCGCACCAGGGTCGCAAACGGGTACCCGTACCCGGCCGGGTACGGGTAGCCGGTATCGGGTAGGGTACGGGTATCGGGTACCCGGTTGCGACCTCTGGCCTCAACTGACCCGCGATCAGTTTTCAGAGCCTTGCGTCGGTGAGCTGGGCAATGGGCCAACTAATCTGACGGCATCATAAGAGAATCGCAGGCCGCTCACAACATAATCACAGCAGCGCGAATGCTCTCGCGACCCGGCGTCCATCCGAGGGGCCGTCCATAAATGACGTCACGCACCTAGTGGCTGCCGAACATCGGAAGGAAGAGCGTTCCAGACGGCCGCAGAAGCGCATCTGAAAGCGCGCGACGCAGTACGGACGGGGGAAGGTCAACAAACTAAACATTAAAAAAGCAGCTTGTAAAGAAATGAGTTTTCAATCCAGACTCGTGCAGTGTTCATCGCTACGTAGCTTCCGAGATCCGAGAGGCTGGGCACATCCCGCATGATTTGGTCACCGCTGTCACTGCGGCGTGGATTGTTTCCTTCGCCACGCGGCTGATCTCACCGCCTCTTCTCCAGCAGCCAACGCAGCCGCAGCGTCTGTTGGGGCAGCAGCAGCAGCAGGAGGAGGAGTTGGAGGAGGTGCGGGACCAGTGGCAGCTGAGGTTGGCGGGACAGCGGGGGACGTGCCCGGGATTCCACGGGAGAGCTGCAGGGAGGGATGGCGACGGACACGGCCGGAGTTGGGGAGGGATGACGCTCGATTACATGAGTCATGGTGCACTTGGAGGAGCCAGTGGTGCGATCGATGGAGCCGGTGGTGCGATTGGTGGAGCCAATGGTGCGATTGGTGGAGCCGGTGGTGCAGCTGGAGGAGCCAATGGTGCGATTGGTGGAGCCAATGGTGCAGCTGAAGGAGCCAATGGTGCGATTGGTGGAGCCAATGGTGCGGCCAATGGTGCAGCTGGAGGAGCCAATGGTGCGATTGGTGGAGCCAATGGTGCAGCTGAAGGAGCCAATGGTGCGATTGGTGGAGCCAATGGTGGGCTGGAGGAGCCATGGTGCGATTGGTGGAGCCGGTGGTGCGGCAGGAGGAGCCAATGGTGCGATGGTGGAGCCAGTGGTGCGGCAGGAGGAGCCGGTGGAGCTGCTGAAGGAGCCAATGGCGCGATTGGTGAAGCGGTGGTTTTGTGGCGGGTCATGGAGGTAAGTCCGTCACAAAGGGCCCACGGTTTCTCGGGTGGAAAACGTGCAGTCCTGGCATTTGCCCACTCATCACCTCTGCCCTCAATTCCCTCACCACCTCTCCCCCTATTTCATTCACACATCCCAACATAAACGCAGAGGGCTACTGGCGTGACGCGTTCGCGAACCTTCCAATCTGTCCAATTTCTCGTGAATGCATGGGTGGCCTCTGTCGCCAATGAAACGGCGTGAATTGCCAAGCGAGTGATGGGTTTGACCGACCGACGCGCGGCACGACGCGCGATTGATTGAATATGGCCCGTGCCGCCACTGCACCCCGCGTTGTGGCCTTTCTCCCACCAGGCCACTTTGGAGGTGCGGAGGCGACAGCCGATGGAGCGATGGGATATGGGCACGCGGGGCCCATTGTAGACGATTTCGGTAAGTCACTACCCGGCGGTTTGAAACCGTTGGGCCCAACGTTGGCCCAACTTGTTAATGTTCACTGGGTATTAATTCTAGATTTGAAGTTTTCGTGACTGCAAGGATTCATACTCTTTAGGTTTTTTCGGTAAAGTCACGTAGGTAAGAAATAAATAATAAATAAGAAAAGATTCTATAAGAAATAATAGAATAAAATATTTCTATTATTTTATTTCTATTATTTCTTCTATTATTTTTTTTTTACCTACGTGACTTTACCGAAAAAACCTAAGAGTATGTTCACTGGGTAAACAACCACGGCAAGACTGCTGTGGTTGTTTCGATCGCAACAAAGCGGTCGTCGTCAGGCAAAGGTGGTGACTATGACGACCGCTTGTTTTGCGATCGAAACTTCGTGATTTGTTTTATTTTATTTCTAGCTACGTGACTTTACCGAAAGAACCAAAGAGTATAAATAACTATTTTAATAATGGGTTTAACGGCACATTTATATTTAAGCGATATAACCGCAAAATACATATATTGTGGAATTTCAATGAAGTCAAATATATATTAGCACTTTTCGTTCTTACATTGCGGTGGATAGTAGCACCTCGTATTCAAATTGTCAGAATGTCAATCGCTTTTCTTAGTTCCTCAGGGTTTTGCACAAAGAAAGAGTGCATCAATTTGGCGCATTTGCCCCACGTGACAATTCTATTGGATTGACTCTGCTGGGTGCTGGAGGAGATCATCGTAAAGCAAACAAAAAAGTCATCGCACCTACACCGTGACGATCTAACCCCAAACAAACTCGTTATAAATCATGGTCGCTCCTCTCTTCCTGGTACACACGGAGCGTCGGCCCAGTGTTGTTCCAGGCTAATCCCAACGTTGGCGCGTGAACTGGGCCGTGGTTACAAGTGTAGTGACGTCGAATGAGTCACTGGAGCGCGTGCCACTGGGAGATTGGTAGACGATAGAATTATGGGTAGCAGCCCATTCTACCAGTTGGACCTGTGGGCAAGGCACGGAGCCACCTGGGGGATCCAGAGGGCGGAGCCTGGCTGAGGCGGAGCCTGGCCACGCTGGGCAGGATAAAAGGCGAGCTCCGACTCACAGTCGGGGCTGCTGCAATCTGGAGTGGAACTCGGCGTGCCGTCATCGTCATTGTGATCTTCGCCTTCTGCAAGCTGTGGGTCTGGCAGCGTGTTGGCTGTCCCGACCTGGCATGTGGTTATCCCCAAGGCTGTGAAGGCCGGAATAAAAGAGAGAGAGTACCTCCTACTAGTGTCTGTGAATTAGCACACTACACGAGGATGATGTAGAACCCTGACGTACCGTGTACAATACCCTCTATACGAATTAAAGAGTGTTGATTCTTACACGTGCTATACACGAAAAACAAAGCCCAACTTAAATGGAAAGGAGTATGTTGCAAACAATTTTAACCTAACAAATGACATTGCCGTATAATTACGATTGTCTTATTATGGATGATATTGTGCCATACTCTTTGGTTCTTTCGGTAAAGTCACGTTGGTATAAAATTAAATAAATTAAATCACGACGTTTCGGGCGCAACACAAGTGTCCGTCATCAGGTGGGACAACCACAGGAAAAAAAAATATTTATAACTACGTGACTTTACCGAAAGAACCAAAGAGTATGGATCCCTGCAGTCACGAAAACTTCAAATCTAGATTGATATTGTGCCACTTAATGTTAATGGATCTGTGTGTGTGTGTCAGGTTACGGTGGGGATGGAGGCCAGACCCCTGGCTCGCACGACGGGATCGGTGGTGCCGGCACTGGAATTGACGCAGGTAAAATGATGAATGGTGAGCGGTGGTGCAGCGGTTAGCACGACGCTGCGCTACGAACCCATGGCCAACGCCAGTGACGATTATCTGAACCGGTCATGGGCCTCCCCTAGGTCGACTCAGCCTCAAATGAGTACCTGATGCGATGTGTAAACATCGCCACTGGGGAGACAAAGGCGGCTGGGCGTGGTGCTGGCCACCCACCCCCTCCGTCTTCATAGGTGCTTGCTAACAGCACTTGCCCCAACAGTCTCTTCAGGCTATATGGGGTATCTTTGCCTTTGTGTGCATAAAAGGCTCGTGGCGTGGATGCGGGGCAGTCGCCGGGTACTACGGCAAAAAGACGACGCGCGCTCAGCGATCATCTCCCGTCTCCTCTAAGTGTGCACACAATTGGAGCACCTCAGCCCGGGGTTACGGCCTATGTTGGCTGCCAAATCCAAAAGTACTGTTAAACGCTGGGGATGTCAACACTCGGTAAAGTAGACTAGTACCTGTCAAATAAGATGGTACAAATATGCGTAGTTAAATCTTTTTACATGGTTAATAACATCTTTCCAATGATTGCTCAATTTGATTTATTTTCATTTATTATTATTTTCTTTCTATAATTTTTTAACCTACGTGACTTTACCGAAAAAACCTAAGAGTATGCGTTTTATTATCCGTTCTTTTCCCATTAAAACGATAGTCCCATATAAGTGTTAACATTTTTGTGAAGCACGCTATAGATATGCTCGTGACAAATGTGTTGAGTGTTTTTTCGCCGAATGCACGTTGCCAGCATTTTAACCGCACGGGTGAAACCACTGTCTTGATTACAATTCGCTAAAAATGCCCCTTTTTTTACGGACACCTCGGTGTTTTATATATATTTGTAAAATTTCAATTCACGCGTGTGTGTGTCAGGCCACGGTGAGGATGGCGGCGAGTCGCTGGGTTTATTCGATGGACTGGGTGGTGCCGGCGGTGGTGGCGCTGGAATTGATTCAGGTAGAGTAATTTAACTCGCGCAAGCCGCGTGGCGCACACCCGCGCCTGGCGACACGAGCAAGCGAACCTCGTTGCGGAGGTTCGCGGTTCGAGCCCAGCGGCCGCCCCGGTCAGTGCTGCGGGCGCATCGTCCGTTAATACGCGCCCCTCCCGCCTCACGGTGAACGTTCATCAAGTTTTCCTGCGACGTCATTCGACAATCAGCAGGCTGTCGTGTGCCTGGCGCCGCGCCTCTGAAATGTGCCACGTTTTAAAAAGACGTGCCCCGCAAATTTCTCAGCTGCTCGCGAATCGATCGTCGTTCGCCACGGTCAGTCCGCCGCTGGATAAATGTTTCTCAAAACCTCGTTAATCGCGCGATGCAACAATCCGACTCGGACCCTTGCACACGAGGTAATCTCATCGCTCCATCTCCCGGGCAGACGTACTCTCAGAAGCATGTCTGCCGATCGCTCGTTACGCTTGGCCATCGGCCATCGTCACGCGATAGCCGCGACGCGTCCAGCCGAACACATTCGCTCACTCTTCATTTCACTCGTCATCATCACGCGCGGTCCGCGAAGGGCCGTCGCGCCAAACGTGTGACATCTTGCGGTGGCGTTCGCATCAACTGCTCTTGCTGCCACACCAGTTTCTCATACTATATTGGAAAAAGGTTTGCTGGCTGGCTGACTGTTGGGAGGGACGGACGGACGGCAATGTCCAAGGGGCGTGCGGTGTGCTGCTCGTCAAGAAATCTCGCAAACCACGGCACAAATCCATTGCCATTGGATCTGCACGGGTGCCCACGTGGCTAAAGGAGTGGCGGTGAATTGAGTGGCGCTGTTCCCTCCTCAGCGTTCCATGGAGAAGGAGCGCAGGGTCACCCACATGACGGGTCTGGGCCGCACGGCTTGGAGGCTGAGAGAGCCGGTGAGCTTCAAGATTTCATATTTTGCGGGTTTTCATCAACTCCGTAATTTCTTTCCCTTTACGTACGCTCCGTGCGTAGCCAACCGCGCTCGGACACAACTCTCCTGACTTAGAGATTCACAGACTCGCACAGAGACCAATACACTTGCATGGAGCCCCATATACTTTCATAGTCGTAAATAGAGACCCATACACTTATATAGAGACCCATACACTTCCATAGACGTCAATAGAGACCCATACACTTACAGAGACCCATAGACTCACATCGATGTCAATAGAGACCCATACACTTACATAGAGACTCATGAACTTAAACAGCGTTCCGCACACTTACGTAGACGTACGAAAACCCATAGTCTCACGAAGCTATAATTCCCACTCATCCAAGGGGAGGGAGGGGGGGGGCGCTTTTCGGACTTCCTCCATGAGCTTCTATTCTGCACCTCTTCTCCCGAGTCGCATCCACTGACCTCACAATCCCGTTCTGCCTCATCGTTGCAAACGCCCGTTGCCTCTTAATTTTCGTCACGTGGGATGGGATTTGAGGGGTGGGGGGGTGAAACGGAAGTCAAACGATTGCGATTCCTCTTCTCTCTCAATCGCTCAGGGATGACGATGATCGTGGATGGCCAGACACTGACACTCGCCGAGGGAGAAGACGCCGCTGGTGTTGCTGACGGTGAGACATGCGCACGGTGGTGCAAGTTTTAAGTCCCAGCCGCAGCGCTTATCATTATCATACCATATGTAGAGACAAAAATGTTTGCTGGCTGGCTGGCCGCGTGACACCCAGTGCTCGGTTCTGACCAGCTAGATGCCATGTGCCGCCAAACACTCACTTCTTTAGAACTGCTTTTTTCACGTTTTGAAGATGTAGATGCCGCTGGTTATTCACGTTCTGCACATGTAGATGCCGCTGGTTATTCACGTTCTGCAGATGTAGATGCCACTGGTTCTTCACGTTCTGCAGATGTAGATGCCACTGGTTCTTCACATTCTGCAGATGTAGATGCCACTGGTTCTTCACGTTCTGCAGATGCAGATGCCACCGCCGCCATCTGTTGTGCGGTGGTTGAACTTACCACTCTAGATCCGAACAGGCAACTAGACATACGGACCAGGTTTTTTTGTATCTTTCGTAAGTGGAATCTTAGTAAGTAGGGAAGTCCCTGTAATGCACCAGTTATCGTTTCAGCTCGTCGGCACTAAGTCGGAGGGAAACATTCTCAAAGGCCAAAAGTGTCGCGGTTGGAGACGATGTTTCGCTTGGCGCTGCGCAAAGCATCTGTCAGGGCAAAATCCCAAAAGTCCTTAGAAGGGTAGAAGCCGGGTGAAGTGGGGTACGTTGACTCCTCACGCTTCTGTGCAGCGGTGTCGCCTCCGTCTCCGCGGCTCGACAGCGCGCCGCAGACGCCGGCGGCGGCAGCAGTGAATGGAAGTGGGAAACCTCATCCATACGGTGAGGTGCACTCACCCCACCCGCACTCACCCCACTCACCGCACTCACACTCACCCCACTCGCACTCACTTCACTCGCACTCACGCCACCCACACGGCGAGGTGCACCGATTACGGGTGAATTACCCAACATAGATGGACATTGGAAATCACGAAACAGTTTTTTCGTCCTGTCCGTGAGCCAGATTCGCTGCCAGGGATCCCGGCTCTCCTCTCCATGGAAGACAATGGAGACAGCAAGGACATCGGCTCCCAGCACGGTAGCCCATTCACATGCCAACCTCATCACACCAATGACAAAGACGACGAGATGAGTCCACTCCCAGAACCGACAGCCTCGAGCCCCCGCTCTCAGCTCCTTTTATGCTCCCGGTGCGGCCTGGCCCCACCCTGACCGCGCCTCCCTTCTCGAACCACCAGCAGGTTACAGCGGCCTCCAGATGGGGTCCTCCATGACCCTTGCCCCAAATCCTCCTCCCTGCCAACACCACGTGATCACGCCCTCACCGGCTGTGTGCTGTCTGTCCACCACAGTTGCTGCTGCCATCCACCAGCCAGCGCTATTACACTACACATACATACCTCGTATATACCTCATCACACCTCTTACCTCTGCACCCCCCCCCTTTGTCCACCACTTTTTTTGTTACATGATTTGTTAAGAAAAAATAGAGAGATGAGACACTTCTAAAAGAAACTGATAATTATTTTGAAAGGGCCAGTTGTAACAGATTGTAGAAACGAATGATATCCGGTGGTTCAGATGTGTTAAATGCGCAACTTAAAACCCAATTTTGAAGAAAAAAAGTTAATTAAAAGTGTTTTGAATTATTCGGGAAATAAAGTGGGTTTATATATTTTTGAAAAGTTCAATTAAAGTCCTCTGGGTACTTGGTAAATCTCTTGAGTTGTGCGAACATTTATATATGTTTTTATCACATGTGGGACTATCGTCTTGCCCGTGTACATCATCACTCACATCAGCGTGCGGTTATTTGTTGTGAATTCAGCTGGAGGAAAAGGCAGTTCTGTTCACGTTGCAGAGTTTTATCAAGACGGCATTGAGTTCAAGACCAGGCCAATCCACACAGGTAAACACACAACTTATAATCGCGCATGATCGCACGAATTTATAACGTGCGATGTCGATGTTTTCTGTCTTTTATTTTGTTCGCTGCTGTGCTCAAGCAGCACCACGCAGCAATCTCCCCTGTAAAATAGCCGGGCAACTGGCTAAACGGGACAATCCATGTGTAGAGTGGTGCACCGACTAGCGGCCGCAGGGGTAATTGCGTGTGCGTAAACAGTATGGGCAAGAAGGTAAGACAGTATACACGGGAAAGGCCAGAGGGGGAGATAGCTGGGCCACGGTTCAATGAGGGGAACCATCTGGGGACTCCCGGAACCCGCTGGAGAGTTCGAGAAAGGGGGCGTTGCCGGGCGGAGCCACGGACACGCTGGGAGCATAAAAGGAAGCGGTGAATGGGACCTGGGGTGCCGGAGGGAAATCGTCTTCGTCGTCGCTGTCGTCTTTGCCACCGCTGCGTCGACGCCGCTCGCTCGTAGTCGGCCAGCTATCTAGGAATCGGCGTTGTCGTCGCTAGACTGGCAGCGTTATATAAGTGCTACCGAGTTTCAGTCGTGCGAGTGTGAGTCCCTACAGTCGATGTCTCTGGAGTCGTTACATTGCACATGTAACGAATGAGATACTGATCTCAAACTGAATCGTACGCTTTGTTTTTTTCCGGTATAATCGCGTAGGTAAAAAATAAAATAAATGAAATTTTTTATTAAATCACGACGTTTCGGGCGCAACACAAGCGTCCGTCATCAGGTGGGAAAGCGTGGCCTACTGCTGATGCAGACTGTTTTAAAGAAAGCTTCAAATCTAGAATCAAACTGAATCGCTCTTACGGGGTCGGCGTCGTAACTGAGCGGCTTGCGGGTTTGCTGCTGGTTGCGGGGGGTTGCGGGGGCGGAGGGGTTGCGGCTCGTACCCCACAGCCGCCCTGGTTAATACTGCGCACATATCGACTAAACCAGTGGGTTCTTAACCTTTACTGCAGCCTTGCACCCCTTTTGGTTCTCAATCGGTAAAAAAACATTGATCACTTTAATAAATACATACATTTGATGAAACAAGAGTAGTTGTACTTAACGTGCCCGTGCTGAATTTGTGTTTCGATAATTTACCTTCTAAAAAAGACCTGGCCACGTCTCGCACCCCCAGGGGTGCGTGCACCCCATGTTCAGAGCCACTGAACTGAACAATACACTCGTCTAGCTGCACAGTGGACATTAAATATTCCCTCGATACCAGCAGAGCATTTCCGGTCGCTGCCTCTCCATCATCGGTGTGGGAACGCTCTGCCGGATGACCTTCGGCCCATCCCGTCTCACGAAACGTTCAACAAACTCAAATAAAAAAACATTGTTTCGGGCGAACGCTCTGGTCTACGTGGTAACCTGGTCTACGATAGAACCACGTGGCTCGCGAGACGCCGGTTGGCCACCGTTGCTCTCGCCGCGACATTTAACTTTTGCAGCGAAACGTATCGCGACGCGATTTGTCCCTCGCGATAAGACGACTCGCAATCGAGTCTCATCATGGGTTGTGTATTGCAGAGCTAGAGTCAAGCCCAGCGCCGGAGATCGGAAAACCAGGAAACGAGGCCCACACTCCACGTACAGGCAGCACTGGTGAGCGTCACACACTTCCTCAGGGATCGCTCGACATCTATCTGCAGCGAAATCAAAAGCAATCTAAAGTTACTACTTTTATTGTTTTATATTTACATTATTTTATTATTTCCCTTCTACGTGACTTTACCGAAAGAACCAAGAATATTACTACTTTTTGTTTTAGTTTTACCAGGCGAGGCCGCACATACAGCTCTTTTTGCAGAAGCAACATGGCCACAAATGATAGCTCAACAAAGTGGCTTATGATGTGTAAATTGATAACAGCCAAATACTCTAAACACACGTCGATTCTAAATATGGAGAGAAAAAACGGGAGGACCCGGAGAAGAATCCACGCGTGGCACAGGGAGAAAATGCAGACTCCAAATAAACTGGCGTCAGCCTAATCTGGTTTCATCGCTGTTTCTATTCATTTATTTCCTGATGTTGAACAAAGCCTGGAGTACATTCCACGGTGACCCCTTTTTGCTCACGCTGTGCTAGAAGTTTTCAATACATTTTCTTTTGTTTTTCTACCCAAAGGCGCCGATCGCGATGAGCCAAGCGTGCAGCTGAGCACAACAGCAGCCACGCTCGCCGAGGAAGCGATCGAAGAGAATGTGGGTGAAGACACCACCAATCACAGTAAGCCGCTCGTTCCCATATCTGCATCACGTTACGGTCAAGTTCTCTCCGAAACGCGTTTTTTTCGCGACAACGGGGTTCGCCTATTCGGGAACACTTTAGGTACAATGCGGAGCGTGCACCGTTAGAACGCGCGCTGTTATAGCGTGGAACGTGCACCTTTACAACGTGGAACGCACCCCGTTACAACACGGAGCGTGCACCTTTACAACGTAACACGCGTGCCGTTACAATGCGGTAACGTTCTGCAGATGTAGATGCTACTGGTTCTTGACGTTCTGAAGATGTAGATGCCACTGGTTCTTCACGTTCTGCAGATGTAGATGCCACTGGTTCTTGACGTTCTGAAGGTGTAGATGCCACTGGTTCTTCACGTTCTGTAGATGTAGATGCCACTGGTTCTTCACGTTCTGCAGATGTAGATGCCACTGGTTCTTCACGTTCTGTAGATGTAAATGCCACTGGTTCTTGATGTTCTGCAGATTTAGATGCCACTGGTTCTTCACGTTCTGCAGATGCCACTGGTTCTTCACGTTCTGCAGATGCAGTTGCCACTGGTTCTTCATGTTCTGTAGATGTAGATGCCACTGGTTCTTCACGTTCTGCAGATGTAGATGCCACCGCCACCATCTATTGCGCGGTGGTTGAACTTACGACTATCGGTCAGAACGGGCAACTGGATATACAGACCAGGTTTGTTTGTATCTCTGAAAGTCGATAGTTTGCAAGGAGGATTCCCTGTATACTTCTAGATTTGAAGCTTTCGTGACTGCAAGGATTCATACTCTTAGTTCTTTCGGTAATTTACCGAAAGAACTAAGAGTATGAATCCCTGTATACTAATTGAAGGCTTCACACGCACCCTTACAAGAGATCTCCCACATTGCAAATAGCAATTACTACACCACAATCTCGACGACGGTGTGCTCCGACTCACAAACAATAAAAAAAANCCCATGGACGGGCTTCGTACTATTGCGCAAATGCAAGTTTATTGCAATTAGTGAAATGTAAAATGACACTGCATGTCGACAACATCTGGCAATGAAGTGACCATTTGTTTCGATACGTTATATTCTGGTAATGGTAAAGTAGCACAAGTCTACTCATTTCATTAACAGCATTCGTGTTGCCATTCCGAACTCTCACGCGCCAGGCAAGAGATTACATTGTAAGGCCTCTAAACTTATAGTCACGTGGTGGATGGCGTTCCCCACGCGGGTCATGTTCACGGTGTTCGTTCAAGGCATGCTCCGTTCTTTAACGTCCATAGCTTGAGAACCATTACTTGTGTCAGCCATGATGTGGAACTTCTTTTGCACCATACGTAGCCACCCGTGCTTATCAGAGGTGCGGGGGGGGGGACAATAAACTAAACACAAAAAGCAGTTCTAACGAAATGAGTTTTCAATTTAGATTTAAAAGTGCATAGCTCAAGTGGCTTCCTAATATCAGAAGAGTGTTCCAGACGGCCGCAGAAGCGCATCTGAAAGCGCGCGATGCGGTGACCCGTCTTTGTTTGATGGTTAGGCCAAAGTCGATGCGAGGATGACCAGAGTTTCTGTGATGGTTTATTGCACCTTGACGAGATCGGCAAGATATTCTGGTTCATTTGTGGCAAGCTCTTTGTGTGTAATGAGTGCGACCATATAATGTATTCTTTCAGCAAACCGGAAACGAATGCAGCTCAGCAGCACTGGACAGACACGGTCGGATCTTGCAGTACCCATCACATGACATGTGCCAAATAAAATCACGGGGGTTACACGTTATGTTGTCGTTTCAACGGCACGAGCATCAGATGCCCAGACCTGAACGTGGCCAAACATCAGAACGACGATGAGACAAACGCAGAGGGTAGAAAGTCAAGCTCAGCTCGGACCAATCACAATTTGCCAATTTGATGACATGATCCACAAAATACATTTTAAGGAATGCTTTGGGCCAACGTGGGGTGAAGAATCCACTTCTTTGCACATCAGCCAAGTTGACACTACTCACTAAATCAATTCCCATATTAATTAAATTGTTCTGAACCAAGGAACGAGTATAATCGGGTAACCAATGAGTTATTTTTTAAATCAAATTTCTCAGGTATAGACCGCAAAAAAAACTACTCAAGTTTGAAATGTGGATCGCCAGAAAGATCTGTACTGGGAATGATAAGGTATTCTGAGCAGTGCTGACCTAGATATGTTTGTCTGGCATGCCGCTCCTCAATACTTTTGACTGCGGTGGTAGTGTGTGGTGCAACACAAAGCAAACATTTTTTAACACTTTTGAACCGAATCGGACGGTTCATGCAGATATTTAAAATGTAGTAAAAAAACATAACACCAATCATTTACCCAGGATATCTTCACCAAGCCTCAAAACATGTTTAAGCAGCATCCTGCGTTGGATATTCGGGCAAATACAAGGGGTTGCCATATGGGAAGACATTGGGAATACACGGGGAAAACCCACGAATAGCAGCGGTAGCACCGAACGCTACCACCTCCTGGCCACGAAAGATAAAGAATCCCCCTCATAGCCTGAACAGACCATTGGGGAGAGCGCTGTTAGCGAGCACCTATTAAAGCCGACACGGCACACGAGGGGCACGCACGGCTGCGTTTGCCTCCCGAGTAACGGATGTTTACACACCACACCAGGTACTCATTTGACACCGAGTCGACGTAGCAGAAGGCTCAGGACCAGTTCCAGACAATCGTCACTGGTGTTGGCCACGAGACGGAATCAATCTCGAGTCGCCGGGTTCGTAACGCAGTGCGTTAACCGCGAAACCACGGGCTCCCCTCCCGGCCTACCTCGCCGTCTCATACTTTCCATCTCTTGGTGGCCACCCATCGAAGGGCTAGCTAGGCACAACCAACCTTGGTTTCCGAAAGCAGATGACATCGGCTACTCTTTAGGGTGATTAATGGTGTTCTGATCAGATTTGTGAGAATTTTCTTGACAGTTTCCATGTGAATCTCACCTGGATAACACTGAGTGGTGGGAATATGTATTATTATTATTTAGGAGGCTAGTGTATATGTTATTTGATGAATAAGCCCGTGGAGATTTTTTTTTTACTTACAATAAACAGTGCTCAATACAATTGTATAAACTTCATATGCTAAAATGTACAGGTACTATTTGTTAAATATTACAAAAAACAGACAAACATTTCTCTATGTTTTGTTGACAATGTTTTCTCCCCCGCTCGAATCACATAATCCAGAGGTGGTCGAATAGTGAAATTAAATGGGAGCTCACATTTTCAAAATGTGAACGTACAGCCCTTTTGTCAATCCACTGCTGGATGAGGGCCTCCCTACGCCGTCGGGGTTTTCGGTTTTGTTTCGCCATACTTGGCCGGGCGGTCAGCGCAACTTGAAGGTGGGAAGCACAGATGTGGAAACTTAGAAGCACATGCCACAAATTATTCCGCAATGCCCTCCGCTGCCCACCACATAGCCCCGCAGCAACCTACAACCGGCTGCGGTGGTGGTCACCCACCCCAACACTAAACCAGGCTCAAGCCTGCTTAGCTTCCGAGATCTAGTGAGACTGGACACATTCCGGGTGATTTTGTCATCGCACCCACGTAAGCAGACGCTGCTAAACACTCACATTTTCTCACGATAAACACATTTGTGTTACTTCATCAATTAAGCAAACAAATAGAACACAGTTTTTTAAAGATATCTGGCTATCCAGAGTTAGACGTATCGTTAATTTTTTGTTACAATTTGCAGGTTATTTACAAAGATCGCCGTAGATCATAAGGGTGTGCAATGATCTGCTCTTGCTAAATACTTCACAGGGGTTGTTACCGTCTACGTTACAGCTATCGGTGTGCTTTGGTAATCTGCTGTATTAACTACCGGGAGGGCGGGAGGGGCTGAATGATCATGGAAAAATATAAATAAGCCGAACTCCATTGAGTGTCTCCACATACAAATTAAAAATGTGTTAGTCCAGAGGCCTATTGGCTTTCCAGACCGGTTCTGACCTTCACTATGGCAACACATGAGTGTGTAGGGTATTTAATTTAGCATTTTGTGTGTGTACCATAGAGGGAGGCTGAGAGGGTAATGTAAGTCTAGGTCTTCCCGGCCACAGTTATACCCACCCTTCTCTATTGCTTGCGAAACACGGAGCACCATACAAGAACATCTGCACCGGTTTGAAACGTTCAGGCTGGCCTGCCTACGATCCATCCTAGGTTTAACCAGGCTGGATTGTGCGAGGAGCTCACAGATCCTCGAACGATCTGGACACAGTCCCATGAGTGAGCTCCTCCGGCGGGCAAGGCTGCGTTGGCTGTATCATGTAGCCAGCATGCCTAGCCACCGTATCCCCAAGCAGCTTCTCTTTGGCCAGATAGAGGGGGCTAAACCTGCATGGCATGGGCTTGAGAAGAGATGGACTGAAGCGGTAAAAAAGATGTGGAACCGATTGGACTTGCCGACGATGGGCACCATCTGTCAAGATCGGCCTCTGTGGAGAAGGCTGGTGAAGGATGCGGCTGGGCAGTTGAAGGCAACCTCCCTCCAGCAACAACAGAGGGTGAAGGCGTGATGCTCGCGGCAACGAGCTGAGCGCATGGCGGCTAAAACGCGGCAAGCTGGCCACAGTGGAGAGCACGTGGTGCAATTGTCAGTCATCCCAGTAAGTCAACCCATGGCAGCTGGGTCTGTCTCATGACCTACCTGCCTGCCAGCCTTTACAGTTTACCTCTCCTGGAAAAAGCACCGTGGTGATGTCACGGCTACTTAGTGGCAAACGGCTACTTGTTGCTTTTTGCATTGAATGGGGTCACATATTTTATATGGAGTGCTCTCGCCAATACCATCTGGTAATCCAGCAGCATGTTTAACAAGCCTGACTGCTGATGTGACTGAACATCGACATCTGTCCATAGTTTTGCTTGCTTAAACAAATGCTGCTCGATAATGTTGGTCTGGAACGCTAATAGGCTGATGTACTAATACATATTCATGTTCAAATGCCGACTCAGAAAAATGGTTCAGTCACGCATGTCGGTGTTGAATAAATACCAAAAGTTGATTTCAAATTGATTCTTGTAGAAAACCACATGGCTTCCTTTTATTTCTATTCGCAGACTCTTCTGCACTTTCATGCTACACAGTGATAAAATCCACGTCTAAATGTCCACTCGCTAAAATCAAGTCTCTAGCACCTTCCCTTGACCGAATCGATGTCCCGAGCCTGGACGAACAAAATGCGAGAGCCCATTCAAGCGACGCCACTGCGAAGGGTAAACGGGACCCAGTGTAAGGCCGTCTCCGACTGGCGGCTTTCTGCAGGCCCACCTTGTTCGCAAAAAACTAAAATATCCGATCGCCCTCTTCCACGGCACGTTGCGACGATCCCATGCGGGCGGGGGGGGGGTTTGGCGGCCGCTAATCGTCGCTGACGGCGATGTCGTGCAGCGTCTTGTGCAGCGCCAGTCGCGCCCGCTCCCTTTTCCGCGACGGCATCTCGCGCAGCGACATGGCGATGTACTTCCCGAAAATGTCGTCGGCGCTCTCCGTCCCTCGCCGCGACGCGCCGAGGTGCGTCATGGCCGTGTTCAGAAGCTGCTCGGCGCGGACGCTCCCAACTCCCGCCCCCCGCCGCCTCCGATTCCCCGGCCTCCCGCTCCACCTCCGAGTCCGCCGACATCGCCGATGACATCGCGTCCGCCTCCTACGCCGCCGCCCCGCCGACGACGAGCCCGTCGTTGCGCAGCTGCCGCACGCAGCTCAGGGTTTGGTGTCCTCGTCCGACAGGCAGCTCGTGCCGCTCATGCTCTGCGCCGAGGGCGAGGCCCAGGGCGGGCAGGGCGAGGGCATGGCCTGCAGCGACGCGGCCAGCTCCGTGGGTGAGCGCGGCGGCGACGACGGCGTGTTGGGCGAGGGCGCGGCGGGCGTGGGAGCGTCGGTAACAAATTTGTCCAGCTGCAAAGTAAGACGAGCGTTAGGATAGCATTTGAAAGAGGCTGTAAACTATTGATTTTTTGTCGTAATTTGTCCCCAACTTTTATCCCGATTGCACTATCGGAGTCACGTCGCAAGACGAAGAATCCATTAGGATCTTGACTTAAAGCTTTCGTGACTGCAGGAATTCATATTCTTTGGGTCTTTCGGTAAAGCCAGATAGATATCTATCTAGATATATAGAGATTCCCCTGACCGAGTGCGGCTGTGCGAGCGGTACTACTTGCCGCCGACTGGTTGAAGGTGTACCGTCCACACCGCGACTGCATAGCCTCTCGCAAGAAGCCGAGCCGCTCAAAGTGATGCCACTTGGGGTAGTATCCGTTTGACCGGCCACTTCCCATCCGGTCCGCATCCTCCACCTTCTTCACCTCTCTGAAATAGATGCTCCGCAAGTTCTTCCATTTAAACTTGATCTCTTCCCCTGCGAATGAAGACGACGTCAAATCATTTCGCAACCTGCAGCCATTTTTTGTATGCTATTTTTATTTTGTTTTGCGCCGTTGAGAAACGTGACGTCGACGGTACAGCATTACGGGATTATGGTACCCGGGGGGTACCGCCATAAGGTTCAATTGGCTGCTTCAGGCGGAGGAGGCTGTACGAAAGACATTTTAACAATGCCCATTCCTAAACAAATTACAGAACTTTCAGGCCGTCCCATTAAGGTTCCATCCGTTATTCAAGAAGTATAAACTAAACAGGCCAAACTGCGTGGTTGCAATGTTATCAACATACAGATAGTCCCCGAGTTACGATGGTCCGACTTACGATATTTCGATCTTATGATGGCGATAGCCATACGACAAAATTGTAAAATATTCTAAATTTCGCGCGGCAGGCAAACGCAGCAGCGTACAAGGTACGATACTGTACGTTGGGACGCTGCCGGGATGTGCGCATCTCCCGCCTTGTGTGATGCAGATAGGATTGTTTCCTGAAAAAACTTTCTATTAAATTGCAGATCATATAGGTAGGCTAAGAATTTACCTTGTTTTTTTTTTACTTTACATTTTACTGTGCAATACAATATCGTAATTAATAAATACATACAGTATATAGTTTATACAGAACGGTACTGTAAATTGTTCTGTTTTGCTAAATTATCACCATTCTTTAAGATTCCTGGGTAGGCTAGGCCATCTTCGACTTACGATATTTTTGACTTACGATGGGTCATCATAACGCATCTCCATCATAAGTAGAGGACTACCTGTATTCCTTATATTTACGTGTTTATACCACGAGGTGTCAGACAAGAACCTGCCATAAAAAATGCCTTGGAAATGTTGATATTGATTCACCCATAAACCTTGTACCGTCTCGAGCATTCTGATTTAATGCCTAACTCGGAAAGACCTTCGGTAATATTATTGCGCATTTTTGTTTTGTTATTTCGTAAAAATTATGCTCCCGGTAACAGGGAGAAAATGTTTTAAGTATTTCCACATTCTTGAACAACATTATTGCTTATTATCCCTCTGGCGTGCGTACAATTTATCGGAGAGATTGGCCCCCGTGTAAATGTGAAACTCCCATCGCTGGCTCATGGCCTGCAAACATAAAATCAGCACCCCGCCAGTCCTCGTTCGAGTTTGAACAGTGAACATCAACACTGCCGGGTGTCCCACCATTGTTGCCAGACTCAGAAGTCCCACCAGTGCCACTAATGTGCGGCACAAGCCGCTGGGCGACTGGATTTCAAACTGGATCTCAACAAAATAACCGTTTCCGGCGACGATTTTGGGTCGCAATTTGAGTCAAGAATCAACACATTTCTTTTTTGGTATGACTGCTGTACCATTTTTATTTTCTATTTATAAATTTGTTTTTGTCTTGCTTTCAGTGGGGTATTTTGTTGTTACTTTAGCTTAAATGTAACATCAATATATGATTGGTAAAGAATTTTCATTAATTAAAATATAACCAATTCTCATATGCACAATCTGATACATGTATCATGAGCCGACTAATACATCTTAATTGATGCATCATTACTTACCAAATTCTAATATGAAACTATTTATAAAGTGCCTTTAATCGAAGACCTCAAAGCACTGTGCAAGACACCGCAACAGACACTCAGCGTGACTATTAAGTAAATTAAGTCATGCTGAAACGAAAAGCTAAGCGATGGAAAAATTACGAAAAAAATATATATTAAAACAAAAATCCATTTGCTGAATTAATTGTAACGGCAGATTTATTTTTACAGTCGCTCGTGACTCGGCTAGGAACAACAAACTTGTTGCGCGCGAGAAGCAGAGGCAAACAGAAGGACGAACGAACACGCAAAGAACACGTGTGACACTTTGCTTGCCTGTGAAGGGTACCCCGTGGCATCACCGCCCAGCTGGTCGCAGAGTTCATTCATTTTTCTGTTGCGTTTGTCCCTCTTGAAATAATCTGGGTTCGAAGGATCCCACATGAACCGGTGATCTGCGTAGAGTAAACAAGAACACATTTAATGCATTGTGAGATTTCAATTTGAAGAAGCCCGGCTGGATAGTACACTTGCCACTCGGCCTGTTTGGCGCAGGCCACAGGAGGATTCGTGCAGCAGCAGCTGCTGTAAAGTTGATGTTTCATTTGCCATAGTTCACAATAGCAAGCCGTTGTCTAAAAGTTGTCATAGCCAAAAGGACAAATGTGAAAATCACCACCTGTTAAAAATTGTAAAAAAAGAGAGAATATAAAAAAGAGAGAATATAATATCAAAATTAGTAGGAGTCGGGTTTTTTGGCACATTGTGTCAATTTGACAATAATCCACAGCTATAATTTTAGAAGTTTTAATTTGGGCCACAGGGCTGGCCACATAGTGGCTCTCTTTACAGAATAAGATCCAAAACTTCCTTCCAGTGCCAACAAATTGTGGTCGTAGTTATCCAGATTGGACTGTATCTCAAGGTGGTGCGAAATATGGAGAGGAAATGGTTAGAATCAAGTCAAGTTTATTGGTTTAACCAGGTTAGAACTCAGGAGACCAGGAGAGTCTCGTTTATATGTTTGGAGGGATTATTTAATGGGTTTGGAGGCATTATTGGACAAGTGGGGGTAAACAGCAGTGGGGGAGGGGGGGGGGTAATGGGTCCAATAATACGAGAACAACTGCATGTGTGAAAAGCAAATATGAAATTAAAGTGCAATTCTTATCAATTATGTGGGAGGGGGCATAATGTGTATGGGCAGAGCACAGTAGGCAATCAGAGATGGGAATCTAACTTTATCCTTCACCAAACTAACCAACCAGACAGGCATTTTAATACCTCATATCCTGCTATATTCTTTAAACAAAAAAGTTTTGCTGGCTGAAATTCCAAAATTATCCACAAATCACTCAACAGGGATTACACGCAGCAATCATCGCCCCCCTTAATCACAGACTAATGCCAGGTGCTCAGTCACCTTGTGCCTCGCAGGGACATCTGCCACTGGGGTGCCCTTTGGCAATGTACTGAAACGAGACTTAACGTCCATTGCTGAGATGTCCCAAAGTATAGGGCGCTAGATGCAAAAAATGAGCATTTATACATCTATACACGCGCATGTGAAAAACGAATTCACAAACTATAATAGGAAAAGGAAAAAGACTAGAATGGGCATTCCATTTTTGCTATTTTATATTCTATGGCCATTCATTTTTGTCTGTCATTCATCTTAGTCTACCCATGTTTTATGGTAACTGGAAGTGGCAGTTATTTTAAACAATGACTTCATCAATTACACATGAAGAGCTGGCCTTTCTTTGTAGCCGTCTCATCCGAAATTGATTTTCACAGCATGGCTTGTCATTGATTTTCCACAAAACCTCTCTCAATAGCAATATTTCTCCAGAATGGTTAATGACCTCCACTCCTCAGTACCTTTCAGCCGACTTTTAAATATTATATACCACCTCTTCATAACAGCAAATCAAACGGTGCACGTAACATTATAAACGATCGCATTTGGCAATTGCACTCCACGTGATGAAATACGGCGCTAAAAAAAAAANTTCGCCGAGTACATCGATTGAAAGTAGAGTCTATTTGCACTGCGTGAAACCAAGTTACTAGGTCTAAACATTTGTCACGAGTCCAGTCCATCACGAACGTGAACTCATCACACACGGTAAGCCCTTTGAAACTACAGTACACTGTTTTTAAGTCTGTTGCAAGACTCAAGGATGGATCCCGAACATCTCTGGTAACTGGTTGTGCAACCCATCTAGCTTTGAAGCTTTCGTGACTGCAGGGATCCATACTCTTTGGTTCTTTTGGCAAAGTCACGTTGGTATAAAATAAAAGAATAATTTATTTTATTAATTTATTTATAACCAAAGAGTATGATTGCACAACCGTTACTGCGGGTAACTGGTCACGATTGCACAACCACTGTCTGCTGGTTGCGAAGACGTCCGCATTCAAGCGATTTGGTTGCACACAACCAATTTCCTTCACGAATCGCTCGGGTTCGGTCGACCTGGTTCAATAGTGATCCAGGGAGACGAGGATAGCAAGTTGTTGCGAGAGATTTGTGGTAAAAGGAATGACAAATCGTGCTCTTGAACAACCGATACAAAATTGGCACACGAGTCGACTAAACCCGCTAGCTCTTCATCGGTAATCAACGAAGCTAGTAACGAATTTAGATTTAAAGCTTTCGTGACTGCAGGGATTCATCTTCTTGGTTCTTTCGGTAAAGTCACGTAGAAGGGAAATAATAAAAATAAAACTATAAAATTCTCACGACGTTTCGGCCACAACGCAAGCAGCCGTCCTCAGGTGAAGCACAGAGCTGTCGGAAAGTGTTAGGACGCTGTTCTTCACCTGAGGACGGCCACTTGCGTTGTGGCCGAAACGTCGTGAGAATTTTATGTTTTATTTTTATTCTTTTATTATTTCCCTTCTACGTGACTTTACCGAAAGAACCAAGAAAATTAATCCCTGCAGTCACGAAAGCTTTAAATCGAAATTTGACGTAGCATTTGTTTTAAAGCAGTTGCCAGTGCTAAGGGTGAATCTCGAAAATTAAAATACTACAGACACACACACACCTTTTAGCGCAACTACTCGCTGGGATGTGGACAAAGCAAGTTACTAGCGGACAAAGTTGCTCGCTATCGAAAGCGATTTGGTTCCACGACTGACCGCTCAGGTGTGGACTCGCCTTTGGACTTTCCGTGAACGACTAAGCCACTGTAATCAACATCAGGGGGAGCAACAGCAGCCAATGTCTTATCCACTGCAGAATTAAAGCCTCCAACCCTACCTACTGCGCACGGCGTTACCATCCCTAGCGTTCCAGCGCTGTTGCTGCTGGCATCCCCATCATCTTACTCCCTGCGCACGAACCACAACCAACTGATCCCGTCGCTCGCTCCATCTCCATGGTGGACGTCCTCTGGGGCGCATAGCCCCTCCGAGTAATCTCCCCCCGTGGCTGACCACCGGCACCCCCCCCCCAACCAACACGAAATGTCACTGTCAGTCGTGGTCAATCCACTGCTGGATGATCCTTCGATGTTATTCACCGAGCACCTGCACGTGAGGTGATTTCGTCGTTCCATCTCATTGGACGTGCGCTCTCAGAAACGCGACGCAGGAAAATTATATTCCAGGAAAAGCAATCCCTGCTCACCGACTGCCATTCCAATCGATTTTGATCACAAGTAAGCCCATGGAAATTGCTGGTAAACCCATGTGGGACCCATGCCAAACCCGTGTAAACACCCATGTGAAAAGCCATATAAACCCACGTGAAAACCCATATAAACCCACGTGAAAACCCATATAAACCCACGTAAACCCCATATAAACCCACATGAAAGCCCATATAAACCCACGTAAAACCCCATATAAACCCACGTGAAAACCCATATAAACCCACGTAAACCCAATATAAACCCACGTAAAACCCCATATAAACCCACGTGAAAACCCATATAAACCCACGTAAACCCCATATAAACCCACATGAAAACCCATATAAACCCACGTGAAACCCATATAAACCCACGTGAAAACCCATATAAACCCACGTAAAACCCATATAAACCCACGTGAAACCCATATAAACGCACGTGAAACCCATATAAACCCACATGAAAACCCATATAAACCCACATGAAAACCCATATAAACCCACGTAAAACCCATATAAACCCACGTGAAACCCATATAAACGCACGTGAAACCCATATAAACCCACATGAAAACCCATATAAACCCACATGAAAACCCATATAAACCCACGTAAAACCCATATAAACCCACGTGAAACCCCATATAAACCTACGTATAAACCCACGTGAAACCCATATAAACGCACGTGATCACCATGTGAGTCCCGTGTAAACACCATGTAAAAAAAAACCCGTCGAAACCCCACGTAACGCCCGGTGTAAAAATGCCACATGAACCCATGTAAACGCACGTAAACACGTGAGCCTCACAAAAACCTGCACGCACGTCCACAAAACCCTACAGACCCATATAAGCCCCCATCCACGTGCATCAAAGACCCCGTGCGTTCACAGCACGTGCGAAAACGCTGCGCGCTCAACACATTACGCTCGTGGAGTGTCATCCTCCTTCTTCCACTGTTGTTTGGCATTTAACGATTACCATCATCATCATTTGGTGTTGGCTACGATACGCACCGTGGAACCACTCGATGAGGAAGACCTCCTGGCTCGCATCCCACACGGACCTCACTCGGCCCCCTCCTCCTCCTCCGTTGCCGCAGCTCATGGCCCATCCGCGGCTCCGCTGCCGCTTGTTGGTGCCCAGGTAGGCGGCAGCCACGATGCAGGCGGCGGCCGCCAGCTTCGAGTCCTTCTCCTCCTCCTCCTCCTCACCACCCCCTCCTCCCCCTCCTCGGCCATCTTCACGCCGGTTAGAGGCGTCCTTCCAGCTCGTCCTCACTCTACTCGTCCCTACCACGGCCACCTCCACCACCTTCACTCGTCCGCTACCACCACCACCACCACCACGGCCACCACCACCTCACCTCGTCCACCACCACCTCCTTCACTCGTCCACTACCACCACCACCACCTCGTTCACCACCACCTCACCTCGGCCACCACCACCTCCTTCACTCGTCCACTACCACCACCACCTCGTTCACCACCACGCCACCACCACCTCACTCCACCACCACCTCCTTCACTCGTCCACTACCACCACCACCACCTCGTTCACCACCACCTCACCTCACCACCACCTCCTTCACTCGTCCACTACCACCACCACGGTCACCACCACCTCCTCCTCCACCTCACTCACTCTACCAAACCACCTCCTCCACCTTCTTCTACCTCGTCCTCTACCACTCCTCACTCCACCAGCCAACCTCACTCCACCACCCCAAACAACCTCACTCCACCACCACCTCCTCCACCAACCAACCTCACTCCACCACCACCTCCTCCACCAACCAACCTCACTCCACCACCACCACCTCCTCACTCCACCAACCAACCTTACTCCACCACCCCAAACAACCTCACTCCACCACCACCACCTCCTCACTCCACCAACCAACCTCACTCCACCTCACTTCTCACTCCACCAACCAACCTCACTCCACACACCACCTCCTCACTCACCCCAACCAACCTCACTCCACCACCACCCAAACAACCTCACTCCACCACCACCACTCCTCACTCCACCAACCAACCTTACTCCACCACCACACCTCCTCACTCCACCTCACTCCTCACTCCACCAACCAACCTCACTCCACCACCACCACCTCCTCACTCCACCAACCAACCTCACTCCGCACTCCACCTCACTCCTCACTCCACCACCTCCTCACTCACTCCACCTCCTCACTCCACCAACCAACCTCACTCCGCACTCCACCACCTCCTCACTCACTCCACCTCCGCACTCCACCACCTCCTCCTCACTCACTCCACCTCCTCACTCCAGTCCACCCACAAACATCAACCTCCTTCTGTGCGTAAGGAATCGACAGCAAAACAACATTCGGATCGAGGCGCGTCGATTAACGAGCGATCGATTCCTCGGGCGGTTTGTTTGGGTTGGTGTCGTTTGGGACGATTCGTCGATTCTTGCCGCTGACGGGCTACAACCCAACGGGGATTGAAGCGATTCCCCTCGGTTGTTGATTAAGTCGGCTGTCGATTCCGCCGGGGTTGGGGTTATGGGTATTGTTTTTTTTGCGTTAATTTCGGAAACGATTCGCGAATTCTTTCACCGCGGACTTGACGATTCGTTCCGCACTGCAGAACACATGGAACCGATTAACACGCGCTCATCAGCGACAAATGAAATCGAATCGATTCCAATGTTGTGAAAGCCTATCGGCAACGTAGGAGAATCGGAATCGATCACGAATCGACTTTGAAATTCGCCGATCTTTAAGTTATCACATTGGGAGGAGTAATCGACGCGTTAACTCTTAACCCCATGTGTTCCATCAACGAGAGCGCCGTTTGTTGCCGTCCGTTTAACGTGTTGCGGTGGGGCTTGTGTTGAGCAACCGTTTCATAAAGACTCAAATAACGGGATGCGAGAGAGGAATCGATTCGTTTTCCTTGCTCACGAGATAATCGAATCGGTGGTGGTGGTGGTGCGTGCAATTGAAGAAGGGGTCATTGCCCGAAACGTCGCCGATTGCATAGCTGTCAACCCGTGCGGTTGACCCCGTATTGTTGTACAGAGAAGTGTGACTTTTTAGGTCCACACGGCGTACAGCCGTTTCAATACGGGCAATATTTTTTTCGTCTTATTTGTGTTTTGTGATGGGTGATCAGCTAGGACACTGAGAGGGGTTGACATTTACACTGGTAGGAACCTCCTGGTTACACCAGCCCACAGGGGATTATTGTGTCCGTCCGTCGTGCAGGGAGGGGCTGGGTGGGAGGGAGGGGCTGGGTGGGGAGGGGTGGGGCTGGGTGGGGGTGGGAGGGNTGGGGCTGGGTGGGGGNTGGAGGGGTGGGAGGGAGGGGCTGGGTGGGAGGGNTGGGGCTGGGTGGGGGGTGGGAGGGGTGGGNCTGGGTGGGGAGGGAGGGCTGGGTGGGAGGTGGGAGGGGTGGGCTGGATGGGAGGGGCTGGGTGGGGAGGGGCTGGGTGGGGGTGGGAGGGNTGGGGGTGGGGNCTGGGTGGGGAGGGNCTGGTCACCCGTGGTGCCCTTATAAAACTCAACGTTTAACCTACTCACGCCGGCTTGTGCCCGCCCTCACAGTCGGGCATATTTGCGGAATACGCCACGCCGCCGTTGACCCTGGCCATTGACCGAGCAACCCAACGTTCCTACCAGCTCCCTCCGCAGGGATGTGTTTTCGGCAAAAGCGGTGGTAACCGTGTTGCAAATTGATCTGGGTCCTCCCCTACCTCAAAGCGAGGTCACACAGCAAGCCACAAATGCGTGTATTACTCAACAAGGCGCCATAGTAGCAATATTTTAACGTGTAGATTAGAAGTTTTCGTGACTGCAAGGATCCATACTCTTTGGTTCTTTCGGTAAAGTCACGTAGGTGAAAAAATACAAATAAATAAAGTGATTTAACTTATTTATTTTTCACCTACGTGACTTTATCGAATGAACCAAAGAGAAAAGATTTTAACTACCTCGCCTGGTATGTGTCTCTCTTCCGTGGTCACGTGGATTTTCCCCTCCACATTTAGAATCAACAACGTGCATTGATGATAAGTCACTTCGTTGAGCTATAATTTGTGGCCAGGTCGCTTCTGAAAAAGAGCTACAGATTTCAGTGGGCCTTACCTGGTTAAAAAAAAAGTTTAAGTTTTAACAGTGTATATTATAGATGCGCCCTTTTACTTCTTGTTGATTCCAGGCCACATCCAACCAACGCATGCTCTTACCACTGCTTCCAAAGAAGTTGATCCATCTGAAGAACCTGGTGAGTGGACTCTTAAAGAGCTCAAAGCCCTTGCACATAAACGTACGACATCTGAAGCCAAAAAGTTGACTGAGAGACCCACATGATTGGCTGCTGCAGCTCCTTACTATTAAAATTACTTCCCTTTATTACACGAGCATAATATGGCTTTGACCCCCCCCCCACCTACGCATTCCAAAAGTAGTGACTAATCCCATATCTGCATTTTCCATAAATATGCTAAATTCATGTTGATATGCAAATTCCTTTGTCAAGGCTCCCTCCTCCTCTAACCCAGCTTAAATATACGCTGCCAAGCTTGGTGGTGTTCATTCAGATTTCAGATGCTGTCTTTCAGACAGACCTGTTCTTCACCTGAGGACGGCTGCTTGCGTTGTGGCCGAAACGTCGTGAGAATTGTTTTTATTATGTTTAATTTTTATTATTTTATTATTTCCCTCATACGTGACTTTACCGAAAGAACCAAGAAGATGAATCCCTGCAGGCACGAAAGCTTTAAATCGAAATTTGACCCACATGATAGTAAAAAAAAAAACAATTAGGGTGAATATTTATAGAAAACTCTTCTTGTTGTTGATGATGCCGTGGTGTCATGATTAGCGTCACTGGACTTGCAAACCATGAGTCGCTGGTTCGATTTCTTTGCGCGGCAGTTTAAGCAATGGTGCAAGTTTCTTGTATGCATGTTCAACTTCTTTTGCACCATACGTAGCCAACCGTGCTAATCGGAGGTGCGGGGTAGGACAACAAACTTCACGCAAAAAGCAGTCGTGAAGAAATTAGTTTTCAGTCTCGATTTAAAAGTGCACAGGACCCAGTGGCTTCCTTGTGTTGGAGAGCATTCCATACGGCCACAGCGGCGCATCTGCAAGCGCAATGCCAGTGACTGTCTTGTGGGTTAAAGTGTGGGTACTCCTACCTCTTCGAAGACGTCTTCCCAGCCTGGAAGAGGAGGCCAAAAATACCCACCCGAGGGCCCTCTAGAGCTCCCTCTAGTGGAAGTCCTTCCACCAGCAGTTACTACATTAAAGTGCGGTGTTAATGAGTAGTAAAATAACTTTGCTTGAATGAAATGTCTCTGATAGCCACCGATTGCATCATTCACCGCGATGTATGCATTGTTTTCGTTACAGTTTAGTTACTGATCATAAATGTCACTGGCTAGAATCTGGCACATGTGGCTTATTCTGAAATAAAAAATCTATTTGCTGTCATAAACGTATTTATTTTACAAACTATTTTAATCAAATCAACAAAACTATTCAAACGCAAGAGTGATTTGTAAAGCTAGGAATGTGTCTGCTGGTCCCAATCAGTGTTTTGTGTCCGTAAGGTATTTGTTTCATGTTTGTGTATCAGTGTGTTTTGTGTTAGGAAGCCATTTGGTTAATGTTGTGTATTAGCATGTTTTGTATTCGTCAAGGATTTAGTACATTGCATATTAGTGCACTTTGTGTAGGCATTTGTTCATGTTGTGTAATAGTATGTTCGTGATTCGTGTTCGTAAGGCACGTGTGCCATGTGTATTCGTGTATTTTGTCGTTGCAACATGGCGCGGATGTTCCCTTCGCACATTCGAAATTTGTCCTGCACCGTATTCATGCCGCAATCTGCAACTTCATCCTCCCCCTTCCAGGGGCGGTTTCTTCATTAGGGATTGGGCGACGCACCACCAATGTCATTCAACCACAGAGTCACGCTAGCCGTCACTGTGCCTCTGGATATAGTCCAATCAGCGTCATGTCACGTTCTGTGGAGTACCGCCTCTTTTGGGCGATTTCACTCCGGCTGAGAATCGCCCCGAGTGACCCCATAGACTTACATTGAAAGATGTTTTTTTCGAACGGCGGGCGCTCCAATGCATTCTCTATGGCTTCCGGGAGGGCTCGCCCTAACGTGCTTACGTCATCATACGTGCTTACGTCATCATACGTAAGCACGTTTTATCCAACAATATAATTTGTTGCTACCTAGTGGAATCTTTAATAAAATAAACGTGAGTAGTTTGTTTTAATAGTGAGTATAGAAACAAACAAGATGTATTGTAAGAGTCACTTTATTTTTCATTAATATTAAAGAAGTGAAGTTGTCTTTACATTCTTAAGCTGTTAATTTATCCATTGCATGGGTGGACCTTATCTTTATCAATCATCCAGACATTTGCCCCCCTGAGAGATTTTGCAGGAGCCGCCACTGCCCCCTTCAAAAGGCTCTCGTGGGCGCAGCTTAAAGAGCCGCTGCCGAGCGAGAGACGACGCTCACACGGAGCGAATGAAATTGTTTACCTGTAGAAGCTGAGACGGAGGCGGGTTCCCACCACCACAGCAGCAGCAGGCAACTTCCCAGGCTGCGGCGTCCGAGCAAACGCAACAGAATGTGCCGGAGCCACACCGCGAAGGTACACGTGCGGCAGGCAGGGGTAGCAGCGATATCATCGGGATTCCTCCGGTATAAACAAATATTCTGATCCGATTCTGACATTGCAGTAGAACGTTTCAAAGTCGGCCTTCGAGTTGACCAAAGATCCAAATTTAGGGCCACAGAGCTTTGAATTCTCTTTTTTCTGGCACTGATTCTGGCTGCCTTCCCTGCTGTCTGTAGGGTCCCGCGCCTCCATGCGAAAACCGTTCGTGTTGCAAATTCGTCAGTGTTTTGAGATGCAAACTTACATGAATGACGTTGCAGAATATACAAATGTTCATTTTAGGGAGAGCATTTCCAGTTATGGGGGGATTTCCAGAATTATTGAAATAATGAAGTCAAATGTAATTAAAAACGCATAGGTTTTCAGAACCAATATAGTATTATAATTCATTGTCGATTTATTTTGGTTAGGCCATGTAATGATATTTGTGTCGTTAAGACTCTCCAACACCCAACATCGCCAAATTAAATTGTCACATTTACAAGTGTTAACCGCTCAGGTTATTCTATCAGATCACAGGTAAGTTTAAGAACAATTTTCACAACCAAATTAAGCAATTAAATATACGATTGACTTTAAGGTTTTGTGACTGCAGGAATTCATATTTTTGGGTCTTTGGTAAAGTCACGTAGATAGGTTCAAAGAAAATAACAAAAAACTACGACGTTTCGATCGCAACACAAGCGTTTGTCCTAATGACGAACGCTTGTGTTATGATCGAAACGTAGTTTTTTGTTGTTTTCATTTACTTTCTTTGAACGAATCTACGTGACTTTACGAAAGACCAAATAATATAAATACGATGTTTTCGCTTGAGAGTTCACACCCAGTACAAGATCAAGTTGAAAATGGAAGCCTGTTTAATGTCACTGGCCCACGATATAGCGAATCCTTCATCCGCAGTGCATGGGGAATCAAGTGATTTCAGTTTAAATTGGGAAAGAGCGAAAGGAGGGGAGTGGGACACTAGCGGNAAGCTCCACCGCGGACTTGAGCAGAACATGTCTAATTGGCAANAGTCAGGTGTGTGAAAGCATGACACTTGACTGAGTTTCCTGGAGCCAGGTTCAAGTGACTTATGCCCACAATCCTGCTCCACATCGAGCGTGTATTGTGCAGCCGAACATAAAACAGCATTAACACGTTCCTTCGGAGTGGGCAGGTAGGAACTTGGTTGGACAGCGCATTCGTGCACGACAGAAAGCTCGCGGTCACGTGACACACTTCAACCAATCCGGGAGCGTACATGTTTAGGAGGGGCTATGCACGACAGACATATCATCCCTGGTGGGCAGTGTGGAACTGTTGTTCCTACCTGTATCAGGATTGACAACCATCATACTTCGCAATTGCCACGTGAAATAAATGTGTTACTCTAAATCGCTGGGCTCACTTAAAAGTGCAGCCTATTGTAAGCAACTGGTTGCAACTACTGTAGTTGTAGAGACATTTATATGTAAGTGACATGGTTGCATGCAACTGATCAGCCAGGTTTGGGACCTGGCTTTATACACTGAAGTTACTTACTTTGCACCTTGTTTTCATGTAACACTTTCCTATTGCCCATTGTTATGCCATCTCGAAGTAACCGCAGAGCAGTGCAATGCTTTGTGAGCGAATGACCCACGGAAGCGGATATTACAGAGCTACTGCTGAGATATGTTCAAGTAAAGTGACGTATAAAGATAAAATAATAAATTAAATAATTGCATACTACGACGTTTCGATTGCAACACAAGCAATCTTCATCAGGTATAAAAGAAATAGCAACAAAAACCAGAAAACTATAGACAGACATACAAGCAGACAGACATCACAAAGACACAGAGGACACGTATCATGATAGTGTTTTATTTAATTTATTATTTTATCTTTATACGTGACTTTACTGAAAGAACCAAAGAATAATTCTGCAGTCACGAAAGCTCCGAAATTGAGATATGTTCAAGTGACCTCTGGTTCACACAGTAGAGGGTAGCACTTTCCCACCCACAACACCAGGGTGTTGTTGCTGATGGTGGTGTTGTCGAAGGTGCTGGATTAGACCTACATTTAAATGTATGTTGTTTTTGTGCGGTCATTTGTGACTACGCTCGATAAACCCAGTTCAATTACAGGCGTCTGCCTGGATTCGAATCCGGGCTCTCAATATTATGGTTCACCTGAACTTGTACACGCAAGCTTCATTTTCTGTTTTGGCTGTAGTAAAACTATGCGACAGCCAGTGCCAATGTGAACGCCTTTGTGCAACGATATTTTTGTATCTGTCTATTGTTAAAAAATTAGTCATATTTTTTCAACTTTTTTTAAAACACGCTTTCATGAAATGTACCGTACTCATAATGGCAGAACTCCACGACTCCAGGATATGGCCATGAAACTTGCCATAACGTAAGGGGCCATGGTCACTTACAGCCAACGTCAGTTGAGCGTGGACAATTAGACCCAAGCCGAAACATAACATATAAAAAAGAATGTTTAAAAATATATTTTTATTTTTCATGATAGAATATAGTATTGTCATCAGTATGACATAAATATACCAAGTTTGCGGTCGATAGCACATTGGGAAGTGGGCTAAAATTGAGTTGCAATATTTGAGTATACAACAACAACAGACAGAATGAGTTAATCAAAAGTGTGTAAAAAAAAGCTGCGTTTTAATTCTTGTAAAAAATTGTTTTCTCCGCAGAGGCTGGGCAAGTCGGTGGAGCCAGAATACCACGTTCTTCTCACACGGAGCACAAACGATATTGCCACAGCACCTCTACTGCTATGTAAACTTAACTGGCTATAAAACATTGAACGTAGTAGGCATATTTTTTATGTGCAGATAACTGTTTTA
Organism: Lethenteron camtschaticum; assembly: GCA_018977245.1. NCBI lineage: Eukaryota > Metazoa > Chordata > Hyperoartia > Petromyzontiformes > Petromyzontidae > Lethenteron > Lethenteron camtschaticum. Next base: position 1,598,221 of record MU249620.1, on the reverse strand, counting down.
ATTGAAGCAAAACTGGACCTTCATAATTGAGTTACTGGCTTTGCATTGTAAGTTATGTCCGGGGTGTTTTACATCAACTCTGTGACATGCTTTGGAAGTAGAACACCCAATGGAAAAATTAAGAGGACCCATGAAATCAAACTGCTTAGTGGCCAGTGTAGCACTTGTATAATCAGCTGTGTTGTTTTCATATACTCTATGTGACAAACATAACGTTTGAAAGGGAGTTGTTGCATTTGATTAAGATAAATATTGGTCAAAGCCCTGAAATGCACATCACATTATATCGTGGCTGTGTGTGCTGTGGTAATGAGATGTTTACCGGAAAATGAATTTGATGATTTGCAAATATTTCGAGGAAAACGTCCACATATTTCTGTATTCTCAGGATTATAAGATTCTCTGGAAAGGAATACACCCCTCAAAGCATTGGCGGTCACTTAAAAAAAGTTGATTTTACAATTTTGAGAATAATAAATTGCACTGACAGTGCCTAAAACTACTAAGTGGCCACCAAAGCAGCTTTCCTCGAAGGTTGTGCATATCCAGGTACACACAGTGTGGTCTGGTAACTGATAAAGTCACAGGACTCGTCCAAATGACCGTTTTCATTTAAACCACCACTATGCGGTCGCACAGACTCTAAAACGCGAGCAAAGATTTGCCGTCTCATTTAACTGCGGCCATTGCGGCCACTGCCCAAAAGAATAACTAGCTTTGGTAGGTTTACACATCTATAGAGGTGCGGTCACGATACATTTCTCGTTGTCGCTGCAGAATGTTGTTGAGCTGTCTTTTGTAGCCACACGTTTTTATCTGCAAATGGAAGTTATAAATTTTGCAGTTGATTAAGAAACTACCGTTTTAATTTTACATATTTAAAAATAATCTGGTACACTTTTATGACTATATGTTGGTTGGATTCAACGAAGGTATTCCCATATGCGTGGCTATCTGGGTTGCTAGTCTTGTCCTGCTGTATACAAGTGCCCTGGTTTGGTTAACACTAAACCGTTTTCCTGACAGGAAATACTCAAATAACCCAAGGACAAAAATTACTTTAGATTTATATAATTTATAATCATAGCAACGTTACTGATTTTCAAGTATATGAAATTGTATTTTCTGCATAATAACACGTACATTTGCAATGACTGTGCTGGACTCCACTTTGCATATATTGCGATGTGTTATGCATAGACAATTTTAAGCAGTGTAATTATTTCTTTATTGACATAGTTTAAACTGTGTAACGTTAGTCTTTGTTCGGTAGGTGAATGTTTAAATAAATGCATGGCCTCTCATCTCAAGAGGTTGTTTCCAGTCCACGAGGGTGTGAGGTCTCATATATTGCTACATATTAGAATAACAAGTATAGACACATGATTGGAGTGACTTGAACATCCAATTTGAGAAACATAGATTTTCGAAAAAAAGCGCGAATTAGTACAATAAGCAAACTTTTTGGGGGTCACTATTGACCCAAGTCTACAGTGAAGTTTAATGGCTGTACGGTGTTAGGAATGAAAAAAATAATTCAAGATGTTTCATATACCGTATATTCCAGATTATAGGATGGTCCAGAAAGCAAGACCCACCCCAAATGTTGGGGTCATTTGAAAAAAACTGGGTTTTATAATCTGCAGAATATGGTACCATGGGGAGCCATTTTCTAAAACGTAAAAATAAACATGATACTTTAAAATGAGGAGAGCTTTTCTGAAGATTCTAAACAGTTATTGGTGTATCCTATACTATGGGTGATTATGTAGTATGATTACGCTTGCTTAACCATGAAAGCATGAGGCTCGTGACGTTTTGCTATGGAGCGTCGTCTTCTGGAAGATGATTCCAAACAACTAGATTAAAACATGTCTTCAAGAAGACAACATTCTGATTATAAGACACACCGCCAACTTTTGTTTTGAAATGTAGAAAATTTAGTCACATTCTGGAGAATATAGCCGATCATCAACAAATAATAACCGCCATTCACCACAATGTTGGAGGTGATGTCCCACTGCGATTGTGCTAGGCTAGGTGCACGTTGAGGCCACGTGAAGTGGGGCAAGGCTCGCTGTTGGCAGGTCACGGGACAGACCCAGGTGCATGGGTTGACTGACAGATGCACCAACTGTGCTTCTATCACAGACACCATTGACTCTAGTCCTGATCTTCCACACACGAGTTTATATCCTGGTGACACCTAGAGGGTGACTTTGCCATGGCTTCCATTATGGATGAGAGATAATGTGACATCGGGCAAATTATGTTAATCATATGATAATTGTTTTTTTACCCTTTTATTGGCAACAAAACTGACACCTTTTTTTACAAGGAGTCATGTTTGCATTGACCACAATACCTGCGGTCGGAATGCAATAAAAAACACAACTCTGATAATGTATGCACTGTCCTTGAAATTGATTGGTCCACACCCGAGACAGTTTTTCTTAGAGCCTAGTCTCACATGGCGTTGGACCAGATGAAAAAAAGGTGTCAGTTTTGTTGCCAGATAAAAGCGTAAAAAAGCAATTATCATATTTTGCTACTGGCAAAGGAGGTTCCAGTGGTATGTTAATCATAATCGGAATCTCTATACTGGAAGAATCCGATGAGCTATAAAGCTCTTTTTCTCAGATATTCAATAGGGACGGGTTCAGAACGTTACAACGACACGCAATACAACACTAAAGGAGTGAAAATATAGGAAACAGTAAGCATCACTGAAAAACATACACACACACACAAAATATACAAATACAACTTAACGTTTTGTTTTGTATCTTGGCAGGTAAAGCTCACCAAGCTATTGGCTTCCTTTTCCGAAGCGAGCTGTCCATCACAAATGATAGCTCAACGAAGTGGCTTATTGCATGTACATTTCGGGGCCATCCATAAATGACGTCACACACCTAGGTGGGGGGGTGGGGGTCAAACATTTGTGACGATGTGTGACGAGGGGGGAGGGTTTGAGAAATGTGACGTCACATCAAAATGCGCAATTTAAATGAATACAAACACGTTCTACTTAATTAAATAGACTTTGTAATAAATGTTTTCTCCTACATAATCCGAGTGCAGCGCCACATTAAATACAATGACAATAGTTTAAAGCGATTTGAAGCATTTTTATATTATTTTGAAGGGGGGGGNAGCATTGTGACGTCATATTGAGGGGGCTCTGACTTTTGTGACGCCGTGTGACGAAGGGGGTGGGGGGTCAAAAATCGTCCAAAATCTCGTGACGTCATTTAAGGACGGCCCCTTATAGGGGCAGCATAGTCTAAATAATCGAAGCCAATGTTGAGCTCAGCACGAAGTTGCCTCCAGGAAACCCCGAGAAAAGCTGTTGATGAAGAGTAACAACCACAGCACATATAATCTACATCGATGTGGTTGAGCCAAATAGATAACTTAGTCAAGAGAAGCTGAGTTATGACGAAGGCTGCAGTGAACTCGAGCATCATGACAGCATAGCTGCCAACCCATACGGTTTACCCCGTATTCTTGTAAAGGGACATTGATAATTGTTTTTTACCCTTCTATCTGGCAACAAAACTGACACTTTTTTACAAGGAGTCATGTTTGCATAGACCGCAATACCTGCAGTCATAATACAAACAAAAGACATAACTCTGATAATGTGCACTGTCTAACTCTGATAATGTGATAATGTGCATTGTGAAGTTGATTGGTCTACACCTTCAAGGACAGTGCACATTATCAGAGTTATGTCTTTTGTTTGTATTATGACTGCAGGTATTGCGGTCTATGCAAACATGACTCCTTGTAAAAAGGTGTCAGTTTTGTTGCCAGATAAAAGGGAAAAAACAATTATCATATTTTTACTGGCAAATGAGGTTCCAAGGGACATTGAGTTGCAGGTACATGCGGCGTTACAGCCGTTTCAATACGGGCAAAAAATAATTGTCGTGTATTTGTTTGTGTTTCTCCTTGTGATGGGACTTTGTAGGAGGAACGTTGAGATTTATAAAGGCACGGCGTGACCAATAAGGTCTGATCACCAATAAGATCTGATCACCAATAAAGTATATATTTTAACCTTTCTGAAAATAAAACAGGTGTTAAGATGTTCTCGGTTCTTTCGATAAAGTCACGTAGAAGGGAAATATATATTTTTATTATTTTATTATTTCCCTTCTACGTGACTTTACCGAAAGAACCAATAATATGAATCCCTGCAGTCACGAGAGCTTGAAATCAAAATTTAGGTGTTAAGATGTTTAAACACCAAACAGAAACGTTTTGCAAGGAATCATGTCTGCATTAACCACACATACTTGTGGTGAACATGCAAACAAAAAAACATGCTTTGGTAATACATGATGCAATGGCTTTGTGCTGTACGCCTTTTGGCGTCCTCTGGTCTGACACTGAGACGAGGCTCTAAAGAAAGCTGTCTCTGGAATGGACCAATCAGTTTCAAAGACAATTCATCATATATTACCAGAGCATTCTTGATTTGAAGCTATCATGACGCAGGACACCATACTCTCTGGTTATTTTGGTAAAGTCACGTAGATATAAATAAATAAAACATTCCTGTGGAGGGAGCTGGTAGGAACGTTGGGTTGCTCGGTCAATGGCCAGGGTCAACGGCGGCGTGGTGTATTCCGCAAATATGCCCGACTGTGAGGGCGGGCACAAGCGGCGTGAGTAGGTTAAACGTTGAGTTTTATAAGGGCACCACGGGTGACCAGCCCCTCCCCACCCAGCCCACCTCTCCCACCCCCACCCAGCCCCTCCCCACCCAGCCCACCTCTCCCACCCCCACCCAGCCCCACCCTCCCACCCGCCCCTCCCACCCAGCCCATCCCCACCCTCCCACCAGCTCCTCCCTCCCCACCCAGCCCCTCCCTGCACGACGGACGGACACAATAATCCCCTATGGGCTGATGGAACCAGTGGGTTCCACCCAGTATAATTTATTCTTACTCCACAACTCTGGTACCGTGAGCTAAATAACGCATTGCACATACTGTATTAGTTAATATTACAGAATTATAATCGCACTACAGCAGTAAAGATTGTTTAGGTAATGATGCATTTCCATTGATATACAAACATAATTAACAAAACAAAAGCGTTAATATATGTGTATAACGTGTCGAGTAATGATCCTTCTTGAGGGTCATTGCCCGAAACGTCGCTGAAGGCTTCCACCTGTGCGCCCATTGTGTGTGTATTGTGTACAGGATTTTCGATTTAAAGCTTTCGTGACTGCAGGGATTCATCTTCTTGGTTCTTTCGGTAAAGTCACGTAGAAGGGAAGTAATAAAATAATAAAACATAATAAATAAAATATGTTTTATTTTTATTATTTATTACTTCCCTTCTACGTGACTTTACCGAAAGAACCAAGAAGATGTGTACAGGATGTTTAAGGCAGCGTTGTTAACGAATGTGGACGAAACCAAGTCCCCACCCCATGTTAATGTGGGGGGGGGGGGTTACACCTTCCTCAAACCACGCAGTATTTTTCACTGCCCGCATCTAATATAAAACATTCTAACTTTTACGTAAACTTATAGGCGCACACTGTTGCGCCTTTGATTAAATTGTAAACGAAACGTGTCGCAAAAAAACGAGTACAAAACGGTATATAATGCAAGTACGTATCCGACTAAAATTTCGATTTAAAGCTTTTTGTGACTGCAGGCATTCGTCTTCTTGGTTCTTTCGGTAAAGTCACGTAGAAGGGACATAATAAAATAATAAGAATAAAACATAATAAAAGAATAGAAATAATAAAATTAATAAAATTTAAAAGTACCCTACGTTCGATTTTTGAACGGAGAGCGCTGTTGGTTTCGTCCGCGGCGGGGCGGGGCGGGGTGGGTGGTGGGGGGCGGGACCCGGAGGCTTCGTCCAATCAGCAGGCTCCGTTTGGGATCCGTCCAATCAGCGTGCTCCGTTTGGCCGCCGCCTCGTCCTGATTGGTCCAATCGCGCGGCCGTTAACGTTTAAATTTTTAACTTACAGCGAGGGGCCCTGGTTTGGAGGGCGGCGGTGGTCGGCGCTTTTTGGTGGGCCCACTCTTTTAAAAAATACTTATTGTTTTCGTAGCGGATTTTGCACCGCATATAATATAACATCTCGCTCTCTCGCGACAATGAGCAACCAATACGTTACGATTTCGACGCGCCAACCTGCGGGACTTTGGCAGCGTGGTGGACAACGACAACGCGGACGCGTGGTTTGGTGAGTTTCGTGTGAGGATGTTTCAAATGTCGGTCCACTGCTACTCTCCTCTTCCCACCGGGGCGGTAGGGTGGTGGTCCGCCGTCAACGTAACCCTCGCCGATCCTCGAGATGGTCACAATGTATATATGCGGTGTTGTAAAAGGCTTTTAAGACGAGTTAATGTTGCTAATGCGTTGTGCTCATTCTGGTGCTAATCGTCTTGACGATCGGCCATCTTCGCCGCTCGTCGCGAACCCTTTCTCCCTGCAGTCGAACGTACGCCTTGAGCATTCGCCCTCGGATCTCCCTGCTTTTCTGTCTTAATTGTTAATACGCAATGGAGTTGTTTTTAAATAAATGTACGCGCCCAATAACTCCCGCCATGTTTTTGAAAGTGCGACAACAACGGTCCTCTGGCACCCGCCAAGTTGACAATCGCATTGTGGGTTAGTGGTGGTGGTGGATAATCCCCACCATTATACCCGGGGACCATAGCAAATGCATCAGTTTGTGTGTAATAATACAATTTCAGCCCCTTTGCGTCAATCCACTGCTGGATGAAGGCCTCTCCGCAGCGCCTTGGGTGAAGGGCGCGTATGGAACGCCTTTCCGATATGAATGCACTCACATCTACATTGAATAAATCTCATTCCTTTACAACTGATTCTTGTGTTTTAGGTTGTTGTCCTTCGCCCCCCCCCTCCTCTCGCTCTCCGATGAGCGCGGTTGGCTACGTACGGTGCGAAAGAAGTTGCAACATACAGACGTGGATTTGGCCATACGAGGGCCACGCCGGTCAATGCGAGTTGGTGAAGGAGTGTGGCTTGGGCCTTTGTTGAATATCACTCGCCACTGACGTTACCCGTTGTTAGTATAAAACGAACAAACCGATTGCCTGGTTCATAGTTTGCAATGCTCCCTCCCAAACACAGCGCGCCCTCTGCATGACCCAGCTGTCAGCTGTTGCAGTCCGTTTGATTTTACTGAAATCGCCAGCGAAACGTCGTTCCCAAATTGTGAATGTTATAGTGGGTTTTTACTCCCAACACACCGGTGTGCTGTGCTAGCAACTACTTGTGTCCACGTTTTGTTTACGTGACGGACCTTGCTAATTGGCGGTTAACGACACTTTATTTACGTGATCTCACCCCCCAAAAAACCTTTGTTATTTATGGAGATGTTCCAGTATATGCTTGGGCACATTTGAACCTGGCAAATTGTGCCCTGGCAAAGATTTGAACTGAGAGTTTTGCACGTGGAGCCTTTTACTATAAGCTGACATTCCAAGCAAAACAAGGCCCCGATAATTTAAACTTGTCCATAAATAATCTTTAACCTTTCCGTGCAATTGTGTTTTACTGTACAACGTGTGTGTGCCGTGGGCGACTACTTAAAGCCACCATATGCATGGGCTTGCGCTGCTATATATGGTCAGGGAGATGCCAGTGAAGATATTAATTATTGACTCAATCGGTGCGGAGCTTTGAGTGGCGTTTCTCCAGGATCGCCAGTTTACTACCACATGCCATGAAACATACGTTTTCACAACTCCTGTGCAGGCATTAGCATTGTGGTTTTTTTTGGGGGGGAGGGATTAATTTAAATGTTTCAATATAGGTTTAGGCCAATGCATGAATATACAGATCTAGTCATGAGACTCGCTTAGGCTATCCCCTGCAAAGGCCCTTGTAGTACATTTGATAAAATGTTGCATGTGACCTGGGTATTGTGCGCGTGCTGCACACGTTCTCTATCGCATGAGGGAAATGCAGAGGGAAGTTTAAATCCTTGCTCCATATGCAGCCCTTTTATCAACCTCTGGATCTGACCATACTTCACACTGGTCTGGTACAGGTTGGTGAAGTGCGGGGTGAGGACAATAAACTAAATGCAATCATTCTCAGGAAATTATTTTCCAATCTGGATTTGAAAGTACGTAGCTTCAGCGGCTTCCTAATATCGGACGCAAGAGCATTCCAGACGGACGCAGAATCCCATCTGATGGCTAACCAAAAGCTAGATTTGAAGCTTTCGTGACTGCAAGGATTCATATTCTTAGGTTTTTTCGGTAAAGTCACGTAGGTAAAACATCAAAATTAATTAAAATAAAACAAAAATCACGACGTTTTTTGTGTTGCCTCCGAAACGTCGTGATTTTTATTTTATTTTTATTAATTTTGATGTTTTACCTACGTGACTTTTCCGAAAAAACCTAAGAATATAACCAAAAGCTGCTGCTGCGAGGTTGGCTGAAGTTTCGTGCCATGGTTATTGCTTGCTGACGAGATGGGCATTAAATCGTGGTTCATTTGTGGCGAGCACTTTGTGCGTGATGAGTGTGCGACCCTTATAATGTACAGTACAACACCGGATTTTTCATCGCGGCCTTGTGCCGCAACGTAGAGCGTGGACAGTAGCCGAGGTAACACCCGTTTTTGTGGTCACCTATCCGATGTTTAATGCTGCACATGCTTCTCTCTCCGTGGGATAGATAACAGACAAGAGGAACACCATGTTTTCCACGAAGGGGCTGAATTGCTTGTGGAGGACCTGCCAGTGATGAGCAACGTCGACTCAGGTACAACATAAATATTGGCTGGTTTGGCCATGAAACATACGTTTTCACAACTCCTGTGCAGGCATTAGCATTGTGTTTTTTTGGGGGGGGAGGGATTAATTTAAATGTTTCAATATAAAGCGGTCATTGTCTGTGCCGCTTGCCTGAATGTCATTGATGTTTAGTGCAGCACTGATTATTAATATCACAGATACACTCTGGTTCTTTCGGTAAAGTCACGGAGATAGAATCTGTCTACGTGACTTTACCGAAAGAACCAGGGAGTATTGATTCCTGCAGTCACGAAAGCTTCAAATCAAGAATATCACAGATATCGATGAACATTATTTTATGGAGCGATTCCATTATATTGTATATAAAATGGTATTCAATCGAATATCACAAATACATCTCCCTAAAGATGCATGTTTTCTAGAAAACGGGCATGCGTCACGAAAGAATGTGTTGCTTGACGAAATGCACGTTTAATTTTGAGTTTCTGAACGTATGTTGAACTTCTTTGGCACCGTACGTAGCCAACCGCGCTAATCGGAGCTGTGGTGTCTTGTTATCACTAGACAAGGGGGCAGAACTGCCGGATGAAGAGATGCTTGATGAGAAGGAGGTCGAGGCTGAGGCAGGCGAGGGAACGGCGGGGAATGCCAAGTCTGCAGACAACGTAGCCGCGAAGGAAACCCGTGCTGACATTCCACAGATAAGTATTGAGAAGCTTCCGGGCACCTATGAGCCTGCAGAAGGGTATAGTCGTGTTGCTGCACAGTTGACGATGGAAGCGATGATCCCTGCTAAAGGTGAACTCTCGGACCAGGGAGGTGACACGCTCGATGCCCCTAACCGAGTTGAAAAGAGTGACGGTGATCGTGCATCAGTAAGCAGCATGGATGTGGAGTGCGCGGCAGATAATACCGTGGAGGAGAGAGCGGACATCCCCATGCGTGTGGGAAATTCACAATATGACGTTGCTTGTCCTGCTGAAGAAACGCGCGAGGAAGAAGCGAAAGTAAACCAGTGTGAGGCCGCAGAGAAAGACGGCGGCATCCATTTGAACCAACAACCTGCGGAAGGCAACGGCTCCGCCAAGGAAGACCTCTGTGGTGATGACGACGATGAGTCGTCGGAAGGGAAAAAGTCTGAAGCGGAAAACGATCCGGAAGAAAGTCGTGAGCCAGGCACAGACCTCTTCAACCTGTGTAGGTCTGTGACGAAGTGGCGCACTGGCATTACCGCAGGCGCTCGGGTGGCTTCTGTTGTTCCTCCCGCCACCCGCCGGAGTGCTATTGTGACAAGGTACGTGTGTGTGTACGTATGTTGAACTTCTCATACACCATACATAGCCAAACGTGCTAATCGGAGGTGCTGCAAAGCAGGTGCATAAGATGTACCCGCAATTTTTGGTATAAAATACAGGAACGGGAAAATGCATCTTTTATAACCTAGTTTGAGATGAAGGGGGAGAATTGTTTGATAATGTGACTGGAGGTTTCTGATTTAATCGCAACAGTCAAGGGGGGGGATAAAGTTTGTTTCTGTGAGGGTATTTCGTTCCTAATATTTTTCTCACCCTGGTTAGGTGGGTGGGTGGGAAGCAAAGTGTATTTGTAAATTAGCACTTGGGACATAATATACAAATTAATGTTCTTTCTTTGGTTCTTTCGGTAAAGTCACGTATAAAGATAAAATAATAAATTTTATAATAGCATACGACGTTTCAATTGCAACACAAGCAATAATCAGGTATAAATGAAATAGCAACAAAAATCTAACCAGAAAACTATAGACAGACATATAAGCAGACATATCACCAAGATACATAGAGAGAGTAACACAGGCACGGAGTGGGAGATCGTCTCTGTGGCGAGGCCTTAAATAGACAGGGGGGGGGGCGGGGGCGGAGAGAGGGAGGGGTTAGAGAAAAAATTAACATGTCAATGAGTGCGGCGACACGTGGTCAATTACTTTGGCAACATCCGACGTATGTTCTTCCCTTTTACTTGTTTTTATTCATGATGATTATTCGTTTGAGGGTCTATACATTGCAGCGTGTGTGTATCGTCCCTCGTGCGCAGATTGGATCCGTTGGCTGGCCAGAAGAATCGTGCCTCGGTGCGAAAGCAGTTGACCAACATCCGTGCAGGGAGACGCACGGTTAGTGTCACGTCCACTGCCAGCAGCAGAGTCTCTTCTCCGGCCGTCAAGAGAAGCAAAAGGTGCGGATCCTGATGCCCCTTGTGCCTTCATAATGGTCATCCTCGGGGCGTCGCCAACCTGCGTCTCCGGAGTCTTTAAGGACCGCTTTGTGGCGTTATGCACATGCGTGTGTTGTGGCTGAAATATTGAGGTTTTTTTATATTTGCTGAATTCGAAAAAAATAGCTCTCCTTATATTGGTTGCCGACCCCTGATCATCGTCATCGTCGGCCATGATCTTCCACTGCTAGATGAAGGCTTTCTATCTTTGCGGAGGACGTGTACTCTCAGTTGCATTCTGTTCATTGGCTGTCAATTTTCGTGACTATCGGCCAACCCTCCTTGCAACGTTTCCTACCCCAGCCCGCTTTTCACCTGCTGATGCACCTTTAATCCGTGTTTTCTCTTTCTGTCTCTCAATATAATTCCAAGCATGCATTACTCTTTTAAATACTTTATATTAAGTTCACTTGCTTGCGTGCTTGCTTAGGACCGTGCAAATCTTTCAGTCGTTTTTTAACCCACTTCCCGTGATCCAATCGAGCTGACATTTTGCACACAGACTCGTTGTGCTTGATAATTTTCATGAAAAAAAATTCCAAAATTTTACATTGTTTAGGGAATTTTTTAAAATATTTAATTACCAATTGCTTAATTGTGGCAGACAATCATCTGACCCATAGGTGGCAGCCATCTCAAGCCTGTTTCATGATGACGCAAATGTTGACTAACCACATGGCATGAAATCCCTGCCCCCATGCTGTACAGTGGAGACTATAGAGCAGTTAAATTGAAGCCGCCAGGTTCTTGAAAGTGGTAAAACGGGTCAACGCTAGTGCCCTCGGGAATATACGGGGCATGTCAAGAGGTGATCTTTCATTTTTAAATCCTTTATATTAACTTCCTTGCTTGCTTGCTTACTCAAGAAAAATCAGTTCTGCCGTGTTTCAGATCTGACTTGTGTTCGCGGACACGATCAGAAACATGACATTTCGTTTCTCCAATGTAGCAATCACCACAAATGCAACTCAATTTGTAGACTCCAGGATACTGTAAGTCAGGAACGAAATCCTTCACAGATAGAATCAAATCACGGATTTTATGCACTGTACTGAATCGGACTTGGATCTTATGTTTGTTTAGAATTTTGGAGAACGCCAAAAGGCGTATATTTACAATTTGAGTACAACGTCTCGCTGGTGATTACAGCCTGCTTCAAGGGATAACCAGTGCCCTAGCACACGTTTTGGAGGCTTGATATCTTAGTCACAACATTTTTCTTTGGACGGTGAAAGAAGAAAAAGTTTCGTTTGAAATTTGCTGACAAAATCGGGGGGGTTTTTTTTCTGTGCATAGTATATTTGGAAGAAATTGTTGTTCTGATCAAACCTATGAACATATTGAATATTTTGTTGTTGTTTAGATCGGGATCTTTGTCTAAAAGCTCTGCAGCTGAAGTTGCCCAGCCGAAATTGAGGTACTTGGTGTGCATAAACCCAGCCCGCAGCATACACAACTAATTTTAGTGTCTTGTAAGGATCAACTACCAGAGTACGGATTGAGTGTCTACCATGAGATTAGTTGAGGGGTGGTGTCGGACTATTGACCATCCTTGGGGGGGGAAGTTATTGTTTATCAGTTTTTACAGGTTGAACAAAATAACGATTCTACTGTAATTGCTAATGGACGTTAACTACCTCACCTGGTAGAAGATCGTGGGTTCGATCTCGACCCTGACGCCGGTGTATTTGGAGTTCGCGTTTTCTCGCTGCTGGTCTAGTGGATTCTTCTCCGGGTTCTCCGTTTTGTACCCTCCATTTAGAATCGAGCTGCGTTTTCAAGTATTTGGCTGCTATGAATGTCCACACGATAAGCCACTTTGTTGAGCCATCATTTGAGATAGCCAGGTGACTTGAGAAAAAGAGTTGCATAGCTCGGTGGGCCTTACCTGGTAAGATAAATAATAACAGTACTGCTTTTTTGTATTTGGATTCTCAACCAACACCGGTTTAGGTCGAGGTACACCGATTGTTCTCTTGCACATTGACGACGTTGACCAATTTCTCTTGTAGCTCCGCCCACCACCCCCACGTTCCATTCCCTGGTTACCACATTCAGATAAGCCCCTCCCCCTTAACTTGTATTTAAGGGCTGGTCTTTTGGAATTTTGCCTCACTTGATGCAGTAATTTTAGCTGTGACGGTCCCACCTGATGACGGAGACTTGTGTTGCCTCCGAAACGTCGTGATTTATTATTTTAGTTTATTTTCTATTATTTTAGTAATTTAATTTTTTACCTATGTGACTTTACCGAAAAAACCTAAGAATAAAAATAATAACAGTTCAGTACACTACAGAAAACTTGCGTCTACTTGAGTGCGAACAAGGTTTGCGTGTGGTGCTGCTGCTGCTGCTGTAGGTCGTCCACGTCGGCGGGGAACCCGGAGCCTGAGAAAGTGGAAGTCAAGCAGCAGGCGCCCCAGAGACTGAAGAGAAGTTCAGCTGGTAGAATATAAAATGGATATTAGCAAAGCTTGATATAATCATAGCTCTGTTGCCCTTCCCCGACACCTCCGATTTAGTACGGCTGGTTACGTACGGCGCGAAAGAAGTTCTACATGCGTACAACACACAAATGGGGGCGGGGCGGGAGGCTGAGGGGCACTTTGGATGTAAGCACAGCTGGGATGGCTCCCTCAGATGTGGAGTTATCAATCGCTTCTGCTACAAGTGACAACATATATGACCTATACAATCCGTAGTTTTTACAAGTCAGTGGCCATTTGTGTTTGTACCTGTGAATAATGACTAGAATTGCACACAGTGTGTGCAATTCTTTGAAGTTTATGCAAATCCATAATCGGATGATGATGATGGTTTAAATAAGTTGAAAGTGATATTGCAGGAATGTTTGCGGGCTCTCGGCATTAACGCGTCTTCGATCAGGATTTGAGCTGGAAGGAATTTCTTCTGTCGTATCGAAATTGCAACATTTAACACATTCCTGCGGAGGGAGCTTGTAGGAACGTTGGGTTGCTCGGTCAATGGCCAGGGTCAACGGCGGCGTGGTGTATTCCGCAAATATGCCCGACTGTGAGGGCGGGCACAAGCCGGCTTGAGGTAGAGTTTTATAAGGGCACCACGGAGTGATCAGCCCCGCCCCTCCCAGCCCCTCCCCACCCAGCCCCTCTCCCATCCTATCCTCCCTGCCCACCCAGCCCCTCCCTGCACGCAGACGGACATAATAATCCCCTGTGGGCTGGTGTAACCAGGAGGTTACTACCAGTACAAGGGTATAGTTCAGAAAATGAGAGGAGGCGTTAACGCGGGGCGAAAGGGGGGGAATTAAAATGACCTCACCCTTGTGTCTCGGTGACCTCCACAGTTTCTACATTCACCTTCCGCACGGATAAACGGGCGAAGGCGAGCGATCAAGTTGGCGAGCCGTATCACCACGTTGACTTCGTTGCCAATCTCCGCAAATCATCGGCCGCTTCCCCGGTATGTACCGTGAGGTTGCGACCGTCGAGCAATACGGCCCTGAGAGCCCTCCCCCGTGTCTGCATAGTGCCAACCAAATTGTCTTTGTCCCTACAACTTCTTGCCCCTTCGAGGTCAGGACTTCTGAGGTGCGACAAATCTTTAAATCTTTACTAAAAACGCATCCGTTTAAAAGGGCATTCTCTCTCGTTTTTTCAAACGTCTTTCTCACTACTACTTTCTTTGGTTGATGTTAAACTATTTCTGCTTTTCATTCATAGCTGAGAACAATTGTTTAAGGATGCTTTATACATTTAAATTATACGTGGTCTGTCGATGGGTCATCACTTGGCATGTAACGATTGATGAAATCTTATTCTTATTGTAACGTTACATAAACTCGTTGAATCTCGCATAATAAGGTGAAGCTGCAAGTGAGACTTGGGTACAGGTGAGAAAGTCGTTTGTGACGATCGAATCGCACCAGATGAACAAAGCATGCCCGGTCACAAGCGTACGGTAAAACCTCTCGAAGCTGTACAAAGTGACAATAGAATGGGGGACCTTTCTGCCGGCTGCCTGTGGTACAATTTTTATGCAAAACAGTTTTTGCCAAAAGTCTGTTTAATATCAGGGGAGCTGGGGTGAGTTTTCGTTCACCTGGGGTTAAACATGACTTGCACATGCCGTTTAGCAGCAACCACATTGACACAACGCAGTCCCTTCTGCCACGATAAGAGGTCCTGACAGTGACGGGAGTGACTGAGCTTGATAAGACGATGAACACGGCTATCGCCAGTTCTACAAGATTCCCCTCTTCCCGTACGCTTATTTAGCGTGGGTTTTGATGCTTGCAGTGTTGACGGATAATTGTCACTCGGGTCGTTTCTAAGAAGTGGTGGAACCGATGTGGCTGTGTGCCGTATGAAATACAGTTGATCATCCAATTATCCGGTGTGCTATTTATCCGGCTTCCAACAGACGAAGAAGGCTCAGCCCAGCAGAACGGTGATCCAGCCGTTCAAATTGATGACTCGTGGGAGCAAGCGCAAGTTTGAAGAGGCGCTGCAGAGTGGCAGGTTGATCAGCCATCCCACGAAGGGCACTGCAGCATTCAAGAGCATGGCGGAGCAGCTGCTGGAGTTTGAGCGGCGCACGCCGCAGAGGTTCCACCTGCGTAGCCGCAAGGATTTGGAGAAAGGTACGTCTGCGATGTATACCCGGCAACCAATTTAAAAAAATGTTTATACTGGTATGAACAACAGTTCCACACTGCCCACCAGGGATTATTTGTCTGTCGTGCATAGCCCTCCCATACATGTACGCTCCCGGATTGGTTAAAGTGCGTCATGTGACCGCGAGCTTGGTCACTTCCTGTTGTGGTGCGCCCCGCACCTCGGAGGCCCGAGAAGCAGCAACATGATGATGGCCACAGCGCCGGAGACGCAGCCACGGAAAGCTGACGGTCGATCCACTCGCACATGGCTCACTCGTACACACAGCTCGCTCACACTCGCGCACACACACAATCGTATGCAGCTCAGAGGAGACGGGTGAGGCAGTCGTGCTCCGTCCACTGCTGCCCTGAGGGACCCCTGTGCTCTCCGTACAGGTAGGAACAGCAGGTTCCACACTGCCCACCAGGGATTATTTGTCTGTCTGTGTCGTGCATATTTTCTTTTGTGCATGAATGCGCTGTCCAACCAAGTTCCTACCTGCCCACTCCGAAGGAACGTGTTTTTACCACGTAAAGAACACTATATATATATATATAGCTCTTGTTCAGAAGCGACCTGGCCACAAACGATAGCTCAACCGACGTGGCTTATCGTGTGGAAATATATGCCTTGACACGTGTTGATTAATATGGAGGGGAAAAAACTAGAGGACCCAGAGGGAAAAAATCCACGCGACCAGGGGATAACACAAACTCTCAAATATACAGTGGGTGTCAGGGTCGATATCGAACCCCCACGACCTCCTGTATACCAGGGGAGGTAGTTAACATCTCACCAACATGGGGCCCACACCATGGACCATTAGCACAGACCAGATGTTCCACCTTTTCGGTATCTCCCCAGGGTGGCATACATTTAGCGGTTCTAATTTTTTTGTGCTAACCATTTGAAATTAGCGGGTGATCAAGTAATTCTCTCTTCTTAGCTGTGTAACTAAATGGATATGCGAAATACGTTTGCTTAATGCGGTGGTACCAATTTCTGCTCGGTCGATGGACTATCCACTCGCTTTTTGTCAACGTGAGGATTTGGAAGTGTCTTGGAACCTGGAGCAGTGCAGTCCTACCACACTGATGAAGATCCATCGCTGCTAACTCCCCTCCCCTTGTGGAAATACGAAATATGTCTCTGTATCCCAGAATCTCCACCATGAAGTTGGGAAGTTATTGAGTAAATCTATGTTCTGTTGTATATTGTGGCAAGTTGGCGTGTAGCAGATCATAAATCTAAGTGACACTTTTATTTTACTCCAGTTGGTTGGCTTCAACATTACCCATCGCGATCGTGGTAATTGCAGCCCTTTGATAACAAAGTGGTGAGTAAAAGGGGGCCAGTTGAAGGCCGACGGTACAAACCGATTCTGTGGGATGCTGTACAAATTGGCGTGACTTTGCATGGACGTTGCTTCACGTTCCACCCCCCCCCCCCCCCCTCCAAGGTCCTTCTCCGATAACAGCCCGGCCAGACTCCTGCACGATGCCCATGACGCCGCACCTGGTGACGCGCATGCGCCAGCGGTCCCCCACGTGCAAGAGCAGCGCGCAGCTGGAACAGGAGGAGCTGGACGCATCCAAGCGTGAGTGCCAGGGGCCAGCCAACGCACAGGCTCTGGCTGGACGTAGTGCGGGAAGGGGGCTGTGCACCTTTATAGAGTGCGGGGCGCATTGGGGAGAGCGACTTTGAAACTTTTGCAAGCGTGACGGTCACGGTTGCGAATACGGAGTGGTGGACGGCTCGCCGAGTGTATCGCCGGTGTCCGCGGGCTTTTAAAGTTGTGCGCCGCTGGTCAGAGGTCGCAAACGGGTTTTGATTCCTTACCCGTACCTGGCCGCACCAGGGTCGCAAATGGTTACTCGTACCCGGCCGGGTAAGGGTAGCCGGGTATCGGGTAGGGTACGGGTATCGGGTACCCGGTTGCGACCTCTGCCGCTGGTGCAGTGTGTCGCTGCGACTCGCATCTTAATGCAGTGCGCACCGACTCGTTTAACTGGCCCTGCGTTGGATGCATTTGATTACCTTCAGTGTGAAGTTTTGTCGCATTGCCACAGACTTTCCACGTAAACCTCGGCATATCGCGTGGTGGTGTAAAAACCATCTTCGTGCACACCCATGGGGCTTGTCTGAGCGCAGCAAGACGCTAGTGTGTGGAATACTGAGGCGCGCGTCCGTTCAGAGCTGCACAAAAGACGGTCGCTGCATTGCCGCGCTTTCAGATGCGCTTCTGCGGCCGTCTGGAACGCTCTTCCTTCCGATATTAGGCCGCCACTTGAGCTATGCACTTTTAAATCAACCCTTGTGTTTGTCCTCCCCTCGCCTCCGATTAGCGCGGTCGGCTACGTACGGCGCAAAAATAATAAGTTCCAACGTGCATACAAACTGGAGATGGCGTGCGCTCCGCAGGCACCAGTTCAAGGCACATAAGCTGGACCCCCATCTGCTGGAGCCGGGCTTTGTGCCCATCGGACGCCGCTGCCGCTCGCACGAGGGCGCCCGCCTGGCGGCGGAGACGGAGCAGCGCGTGCGCGACCGCGTGGAGGAGCGTCTGCGGCACGAGGAGGAGGAGCGCCTGAAGGAGCGCGCCATGCACGAGTTCCACGCTCGCCCACTGCCCGTCGCAATCCTGGAGCACGTGTCGGTGCGGGAACACGCGCTCCACCGCCGCCACCACAGACGACAAATCCTATTCCCCCCCCCCCAGTGTAGCCTTTACGCAGCCTGTTTGGGGCAAGTGCTGTCGATGAGCGCCTAATGAAGGCCAGCATTGGTGCATAGTGGGGGGGTTTCTGGCACCGCACCCGGTCTCCGTCTCCTAAGTTGCAACGTTTGCGCATCGCGCAAGGTTTTAATTTAAGGCCACGGCCAATCGCTGACATTGGCCGCGATGGTGAATTGATTTCGATTTATTCTGGGTTCGTGGTGCTGGGCTGGCTACTACCCCCACGATACTGCCGTTCCCCTCGGCAGCCTGGGAATACTTTAGAGGGAGGAGGGGGGGATCTTTGGTGTTTTTGGCCACCACACACACACAGCCCAAAGTAATAATCGGTCAAATTAAAAAACCTTTTCTGACATGTTTAACCACCCCGCCGCAACTGTTTGTTTACAGGGACGGCATGCGGTTTTGGAGCGGCCTCGTGTGTTTTGTTCTTCTTCAAGAGATCAGGAGGACACTGCATTTTGGCATTTGGTGTCACGAATTGGAATGTTCGGAGATTATTCCATAGGCACAATTGAGAGAAAAAATGTAGGCCGCATAGAAGAGGCGTAAGACCGCGTGGGACGGTGACATGGCGAGCGGTAGCGTGTTTGCTGCTTGTTTTTGGCAAACGTGGTTCAGGCCCAGTGGCTACCTTGACTTGTACTGCAGGTACATTAACCAAACAATTATCGTACGGTTGACTAAGAGAAGTTCAACATACAGTATAAACATGCGTACTGCTCGTAGACTCAACACTGCAGCTCCGATTGGCATGGTTGGCTACGTACGGTGCGAAAGAAGTTCTACATACGTGCAGTTGTCACGTTTGACGTCAAAAAATATTCCCATGAGCGTCTGCTTAAATTTTAAAATCTCTCGCATTACCTAATTGGGTAAACGCGCACAGCAACTTTTCCTCCTACTGTGAAACTTCTAGAACAATGGCGCAAATTCCAGATGTACTAATTGAATTTGAAAGGACTGTGCAATTGAAATACATATCACACTTTTGCACGTATCTACAGATCACTCCTGTAAAATCAAACGGTTCTGTGGAGCCTGAATCTGCCAATATATATTTCAGGATGTTCATTGATTCCACTGGCCCATCTTAACATTACGGATTATGAACGGAGCGTTGTGGGTTTCCTTGGTACCACAATGGTGCACTTTTCTCCATCGGGTCACACGGGAGCTGCTTTAGTCGACGAGTTGCAGAATCCCCCGTGGGAGCTTCGCAAGCGTCGTCTTGTGTGCCGTGTTATAATTCACCTCCCTTGTGTGTTGCTGAAAATGAGGACGTTTGATACGACTTGTGATCTGGACACCACCCGCAAAATCTTGCGGAACGATTGCTCGGTCGTCGTCTTCCGTTGCTGGAACTTGCGCTCGGCTCCGTGCGGCGGGTGATGTGTTACGTCCCGTGTCTTGTGCAGGGAGTGCCAGAGAAGGCGACCCTACCCATGACCATCCCAGAGTCCCCGGCTTTTACTCTCAAGCATCGTGTGCTCACCCGCAAGGACTTAACGGTACTCCCTTTGTTTTTGACCTTTGCTTTTGAGTTGTCTTGGCTACTAACGCATATCGCCACCGTGGCGAGATGCTAACCACCTCGCCCGGTATAGAGGAAGTCATAGGTTCAATCCCAACCCCTTGACGCCTGTAAATTTTCAAGTCTGCACGTTCTCCCTGTGGTCGTGTGGATTTTCCTCCGGGTCTATTTTTTATTGTAGCAGATAGAGCCCACTGAGCTATACAGCTCGTTTTTCAGAAGCAACCTGGCCACAAATGATTGCTCGACGAAAGTGGCTTCTCACGTGGACATGTCTCGCAGCCAAATACTCTTAAAGCGCATGTTGATTTTAAATGTAGAGGGAAAAACCAAAGGCCTTAGAGAAAAATCCAAGCAACATTTGGACACCGAAGGACCTGTGTTTTTCTCCAGGTCGTGCCGCTAACCGCACTTGCCCCAACAGTCTTGTTAAGGCTACACGGTGGGGGAATCTTTGTCTTTGTTGTCAATTCAAGCAGCTGGAGGCGCCTCGACCTGTGACCAGAGCCAACCCGATGCCGCACTTCGGGCTGCCCTTCCAGCCCCGGCCAGAGATGCGCACGGTGGAGCCGAGCCCTTCTCCTTCGACGCTCGCGACCAGGAACGGGCCGAGCGGCGTGAGCGTCGCATTCAGGAGATCCGCCAGCTGGAGGAGCAGGTGTGGTGGTTGGTGGGAGGGTGAGGGGTGGTTGGTTGTGTGGGGGTGTTGGTTGGTTGGGAGGGTGGAGGGGCGGTCAAGTGAGAGGATGTGCCTGTGGATTTGCCCGTGGGATTGCATGGACACGTGTACCCGTTTTTATGTGTACTCGTTTTGTGGCACTGTGTACTGCTTGTTGAACTCTAGTACACGTGTGTACAGGAAGTACTTGTACGTAACTCGAGTACACGTGTGTACAAGTGTGACTGGGTTACAGACAAGATGTACAGTGTGCCTCAAAGACCATTTGGGTTTGTATTTTGAAAATGGTTGCTTGACAACGACACAAGACAAACAACACTGTTTAATACTCGTCCCACCTGAAGGCGGTCGCTTGTGTTGCGATTGAAATGTGATCTATTAATTTTCTATCTCCGTGACTTTACCAAAAGAACCAAAGAGTATGGATTCCTGCAGTAACGAAAGCTTCAAATCAACACCGTTAAAGTTCTAATAGAAAGGCGTCGACACACTTCTAAAACTGAGCAAGGTTGTAAGAGCTTGGGTAAAGCGTTAAGGAAAGTAGATGGGCTTGGGCACAGCGCTTGAAGAGATGATGACCACCCGGCGGTGGTCTGGAATGGTGACGAGAGTAACGTGTTCGTGAGGACGTCGAGAGAGACGGCGTTGTTGGGAGCTAACTGTGTTGGCAGCGGTTGCTGCATCGCAGGACCGGATCGGGGAGAACTTGGTCCAGCAGTGGATGGACCACGACTGATGACGATGACTTGAATTGGAATGAGCTCGTGTTGCTGATTTTGTTCTGACCCGTTTTGGCAATGTGGTGTGTGTGTGCGCGCGCGCACACGCGCGCGCATGTGTGACGTTGATGCAGGTTGGGGGAGCGGTAGTAGTGGAGCAGTTAGCGCTGCACTACAAATCCAGCGGCCCGAGTTCGATTCCCGCTCACGGTCAAAACCAGTGACGATTATCCGAACCGGTCCTGGGCCTCCCCTAGGTCGACTTGGCCTCAAATGAATACCTCGTGCGGTGTGTAAACATCGCCAGGCGGCCGGGCGTGGTGTTGGCCTCCCACCCACTTCGTGTGCCGTGCCGGCCTTCGTAGGTGCTACTCGCTAACAGGACTAGCCCCAACGGTCTGTTAAGGCTAAACGGGGGATGTTTATCTTTGTGCGACAGGTCCCCCAGTTCAAGGCGCAGCCCGTGCCCGACCTGGAACATGTGGCCCTGCCAGAAAAGCACTTGCGACCAATCACCCAGCAAGAGCCTTTCCACCTGCGTATCGACGAACGTGGCTCCATCAAGACCGAGCAGTTCAACAAGAAGGTGACTCGCTGCCGCTGCACGCCCAGAATGCATCTGGGGAATGACTCGCTGGACGTTTGAGTTACACCACGCACAGAGCCATCGTTTATATAACTGGGGGTGTGGGCACTTGGATCTGGCATGGGGGTCACCCTTGCATTGCAACAGTGGCGAGATGTTAACTGCCTCGCCTGGTATACAGGAGGTCGTAAGGTTCGTTCCCAACCCTGACTCCTGTTTTTTTGGAGTTTGCGTGTCTCTCTCATCATCATCAGGGTGGCTAGGAGATGTTAACTGCCTGCCTGGTATGCAGGAGGTCGTGGGTTCGATCCCAACCCCGACTCCTGCTGTTTATTTGGAGTTTGCTTGTCTCTCCCCCTGTGGTCGCATGGATTTTTTCTTCTCCCGAGTCCTCCGGTTTTTCCCCTCCACATTTTAGAAACGACGTGCGTTTTAGAGTATTTGGCTGCTATACATTTTCCACGTGACGATGAGCTACTTCGTTGAGCTATCATTTGTGGCCAGGTCGCTTCTGAACAAGAGCTACTACACTGCTCAGTGGGCCTTGCCTGGTAAAATAAAAAATCTTGGTAGTTTCATAGTTTATTGTTCCAGTGTATGCCATTGGTGCATGGTCATGATGGACGTCGTTTTTTTCCTGGCTATAAAACACGTGTTAAGATGTCACCACGCCGAACGGACACCTTTTGCAAGGAGTCATGTCTGCATTAACCCCCACATGCTTGTGGTGAACGTGCAAACAGAAAACATGCTGTCAGTGCTCTGATAATGCATCGTCTTGCGCTGTTCGCTTTCTGGCGTTCTCTTGGTCTAACGCTTTGAGACTGGGCTCTAAAGAAAGTCTCTGGTGTGGACCAATTAGGTTTATCAAGTCTAAATTGGCGGACGTGTGTGCGCGCGTGTGTGTGTGTGTACCCGTGTGTGTGTGTACCCGTGTGTGTGTGTGTATGCCCGTGTGTGTGTGTGTGTACCCGTGTGTGAATGGAGCAGTTAAAGGAGGAGGAGGAGCAAATGAAGGAGCACGCCACGTTCCGCGCCCGTCCGTGCCGTGTGACCACCACCGCACCCTTTGTGGCGCAACGCCATAATCGCATCCTCGCCCGTGAGTTGACGGGGCTGGGTGGGGAGGGTGGGGAGGGGTTGGTCACCCCGTGGTGCCCTTATAAAACTCAACGTTTAACCTACTCACGCCGGCTTGTGCCCGCCCTCAGTCGGGCATATTTACGGAATACACCACGCCGCCGTTGACCCTGGCCATTGATCGAGCAACCCAACGTTCCTACCAGCTCCCTCCGCAGGGATGTGTTCTGATTCTCTGCATTCATACCCCGATTTACGTCTTCCCCCGTTATCGCCCTGAGAACGGTTTGTTTAAGGGCGCTTTGTGAATTTAAATTATTATGAATACGTCATTTCACAAATACCGTTGTCGTGTTGTTATCAACACCGCGGCCCGATTAGCGTCGCACCAACCCCACACTCGTGTCGTCGATGATACGGCACCGGTTCGTCCTTTCTCGTTATCCGTCGCCTCTCGGCCTTCGCCCCCTGCTACCGTGTACGTCGCTTTGATTTAACGTCACTCCGATATTCGTCGTCGTATCTTTCCGGAATGCTTTTCCTCCCCACCCGACGTGAACCGGGTATTGCTGTGCTGCGTTGCTCGGGGTTAGAGTTGAACATATTCGTGGGTGTTCAAAGTGTCCAATTGCAAAGCTCTCGACCAGTGATGGGTGTGTCCTTGTACGGCGCGAATGAAGTTTAATCGCACATCCTAGACAAAGATCCAGCCGTACAGCCTTAACAGACTGTTGGAGCAAGTGTTGTTAGTGAGCACCTAATGAAGGCTGGAGATGAGGTGGTGGCCAGCACCATCCCTGGCCGCCTTTCTCCCCCAGTAGCGATGTTTACACACCGCACGAAGGACTCATTTGAGGCCGAGTCGACCTAGGTGGAGTCCCAGTATTGTTGTCCAGCGAGCGGCAATGGAACTCTGGTCGCCGGGTTGGAGCGCGGCGCACCCAACCGCTATGCGTGCATCGACACATTCCGAATGCGTGCCTGTGCGCCGCAGCAGGTGTGGAGAACGTGGAGCTGAACACGGTGCGGCGCGCGCGAGCGTGCCGAGTACGACGCCCAGCTCGCAGAGCAGCGGCGGCAGAACGAGGCCGCGTGGGAGCTGCGGCTGCAGGAGCAGGCGGAG
This sequence comes from Lethenteron camtschaticum, assembly GCA_018977245.1. Classification (NCBI taxonomy): domain Eukaryota; kingdom Metazoa; phylum Chordata; class Hyperoartia; order Petromyzontiformes; family Petromyzontidae; genus Lethenteron; species Lethenteron camtschaticum. The sequence continues at coordinate 1,574,095 of MU249620.1, read as the reverse complement.
GCGGAGCGCCAGATGATCCTCCAGCAGCGCAAAGAAGTTGTAAGGCTGCTGCCCTCCCCCTCCCCACCCAGACAAAGATCCCCTGTATAGGCTGTAACAGGCTGTTGGGGCAAGTGCTGTTACCAAGCGCCCATGAAGGTCAGAAAGGTGCACGAGGCGTTGGGTGGCCAGCACCACGCCCCGCCACCTTTAGCTTCCCGGTGGCGATGTTTACATACCGCACCTGGTACTCGTTAGAGGCTGAGTTGACCTAGGGGAGGCCCAGGAGCAGTTCAGATAATCGTCACTGATTTTGGCTGTTAGCGGAATCGAACTCGGGCCGCTGTGTTTTGTAGTGCAGCGTAGCGCGAACCACGACACTAGCGCCCCCCCCCCGANACACACACACACGCAAAGACAAAGATCCCCTGTAGCCTCAACTGACTGTTGGTGCAAGTGCTGTTAGCGAATCGCACCTTGAAAGTCTGCACGGCATATGGGGAGGGGGTGGGTGGCCAGCACCACGCCCAGTCGCCTTGGTCCCCGCGTGGCGATGTTTACACATCGTCACTGGGTACTCATTTGAGGCTGAGTCGACCAAGGGGAATCCCATGACCGGATCAGATATTCGTCACCGGGTTCGTGGCGCGGCACGCTAACCGCTGCACCACCGTCCCAACACACCTCCAAACAGCACGGTTGGCCACGTACCGTGCGAAAGAAGTTCAACATACAGTACTTGAGCACTGGGCGGAGATGGCGAATGCGTTGCCTACAAACCCGCGTGTCGTACCGTGTTCTCTGGATTGAGAGTCGCACGTTTTTAGAAATGACTCGTTGCCTTCATCTGCCCCCTCTCCTCCCTCAGGTGCACAAAGCCAACCCAGTGCGCCACTACAAGGCTGTGGTGATACAGCAGAGCAGTCGTCCTCTCACCAATCCACGCTCGCCATGCTTCTCCGATCGCTTTGACTTGTGATGGCTGGCCCCGAACGTCCGGTGGCGTATGGTAAAAGCCTCCTTCCGTCTGTCGTGCGCAGTCTTACGGAACGACGGAAACGTTCTATTCGCCGACATGAAAAAACAAGTTGGTTAGCGAATGGTGCGTAAACTAATCGTAACTCCCATAAGCCATTGGGTTTCATGAAGTGCCACTCGCTTCCGTGTGCACTTGGTAACGAGAGCAGCGTAGCGCCGTTCAAGTATTGTTTTACACGTTTTAAAGAGGCTTGTTTCTGTCCACTTGATTTCTCGCGTTTTATATGCCTCACTTTGTCGAGTAGTAAAGATTCTATGCTAAAACAAGTTGGGTTAACCATCCCAACGTAAGTTCTGTCTCCATACATATACCGTAGCCGATTTCGTGACCCATTTTGGCAACGTTCCCCGAAACTGTACGATAGGACCTGTGGTTTTATATATAGATGCCTCGATGTAAGCCAGATGCTGCATGGGTTAGGAAGAGCATATGCTGGCAGTTGGGATATCACGCAACTTTTTAAACCAACTTGCACGAGTCTTTAGTTGATGGTGCGGGGCAGTAAAAGAACCTTGGGAGTGAAATACTCCGTGGAACGAGATAGGAAACGGCAGTATTGTTTTTGGTCGGCTTCCCATGTGGGTCAGGTTCTTATTTTAGGTTTTAAGGAGTTTGAATTTATTGTGTTTGTTTCCGTAGGTCTAAGCAGAAGGTCGCGATCGTACTGGGAAGTAGTCGTCACAACGTGGCGTTGCTCAAATTTTCAAATGGGAACTGTTGAGGCTTCTTTAAAGCGATCATCTTCTTGAACGTGATGTTGCTGCCATTCGCTATGTAACACGATTTGTGTTCCTGGGTAGTAAGTGTTGTTTTCTAATTGCTTATGCCTCAAAAGTATAGAAAATGACTATTCCGCCAGAAACTTTGCTTTTGTGACCAGGACTTGATGTGAAGGAATGACACAAATGCACACCACGTTTTCCCATTTGAAAATAGGTAATTTCTAAATATCACTCCTGGTCACAAAAGCAAAGTTTGTGGGGAATAATAACTATTTTCTGTAATTTTGAGGCATAAGCAATTAGATAATAACACTTACTACCCAGGGACAAAGAATGTTTTTTGTTACACAGTGAATTATCGAAGTGAATTATCGAAGTAAAGTCCACTTGTTTTAAATAAATACAATTGAGGTGTGTTGGTGAAAACGAGCGTTTTACGATTGAATTTTATTTGATTTGCAGTCGGTTAACAGCAATGTGGGGGATTGTTTTATTTTTCGGCTTCTCTGGGTGGAAATGGTATTTGTGATGTTTGTAAATTCACTGCAAGGTTGCGTTGAAAAGTTGAACATTTGTCACCTTTTGATCATCTTTAGTTCAAATTATCACCCGTTGCCTCTAACTCTGCTTTTGTGTACAATAAAACTTTTTTCCAATTACAAACTTGTCACCTTGTGTGTGTGTGTACAGCAAAGAGCTGATAATAAAGATAAAGTTGGAATGTATGAAATTTGCGGCAGCCAGGATTTTTACTGGAGAATGAATAAGCATGATCTGTCATCCATAAGAGGTTTTTTGGGGGGTTAGATTGTGTAAATGTGTCGTTAAACCTGCCACCACCCAACAGACAATGAGGTTTGTTCACATAACCAAAACGTGCCCAATGAGTTACTACTTCCATAAGAGGGGTTTTTTTGGGGTTGGATTGTATAAATGCGTCTTTAAATCCACCACCCAACAGCCAATCGGTAAAGGTTGTCACGTAAACGGAACATGCCAATTCGTTACTATCTTGGTTCTTTCGGTAAAGTCACGTAGAATGGAAATAATAAAACATTCAATAATTCTCACGACGTTTCTGCCACAACGCAAGCAGCCGTCCTCAGGTGAAGAACAGGTCTGTCGAGAAGACAGTCTGAAGTTTTCGACTCGACAGACCTGTTCTTCACCTGAGGACGGCTGCTTGCGTTGTGGCAGAAACGTGAATTATTTTATTATGTTTCATTTTTATTATTTCCATTTTACGTGACTTTACCGAAAGAACCAAGAAGATGAATCCCTGCAGTCACGAAAGCTTTAAATCTAAATTCGTTACTAGTTCACACCGGTGTGTTGGAGAGTAAACGCACAACATTTACAAATTCGTGTTCCGTGACGTTTCCATCTGTCAATGTGGCCTAGAGGAGGTATCCAACAACAAAATCAGAATTCGCATGTTGACGAAATAGTGAAATTGTGTCGATTGAAGTATTATCGCCAATAATTGGACAAATCGCATCAGTGATGCGATGTTTGGCTGAAAAGTGCATTTGACTTCAAGCAGTGGTTCTTTAAACTGGGATGCACACACCCCCTGGGGTGTGAGATGCCCTTTAAGGTAAATAAAAACAATTAGTACGGGCACGCAAGTACAACTTTGTTTCATCAAGCCCTATGTGTTTAACATTGTAATAAAGTATATACGATGGAGATCCAAAGTGGTGCAAGGCTGCAGTAAAGGTTAAGAACCACTGGTAAAGATACTCTATCACACTATTCCCTCCGGGCAGTGCAGGGTTTACGCCGCGAATAAACGTTAGCACAGGGCATTGGTGCCGTGTCTGCTATTTGTGTGTGGAGCGGCTGCGTGGGCAGATGCGCAGCGAGAGTGAGTGTTGAGATAGTCGCCTGCAGGGCGCGCGCGTTCACGCAGCTGCTTCGGCGTTAGCTGTGGTGTGTGCGCGTGTTAGAATGTAATCGCCTGCAGGGGCGCGCGCGTTCACGCAGCTGCTTCGGCGTTAGCTGTGGTGTGTGCGCGTGTTAGGATGTAATCGCCTGCAGGGGCGCGCGCGTTCGCGCAGCTGCGTAAGTATTGGTGGTGGTGTGTACGCGGGTGAGGGAGTAACCCCGTGCGGCGGTGAGCCAGCAATTTCAGCCTTCGCGCGGGGGGGGGGGGGCGATCAACCGGCGGCAGGGGGCCGCGGTAGCCGATCGACGCGGTGGAGGGAGTGGAGGGGGCGGACGTCATGCCCCACCTGCCCGGCGAGGGCGGTGGGGTGGATGCCGGCCCCCACATAAGAACGAACCAATTAAAGAACCCACGGTCGAATTACTGGAAGGGCTAACGTGGTCCCTCACCTTTACGGGACGGCTGCCCCCCTCAATCAAGTATCCAACCGATCCCCTGCACCCAGGTTCAAATCTTCGCCAATTCACTGCCGCACGCCGTTTTCATTTAATCGACGAGAGATTTTATTGCGCAACGTTGCAATTTCCTTTCACACCCTCCCACCCCACCAGGGGTTTGCCGTACGGCTTCCAAGATTGTAACTTTCACAACCCAAGGTGCTGCCAACTGGACACGTGGTCTTGTGGCTGCACGAGAGAGGATTGACCCCCAGCTCGATGGCGGATTTCCATCAACCGAATCAGGGGCGCGAAGATCGATGTCAACAGCGAGGGGGGGGGNCTATGCAAGATACGACTGTGCCCCCCAATGGCAGAGCCAGGATTTTCAGGTGGGGGGGGGGGGGAACCCCTCCAGCAATGAAAAATTATAGGAGTTGTAAGTAAGGAGTTGTTAGTAAGGAGTAGTTAGTAAGCAAGGAGTTGTTAGTAAGGAGTAGTTAGTAAGTAAAGAGTTGTTAGTAAGGAGTAGTTAGTAAGTAAGGAGTAGTTAGTAAGTAAGGAGTAGTTAGTAAGGAGTTGTTAGTAAGGAGTAGTTAGTAAGTCGTTAGTAAGTAAGGAGTTGTTAGTAAGGACTTGTCCCTTGCTTTTTATTACACGCGTGTGCGGCGATGGCGCAGCCATCGATCGAGGGTCAAATCCGAACCGCGTTGTGTCAGATAGCAAACAATCCTGGTTGGTGTTCAGTAACACAGACACCAGCGGTAGGGCTACTCGATTTGACGCCGTGTGGATATTTCGTAAATGATTTTTTCATTAGTAACTTTTTGTTGCATTTATGCTTGTTGGATTTTTTCTGATTTAAATAAAAAATGTGTCTAAACATTTTTTGTTACAAGTTTATCTGTTGATTGAGGACTCCCCCCCCCCACCACCAATAACGCTGTCACCACATAACCCTTATAAATGTCAACGTTCATCCGACAAAGTCCCATCACAAGGGAGAAACACAAACAAATAAGACCAAAAAAAGTGCCCTATTGGAACGGCTGTAACGCCGTATGGACCTGAAAACTCGATTTCCCTGTACAAGAACACGGGGTAAACCGTATGGGTTGATAGCTGTGCCACTATAACATCAGCATAACTGTGTATGTGACCAATAAACTTTGATTCGCCACTAAGTGACTGGTTACATCACCACGGCGCTTGTGCCAGGCTACGTGCGCGTTAAGGCCACGTGAAGTGTCGATCGCCCGCTGGCAGGTCACGGGACAGACCCAGCAGGTGCCACGGGTCGACTGACCGAGACGACTGGCCGTTGCACCACCTGTGTCCCCTACTGCGCCAACTTGCTGTGCTTTAACCGCCCGGCGCTTCGCTCGTTGTTGTGAGCGTCGCCCCTCTCGCCCTCCGTTGTTGCTGGAGGGCGACTGCCTCCAACTGCCCAGCGTCAGCGTCCTTCCAGAGCCTCCTCCTCCTCCACAGAGGCCAGCGAATCAAGAAATGCGTCGGAAGTCACAGAAGTTATTGCACACTGCATGAAAGCGGCCCCAACGGAGTCTGCATTTGCACGAAATTAACTGGATTCTTTAATGGGGCGGCTGCGTACATTAGCATCATCGAAGGCACCTGTCACATGCATTATAAACACACCACCATAACGCAACGTGAAGGAACACTTATACACACACATACACACAAAACAAACTGTGGGAGTGCGTGAGAACTTCCATAAACAAACACCTACAGCGAGTGCGCGCTCAAGCATGCGCGTTGTGCAGTGGCAGTGTTCCAAATCCCATTGACTCGGCATCTCTCAGCCATTGAATACGCGATCAGCAATCTATGGCAAGCCCCGCCGGGGTTTTTGTTCGGACCGTGTGAATTTACAACGCACGCGAGGATGCGCCGAAAACACCCTCGAGGGACGAGTGTTCGTTTCGTGGAACCCATTCGCAGCTCCTGATGAGCACCATGGGCGAGGTACGGCGCGAAAGAAATTCAACGTAAAGTAGAACCTCGGAGATCGAACGCACCAGAACTCGAAAAAATCGGGTGTTCGAAAGATATTTCCGAACATTTTTTTTTGCCCCGGAAACCGAACGAAATTTGGAGGTCGAACGGGCAATCTTGAAAGGAGCTGTACGGCTGAGACGCGTATGGGCAGCATGCATGACGCTTGCCCAGGCAAAGGGGACTCCCCTTCCAAAAATAACACCACCACCTCCTCCTCCTCCCACCTTCCACTCAAACCATCAACTCTCCTTACTACAGGTAAAGTGAAGTTCAATGTTCATTTATTTAATTTATTCCATGTTTATTCATTTATTCCATTTATTTGTTTCTTCTTCTTTTTGTTATCAAATCCTTTATATTAAGTTCACTTGCTTGCTTGCTTATGACCGTGCAAATCTTTCGGTCGTTTTTTATCCCACTTCCCGTGATCCAATCGAGCTGACATTTTGCACACAGATTCGTTGTGCGTGACAATGCATTTTCGTGAAAAAATTTTTCCAAAATTTTAAACTGTTTAGGAAAAAAATTTTATTTACCAATTGCTTAATGCTGGCAGACAATCATCTGACCCATATGTGGCAGCTATCTCAAGCCAGAGGACGAGAGGACTCTAGCCGCCACGCATATAAAGGATTTATAGTGAAAAACTTTGTTTTTACGGGTTAAATTTTTTGTATGATTTTACTGTAAACTTCGTGTAAAAATGCTTTATAATGAGATATTTCTTGTGTCTCGAAACCAATTAATGTCATTTACATTCATTCTTATGGAGAAAATTAATTCGGTGTTCGAACAAATCGGTGTTCGAATGGCCTTCCGGAACGAATTAAGTTCCATCTCCGGGGTACCACTGTACGTGTACATACACACACGCCAGCGTGCCAATGAGTCCATGCATTGTTGTTCAGCTCTGCCCGGCCGAGTAAGTAGGAGAGCCACGATGGCGGAGTATGTTAACTCCCTCGCCTGGGTTCAACACCGACCCCGATGCCAGCTGTAGATTTCGAGTTTGCGTGTCTCTCTCCCTGTGGTCGGGTGGATTTTTTTTCGGGCCCTCCGGTTTCTCTGTCCACATTTAGAATCAACTGTGTTTAAGAGTATTTGGCTGCGATAAGTTTCCACACGATGATAAGCCACTTACGTTGAGCTGTCATTTGTGATGACCATGGGTCGCTTCTGAAAAAAATCTGCAAAGCTAAGTGGGACTTAAAGTGGTAAAAGAAAAGTTTAAACAGTTTTACAGTTTAAGTGATGGTCTTTTCAGACTGTGCCACACTGGGCACAGGAGAGGCTCCCTTTGCACTCACTGAGCTGCTGAGGTCAGGCACACTTCTCAGTTTTTGAAACTTTGGGAGAGTTATTTTTTATTAGATTTTTTTTTCATTGCAGAGGCTGTAAGGGCCTAAAACAATGCAAAAGTGGTCAAAACATGAAATGAACATGAAAAAAAANTAGCAAATTATACCATCTCTCATTACGTGTCAATGTTATACATAATTAGTGGTACATATTGAGGTGCAGCGATAGCTTTGAAGCAGTGCCAGTGTAGAAAGTTCGTATCGCGTTTAGAAACGGATTGGCACAGCAGCACGGAACTGCGCCAAGGCTAACCCCATTCTGCCGTCAAGTCCGTGAAAACAACTCCGTTATATCTTTCATCACCACGCAAACACCATCGCCACCACCTCATTTGCCCCAATCAATATTTTGCGTATAAAAAGTTAACGTCTCCCACAAACTATAACGATCACACCCAGGCCTTTCCTTTTCACAAGGTAAAACATCGTAAGGGCACTCCGCCTGGTTAAATTAAACACTGCTTTGGCTTTTATAGGACCAAACCATGATTTTACAAAATCGTATTCCGACAGCATTTGGGCGGTGACATCCTTTGCGAGTGAATTGCTCAAGTATTGCAACTGCTGATATACGTTTCCAGCAAGTTTGTGTAAATACAGAGTGTTTAAAAATGTTTTTACACTTCTGAGAATTTGCAACAATACCACGGAAAAATGTTTCGCCTCCGGGCTCTGGAGACCACCTGGTGAAGATGCCAGGCACGCGTTGACAACGATGGCGAACAAGTGGAGACTGACTTTTTGAAGCTATTAACATACATTTGTTATCATGTTAGTGTATTATCCGTTATTTTCCATTAAAAACGAGTCCCATATAGTGTTAACATTTTTTGAAGCACCCTGTATATATAGAACTTGGGCGAGATGGCAAGAGGGAAGTAGAAGATAACTGGAAAGGTTGGTCGGCATTTAAATTTTGAGTGGTTAAAGATGAAATTGCCAAATCATTAACGCTCCTCCGAAGGAAAGCAGTCAGTCTGCAAGGAGGGTCCACGAGACGACTTCCGTGGGTACGTGGAACGGAGCTGCCCCATATTTATAACATTACAAAGCTTCATATTCTTGGGTTTTTTCGGTAAAGTCACGTAGGCAAAAATTTAAGTTAATAAAAGTAAAATAAAAATGACGTAGGCAACACAAGCTTCTCTTCAGTGGAACTTAATTTTTTACCCACGTGCCTTTACCGAAAAAACCCAAGAATATGAATCCTTGTAGTCACGAAAGCTTCAAATCTAGAATTACAAAGCTTTCCCACTTGTTATTTCTTGTAAACACACACGAGGACAATACAAGTGCGTGCACAAAATGGGAAAGATGTTTTGACAAGTATTCCATTTAAATTACATTTTTAATGAACAAAAGTTTGGCAGGAGCCCATGTGACTAGTCCTGCTTATAGATTCTGGAAATGGTGATCCAATTTTGCATTTACTAATTGAAACTCACCCGTTGCCAATGTGTTACAGTGTGATGAAGAGTCCCCTGTTCAACTTCCAAGAAACAAAATGCAAGCTCAAGAGTGCGGCTAGGTAGTCAAAAACGTTCTGAGAATAGAATATTCAAGCCACATACACTCACAGTTATTCTGAATATAGCAACTGCTCACATTGATGCCTAACATAAGTTGGTCCAACTATTTCACTCCTTTTCACCCACTTGTAGCAACACTATCCACAGGAATTAGCCAACCGTCTTGACCAATGTTATCCAACACTCACCCCCATCTTAGCACTCAAGCATGCCCTACAGAAATAAAAGTTCATATCAAAGAACACAAAACAATGCATTACAGTCCAGGCTGTTAAACGCCGGAGGAGAAACACACGTCACCCTCGTACGATGGCGTGCCCACGATGCACAGCGGCCGTCGTCGCTGTGACGTCGGTAAGCTAGCGGTGTGGTTTCTCCCACGTCGGTTTACCCGAACAACACGATCATTATATATGTTAGCATGTGTTTCTATTCTTGTCCCTGCACGTTTCCCAGGCGAGGAGGGAGGGAGCGGGGGAGGGGGGTGAAATTCATCTTAGACTGGAATTTAACATGAGCGGATGAGATTCAAAGTTTTGTGCAAACGTCAGTCGGTCTTTTCTCGACGGCCGGCTTCTCGGGTTCGGCCTCGTCGCTCTCATCGGCGCCGGCCTTGCTCACCTCCCCTCCTCCTCCTCCCGCACCCCCTCCTGCACCGCCTCCTCCCGGGGCTCATCCTCTCCGCTCTCGTCGCTCGAGTCATCGTCCGCGACAAGTGCCCTGCGCTGGCCCCCGCGCCTCCTGCTCCCGCCTCGTCGTAGTCGCCGTCTGCCGTCCACATCCAGTAGCACATGGTGCTGATGACCCCGAGCGGCAGGCCGAAGAGGACGCAGGCCAGCAGCGGGGACGCCCTGAACACGGACTGCGAGAGACGTAGTGCCGGCACACACGGGGCGACAGGGGGCGTGGTGTGTGTTTGGGAAGGGGATGAGAAAAGACCGGGACAAAAAAAATCTCCCCGCGCCTACCTCGCACACTGCCGCTTGCGCACCGTGGATTGGAAGGGGGCAGCTACTTTCGAATCGGAATCTTTATTGAGACTGGAAGAAGCCGATGAGCTACGAAGCCTTTTTGTTCACAAGATGTCCAGTAGAGGGGGGCGGGTCAGAAAGTTACAACATCACCAACAAACAATGCAAACACCAAATGTAATCTTGGGCAAGGCAGCAAAACAAACAAAAAAACTGTTCCAGACCACACCAAGACAACACACAGCCCATAAATAAAAATGCACATTCAAATGTAATTATTAAAATTGAACCATTACAGTTGAACAATGCCCTGAATGTGCTCAATCTTGTCATATCTCAGAAGCAGAGCAAGCCGAGCCGGGTTAACATGTGGATGGGAAAGTGCCGTGAAATATATGCGGTGTTGTAGGTTAGGGCTAGCAGGTGATGAGGAGATGGCAGGATAACAATGGATCTATCTAACAATCGATCTATCGGTCATCTTCAATCTGTGTGGATGCTTGAGTGTTAGCCCTCATGTATGCGAGTTTCCTCCCACATGCAAATGCGAATTAATGGATTAAGAACAAACATCACAATGTGGAATATTCCCCAAAATAAGTCCTAAGAATCAATGGGGCATTATTTGGTAAACAAAGATAATTATTACGTAAAACATTTCTTATTTTACCAGGTAAGAATCACTGAGCTACATAGCTTTCTTTCAGAAACGACCTGGCCACAAATGATAGCTCAACGAAGTGACTTTTTCACGTGAAAATGTATTGCAGACAAAAACTCTAAACTGCGTTTCTAAATATATGGAGGGAAAAACCAGACGACCTGGAGAAACATCCACGTGATTTAATTTAGTTTTNCATTTATTATTATTTTATTATTTGTTATTTTTTTTCCGTGACTTGACCAAAAAAACCTAAGAGTATAAATATCCACGTGGCCACAGGGAGAGACATGCAAAACTCGAAATATAAAGGCATTGTCAGGTTCTGGATCGAACCCACAAATTCCTGTATACCAGGCGAGGTAGTTAAAATCTCGCCGCTGCGGTGCCCTATTAAGTTTGGCATAGTGCGTGGGGGGGGGGGNCTAAGTAGCACACTGGCTGTCTTTGCATACCTAGTGTTGAAGTTCCCCACCCTAAACCAGGTCCTCATTTACCGTTAAGCCAACCTAGCGGGGAGGCTCAATGTAGGCTCAGATATGACATGGCGCCGATATGTCATCGCAACAGGGAATCAAAAAACCCAGGCGGTGATGTCTGTCGGGTATTGCACAAAACCACTGTAACAGGCTTCACAGAAGAACAGCAACCACCATTCACCGCTAAGTAGTGGTGCCATCACCACGACACACGTGCCAGGCTCGGGGAGTTTTGCGGCCGATTTGACATCTTCCCTCTCGGTCACCAACATTTGGGTGCCCACTCCAATGCCTGTCTTAGTAAACCGACCTCCAATATATACATATAATCAGACACAACAATGCATGTTATTGATATGTACTGCATAACTGGATTTAAATAAAGCATCACTTGCCAATGCTGCATCTCAAACATGATTTAAACTGGGACAAAAATCTGCTGGGACCGAGGACGGCAGTGCATTGGTATGTACGCATGTTGAACTTTTTTCGCACCGTGCGTAGCCAACCGTGCTAATCGGAGACGAGAGGGGGGGGGGGTAGGCGGTGTAAAATATCTGAGTTCCCTCTTGCCCCTCCACAACTTTGGTGCGCTCTCATACAAGCGAGCATCGACTCGTACAAACTGGAGATGATGATGAAGGGTAGCCCCCTACGATGCGCATGCGGTTTGGGATGAGACAAACAACGTCACTTTGAAATCCACACACACACACTCACATCGAACACAGGTGACCGCTGGATACATGTGTAATGACATGGTGACACCTGCTGGCTGGGAAAGGGAAGCACGGGTACGGGCAAGTTTAAAGTAACATCCAATCAGAGATGCAGCATCTGGGGGCAAAGGTCACAGGTGGGGTTAGCCGACATGCTCTGGGAACCTGCTCGAAGGTTCCACGAGAGCGCGTGACCGGAGGCGGAGCCTAGCCACGCCTGGGGGATATAAGGGGGAGCGGACCTGGGGCTCGGGGCTCATGTGTGGATTCTTGGGTCCTGGCTACGTCGCTGCTCACTGACATCTCTCTCCGTCGTCCGGCCACGTGGAAGATCTCCTGCGGGGTTTCCATCGTCATCATCGTCATGCCGCCAGTCAGCGGCGTGGCCGAGTGAGGGCGATGGGACCACGCCGAGTGATCGGCTGTGTGTAGCCAGGAGAGATGTTAATAGAGTGTTGTACTCNGTGTGAAGAAGAATAAGGGTTGGCCTGTGTTGTGCCCAGTGTGAGAAATAAAAGAAGTACCCTCTACACGACGTGTCGCGGAAGTCGCTCAGTACACTAGTGCTGCGTGTGTGTGTGCGTGCGCATATGGAATGCTGCTTAATACACTCACAGTGATCGTGGCCTTCAACTCAAACAGCATTCTCTTAATCTTCTGGCCGAGGCCATCCCCTCCATGGGCCTGGTACAAGCAGAGGTTAAATATGCATTCACTCATAGAGAGTATAAAGACACAAATACAAAGATCCCCCGTATAGCCTTAAGAGGCTGTTGGGGAAAGTGGTGGCCAGCAACACGCCCGGTGTTGTCTCCCCAGTGGCGATGTTTACACACCACACCAGGTTATCATTTACGGCTGAGTCGACCTAGGGGAGGCCAGGACCAGTTCAAATATTCACACTGTTATTGGTAGTGAGCAGGGATCGAACTCGGGTTGCTGGTTTCGTAGCGCAGCGCGCTAACCATTAGGCCACCGCACACACACGTACACACAAAGCCATATCCTCATTGAGATGCATTAAGCTTAAATGTTTCGATTAAAGCTTTCGTGACTGCAGGGATTCATCTTCTTGGATAATTTTATTAGGTTTTATTTTTATTATTTTATTACTTCCCTTCTACGTGACTTTACCGAAAGAACCAAGAAGATGAAGCTTAATATGATTATTGAAGGCAGTTACCACGTACATTTGGTGAAAAAAAACTGACCCAAGTAGTGCTCGCGGTTACCCAAATTTTACATTTTTCAGCTGCACGACACAAGGACGCGTCGCCACGCACGTGCATTTGCTACTCACGGGCACGGAGCCGTCCAGGATGTTGTTGATGAAGCTGAGCAGGTCCTGATTGGAGAGCAGTGGCTCGGTGGGCAGGTAGTACTCCTGGCTCGATGTGTTGAAAACCAGGAGGCTGGGGGCCTCAACGTCACTGCAACAGAGGTACGCAGGGAATGTCACCCTCTGCATGGCATCACCGCTAGGAGCGGCAATAAGTATGTATGTTGAACATCTTTCGCACCGTACGTAGCCAACCGTGCTAATCGGAGGAGCGGGGGTGGAAGGACAACAAACGAAACACAAAACGCAGTTTTAAAGAAATGAATTATCAATCTTGAACTAAAAGGTGCCAGAGCTCCAGTGGCGGCTTCTTAATATTGGAAGGAAGAGTGTTCCAGACGGCCGCAAAAGCGCATCTGAAAGCGCGCGATGCTAATATCAAAAATTATGCTAGAAAGGGTAAAGCTCATTCTTATTTTTAATCATTTTGATAACTGGGAAAGTCCCATAGATAGAACTGCTCAACCCGAGCCATTCATACTTTGAAACTTGCATTGCCTTTGTACAGATAGTCCCCGAGTTATGACGGTCCGACTTACGATATTTCGATCTTACGATGGCGATAGCGAACCGACAAAATTGTTAAATATTTCAAATTTCGCGCGGCAGGCAAACGCAGCAGCGTACGAGGTACGAATCATGGTGAGCACAGTACAATATACGTTACGATACGTTCAATGCAAGTATCATACGTAGCTTTAGCGATTTAATTTCAGGGCTACCACGATACGATACGTGCAATGCATGTTACACGTTTTTATAGCAGATAGGATTGTTTCTTGAAAAAACTTTCCATTAAATTGCAGTTCATATAGGTAGGCTTAGAATTTACCTTGTTTTTTTGTACTTTACAGTATTGTAAATAATAAATACATACAGTATATAGTTTATACAGTACGGTACTGTAATTGCTCTGTTTTGCTAAATGATCACCATTCTTTAAGACTCCTGGGTAGGCTAGGCCATCTTCGAATTACGATGGGGTCTTGTAACGCATCTCCATCCTAAGTAGAGGACTACCTGTACTGTTCACGCTTTATGGCGTTCTCTGGTCTAACAACGGTGAGACAAGGCCATCAAGAAGGCTCTCTCTGGTGCAGGTCAATCAGTTTCAAGGACAATGCATATATTTCGATTTAAAGCTTTCGTGACTGCAGGGATTCATCTTCTTGGTTCTTTCGGTAAAGTCACGTAGAAGGGAAGTAATACGTGACTTTACCGAAAGAACCAAGAAAATGCATATATTATCTTTTGTTTGCATTTTGACCACAAGCATTGTGGTTAATGCACACATGATTCCTCGTAAAAAAAAGGTTTCAGTTTTGTTGCCAGAAAAAAGGGGAAAAAACTATTATTATATTTTGATACTGTCAAAGGAGGTGTAATGATGTGGTGTCTATTTGTGTTTGAGAATCTCAACACCACCCCTGTTTTACTGCTAGAAAAGGATCAAAGTAAAACGCCTATGCCAATGCTACGGGATGCAGTTTGGGTTGGCTCACCTCATCAGAAGGTTGTTCATGTAGCCCTCTGCCCCGTCCACGTATCCAAACTGGAAATCCCTGCGGGGGAGGAGGAGGGAGTACCACAGCCACACACGTGAATCGTAACCTTCGCAGGCGCTTTGGCGTTTCACATCCACGGCTCCCACTTGTGTGTGTGTGTGCGTCTTGCAAATGACGAGACCTGTGCACGCAATTGTGGGACCGATTTAAATAGCTCAGGGCATGTGTGTATGTAATGGGGAGCGGTAGTGTAGCAGTTAGTGTACTGCGCTACGAACCCGGCGACCCGAGTTCAATTCACTCTCACGGTCAACGTCAGTGGCGATGATCTGAACCGGTCCTCGGCCTCCCCTAGGTCGACTCAGCCTCAAATGAGTACCTGGTGTGGTGTGCAAACATCGCCACTGGGGAGATAAAGGCGGCCGGGCGTGGTGCTTGCCACCCACCCCCTCGTATGCCGTTCTGGCTTTCATAGGTGCTCGCTAACAGCACTTGCCCCAACAGTCTGTTGCAGTTTCGATTTAAAGCTTTCGTGACTGCAGGGATTCATCTTCTTGGTTCTTTCGGTAAAGTCACGTAGAAGGGAAGTAATAAAATAATAAAAATAAATCATAATAAAATAATTCTCACGACGTTTCGGCCACAACGCAAGCAGCCGTCCTCAGGTGAAGAACATGTCTGTCGATAAGACACAGTCTAAATGACACGTCTTAGGCTTGGAGTGTCTATTTAAGCTGTGAGGGAGGAGGAAGAGAGCCTTGACAAAAGAATTTGCATTTGAAGAGGAATTTAGCATATTTATGGGAAATGCAGGAATGCGAATAGTGCTAATTGTGAAATGCGTGGGGGTGCGCGGGGGTTTTCAAAGTCATATTATGCCCATGCATTATGCAGGATTAGCAGCATCAAGGGAGGGGCAGGGGTAGCACCAACAAAGGGAAGAATGTGAATAGTATGCAGCTGCAGCAACCAAACAACCACGTAAAAAACTAAAGTATAAACTACATAGTATCATCAGTATGCCAAATACACTCTGAATAAGCTGAGCTACAACCTTAAGTAATACATTACAATTCTAGGTCGCAAAAATATAATATGCTTCCAGCGAAACTTTTAAACTTTTTCCTACATCACACGGGTAATACATTACAATTATACGTCGTAAAAATTATATAATATGCTTCCATCTAAACTTTATTTCTTACATCACACGGTCTACACCGTACTATATACTGCCATAGACAAACCCAACATTAAATTACATACTGTATTGCTATACCTTATACATTGTTATATTACACTATGTATTATTCTACCCACCCTAATGTATATCACACTGCTATATATTCACTATACAATTACGATACTATATATTACTTTGTACATTGTCTTAAGCATATAAATGTTATACTATTTGTTATTATACACTGTACCATTGACCGTCGTGTGAAAGATACTAAGAGGCAGCAACGAAATATGACAATGAGAGAGTAGCAGAGCAAAGAATCCATTTGGCTATCATGAGAGATTCGTTCATGAGGCGATCCACATATACAAACACAGAGACAATTTCAACCGAGAAGATGGATTCTGGCTTAGCAATCATTGGAAGGACGTAATAAACAATTTCGGATCTTAACTGATTGTGTTCACGTTTACGGTGACTCTCAGACCGCGTTCCACTCACTGGCATTGTATTCTCCGCAGGGAATGGATTCTAGGAACCTCCTGGTTACACCAGCCCACAGGGGATTGTGTCCGTCCGTCGTGCAGGGAGGGGCTGGGTGGGAGGGGCAGGGTGGGGAGGGTGGGGAGGGCTGGGTGGGGAGGGGCTAGGTGGGGAGGGCTGGGTGGGAGGGGCTGGTCACCCGTGGTGTCCTTATTAAACTCAACGTTTAACCTATTCACGCCGGCTCGTGCCCGCCCTCACAGTCGGCCATATTTGCGGAATACACCACGCCGCCGTTGACCCTGGCCATTGACCGAGCAACCCAGCGTTCCTACCAGCTCCCTCCGCAGGAATGTGTTTAAGCCAGCTTAGACTTGGGACAGTGGCAGGTATTATTCAACTGTAGTGGTGAAGTAGTAGCGGTGATACAGGCGGTCTCGCAGCCGTGGTACATGAATGACTGTGCTGGTGATGTGGCCACGTGTGCAATGTTACCGATGGAAATGCTCCCGGTATTCATGCGCAACATCTTCCACCAGCTTCTTGAGCCTGCAAAATCAAAGACAATGATCCCCCACGAAGCCTTAACAGGCTGTTCGGGCAAGTGCTGTGAGCGTGCACATGAAAACCGGCACGGCACTCGAGAGGGTGGGTGGTCAGCATCAAGCCCAGCCGCCTTTGTCTCCCTTGTGGTGATATTTACACATCACACCAGTTACTCATTTGAGGATGAGTTGATCCAGGGGAGGCCTAGGACTGCTTGAGTTATTTGTCACAGGGGGTTGGCTGTGAGCGGGATCGAACTCGTAACGCAGCACACGCTAGCCACCACACTACTGCTCCCCGCACACACACACACGCGTGCACACGCCCTCGTATGTATGGAGAACTTATTTTGCTCCGTACGTAGCCAACCGTGCTAATCGGAGGTGCAGCCACATGGCCTGACCGCCTATTGCCAATACAGTACCGGCAATACTGGTTCCTTCCTCTCGTAAAATCACTCACACAACCTGTCCCCCCCCTCATCATGGCTTGGCTTCACGAACGAAGATCTAGGAAGGACATCCACGTCTTCTGCAGGCACGCTGGTGGCTGACGAGGCCTATGCGGGACAAGCAGGTCCTGCCAAAACGGCTGCAAGTATAAGTCTGATCTGCTCATGTTAACCATGAGGACAATTACCATCTGGATGCTTCGTCTTCTCCGTCTCATACGACACCACCATAACTTTCCTCTATTCAGGCCCATGCACAACCTACCCAGCTATTAAGGTCACAGCACAAGCACAACCTAAACACCACAAGCACAGGGAATGAACAAAACCCATGTGCCGCACAGCACTATGCAATACAATCATTCACGTGGCATACAATAAATGCAACTCCATCCCGGGGGCGAGCCTGCAAAGGTGAACGTAAGATCTAGATTGAACGTTCTCAAAGGCCGCGCTAATGAATAGTCCGAGTGAAGTCAAAGCACAGTGGGACTTCACCTGCTGTGATTTTCTTCGGTGCTCATTGGGTCAACGATAGCCAGGACCACCAACTTGCCTGTGCAAGACAGACAGAGAGAGATGACGCGAACAGGCAAAGTGTTCATAACGGTGCTTTCGGTGGCATTAACATGCATCTAGCCTGGCACAGGCGCCGTGGTGACTTCACCGGTCACTTAGTGGCGAATAGGGGGTGTTGTCGCCCTTGAATATCCACATCTCCACAACGCATCGCATGGTTCTCCATTGTTTGTAATCAAAGTTTATTGGTCACATACACAGTTAAGCTGATGTTATAGCGGCACAGCTGTCTACCCATACGGTTTACCCTGTGTCCTTGTATAGAGGAATTGAGCTTTCAGGTCCATACGGCGTACAGTCGTTTCAATACGGGCAACAACAAAAACATGTTTTTGCCTATTTGTTTGTGTTTCTCCCTTGTGATGGGATTTTCTAGGATTAACGTTGAGATTTATAAAGGCACGCGTTACCAATAAGGTCTGAATTGATCTCTGATAAGGTAGGCGCTGATAAGGGGTTGACAAGTATGCTAACTGAACCCGTGCACGCTCGCACGCCTGAACAAGGATGCCACACCGACTTGCACACGTTTTAGAAGCAAATGACAAGTAGTTATAAATACGATTCGATTTTCTTTTACTCGTTAGACGCTGCACAGAATTCGCTCACTCTCGAAGAGAGAGACTCGGGTACAAGAAACCACAAACAGGAGAGACAACAACCACCTTTTGCTGAAGGTATTATCGGCCAATTATTGAGCNTTTATACGAATGAAAGGAAACAGAAGCACCTGGAAAATACCCACCCAGGTATACGTAAGTATGTTGAACTTCTTTTGCACCGTACATAGCCAACCGTGCTAATCGGAGGCACGGGGAAAGTATGTACATTGAACTTCTTTCGCTCCATACGTAGCCAACCGTGCTAATTAGAGGAGCGTGCGGGGCGCACAGCACGCACGCGCGTGCCGGCAGGCCCATGCTTCACCTGTGTCGGAGATGGCGTACATGGCGTAGCCGTCGATGGCTTGGAACGTGGGGAANCGTTCCCTCCGCACCCACGTCGCCAGGTCACCGTCGTCGGACTCTGGGCACCGGCAACGAGACGCACGACCACCAACCGACCGCTGAACCGTGCGTGCAAAGCGCTGCGCGCCTCAAGTTGCGCCAAGCTCTCGTTCGGGCTGCTCGAGATGACTAGGCCGAGCATTCATATACGCCTCAATCTCAGGGATCGTTCCGAGTTATTAGCATTTTCAAGACATTTCGCGACCAATATTATCCATGAGGTTTTTTTGGGTTAGATCGTGTGAATATAAATGTGTAGTTAAACCCCCACCACCCGACACAGCCAATTAGTAAGGTTTGTCATGTAAACAAAACATGCCAATTCCTTACTAATTCAGCACATCAGCGTGTTGGAGAGTGAATCCACAACATTTATAATTCAAGTACGACGTATCGCTGATAATTACAACCAACCTCATCAGGTGACAGCCAGATTTGTGGAGAAAACCTCCTGTTTCGGCCTTATGCATTGTAATATTACATTTAATATTGTATCGTACCGTGAAAAACGATTTCATGGCAACATAGTATCTTCTAACATTGTTGTATGTTAAGCTTGTTTACCCAGGAAAGCCTCTGAGTCTCATTACTCTTTTTCAGGCTTCCAATTGAGTAATAAAAATGTTTTGGGAAAATTCGGACAATGACACCGACACACAACAGCCGACTCTTGTGAATGACGTCACGGGATCTTTAACGTCCGCTGCCAAGCAGATGGCGTGTATTTGTTTTGTAAATACACCCCCGGTATTAATCAGGGTGGCCGCTTGATCCGAACCGTGAACCTCCTCGGCGTCAAGCGGCAAAGCGCTGCCGCTGGGCCATTGCACCCGTCATTAGGGTCGGCGTGTGTGTAGTGTAGCGGTTAGCACCCTGTGCTACGAACCCGGTGATCCGAGTTCGATTCCCGCCCGCGGCCAACACCGGTGACGATTATCTTAACCAGTCGTGGGCCTCCCATAGGTCAACTCAACATCAAATGAGTCCCTTGGCCGGTGTGTAAACATCGCCGCTAGGGAGGCAAAGGCGGCCGGCGTGGTGCTGGCCACCCACCCCTCGTGTTGCCGTGCCGGCCTTCATAGGTGCTCGCCAGTAGCACTGCCCAAACAGTCTGTTAAATAAAGTAGATATGGGGGAACTTTGTCTTCGTATATCAGAGGCGTTTTTACTCACCATCATACTCGTAATACGTTCCATCCTTGAATACCAAGGCAGCAGGCGCCTCGTGAATGTGCACATTCTGCACACGCGAGAGAAACGGCGCGTCAACGCCCCCGAAGCGGAATGCCATCCCGTAGGCATAAGCGCGTGCAATAAGAGCATGCATGGTACCAACTTATTTTCACGTACAGTATTTACCCGGAGAAAGTCTCACGAGACATCAAAAGTTAAGGAAAATGCTAGCTCGGAATAGTAAACATTATTTGGCGATGCTGCTGCTGCCGCCGCCGCCGCGTTGGAGTTTCCATTCGTATACGTTGAATGCAATAGGTACACATTACCCCTGCGGACATGAGAAGAACGACCGATCAATGTTGAACAAGACTCGATTCTTGAATTATACACTACCCTGAATCGTGACAATTCAGTGAACCATTCAACCCATAAGTTGTTTAGGCCGCGTTACAGGTACCTGCGGTGTAGCGGCAACGCAGTGGTTAGCGGACTGCGCTGGTAACCCAGCGCCACCAATTGTGTTCCCTACCACGACTCACATTGGCATGGTTGGCGACGCACGGTGTGAAAGAAGTTCAACATACATACGTAAGTCACAAGCGATATTTGAACCGAACCGATCCTGGTCCACCCCCCCATCACCGAAACATCAACAGGCCAATGCGCACGTCGCCTTCATAAATGGATAATTGGAGACAAAGCCAAAGTAGCGTGACTGTGGCCATGCAACCAAAATTGTGCACCATGTAGTGAAACTATGAACTAAACAATTTAGTATTTTACCAGGTAAGGCCCACTGAGATATATGGCTCTTTTTTCAGAAGCGACCTGGCCACAGATGACAACTTAACAAAGTCGCTTATCATGTGGCGATGTATAGCAGCCATATGCTCTTAAACGCATGTTTCTAAATGTGAAGTGAAAAACCGGATGGCCTGGAGAAAAATCCCGCGACCATGGGAGAGACATGCCAACTTCAAATATACAGACATCGTCAGGGTCGGAACCGAACCCACGACCTCGTGTATACCACTGTGGAGGAGGAAGAGCACAACGAAACTCTCTCTCTCTCTTGAAGCCCTCTCTTGTGGTTGGCAGACGTCAACATTGGCATTCAGCTCCCGAAACCTATCGCCATCGCTCGCAACAAGATGAAGGCGTAGCCTCGGCAGAAGGATGCGGACGGGTGTGGGAGGGGGGGGGGCGACACTTACCGCAGGGAGCACTTCCTCCGGCGTGGAGAAGAAGTACGCATTCACAACCATCTCCAGTGCCACCTGCGTAAAGCTTTCCTGCACGCAGACAACGACGCCGCACGGGGCAAATGCGCCACTCACTACGCCGCATCCGATGTGTGTGGATTACGAGTAAAAAAAAACATCGTAAACGGAAAAAGCAGTGCAGGCCCGATAAACGCAGGTTTAAAATCAGACGGATAAATATGCGTACAAAAAAGCACAGTCGTTTGTGCACGCAAGTGCAAAAAGACCATTCGGCATATCACGAAGATGTGCATTGTGGACCTTTTGTCTCAAATCACGGTCAAAATAAATGTTAGAAAATGTGACCGAATGACTGCAACAGAGATGCAGTGATGGACAACTGTGGACCAATTTTCATTCTAATTAGAACTCATCGGCACGGTATTGTGCCCAACCGCTCACGGATGCAAAGTCTGCCTCTGGGAACCATACGTAAAGTTCGGTCCCACATCCGCACCACTGGCTCTGCTAATGCCAACAATACATAACATATGTATGTGATGAAGAAACCCCATCATAAAAGAATAATGTAAATTTACACTGCAGGACAAACCAGTTGAAGTGTAAAGTTGAAGCACCAGAAACTCATCTCCTCCTGCCCTTTATAATATTTTTTTTCAAGTTACAGGGAACAAAAACTGTAATAGAACGGAGAATATACATAATGCGTTTGTAAAAATACACCAGATCGAAACGTCAGAATGCCTCTTCGCAGCAATGAAGTTATAGAAACCGGGGTCACGCACACAACGAATAGGAAACGTTTAACCCTAGGTTTACTCAGTGGTTGTAAAACATAGCCCCAGGGTCGCTCACATGGGTCTTGCAGTGACAGGTTACAAGACAGCGCTATTGTTCGTAAGAATGCAGCCTGCCAACTTACAGAGTTTGCTCGAGTGACCCGCCCGGCTCAAATAACGTTGAGATTCCCAATCTAAACGTACACGTCAAATCATGAGCACACGTTTGTGTTTGCGCTATTCTTACAGCGAAAGGATATCGTGAAGGCACCTTTTCACGCACTTCCGATTAGCACGGTTGGCTACGTACGGTGAGAAATAAATTTTATATCCAGCATAAATGTACCGACTGCTCATAGACTCAACACTGCCCATAGACTCAACACTACCCATAGACTCAACACTGCCCATAGACTCAACACTGCCCATAGACTCAACACTACCCATAGACTCAATACTGCAACCCGATTAGCACGGTTGGCTACGTATGGTATCGCACGCAGTAGCTTCACAGTAGTGGGGCGATGTTGCTATTTGTATGTATGTAGACCTTCTTTGTCACTGTACGTAGCCAACGATGCTATCCATGTATGTTAAACTTCTTTTGCACAGTACCTAGCCAACCGTGCTCATCGGAAGTCCAAGAATTTGGTTATTCCCAATTAATTAATTTGCGAAAATGTATCAAACTTGGCACATTTCAATCAATCTTTATTTTACGTACCAATATCGCTCACAATAAAGTGGGCATCAGCGCACATTGACAATGAAACGGGTACGGTACAAAGGGGGCATACAGCAACAGGAAAGGAAAAACAAAACCTGTCACGCGCCCCTCAACCGTCACGCTCTCATTTGGGCCGCGACGCCGGCACACATGCCCTACAAGATCTTTAATGCCCACCAAGAAGCAGATGGCGCGAATTTGTTTATTTACCGCACCCGCGGCTATTAACCAGGGGTGGCCGTGGCGGTTAGAATCCGCGAACCTCTGCGACAAGCAGCAAATGCGCTGTGCCAGGTTGGCCAAGCCCATCGCCCTGAGCTGCGACGCGACCCAAAAATATAATAAAAAAACCCATCACAATGAAGACCCACGTCTCATCTCTCCTGTGTGCTGGACTGCAAAAGAAGCGAGGGGAAACATTAAAATCTCACGAAGGAATCGCGTTGTCACAGCAACGCAATCCCCGCGTGCATCCTCTCCCTTAGCCCTGGCATGGCATTGCCAGGGTTGTCACGCAGCCGCAAATCAGATGGGGATTTTGACGTCGCTTCAACTCTTGCCGTGGAGCTACGCTGGAAAATAAGCGGCTAGGGAGCCCCCTGTCGATTGCGTGGGTCTCCGACGGACCTCATTATGGTCACCGAAGGACATCGCGCAGTACATTGCGGTACGCCACGGCAACGGCGATTCACATCCCGTAAACATCATCTGCATTTGAAGTTCAAGATCATCATACACACGTATGAATTGCAGACCTTAGTGTTACCTTTAGTGTCAGGATTGAGAGATAAATCACGAGAGAGGATCCACTGTACCGTCACACTCTACGTCTGTAGCTCCATGCAAGTGTGATGCAATTGACCTTGAGTTTGGGGTCTTACGATTCACTTTCAGATAGGAGTTTACGATTTACCTTCAGTTAGGAGTCTTATGATTTACCTTGAGTTTGGAGTCTCCACCCACGTAGAGGAAGAAGATGTCATGCCGGCTCTGTGTGTGAGCGAAGAGCGCTGGCGTAGAGAGGTGGCGCATGGCCGGCCTGCACGACCACACAGCACACGGCCCACCGCAGACAACAGTGGTTCCAACCGATAAGATTGTCTCGTACCGCCTCCGAGCTCTATCCCTGCCCGTGTACCCCTACCACTCCTATGCTCTGGATAAGGGACATTATACTTGTAGGAACCGCCAGGTTACACCAGCCCACAGGGGATTATTGTGTCCGTCCGTTGTGCAGGGAGGGGCTGGGTGGGGAGGGGCTGGGTGGGGAAGGGCTGGGTGGGGAGGGCAGGGTGGGGAGGGGCTGGGTAGGGAGGGTGGGGAGGGCTGGGTCGGGGGTGGGAGGGGCTGGTCACCCCGTGGTGCCCTTATAAAACTCAACGTTTAACCTACTCACCCCGGCTTGTGACCCCCCTCACAGTCAGGCATATTTGCGGAATACACCACGCCGCCGTTGACCCTGGCCATTGACCGAGCAACACAACGTTCCTACCAGCTCCCTCCGCAGGAATGTGTTTACTGTTATCTGTAGCTTCTCCATGCATATACTGACCCAAATCACAAGAATGTGTAATTGCCACTGCACATTCAGACGTGCATCGCCTGCAAGGAGACACCGTGACTTATCCAACCCAGACTTTGGATGTAACGTTTCTGAAGAACGAATAGGAGGTCTGCATGGTTGTACGTAAGTATGTATGTTGAACTTTTTTCGCACCGTACGTAGCCAACCGTGCTAATCGGAGGTGCGGGGAAGTTGTGGTCACACTCACCCGGCCACACGGTTGGCAAATGCGATGATCTCATCCTTGGTCCGCGGTCCCTTGTAGTTGTACGACAGATCCCCCTTAATTCTAAACGACAAAAGTAACACCGTTACGCGTGCCAAAGGCTTAGGCTAAACTGAACCCCCGATGTAAATGGAAGACAAACAATGAAAATGCTGCATTTGGCAGCAGAAAAAACAACTCGTCAGCATGGCCCTTCAATAGTGTGTATACATGCATCATGTGAATATATTTTAATGCTTTCGATGTGGTTTATGTGGGTTATGCTCACCAAAAAATGAGCATCTTGTTATCCAAAAATATGCAAATACCACTTCGTGTCCGTGCAGGCCTTGTGGCCTAAGGCATAGGTGGGGAAACCTTTTCCTTATTCCGAGGGTTGAATGACTTTTAAATAACTTCAATGAATCACACATTAACACACACACAGCTCAGTCACTCCTGCCACTGCAAGATGCCGGGCCCTTGCGTTGACGGAAGTGAATGACTGCGCTAAAACAGGTCGGGTTCATTGCTCGTGTACTCGATTAAGATGTATGTTGAACTTCTTTGCATTACAGCGGTACCTCTGTATACGTCGTTAATTCGTTCCAGAAGGTAGGACTTTTCCCGAAAATGACGTATACCAAACGAATTTTTCCCATAAGAAATAAAGGAAGGAAATAATCCGTTCCAGAGTATAAGAAATTATATTTATATGGCATATTATACATTAATGGGTTGTATAAAATAATTTAGACTACTAATTAAAAAAATGCATAAATAGATAAAATAAATTGAAATAAAAATGATTTAACGTCACTTTACCTTGCTGAGAGGAGTTGGTAGCCTACGAGGATGGTGGTGAGTTGTGAACGGGGCTCATCCCGACCCATACAAGTTCTAGCAAGCGCATCGTATCCCAAGACATTTTTTTCTCGTCAAACACGACGTATACCAAACTCGACATATTCCAAAGTGGTCGTATACCGAGGTATGACTGTACTCCAACCATGCTAATCAGAGGTGTAGGGTAAAGAATTCTTGCAGTGGATAATTATATTTTTTACTCCTATTACTATTTTTCTTCATTAACGTCACTTATTTGTTTTGCTCTTGTCATGTTGGTGAGCCCAGGTCGCTCTCACTCTGGCGAACGACAATTATCCAGGTCTAATTTAACTCATCAGGTCGCACCTGATGAGTTAAATGATGACGTCACCCTGCTGCTGCTGCTCTATTTAAGACCGGGAGCAAGAGCAGAGCCTCACCATTCTGGCAATTGCCCGATGATGCTGGATGCAATTACCAGCGAAACGTCGTGCTCAAATTGTAAATGTTGTGGTTTCACGCTTCAACACACCGGTGGGCTAAAGCAGTGAACTATTTGTCTTTTGTCAACGTGACACTTTTTTGCTGATTGGCCGTGTCGGGTGGTGGAGGGTTACGACACATTTATAAAAAACGCGATCTAACCCAAAAACTTTATTATGAATATATTGGGCGAACCTAGTGTTAAACAGGTCGCTCTCCACTCTGGCAAACGACAATTATCCTGGTCTCCCGAGTTCTCACCTTTTTATACAAAGTAAACTTACAAACTTGAAACGTTTCGAAGTCGTAAACCTCTTGTTGCCACCAGCTGTACGTATATAACTTTGCCGAACTTCTTTCGCACCACACGTAGCCCACCGTGCTTTTCACAGGCGAAGTCGCAATCCATAGGTTTCCCACCCCTGGTCTAAGACCACGGGAAAATTAACCTGGGGCCATCTGCGACCCAAATCCTGCCACATCGTAATGAACAAGTGGGGTTTCAATTTAATTATCCCTCGTTGAAACAGAACACTGCACAATCCACCGAAAACACTTACGACAGTGCACGACAGACTCACAGTTTTATTGTTGGGTATCCACGGACGCCGTACTCCGTAGCAATACCTAAGGAATGGCAAAAATGCGCACATTTATTCACAGTTTATATTTCAACTAAATAGTTCAGTTTTAGAGGACACAAATATTAAGAGAGCATCACAAGGGAGTCATTTTTTTCTTAGATGACACTGCGCTGCATAAACACGCAAACATGTGCATGTTTAAGTCGCATTGCGTAAGTCACGGCCGAAAATTATCATCACTGTTCCAAGTAATTTGATGAGCCAATGATTGACCTTTAGTTGTACGTATGCATGTTGAACTTCTTTGCACCGTACGTAGCCAACCGTGCTAATCAGAGGTGAGAACAGGAGCAAACAGGACAAGTCTGGCGATAAAAGAAAATATTTTGATTTAAAGCTTTCGTGAATGCAAGGATTAATATTCTTGGTTCTTTCGGTAAAGTCACGTAGAAGGGAAATAATAAATAAAATACCAATATAAAACAAAAAATTTCTCACGACGTTTCCGACTGCAACACAAGCAATCATCATGAGGTGTGATGATGATTTCGCCTGATGATTGCTTGTGTTGCAGTCGAAACGTCGTGATGATTTTTATTGTTTTATATTTGTTGCAGTCGAAACGTCGTGAGAATTTGTATTGTTTAATAATTGTATTATTTTATTTCCCTTCTACGTGACTTTACCGAAAGAACCAAGAAAAGAAAATATCATGCTTTCTGATGACGCCGACCTTGTAACAGAACGTACCGCATTTAGACTCTACCTCCAATTAGCATGGTTGGCTACGTACGGTACGAAAGAAGTTCAACATACTTACTATTTAGATTTAAAGCTTTTAGTGACTGCAGGGATTCATATTCTTGGTTCTTTGTTATTTCCCTCTATGTGGCTTTCCCGAAAGAACCAAGAATATGAATACCTACTATTGTCTCATATATGAATATATCAAGCCAAGTAGAATTTTATTTTAGCTCAAACAAGCACTGGACTAGCCCCCATGGCCCAGAGCCAGTGGAGAAAATTCCACGTACTTACGATTGAGGCCAGTCTCTCCATGCGACAATGATGGGCGACTTCCTAAAAAGTGGAGTACCCACACTTTACCCCACCACGCTCGGCCCACCGATCAACCATTTATACTGCTGCATGGAGAGAAGTGGGCGGTGGGGGGGGGTCTAATAAACTTGCACATTGTCTCCAATTCTGTGCATGGGTATTGAACTGGCGATCTTTGGATTGGAAGTCCAGTTTACCAACCATTACACCGCGGCAGCAACTGCTCATGACAAATGAGCGTTGCCTCCCAAGACACAAAAATGTACTGGACATCTGTGAAAAGTACTAGACATGCGTGGAAAAAGAGCTTCACGGCTCGTCAGATTCCTCCAGGATAAATAGATATTCTGGATAAATAAAGATTCCGATGATGATTCTGTCTTATTTTCCAGGTAAAACGTTTCACACAGCAGCAGGCTGGACGCGCCGGAATACCAGAATGTGCAGTGGCATCCAGTTTTCCAACGTGGACGGGGGAACCTGATGCTTTCATCTCTTGGGCCACCTCGTTCCACACCGGCTCCAGCTTCTTGCAGTGGCCGCACCACGGTGCATAGAACTATCATCACACGACGCCAAAACAGAAATATTACGGTCACACACACAAAAGTGTTGTTTTAGCTAGCACCTGCTAAGGCTGGAATGGCACGCAAGTTGTGGTGTGGACAGGACCCTGTCTGGATGCCTGTCTGCCTTATGATGCTTACATACCACACCAATTACTTAGTTAAGGTCGAGTAAACCTAGGGGAGGCCCGTGGCAGGTCCAGATACCATGTACCACTTAGAATATCCATTGTATAAAAATGAACCTCGTTTCTTGAGATCATAATGAAGTGATTTGAACAATAACCAACCGCTTCCCATATTTATAAACAGCTGACCAAGGTGTCAATGCCTTGCCAAGACAATAGCTTGTTTAAAAAGAAATTGTCTAAACTTTACTCGCTAAAATATACGACAGAGATTCCAAAATTTTTATTAACCCTCGCATAGGTGTGCCACTGTATTTATATATACCCAAAAAGTTATGGAAAATTAGCTACATGGATTACATTATCCAGCCATTAGGTAATCCCTTACAGTGCAAGCTATGTACAAATGGGAATTAATTAAGCAGCATCTGGTACAACAATCCACAGTGCTCATCATCCAATCCCCAAAGCTCATCCTTCTGAGTCCTGTCCTTTCTTATGAATCTCATCTTATGTTCCATTAAGGAACGATGAATGTATAAATTCAGCTTCTTATGCACCGTACGTAGCCAACCGTGATAATCGTAGGTATGGGAAGGACAACAAACTAAACACAAAATTGCAGTTCTTAAGAAATTAGTTTTCAAACCCAACACATAATGGTTGCTGTTTTCTCTATTTTAGCAAAGTGTTCTCCGGTTTCCAGGTGCACACTACTCCACATACACCTATAGTAGTAATAATAGCACTTTGTACTTTCATGTATGGGATGCTGTCCTGGTGCAATTGTTAGCACACTTGACATGCAATCAAGAGGTCATAGGTTCGATCTCCTGGCGTGGCAGTTGAACCAAAAGGCAAGTTCCTTAAATCCCCTCACCTCTGTCCATCCAGCAGAGGTAGAAAAAGGTTAAACCTCAGGTAGTCCACCAGCAGAACGCATGTGGTGGAGGTAAAGTGTAGTTATTCCCACCTCTTAAAAGATATCTGCCCGGCATGGAAGCGTAGGTCAAATACCATCCAGAGGGCTCTCTAAACGCCCGTGTATTGGAGGCCCTTCTCCCAGCAGTCAGGTGGAGCTGCTATTGCACGGTTGCTCTTTCCTTTATCAAAACAATGTCGATGGCAGTTGACATCGGCTGCTGTGCACTTTTAAGTCATCCAGATTGAAAACTAATTTATTTAGAACATGTTTTGTGTGTATAGTTTACAGTCCTCCCCCCCCCCCCACACGTCTCTGATTAGCATGGTTGGTTACGTACGGTGCGGAAGAAGTTCAACATACGTGCGTACATACAAAAAAAAGAAACCTGTGGCAAGTCACAGATTAGAATAAGCACTTCACACCAGGAAATACTAAACCCCCCCCCNTCCAGCCCTTAATGTAATGGACTGGAGTGAATGTTATTAGCACCTCCTGTGGACTGAGTATGGTGGAAGGGGTCCAATGCCCAGGTGACATTGCCGAAGCACGTACAATAACACTTTGGGTTATTCGATTTTAATAAGTGGTACGTAATACACACTGTGCATGTGGTGCAGTGCGGAAGTCCATGGAAGCATCGAAGCACAACAGTAGTTAATGCTACATTTCATACAATTATTTCAGAACGAGATTCTCAAAACAATTTAATACAATGCAGATATGAACGCTGTGCTTTGTCCAGACATGAACGTGGACGCATGTCTCACTGGTATTGATTGTGGTCTCTGTGTCCTGGAACATCAAGAGGACTTTGAAATGACAGCATATGTGTAAATGAGATGATACTTACGTCAACCAACCACACGCCGTCATTTTTGTGCTCCGCGAATCTGGAGAGAATAAAATAAATACAAATTACAATTAATTAACCTTTAATTCAGAAAAAAATTCTGATATATTTTCCCTTTCTCAAGACTAAAAAGCATGTTCTCAAGCTGAACAATTTACATCACAAAGATGTTTCAAGGCAGGACGCAGGTATTTTCAATGACATCAAGTGCAATAAAAACCCCAGCTATTGGTGATCACTGTTGAGGATTGGTTCTTGCAGGTATGTAAACTGGCATCTCGGAGGAGATACCCTCAAACTGACAATTTCCATCTTGTGCTAACTTATTTCGCACCACATGTAGCCAACCGTGCTAATCGGAGGTGCGGGAAAATCTGTGCAGTCAGTTCCAATGATATGATGCATTGTTGGGGCAATTGTAGAATGCCATATTTCTTTATGAGAAAATCTCATTTTGACTATTNACTATGTTATGCACCTAGCATTAACTAAATTAGGCCAGCTAGCTTAACCAGCAAGTGGAGTAACACATTGTACATCGATGCTAAAAAGAGACGAATTGTATTCTCCTATGATCAGAGCCAGTGGTTCTCAATCATCCATGCTGAATTCTAAGGATTCTAAATGTGCTTGAGTTTGGCTTTCTACCTCAATCATACCCAAGTGGCTTCAATCAACCATCCATGGCAACCCAAACCATTCGCTTCAGGAGCTTAAGGAAAACATTCGGTTAACTCATTTTTTTATAATAAATAAATCATAATGGGCAATGTTGTTGATGTCTATACCAGGGTCGGCAACCTGGCTCCGGAGCCGCATGCGGCTCTTTACGGGCTGCTTCTTGACGATATGTACGTATGTACAGTATGTACTCAGATGCATTGCGGCTCTTGAAATACTGAATTTTGTACCGAATTGGAAAGAAATGGCTCTTCTTGTTATTTTGTTGCCGACCCCTGGTCTATACCATGCCTCTTGTTTTTTACTTCCTCATTCTTCCAGACCAGATCCTGAAACTGTTGTGCAACTGTAATCTGACGTCCAGTTATTGCATCTGTATACCACCTCTCCCGGTGCAAGTCCTCTTTCTTTCCGAGTGTTGGATGCCACTGCTAGTGGCGATAACCTGACCTCGTATATCCTTCCCACAACATCGCAATTCCTCATCTGGACTATGCATATAATGCCCTCATGCCATGTTCTATTCCTAACTTCCAAATTGTTTATCCTATCCCCTGCTTAAAGTATAGCTGTTCTTTCACACTATATAAAAGGTATATTGTATGCAAGTAATTTAAGCAACGCCGGGTACTTGCTGCGAGTTTAATATATAGCTCAACCCTAAGAACTATAACGTACTTTGTATAATAACCACTTTAAGGGGCCTGTAATATTAATGTGTACAAATATGAACTATCCAGTAACGTTATGGGCAGTGGAGTAAAATCCTCTGTTGTATCATACTTATGTTCCCACAAACTTTGCCTTCACTAAGCCGCATTGACAAAGGCTGTTCGTGTACATAATATAGAGCCTGGGGCTTATGCCACAACTGTCAATACAGCAATTCCATTACAGAGCAATACTGTCACTAAAGGCAGACTGCATGCAGTACAAATGGAAATACGGCCATGCAATGCACACACCCCAAGCGTATTTTAACACTTTATTTCGGGAAAAGTGCTTTGTTAGGGACAGCGCTCACCCAGCTCGTCCCTTTGCGAGGTCCATCTCGACATGCGCAACGCACACTCGCCAATAAAACCACTGCCCATGCCCGATATGAGAAGTGACCCGGAATTTCGTGCGTGTGCGCTCATCATCCCAGCGTGCGTACGCTGCGAGTGCAATACAACGTCGCTCCACGGACGTGTTCCGACGGGCCCAATTGTACGAGACCACTGAGAGAAAATGGCCAAAGAGAACGGTCAATAGAGGTCACCAAGCCGCCGTCGCCGCCTCCACATCTTGCGGAGACGGGATGAAGGATGGGGAAAGAAGAGTTCCGTTTGCAGACGTCGACAGATGGACGGTCGTGGCATTTGCCGAGGGCGTGGGAGAGATTCTGATGAAGCATGCCAATGCTACGAACGTGAAGCTTAACTTCAAAGGGCTACCCCCACCGTGTCCTTCTCACGAACAAATCTTGCAAATTCGCAGAGGACATGCGCTAGTCAGAGCGGTCTGTCCCCGTGTTGCGGTGAGCGCGTTTCCCTACGAACACAGCAATCCCAGTTCGATTCCCGCTCACGGCCACAACACCATCAGTGGCGATTAACCGAACAGATCCTTGGGCCTCCCTAGGTCGACTCGGCCTCAAACGAGTAGCCGGTTGCGGTGTGCAGTAAACATCGCCCGCTCGGGATGTTTTACACAACCGGCCTTCTTCATGTGTGCTGGTCGCGAACAGGACTCGGCTCCCAAAAGTCTGTCCCAGGCCATGTCGTTCTGGCTTGCTACTAGAGCGTTGCTGTGTGTGTGTGGTGTTGGGTGCACGACTCACGATTCTCCAAGCTCGAGGGCAAACGCCGCGGACTCAGTCACGAACGCCAACACTGCCGTATGGGGGGGAGGCGGCAGATACACAACATCATGAAAAATAAGGACACATTTGAATAAGGATACGAGGAATTGCTTTTCTTTCACCACGTGGAAGGGTGTGTAGGGGTGGGGGGGACATTACAACATTGTAATCAGTCTGCAAACCTCTACGCCTTCCCAAAATAACGTGTGGGAGGCAGCAGTGAAGCCAGGCAAAGTCTTGCCGGCTCTAAGTCTCATCGGCGGCGTTGTGGCCCGTTCAGCAAACCACAATGGGTGCGTTTCCTCCACCCACACCCTTCTCTCTTTCTTACAAATAACACCACCACCCCTCGTCCGCGAAACGCACTGTAAGCAAAGTTAAAAACAAACCCCACAAATGCGGCGGTATATATCGATAAGGCGTTGCGAATGAATGATTACCGATAGACGCACTGCACCAGCAGGCCAACACGCGTGATGCCATCTCGGCCCTGTCACGCGGGACCGGTGGGCGGGGCAGGGGGGGGGGCGTGGCTAAGAGGCCCTTTAACCCTTGACCCGCCGCGTCAGCCAATCGCAGCGCGCGCCTGCCGACTCGTCACGACCGTTGCCCCCGCCGCAAAGACAAAGCTCGCCGTGTAGGCTGCGACGGGCTGCGGGGCAAGTGCTGTACGCCTATGGGGGCCGTCCGTAAATGACGTCACGCGATTTTGGACATTTTTGACCCCCCCCCNTTCGTCACACGGCGTCACAAAACCCCTCTCAAATATGACGTCAGAAAGCTCTGCCCCTCCCCCCAAAAAAATATGCTTTAAATCTCTTTAAACTATTGTCATTGTAGTGCGTATTTAATGTGGCGCTGCACTCTGATGTTGTAGGAGAAAACATTTATTAAAAAGACTATTAATTAAGTAGAACGCGTTGTCTATATTATTGAAAGTTGCGCATTTTGACGTGACGTCATATATCTCAACCCCCCCCCCCTTCGTCACACATCGTCACAAATGTCTGACTCCCCCCCCCCCCNAGGTGCGTGACGTCATGTTTTATTTTGGAGGGAGGGGCAGTGCTTTGTGACGTCATATTTGAGGGGGGTCAAAAATCGTCCAAAATCGCGTGACGTCATTTATGGACGGTCCCTAAACTAAACAGCGTTCTTCGTTTGTCAAGAACCCTGGTGACCTTTTTAGTGCCGGCCCCATTGACACACGGTCCCTCGAGAATAGCTTTGGGACCTTTTTGTTGTTGCCGGTATCCAAAATGATGAAACATTAACAATAGGTTTGACCCTTTCTGGAAATAAAACAGGAGGTGTTAAGATGTTCAAACCGCCGGATAGAAACCTTTTGCAAGGCATCAAGTCTGTAAACAACCACACGTACCTGTGGCAAAATATGCAAACAAACATGCTCTGAATATGTAATTTTTATCTACGTCACTTTACCGAAAAAAACTGAGTATGAATCCTTGCAGTCACTAAAACTTCGAATCTACAATGAATATGTAATGTCTTTGATATTGATTGGCCTACACCAGACAGCCTTCTCTATGGCCTTTTATTTCACCCTGACAATAACAACATTTACACATGATAAGCCACTTCATTGAGATATCATCTGGCCAGTTCACTTCTGAAAAGAGCTATATAGTGGACTTTACCTAAACAGATAAAAAAAATTATTTAGTTTTGCTTGTATATATTTTAAGTGGTTTGTTTACCTTTCCTATACTTCCTGATAAAAAATACAGCATCACTAAGGGCCACTGATGCAAGTGAAAGTCCGATCGTGTTTTTTAATTGTTTCTTATTGTCACGTTCCGACCCGCTCCTACTGGAAATCTGTAAAAAAAAAAAANGCTTTATAGCTCATCGGATTCCTCCAGGAATAAATAAAACATTCTGATATTGCATACCTGTCAACCCCTTATAAGTGCCTAGCTTATTACAGACCAATTCAGACCTTGTTGGTCACCCGGTGCCCTTTCAATCTCAAAGTTTATCCTACAAAGTGCCATCACAAGGGAGAAACACAAACAAAGAGACACATTTTGCCCGTACTGAAACGTGTGGACCTGAAAAACTCAATCTTCCTGAACAAGAATACGGAGGTTCGGGGCCGTCCATAAATGACGTCATGCACCTAGGGGGGGTCAGACATTTGTGACGATATGTGACGAGGGGGGGTTTGAGAAATGTGACGTCACATCAAAATGCGCAACTTTAAATAAATATAGACAACACGTTCTACTTCATTAAATAGACTTTGTAATAAATGTTTTCTCCTACAACATCAGAGTGCAGCGGCACATTAAATACGCACTACAATGACAAGTCTTCCTGGTTCTTTCGGTAAAGTCACGTAGAAGGGAAATAATGTTTAATTTTTTTATTTATTATTTCCCTTCTACGTGACTTTACCAAGAGAACCAAGAAGATGAATCCCTGCAGTCACGAAAGTTTAAAATCGAAAAAAATTACAATAGTTGAAAGCGATTTGAAGCATGTTTTATTTTCAAAATGGAAATATGTATTCATATTCTTAGGTTTTTTGGTAAAGTCACGTAGGTAAAAACATCAAAATTAATGAAATTGTTTTATTTTATTTTAATTTCATTAATTTTGATGTTTTTACCTACGTGACTTTACCGAAAAACCTAAGAATATGAATCCTTGCAGTCACGAAAGCTTCAAATCTAGAATTAATGGAAATATGGTTTGGGGGGGGGGCAGAGCTTTGTGACGTCATACTTGAGGGAGGGGGGGNAGCAGAGCTTTGTGACGTCATACTTGAGGGAGGGGGGTCTGACTTTTGTGACGCCGTGCGACGAGAGAGGGGGTAGAAAATCGTCCAAATCGCGTGACGTAATTTATGGACGGCCCCTTTACTGCCCAACACCGTATGGGTTGAGAATTTAGAAATTGTAAACCAGCATCTGGAGGTTAAAAACCTCGCAAATCTGACACCGGCGGTCGCGAGCCCATCCCCCTCCCCGTAACCAGGGGCAACAACGCGGCGCCATTCGAAATCCCACCGCACACCGGGCGCACCCTCCGAGTCGCGGATTGGTCGGTCGCCGTCACGTGGTGATGGGAGGGGGCGGGGCTTGCGCGCTTGGGCCAATGGGCGAGGGCCTGTCGGACTAGCGAGAGACGGAGGCCTCGGCGCGCTCTCTCGGGCGGAGGGAAGGAGGCCACGGGGGTGGAGGAGGAGGAGGAGGCCAAAGGCGGCGCGATGTTGGACGACCTCGACCGACTTCTCGACGAGGCCGAGACCGCGGCGTCGTCGGCGGCGCCGGGGCCAGACAAGTGAGACTCTCGGCCCTCCCCACCCACACTTCTTTCGGCTACAGACGCTAGTCAACACCCACTAAGTGGGCTTGGGATGTTGACTACGTCGCTTGGTACGCAGGAGGTCGTGGGTTGCATGCCGAGCCTGACGACGCCTGCTGCTGTATATTTGGAGTTTGCGGCATCTCTCTCATCATCACGGTGGCTAGGGATGTTGACTACCTCGCCTGGTATACAGGAGGTCGTGGGTTCGATCCCGACCCTGACGCCTGCTGCTGTAATTTGGAGTTTGCGTGTCTCATCATCACGGTGGCTAGGAGATGTTGACTACCTCGCCTGGTCTACAGGAGGTCGTGGCTTCGATTCCGACCCTGACGCCTGCTGCTGTATATTTGGAGTTTGCGTGTCTCATATCATCACGGTGGCTAGGAGATGTTAACTACCTCACCTGGTGTACAGGAGGTCGTGGCTTCGATTCCGACCCTGACGCCTGCTGTACATTTCGAGTCTGCGTGTCTCTCTCTCTCTGCCCCCGTGGTCGCGTGGATTTTTCTTCGGGTCCTCCAGATTTTCGCTCCACATTTAGAATCAACAACACGCGTTTAGAGTATTGGGCTGCTATAAATTTCCACGCGATAAGCCACTTGGTGTGGGACTATCATTTGTGGCCAGGTCGCTTCTGAAAAAGAGATACGCAGCTCAGTGGGCTTTACCAGTTAACATTAGAATAGTTTATAGTTTAGTTTTAATCCTGATGGTACTGTGTTCTTCGGATTATAAGACCGTACCTTCACCCCGTTCCGAATTGTAAAGCAAAAGTTGTGGGTGCGTCCTATAGTCCGGTTGTTGTGACAAGCGGCTGCGTTGCTCGTGAATTGTGCACATATAGCAAACCCGCAACACATTTATATTCTTGGTTCTTTCGGTAAAGTCACGTAGAAGGGAAATAACTAAATAAATTACTTTACCGAAAGAACCAAGAATATGAATCCCTGCAGTCACGAAAGCCTTAAATCAAAACACAACACATTTGTCAATAACACTACCCTAAATGGAAAAAAAACTATATAATAGGCGACGTTTCGGGAAACGGTCCCTGGTGCAATGCAGCAGGTCCATGATCCGAAACATCGCCTGTTATATGTTACTGACAAATATGCTGTCCATGTGTGTGAACAGAATTTGTCTAACTGTATCGAGACCGGGCACAGATTTTGAGTGCGTGTTCCATTTCCGAGCGTCTTATAATTCGGAGAAGTCGATATATTTTAGAGGGCCGTTGATGAAGGGGCCTTCAGAAAGAAGGCACTTTACTTTGGGCGTTTAACTCAAGAGGTGGAGTTCGTGTGGAGTGTCACATTGACGATGGGAAGGTGGAAATTATATGCACGCATTTGTCTACAATAAATTATATCCACAGAATCCCGAGTAAAGCCTGAATATCCCAATACCGGTGTTGCATTGGGATATTTGACCGATTTTCTGATGGGTATTGGTTGTATGTTCTTGAAGATTGTTCAAATAATTTTATCAGCGACATTTGATTTTTGTTAAACTTGTAGACATTTATAGTAGTTGAAAACATGCACGGAGTTTTCCAGTCCACATCCCTATCTCTACACTTGCCCTGGTGTTTGAACCAAGTGTATTTAAGCTGTCAATGTGCATAGATGTATCAGTATTTGCAAACGTGCACTAAAATATACAGGATGGTCCAGATATAGTGACGCTCATTTAATGATCTAAACCGTTATATTTTTTACAGTAAGGTTTATTTTAAAAACAGAAATCTATAAGCAAAGGGATACAATGTTAGGGGTCAATTAGTTGTGGGTAAAAAGACATCTGGACCACGCTGTACACCATTGCGTGATCATCGTCAACATGTTGTTCGTCACTCGGAGTGTAACATGATTTCTTCAAATCTATCGGGTGGAACTTTTTTTTCCTACAAATTTGAATTGTTTAAACGCCTTAATGTTACGTAAAGCCGGTAAAATGCTCTTGGTACACGGAGCCATTATTGTAACATGTGGAGAGCATTCAAAAGAGTGTGTCCACAAGAGTGAATATAATATGAACATTTAGTCTAAAAAATAACCCTGAAGACCAAATGTTATCAGGATTATGATTGTTAATGTAGAAATGTAGAATTATGTTATATATACCAGTAAGAGCAATGGAATCTTAAAGTGTGATAGAAGAGAAAATGTTGCTTGAGTCATAACACTACTAATCTTTTTGTCGTAACGTAATCACCGTGTTGTCCTCAGGAAGGTTAAAAAGAAGAAAGATGAAGACAACATAGAGGCCCTCCTGGAAGAGCTCTTAGACGTGGAAGATAAGCCATTGGTGAGCATGCTATGTGACCTTGTAGTCCCAACATGAGGACTCACTGCTTGCTTTTTTAAATTTATATCGCTCTGATCTTCGGGAAAGTAATTAGAAGCACTGCTTCATGGTCATTATTAGAGTAGCATTGGGTTTTACTGACATTATTTTGGATGGCAAGGCTAGTTTATCAAATATAATGTTTCTCAAAATCTGGCTTTGTGGCTCCACTACAGTGGTTGGCTCAATGTGTATATAAATTGAAAAGGTTGCTATCTATGAAAAGCTACATTATGGAGGATTGTGAGGACTGATCTATATATACATTAGCTCATACCTGTCCACCCCTTATCAGTGCATACCTTATTACAGGCCAATTCAGACCGTATTGGTCACCCCGTACCCTTATAATTCTCAGCGTTCATCCGACAAAGTCCCATCACAAGGGAGAAACACAAAGAGACAAAAGTTATGTTACTAAACAAAACTTTATGTGTTCATTTTGATAATTGGTGTCAATGATGTTACTTATCATGCTACTGTGATCTTGCATGCTGATGCTGTTGCTTGCTTCATATGTGGATGTACACACTCATTTGATTATTATTTTTTCCCGTATTGAAATGTCTGTACACCATATGGACCTGAAACCTACATTTCCCTGTACAAAAATCCAGGTAAACGGTATGGGTTGACAGGTATGTTAGATGCATTTTGCATATTTCATAACATTAAAAGTCAGATCCATATTTAACATAGCTCTCCAATGTGTTTACCGGTTGTACCGCGTATTGTTTGTCATGATGTCCGAAATTACACTCCACGTGGAGCAAACTGTCTGTCTTGATTACCCGCAAAACATAAAAAACCCACATTTTATGTTTTTATTTGATGACCTGTCATTACTTCATTGACACTTGATAATTCACTTTAATATGATCCTTATGGCGGTACCCGGGGTGCCAAATAATACAAAATGGCCGAGGCAATTAAATATTTTTTATTTCTGGGACACTATTTTTGCCAGGGGTGTTACTCAACTCCGCGACTGGGGTACCAATGAATCCGAAATCAGTGCCACTCCGCGATGTCGAAACCCTGAACGCTCGTACGCACCGTAGTGGTGCATCGCGTACAGCTCGTCGAGATGAGTCGATTGCCGCATCGCCGACCATCAATAGACTAGAAATGACTGCATCACGGACATCATGCGAGAGCCCGGGGTACTAAGACACTCCGGGGTACCGCCATAAGGTTCATTTGTAATCTTCTGCCCACAAGTGGCCACGCAATTAACTTAAATATTAATTCCA
The DNA here is from genome assembly GCA_018977245.1 of Lethenteron camtschaticum. NCBI lineage: Eukaryota > Metazoa > Chordata > Hyperoartia > Petromyzontiformes > Petromyzontidae > Lethenteron > Lethenteron camtschaticum. The sequence continues at coordinate 1,534,645 of MU249620.1, read as the reverse complement.
TCCTCCTATTCTCAAGAAACCTCTACCACCAGGACAGTGGAACAGATATGGGTTATACATTTTATTTCAGGATATCCCAAAATTTGAATAATCAGTGATATTGAAAATGCAGTGTCATGTCTTGCCTAATTGTGATTGACTAATCCGAGGCTGTTTTGTTATATGTGCAGGCCGTGCCATAGATTCGTTCTCAGGTTGAACCGCGTGTTGTTTGATGTGATGTCCGACGTTTTGCTGCACGTGCTGGGAGTTTCTTCAGGAATTGAACTCAAGCAAACGAATGGCTTCTTTATTCATTACTCCAAAAACGCATCTCTGCATAGATCTTTAGAAAACTTTTAGGTTTNATACTTGTTTCTTTGTGAACAACCAGGTCTTATCTGAAACGAATAAACACTGCTGAAATGCACATATTCCAAATTACGCTTTTAAAGCATGTAGGAAATCCTCCTTCATAACATATTTCAAAGACCAATCATGTTTCAAAGCATCTTCAATTCGTTGTTTGGGGATTTCTATCTGATAAAAGCTCAAATGTCTCGTTGCTGTTACAACCCCACCAAGTCTCTGTCCCTATGCTATAACCCACAGCCTAAAGCCTGCAGAGCTGCCCGTGTTCCTCTGGCACAGGTGGCCTATGTGGATCCAACCAAAGAAGCTACGAGGAGCTCTGCAAGCAGGTACTCCCTAGCTTACCAAGACGGCGGGACCATAAAGTTGGGATTTGTGAAGTGTCTAAATGCTGCCACATCTCAAAACACGGCATAAGAAAGTGTGACATCGACACGTCGAGAGGGCTTGAGAAAGAGGATGATTTTTATAATCAGGAAATATGCTTTTATTCAGAGGGGGGTGAAGCAGAAGCTTTAAGAAATGTAAAGCTCGGGGTGTTGAGGGATAGAAGACCACAGTCCAGTGTAGGTAAGAATGAAGATACTGGGACAAGACAAATAGGGATGCAGTCGGCAGTGCAGACGACCTGAGGAAGAAGTTTCAGACAATGTAAGCAGCATCAGAAAAGGAGTAACCTGCCATTGAGAACAATGACTGGAGGTTTCGCTTGGAAGCCTGAGTTGTTTGAGCAAAGGGTCGAGGAAGGGGAATAGAGTGGGATGAGTTAAGTGAGGCATGCGGGTTGAGTTCACAAAGAATATTGACAATAGTGTGGTCGACCTTGTAGTTAATTCAACATTGAATTGGGAGCCATTGCAGGAATTTTATGATTGCGGTGATATAATCTCCTCTAATAGTGAAGGTGAGGAGTCCAAAATGTGGTAAAATGTATAAGATTAAACTCATGAATAAAATAGAATGAATATTATATTTTAAAGCTAATGTCAAGGAGATATCGGTCTCTTTGTCCACTTTCTTAAAGCCATTGGCAAAAAATTCCAGTTATTAATAGATTTGTTTAAATAAAAGATGATTGCCTTCTTCAGGAAAACATGGAGAAAGTGATAGCCATAGTTTACAAATGCGATTATAAAGTCATCCGTAGAAATAATAATTCCAATAGCCATCTAATGTTTAGTCTCCTTTTAAAGCCATCACCTGCCACACCATAACATGAGCACTCACATTTTTATCTGATATCTCCCGAGTTAAACACATTCCTGCGGAGGGAGCTGGTAGGAACGTTGGGTTGCTCAGTCAATGGCCAGTGTCAACGCGGCGTGGTGTATTTCGCAAATATGCCTGACTGTGAGGGTGGGCACAAGCCGGCGTGAGTAGGTTAAACGTTGCGTTTTATAAGGGCACCACGGAGTGACCAGCCCTCCCCACCCAGCCCCACCCCTTCCACCTCCCACCCAACCCCACCCAGCCCTCCCACCCTCCCACCCAGCCCTCCCACCCTCCCCTCCCACCCAGCCCCCCCCCCCACCCAGCCCCTCCCTGCATGACGGATGGATAGACACAATAATCCCTATGGCTGGTGTAACAGGAGGCTGCAAAAGTGAGTTTGTGAACCTTGTGTCACCTGTTGTGGAAGTCAGGGTTAAGTGACAGATTAATTCGATGGAGTCAAATATGGGATATTTACAGATGTCTGGAATAATCACAGGAATCTCTAGTATCAGGCAGGTTAGGCAGTGCTGCCTATTAATTAACTTATGGTATCATTATATGTGGTGTAATTTAAAGAACGTAAATAGACCCAGGTAAGCTGGATATAGAGGATTACATGCCTTAGCATATTGGGCAGATGGATTGTCAACTAATGAGTTTGCAGAGGGGTTAACCCCAATTTGCTGCAGTAGATATATCACAATATAGACTATGTTAGTTAAATCCACAAGCTGGATCCTAGATAATAGAAATGTTTGACTATATTTCTGGCTTATGAACATATGTGCCTGTGGCAGATGGTAGGAATTTGATGATGGAGCGTAAGAAACTTTGAAGTATGGAGCAAATCCTTGAAGGATAGGGCTAAAAATTGCATTTGGCTTAGCGTTTTCTTTAAACATCATATTTAAAAAGTTTACGATACTATCCAAATGTTCCAGTATATTATATTAGTGTGTTTTTAAAAACTTACTTCAGTGTAGTATGCTATGTACTGTACATGAATAATTATATTGATCACAATATTCTCCTGATTACAAGATGCTTTTTCACCTGTACTTCAAAGAAAGAGTTTGGTGGTACATCTCATAAACTGGTTTGTGTGTCTGACCAGATTTGTATAACTGTATTGACAGCAAAGGCAAATTTAGTTGTAATCTTTCTTTCTGGCACGTCTCATTACCTGGTGCCGTGGTGGCGATATGGTAACTACTTTGCCTGGTATACAGGAGGTTGTGGGTTTGATCCCGACCGTTGGAGTTTGCATGTTCTCCCCGTGGTCGCGTGGATTTTTCTCCAGGCCTTCCATTTTTTTCCCCTCCACATTTAGAAACCTGTGTTTAAAATATTTGGCTGCTCTATAAATTTCCACATGATAAGCCACTTCTTAAGGCTATTATTTGCGTCGAGGTCACTTATGAAAAAGAGCTCTATACTCTTAGGTTTTTTCGGTAAAGTCACGTAGGTAAAAATAAAAATAATAATAAAAAAGAAATAATAAAATGATAGAAATAGAAATAATAAGTCACGACGTTTCTGGTGCAACACAAGCGTCCGTCATCAGGTGGGACAACTACAGCACAAAACAAATGCTGAAGTGGGCTGTGGTTGTCCCACCTGATGACGGACGCTTGTGTTGCGCCCGAAACGTCGTGATTTATTATTTTATTTCTATTATTATTTCTACCATTTAATTATTATTTTTTTCCTACGTAACTTAACCGAACAAACCTAAGAGTATGAATCCTTGCAGTCACGAAAGCTTCAAATCTAGAAAGAGCTCTATAGTTCAGTGGGCCTTACCTGGTAAAATAAAAAATGTTTTTAGTTTTTAGTAGGTACGTGTGAAATCAATTTAAACGTTAAATTGCCCCTTCCATGCTTTGCATGATGTTTTCCTGAGTGTGGCGCTGTTGAGTGTAAGATCGCTTGCCCTGCTGCTGCCTGTCTCTGTGTTGCTCGTGCAAGGTGCTGCCCCGTTTATTTGGGTGGAAGCAAGCTTCCATGCGGACTGGGAACTACCATTTCATGCAGGTACCAAGCTTATACTGATAGATGCACAGTAACCAGACGACACATCACAACTACTAGATCATGTGACTTTACCGAAAGAACCAAGAAGATGAATCCCTGCAGTCACGAAAGCTTTAAATCGAAATTTACTAGATCATGAACATAGGAAATTTCCAAAAAACACTCTGCCACATAAAAGAAGCAACTAGCTCTTATCATTGGCAATCTAAATAAAGGTCTCAATTCACGTCCAAGGTGCTCAACTTTGCTGATCTTTTTTTGTGTGATTTATCCATTATATTCGCAATTGCTGTGGTTCTTCCTTACACACATGGTTCGCGATTTTAATGGCATCAGTTCCACCTTCATCATTTGTCACTTGGCTGTAGTAGATGTGTTATCTCATCTGAGTAGTAGTCTGCTCGTCAATCTTGGGTGGTGGCTCGGGCTATACCCTCTGTATGTTCAAAGAAGTAGTTGAAATATATATCGTGAGTTATGAGAAATAATACTTTGTTGTATTGTGAGAAATGTATAATAACCCAGTGGTGTACAAGGATTACTTGAGTCGGTTACTCTAAATGGTTCTGAAGAATGCTCAGTTAATTCCTCAAAAAATATCTGTGCAGACATTATTCCTGAATGGCTATTCTTGATTGCATCATATTCACCCAAATCTCAACTTTAAATACCCCACTACATCCAATGTATACAATTAACATTGCACTCATTTTAATGTTCTTCCATTGTCATTCAAATAAAATTGTGGTGGTGATTTAACTTGCTCTTCCAAGGCACATTTACAAGTCCTTACAGTTGCATTTGATGAAATTGCTTAGTCCACAAGATAGAACGTGCCAGTTGAGACATGACTCAAAATCCATCTGCCACATCCTACGAGTGAATCTAATACACGTGATGCTCCAGTGTCATGGAATACAATTTCATCCTCTCTTCATCTTTTATCTTGCACTAGCTTTGTTACATTTATTATCTTACAATGACTCATTGCTTGACACACATGCGTGTAAATGTTTTAGAAGACTACGTGAACAGGAAACAAAAACATTGTTTCAAAATAATATTTGCATGTAACTGTATTGGTTGTTAAGATGTTCTCCACACGTGTCTTCTCTGCATTATTGCTTAATATTTTAACAAGGATGTTATTGATCATATGATATATTTATTTTATACGCTATGAACGTTTACATAAGTTAGTCTTTTAGAACAATGTAGCTATGTATAAATTAAGTAAGTTACCTATATTCAATTGTGTTATCTTGGAAAGCATTTGCATACTACTTCTCTCAATCCCACTTATGCATCTAAACAATGTTAAAGGTGTATATTAGTTATTTTTCACAGTTTTCGCTTGCATGGAAATGGTCTTCCCATTTAGTCTTTGTTATATTCAAAGAAACCATTGTATTCAATACCTTTGTGTAAAGTCTATTCCAAATGACAAAACATAAGTTGGGTTAGATTATAACACAGCTGGGCATGGTTTTAATTATGTAGTATAATGCTTCTTTAACATCTGATAAACCATTGTTTGGCATTCCCAAATCCAAAACAAACTATCGTAATAGGTTGTTTACCCTTTCAACTGGTACAAAACTGACACCTTTATACAAGGGATCATGTTTGCAATAACCACAACAAGTTGATTCTTTTTGTTTGCATTTTGACTGCTTGTGTTATTGCAAACATGATCCCTTGTATAAAGGTGTCAGTTTTGTACCAGTTGAAAGGGTAAAAAACCTCTTACTATATTTTGCCACTGGTAAAGGAGGTCTCATAGTCCAAAACAAACTCCCCATATTTTGGTGCAATGCTGTGTAGCTTTACCATTGAACACGTGATTTATTTCTGCTACTTATTAGAACTTAGGGAAACCCATATATAACATTATTTTTTAAAGGTTATATTTTATATTTATAATCACGCATCTCCTTAGATATTACGGTGTATTGCATATTGAACATCATATATAACTTGTATTCTCAAAACCGCATTACATGTCGAAGCATTGATTAGATTTTCTCGTGACATCTAAGGTTTTGTCAATTTTATTGTGTGCAATTTGGCTTTCTCATATGTTAGAATAAAATATCGGCATTCTGCCATTCATATAAGATTTTGTATATGCTGATCTTACCCAAACCTTAACATTTATATGTCCTTCATCCCCATCCTCTCTATGCATCTCCCTCTGTTGCCTTTCTGTTGCATCAAAGAGCACTATTAACATTTTGAAGCAATATGACAGAAATTGTCCCGGTACATTGAACAAATAGCTGCTTTATTTGTAGCTTGTGGTGGAGATTGGGTTGAGTGACTGATTGGCTAATTGCAATTTTTTTGTATATGTTGAATCCAATGAACCGTAATTGATTTGCTCAGTGATTAAACTACGCTTGGGAAACGGAATTCATTCCGTGTACGAGCAGCTTGATTCACCAACAACTGGAAGTTAAATGCGACTGTCATTATTCCAGTCCAACTGGGTGGCACGGTGGTTATCGCACTTTGAAGGGTTGCGAGTTCAAGTCCGTCATCAGGTGGCGGAAGCTTGTGTTGCGCCCGAAACGTCGTGATCTGTTTTATTTTATTTTTTACCTACGTGACTTTACCAAAAGAACCAAAAAGTATGGATTCCTGCAGTCACAAAAGCTTTAAATCAAGTTCAACTCCTGTTTGGGAATCAGCTCGGCTCATCATCTGCCTGGCATCGATAAAATGAGCACCAGTTTGTGGGAAGCCAACAGTGTTTGTCCTATGGAGACATTTATTCCCGTAAAATGTGCGTGACATTTTCTCGCCACTGGCTCAGGGCAGCCAACAGTTGATCGCAGTCGTATTGCACGATTTAACAAAGATTTGATTGGGTCGCTAGAAGATTCTGTTTGCATTTAACCCTAACCCTTTCTTCATCCTCCACAATAACATGGTAAACACTATGTAGTTTGTATCTTTCCTTGTAGGGAATGAATTAATACTTGGGTTTGACATTCATCATCATATTCTTAGGTTTTTTCGGTAAAGTCATGTAGGTAAAAAATTAAAATTAATAAAAGTTAAATAAAAAATAAAATAAAAATCACGACGTTTCGGAGGCAACACAAGCTTCCGTCTTCAGGTGGATTTCAAATCTAGAATTCATCATCATCATTATTATTACTTCCCCTCCAGCCTTCTTACGAGTGGATGCAACTGTTGAGGTGGTGTTTTGTCATTCGTGTGCTCTTCTGAATAAAAATGTTCTTCCTGACTGGGTGTAAAACTGCTTTCCAAGTCATAGCGGATTGCTCGATTGCCTGCTTGATGGCTTGAATGAGGCGCTAGGAGGTGTTTCGATTGAATTACTGATTGATTGAAATATTATTTGGACAGCCTAATGAGTTTGTTTCTGTGGTGCAGGGCATGTGACCGGCTGCACTGCACAGTGTGTGATTTCCGCGTGGTGACATTTGACAACATGGAGTGGCATCACTCGTGTGACTACCTCTTCTTTCGGTGAGCACTCCCTTCCCACTGCACGACGCACGTCGCTTTGTAATTGCAAGCGGGTGCTTATTCCTACTTGCGTGTGTGTGCGTGCGCATTGCATTGTGGGGAGTGGTAGTATAGCAGTTAACGAGCTGCGCTTCGATTCCTGCGCTACGATTCCCGCCCACAGCCAACACCAGTGACAATTATCTGAACCGGTTCTTGGCCTTACCTAGGTCGACTCAGCCATAAATTTGTACCTGACGTGGTATGTAAATATCGCCACTAGGGAGACAAAGGTGGCTGGGTGTGGTGCTGGCCACACACCCCCTCGTGTGTCGTTCCAGCCTTCATAGGTGCTCACTAACAGCACTTGTCCCAGCAGTCTGTTAAGGCTATACGGGGGATCTATATCCTTTCTTTGTGCATTGCATTGTGGGGAGCAGTAGTGTAGCGATAACGCACTGCACTACGAACCCGGCAAGATTCCCGTTCACGGCCAACACCAGTGACGATTATCTGAACCAGTCCTGGGCCTCCCTATGTCGACTCAGCCTCAGAATGAGTTACCTGGTGTATTGCGTAGAAACATCGCCACTGGGGAGGCAAAAGCTATTGGGCGTGGTGCTGGCCACCCACCCCCTCGTGTACCGTGCCGGCCTTAATAGGTGCTCGCTAATAACACTTGCCCCAACATTCTGGTAAGGCTTTTTGGGGATCTGTGTCTTGTATGCATTTAATTTATATTGTTTGTACAAGTACGTGCATTTGCTTGTGTGTACGTGTGGGTCTATTTGTATATGCGAGTGCCTGTGTTTGTTTTTATGTACAGTTGTGTGTTTACACTTGCACGATGCAGGGGGAGCAGTGATACAGTGGGTCATGAACTGCATGAGGAACGCTTCGGCCTGTATTTTGTGGCTGAAACCGGTGGTGGATCTAGCCTATAGGTCCGCTCGGCCTTCAGTGAGCACCTGATATGTTGTGTAAACATCAGCAACCAGGGAGAAAAGGCCACTGGGTGTGTTGTTGTTGGCCTTACCACTCCCCAGGTGTCGTACTGGCCGTCGTAGATGCTAACAGCACTTTCCCCTGCAACCTGTAATATTAAATTAAGGATGTGTGTTTGGCAATGTATGCCTGTGAGGCGTGGCCAATTAGAAAGGAATACAATGAGAATGGAATTTTTCAAATGTGGATTTGGGGGAGAGTTATGAAAAAATCCAGACAGAAAAAAGAAAATGAGAAGTACGTGGACTCGTTTTAACAATTAAGAATAGGAACACAAGCTGGATTGAGCAGATGGCAGTGAGATGGAAGGAGCTGAAGGAGGCGATTGGTGTGAGAGGGCTTTCCGAAGTCTATCGACGGATGATTATTTGGCAAAAGACTGAGAGGAATAAGCCCAGGCCAGGCATTGCACTTTCAGTATCAACTAAAGTGGCACAACTTTAGAGGTTCCAATTTCTTTACATGACCAATAACAATGGATTACGTGATAACCATTTGAAATGAGTGGGTTATGAAAGAATTCAATGTTATTGATCAACTAAACAAAATGGTACTATTAAAATTGTGCTACCTTACGTGGTACTGATTTCTCTCCTGGTCCATGGTCAATGCTAGGATGTGTACAACAAGGAAGAACGTACGGACACTAAAAAAGCAGTGGAAGACATCCTCATGGATTAGACTATTTTGCCTCGGATCAGAACATTTAACAAATTCATGTTTGTGACTTTGTCCTTTTGTGGTGATGCTGTTGGTGGTGGTGCGATTAGCGCGCTGCACTACGAACCCAGCGACCAAGTTCGATTCCCACTTACAGCCAACACCAGTAATGATTATTTGAACCGGGTCCTGGTTCTCCCTAGATTGACTCAGCCTCAAATGAGTACCTGGTGCGGTGTGTAAACAGCGCCACTAAGGAGACAAAAGGCAATCGGACAAGGTGATGGCAACCACCCCTCGTGTGCCGTGCCGGCCTTCACAGGTGTTCGCTAACAACACTTGGCTCTGACAGTCTGTGAAGGCTACATGGGGAGGTCTTTGTCTTTGCAGTAACAACATGCCGGACGTGGAAAAGCTGCGAGCGAGGCTGGTGCGGCGCACGGGCATGCGGGCGTACGCCTGCCAGTGCAGCTGGCGTTCCGTGCAGGAGCCCACCGAGCCTGGATCCAACCTGCGCTGGGTGTGCAGCAAGCATGGCCCGAGCTCGTGAAAGGTGTCCGCCCCATGGGTAACGGCGACAGGATTAGACTCGATGTCCTAAGTGTGTGTGTATATAAAACTATAGAGTGCTGTATTGCCAGGAAACGTATTTCCCTCTTTGTAAATGCAGTGTAGTATCTTCGTTTTATTTTGGGTTCTGGTCTAGTGTATATTGTAGTTTTGTGTAAATAATATTCTCACTTTTCTGAGTTGGTTTTGCTGCTCAGCAAGCCGGCTACCTGATTTACAAACCATGGCAATACTTGTAAATATCCTGTTTGGTTATATTAAGTCAATCTGGACTGGTGGCACACAGATTAGAAAGTACAGTTGGAAAGTTTGAGAGTTAAAATCCCGACTGGGGTTGACTCAGCCCTGTAGCTGTCGGGCTCCATCTCGTGAATACCGCAATGTAAGTATCACCCCTGCCAAAGGAATGGTGAATTTATACCACTGGTTCAGGGCTCTAACAGAAGGTGAATGGCAAGCCCATGCTCATGTGAGCATCAAGTTATTACTACTTTTTTTTCCACACGCTTCAGCCTTGAGTCTTGGTTACCATGTAGTCATTGCAAATAATGAACACATTATGTGATGTGCATTGTACACATCTTTTTATATTGGGTGCAATTGTGAGCAACAGCCATATCAGACACTGGTACATCTAATTGGCATATTAATTGGTTCACTGCAGCTCTAATGCTCACTCCTACAAGGCCTGTGGTGAAGTTAGGAGATGCCCATGTGCTTGGCATTTGAAGGCTGACCACCGGAATCGGTGATCTCGCCGACAATGTGTTCAGGGAGGCAGTTCCATGTCCGGACAGCAGAGTGAAGGAAGCTTCTGTCCAGGGAGCGCATTCTGACAAACTGGAAGTCCAATGGGGATGAGGTGATGCAGCCTAAATAGAGAGCGCGCCCAACAGGACTACCGCCGGCTAGATGGAGCAAAGATGGATAAATTGTCATCGCAAGATCGAGGAGTGGAGATGCCACGTGGGGAGGCTTTTATCCACTATTGGATTGATCATAGCTGTTTGCAGTGATGAGGCAACATACACGCAGCCTTGATACATTTCGAGACTACACGGTTTGCTCTTGAGGTTTGTTGGCCCACACAGCTCTCTTTGATGGCAATGACGCACATCAGAATAACTAGTTAGCACTGCTGGTAGTGTGGTTCATTAATACATGTTCATATATAGTAATTAATCTAAGCAGATGTTATATACAATTCTTCAAAAGCGGAAGTGTGATCCAAAATAAGTGCTTTTATGTGAGTCAACTAATTGATGAAAAAAGGACGAAGCATGGATACTGATCATGGTGTGATATTGGCCAGAGGAAGAAAATGTAAAAAAAAAATCAATGAAAAATATTTGGCATAAGTACATTGGGGATAATTTTTTTAAAAACCGAAATCTGTTTTTTGCAGAGAAGGATAAATCTAAAAACGTGGCAGCATGTAGCCGTTTTTAAGCTTCTGCCAGAGTGGAGCTTAGCCACCAGGCAACCGGGCATTAGTCCGGTAAATGAGCCCTGTAATTGGGACTCCTCACACTGGCCACGACTAATGACAAACAAGGTGAAGGTGCAGCCCTGCAATTACATAGTTGCTCACACCTTTGCTGGTGGAAGGACCTCTACTAAACAAAACAACAGAGAGAGGTCCCCTCTCTAGCCATATGTGGCCTATTCTTCCACGCTGACCAGAATTGTTTGGAAGAGGTGGGAGTAACCCACACGTTACCCCTCCGCCACGCAACCCTTACGTTGACTGACTGTGTGTGGTCAACCCATTTATACTGCCGGGTGGACAGAGGGTGATGGGGGAGATTTAAGAAACTTGCAGCATTGTTTGAAAATTTCCCACTGTTGAGATTGAACTGGCAACCCGTGCATTGCGCTAAACCGTTACACCACAGCAGCATCTGGACATGGCTTAAATCTCAACTTGAATCGGCCAGGGGCTAAGTTAGGTTATTTATGGTATCAGACGGTTAATCTCTCAAAACCAACTTATCAGGAAGAAATGCAGTTTCCGAGTCCAGCGCTTATTAAAGTGTTCCGTCGAAAAAACAATAATCCGTTTGACTTCAAAGAGGGAAGGGGGGGGAGTTATGGTGTTCATTTGTGACTTTGAGCAGGAACTTACCTTGGTTTTGTCAAAAAAGCCTGCATTATGCAATATAACTGTGACATGTGCAGTTTAGAAATACGGTTGTGGTGCTCACTGCTCTGTGTGTTGTGTTGTGTGTGGCCTTTGAGAGTTGAGGGATTTGTTGTTGACGGCGGGCCCGCATTGAATGTGAGCAAATGTGCGAATTGCAACTGATTCACCAGCCTGTTGGTTCTGTTGTGTAAAACAGCAGGTGGAATAGCCCCCGTTTGCTTGTGAGCAGAATGGAGATGGGTTTTCAAGTGGCTCTGTGGGCAGGTTCTATTGTTCCTTACCCTAATGGGGTTTTGAGTTGAGTTTTTGCTTTGGCCGTGAACCATCCATCCAGGTGTTTATCTTCTCACCCACCATTCGCTAATAAAACACTTTCTGGACATCTGTGCTCTTGTTGATCGATGTGTGCTGTGCAATCAATTGCGTATGTGAAACTACTTTTTACATCTGTTTTTGCAACTTGTTGAGATCGTAAATATTTTGAAAAGCATTCGTTGGAGTGATAAAGCCGTGCAGTGGCCGATTGACAGATATGCTCCTTTTCTGCTAACTTTTATACTTTGTGGTGTGGCACACATGCAGTGGGCATGCATTGGTAAGTTTCTAAGCAACGCAGCTCAAAAAGGCATTATAAATAGCAAGGATATTAAAATTAAACATTAAAATGTACAAATTTCAGTTGACCTCAGCCAGTTTTGTAACTTTTAGAAGTTGATTAATTTCTATTATGATAATATAATGGCCATCAGTGGTTTGGGGATGTAAAATTTGGTCATTCTACGGAGAGGTCCCCGATATTGGTACATGCGATTTCACCACTGACTTCTGACGACGACCATCACCAGCACAGATAAACACTTGTTCTATGCAAGGGTTTCCAGGAGGCACCTTCTTTAAATGACAAGTCCACACTTCACAGGTTTGTCCTCGCACTCTCCCATCAGGGACGTGTGGTCAGGGGAGGCAGGGCAGGCACAGCCTCCACCTGTCACACTCTGTTACCAAAAGTTACAAATAAACAAAAAATAAAGATTTTTTTTTCCACTGATCTGTGTTATAAATGGCATTTGCTGTACGATTCCAATCATTTTAATAATCGCCAAATTTGTGGAGCTCCGCTGCAAATACAGGGAGAGACAAGAGATGAGGCAGCGACGAGCTCAGCCTCCCCTCTGTGCAACCCCTCAGTAACTGGATGGAGCGTGGGCAATAAGCGCGTGCCCGTTACTGTATCTCTGTGTGTCACCAATGTAATGTTTGTCGACCCCTTCATTTCATGTCCTCGCCTTCCATACTCCAGCTAACTTATTTCACGTGTGTGTATAAACTATTTAGGCTCGCTGGTCTCGTCATGAAACTGCAATGAAAAAGCACCAGGGGAGGCAGCTGTCACATCTGCCTCACTGAGGGGGTGTGTCAGACACGGGGCGTGTCAGACACGCCCCCCTCTGAGGACACGCCCCCCTCAGTGTGAATCTGGCTCAGATACCAGCCATTGACCTCACCGCACGTAACTGCTCTCCATAGTCGCCTACCCGAGCCTAAACACAACCCTAACATTGTAACAGTGATGGCGCTGACCGAGACAGCCAACAACTATCTGGCCGTGCAATATCTGGCGAAGACGAGGAGACGAGTCCACTCCCAGAACGGCAGCCTCGAGCTCCCTTCTCTCAGCTCCTTTTATGCTCCGGCGCGGCCTGGCTCCGCCCTGACCACGCCTCCCTTCTCGAACCCGCTAGCAGGTTCCAGGGGCCTCCAGATGGGGTCCTCCTTTGCTCCAGTTCTTCTACTCTGCCAACACCACGTGATCACGACCTCACCGGCGTGTGAGCTGTTTGTCCACCACAGTTGCCGTTGCTGTCCACCAGCCGACGCTATTACATTACAAATATTTGAAAGTGCATAGCTCCCAGTGGCTTTCTAATATCGTAAGGAAGAGCGTTCCAGACGGCCGCCAAAGCGCATCTGAAAGTGCGCGATGTAGTGACCGTCGTCAATAGCCGCTGCGAGGATGAACGGAGTTCCCTTGATGGTTTATGCTCCTTGACGAGAATGGCGAGGTATTGTGGTTCATTTGTATCGAGCACTTTGTGTGTAATGAGTACGACCTTGACTTATGGTGCATGCAATAGCATAGCATGTCATGGGCTGACACGGGTGCATGATCATGTAACTATACAGTCATCTTCTTGGTTCTTTCGGTAAAGTCACGTAGAAGGGAAGTAATAAAATAATATTATGTTTTATTTTTATTATTTTATTACTTCCCTTCTACGTGACTTTACCGAAAGAACCAAGAAGATGAATCCCTGCAGTCACGAAAGCTTTAAATCGAAATATACAGTCATCCCTTGTTATACAACTCAATATGTGGATTTTTTTCGCCGTAACGTATTTGATGTACATTGCGTTAAATTCTCACTTTATCGATTTTTAATCTCACGTTAATTATTGGGGGTGGAGGGGAAGAGAATTGAACGACGCGCGCCTACCACGCCACTCCAGGTGCTTTGCGTGGCGCCCTGTTCACGCTGTACCGCTTTCCCGTGCGCGTTGTTTCTGCCCGCACTCGCCTCGTTTTGGTTCAGTCCCTTGTGTTGATCGCGCCCCGTACTACTGCACTGCGCAGGCTCTCACACTCTTACACCCCTCTTACCTCGGTGGAAGTGAGTCGAGATGTCTGCAAAGATGCCATTGAGCGCAAGTGATAAAGACGTGACGGTCCCACCTGATGACGGAGACTTGTGTTGCCTCCGAAACGTCGTGATCTTTATTTTATTTTATTTTTATTAATTTTGATGTTTTACCTACGTGACTTTACCGAAAAAACCCAAGAATATGATAAAGAGTGCAATAGAAACTGTAAACAATATTTGGACGTAAGTAATATGCTATTTAATTTTTATTAATAGTTTATAAAAGAAAATTTTTTCTCAGTTTAATATCATCCATAATAGAGGNTTTTTTGGATTAGATCGCGTAAATATATAAATGTGTCGTTAAACCCGCCACCACCCCACGCAGCAACTAGTAAGGGTTGTCACGTAAACAGAACGTGCCAATTCGTCACTAGTACAGCACTAGTGTGTAGTGTATAGTAGTGTATATGTGTAGTACTAGTACAGCACTAGTGTGTAGTGTATAGTGTATAGTAGTACAGACTAGTGTGTAGTGTATAGTGTAGTGTATAGTAGTGTATAGTGTATATACTAGTGCATAGTGTAGTGTATAGTGTAGTAGTGTAGTATACTAGTACAGCACACCGGTGTGTTGGAGAGCCAAGCCACAACATTTACAATCTGAGTACGACGTTTCGTCAGTAATTACAACGAGCTTCATCAGGCGACAGCCAGATTTGTGGAGAAGTCCGTTTCGATTTTTATATAGAGGCGTAGATGTGGTGACCACGAAAAGACAAGATCAAAGGGCTCGCAAAATGCACATGTATAATGTACGTTGACTCAGCAACCCCCCCCCCCCCCCCCACTTTGCACAAGAGCGCAGAAGCGTGGTCACCACATCTACGCCTCTAAATTAGGAACGAAACAGTAAGACCCCTCCACAAATCTGGCTGTTGCCTGATGAAGCTAGTTGTAAGTTCTGGCAAAACATTGTACTCAGATGTAAATGTTGTGGGTTGGCTCTCCAACACACCGGTGTGCTGTACTGGTGACGAATTGGCCACGTTCTGTTTACGTGACAACCCTTACTATCTTCTTCTTGGTTCTTTCGGTAAAGTCACGTAGAAGGGAAGTAATAAAATAATAAAAATAAAACATAATAAAATAATTTTCACGACGTTTCGGCCACAACGCAAACAGCCGTCTCAGGTGAATAATGAAGCTTGGTGGTGTTTCATTCTTCACCTGAGGACGGCTGCTTGCGTTGTGGCCGAAACGTCGTGAGAATTATTTTATTATGTTTTATTTTTATTATTTTATTATTTCCCTTCTACGTGACTTTACCGAAAGAACCAAGAAGATGAATCCCTGCAGTCACGAAAACCCTTACTATTTAGCTGTGTCGGGTGGCGACGGGTTTAACGACACAATTATATATTTACACGATCTAACCCAAAAAGACCTCGTACATTTTCTATTAAATATATGCATAGAAAAGATTGTCCGCATTCTTAAGCGTGATTTTATCGCCAAGGTTTAAACGCACGATCGCAAGCCCCCCCCCCCCCCAAAGTGGAAAAGGTGATTATTTTGAAGGTGACCCAATCTCTCATCGTTGTGTCTCGTGTCAACAGGGGCTTTGTTTCCTGCTGTTTGGTTGCGTGCTGTTTCACCTGCTTCTCACCCGCCATGCGTTGCAGGCGAAACGGGGAGTCGTAGGTTTTTTTTCTTCTTACGTCGTATTTGGTTACACTGGGTCTTTGACCCTCCCTGGAGCTGTATTTCAACACGGTCGTTACCGGCGTGATGCAGTTCCCCCTCCCCCCCCCCTTTTTTCCCCTCTCTCCCATCGCAAGAAATTGACAGCCCTGTTTCCCCCGATAGAGTGAATCCATTCGTGAGTTCTGATTTTGATCGCACCCGTGTTAAACTCGCAGATTGAAAACTAAATAAAAATAATGAGCCTCCATAGACATTGTGCCCCAAAACATTACCTTAGCACAACTGGGATTAGGAACATGCTCGTTGGTATGTGTTATTACTTCTAATAATAATGTACAACCCTTTGTCAATCCACTGCTCGATTAAAGCTTTCCCATTCTGTGTCGGGCGTAAGTTTGCCACGTGAAATCATTGGGATTGTTATTCTATTACTATGATGTTTTTTTTTATCAATGGCCTCGTTCATGCTAGGGCGTGTCATTTTTTTATTCTTGCAAAAAGAGTGTTCATCCAATAAGGACCATTAACTTCATCCTCAGAGCTGGATTATGCCAAATTAAGTGAAAAACAAATGATATAAAATGACTGCGTGCAGTCATTGCAAGGTGACCAGGCTTTGACCATTAAAATCGCTTCACTTGAGACCCCTCTTTAATTACGCATGACTGAAACGCAGACCTGAACCCAGGATGTTTCGTGCTGTGAGCTGGGCGCTCTGCCACAGACCAATGATATCCAGCCACCACCAGCTACGAGCCGTTGCATGTACAACTAACTACAGGCTCTGCTTTAGCTTTCTTGTCATACAGGGCGATCCATTTATAGGCTGCCCGCTAAAGTATTAGAGATCATAATACATTCTAGATTTGAGCTTTCGTGACTGCAAGGATTCATATTATAAGGTTTTCGGTAACGTCACGTAGGTAAAAAGTTAAAATTACAATTAATAAAGGTTAAATAAATTGTATTTTTTTACCTACGTGACTTTACCGAAAACCTTAGAATATGATATTCATAATACAGTAGTTTGTGATTGAGGGCTGTTAACCACGGCATCCTATATGCGCAGCACATTCTCATCAGTTCCTACAATTGTGGTTCCCTGTTTTCTCGAGTTTGCAATCGAACCCATGTCACAGAATTTTCGACACAATTTGTACATCGTTTCGCTTTGCGGTGGCACACGCCTGCCATGTCTGGGAGAGACGCGGTGTGTGTGTGTGAGAGACACACATGGGGAGCGGTAGTGTAGAGTGGTTTACGCGCTGCTCTACGAACCAGGAGACCCAAGTTCGAATCCTGCTCACGGCCAACATCCATGACAATTATCTGACTCAGCCTCAAATCACTAACTGATGCGACTTGCATCCATTCTGGAAATCCCTGCACGGAGGAGGGAGTACACATCCACACTGAATTGCAGCCGTCGCAAACGCTTTGGCGTTTCACATCCGCAGCTCCCACTTCACCCTGCCACGCCTTGCAAATTACGAGACCCGTGCGCACAATTGTGGGACCGATTCAAACAGCTCAGGGTGTGTATATATGGAGGGGGGAGTGGTGGTGTAGCGGTTAGCGGCGCTACGAACCCAGCGACCCGAGTTCGATTACCGCTCACGGCCAACACCCGGTGNCGATTATCTGAACCGGTCCTGGGCCTCCCCTAGGTCGGCTCGCCTCAAATGAGTACCTGGTGCGTTGTGTAAACATCGCCACTAGGAAGACAAAGGCGGCCGGGCATGGTGGTGGCCACCCACCCGCTTGTGTGCCGTGCCGGCTTTCATTGGTGCTCGCTAACAGCACTGGTCCCAACAGTCTGTTAAGGCTGTACGGGGGAAAACACTTGATTTGAAGTTTCGTGACTGCAGGAATTACTCTTTGTTTTTTCGGTAAGGTCACATCGATCTTGTGTGAGTCCCAGATCTGTGAATAGTCATCCATGCTGCCACCTTCCGTCCCTGTTCTCAGCAAACGGAAGAAACCCTTTGTTTTCACAGTACGTATTGTCGTATTCAGTCACCCGTCGCGAAGGACGCAAGGCATTCCAGTGGGAATCTCGAAAAGAATCACACAATTAATTCATTTACTAAAAATATTAAATTCGGACCGCGGCTTACTCCTTTTATCGAATAACGTGACGGATCTACGTACATTACGATACAGACGCCGTATATTTAACGCACACGCACTATTAACAATGTACTTCCACTCACAAAACAAAAACGACTGCATTACAAGGGTTTTTTTTTTGCACATGACACTGCCAAAAGCCCATGATCACACACGGCCAGAGTTAGGAAAGAGGGCATTGCACAGCAGCCAGCCCCGTGTTGCAAGTGAGTGCCATTTCTTCACGCACGAGATAAAGCTGAATCAGCTGCTGCATTGTCTAGATGGTGGCAAATTGTGAAATTAATTTCTCAAGGCAGTGAAATTAATTTCTCAAGGCAGTGAAACGTTGGCGGGTTGGTAAGAGGGTCCATTAACGTGTCCCCATCGTTTATGAATCAGTGTTTCTCCTTATTTGAGGGGAGCGGTGGTGTAGTGGTGAGCGCACCGCGCTACGAACCCGGCTACCTGAATTCGATTGCCGCTCAAAGCCAAACTCGGTGACGAATGTCTGATATAGTAACTGCTTTGAGCCTCTCCTAGGTCTACTCAGCCTTAAATTAGTATGGTGTGTACACATCGGGTACTCCGGATACAAAGGCGGCAGTGTTAACCCCCGTGGTTAATACCCCCCATTGTTAATACTGCCAGTGTGTTAAATATACACCGTCTGTATCGTAATGTCCGTGAGAGATCCCGTCACGTTATTCGATAAAAGGAGTGAGCCGCGTGTGCTGGCGTCGCGGTCCGAATTTGAATATTTTTCGCAAATAATTTAATTGGGTAAAACCACGTAGCAATATCACCCGCCACCACCACCACCCCTACTGTGAAACTACTGTAGACTGTAATTGTCTTAAGAATGTCCCCCAAAAAACAAATGTCTTAAAAAATATTTTCATTCATAAATGTTTTTTTAATGTGTATTTGGGTCAGATCGCCGTGTAAGTAAAGTGTGTGTGTCGTCGTGCATCCTCCTCCACCCGACACGGGCAATGAATAAAGTTGTCACGCGATGAACGCACGTGCCCATGTGGTACCGCTTTCAGCTAACCGGTGTGTTGGAGAGCAATCCACATTTTAACTCTCCCGATCTGTTTCAAATAATCATTAATTGGCTAAACACATCATGGGACCCTTTTTATTACACGCTTTCATTTAAATCACTCTGTCTGATGTTGTATCCTCCAATCTTGTAAATAAATTTTAACCCACTTCCCAATGTGGTATCGACTGCAAACTTGTTATACTTCATATTCTATAATAAAAAATATATATTTTTAAACATGATTTTTTATATGTTATGTTTCGGCTTGGGTCTAATTGGCCACGGTAAACTGACGTTGGCTGTAATTGCCCACGGTCCCTTACGTTATGGCAAGCTTTGCGGCCACTTCTTGGAGTCGTGGAGTTCTTCCATTACTCGTACGGTACATTTCATTAAAGCGTGTTTAAAAAAAGTGTTTACAAAATATTATTTTACAGTAGCAAGATATAACTGCTCACCCCGAGCTATAAATGCTGTGATACGTGCATTGTCTTTGTACTGTCCGCCTTTTGGCGTTGTTCTCTGGTCTGACATTGGTGAGACTAGGCCAAAAATAAAGTTGTCTCTGCTGTAGACCAATCAGTTTCAAAGACAATGCATACATTATGAGAGCACGTTTCTCTGTATGTTCACCGCAAGTATGTGTGGTTATTGCAGTCTTGATTCTTCGCAGGTACTGTATTTATTTGGTGTTTGAACATCTTAACACCTGTTTTATTGCCAGAAAGTGTGACACCTATTCTTATATTTCATTCTGGCTAAAACATATTTAAAACATTATCCAATGCACGACCCTGCAAAAAAGGAGTCCTACAACTCAGTGTTGCTTTCCTGGATAAATAAGCATATTATTTTTATGATGATATATTGTGACCAATATTTTTTAAATTATTAATCCTTATATTAGTCATGAAAGCCCACGTTAAAAATTTCATTGGCTTTTGAATATAAACCCGGACAAATAACATAATAAATGCAGACCACATGAATATAACCGCGCCGTATTAAACACAAAGTGGGCCCCTCTGACACAAGCGAGTACACGTTGGCCATTTCGTTGATGCTTTTATTGCTAACAAGATAACACAGGACAGAGCGTTTGATGGAAATCATTGCGCAACGCATAGATAGACCCTTCCGGGAATCACATTCGCAAAATGTTGTTTTAATGTGCATGTATGAGCGATTAACTCTCATCTGCGCAACAGCAACTACATTATTTTTTAAAAGGAAGCCCTAAAACAGCTGCCAGCCAGTGACCAAACGGCTACACCGGGTAGTGCGGAATCGTCAGTGCAGCATGTGGGATGCACATACGTGCGTGCCACTCTCGTTAAAGATAACTTTTGCCAGCGCGACACCAACTCGACATGACAGTTTACACGTGCCCGCTGCCAATTTTAGTGCTTCAATTGTGCAATAACTTTCGGAATGCGTATAAGTCAAACACACACACACATGCATATACTCGATATAGATATATGACATATAGAATAAGAAGCTAGCATTTAAAGAGTGTGTATTTTTCGTGTGGTCTTTATCAAAGTGTTATTTTACGGGCTTGGTTTATCCGTGTCTCCGATGGCTCGTCTGTTTACTGTGTATGCTCGATGATCAAAAACCAAGATTGTCCGACGTTTTGCACCACGTGCTGGGAGATTAGTGGGGAGGGGCTGGTTGGGGAGGGTGGGGCTGGGTGGGGGTGGGAGGGGTGGGGCTGGGTGGGGAGGGGCTGGTCACCCGTGGTGCCCTTATAAAACTCAACGTTTAACCTACTCACGCCGGCTTGTGCCCGCCCTCACAGTCGGGCATATTTGCGGAATACACCACGCCGCCGTTGACCCTGGCCATTGACCGAGCAACCCACGTTCCTACCAGCTCCCTCCGCGGGAATGTGTTATAGTAGACAGCAAAAGCGTATTCTCTTTACCACATACTGCTAAATCACAAAATATTATGCCGTGCGATAAATCAGGGATGCCCTGGAACAAACCACATGTTCTTCTTTGAATAGATCGTGGCCGATGATGACGATCGTGATCATAATCAGCCACGATCAATCCATCTGGATGAAGGCTTCCCAAGGCATTACAATCGCTCACGAGTCTATTAAGAATCAATGAATGCGAGCAGCAGGCCCAATCACGTATTGCAATTTACTCTGCATAACTTCCAAATGAATTAAACTGATAATGATTGTCCATCACTGGGAAAGAACACGTTTCCATTCAATTACAAAGTCACTGTTGGTACACCTTACTCTAATAGAGAGCCTGCTTTAGCCCCAGACTAAAAAATTCCAGCAGTTGATTTGGGACAAACGAGACATCGCACATCAATGCGAAGCCACCCTCATATAAAACGTGACCAGATTGCACGATGCTGCTTGTTTAAACAGTGCGTGTGCTTTTAGCACCACCCTCCCNTCCTCCCTGGCAGCTAAGTGCATGAAGAAAGGCCACATTTTGGAAGCAGGTTTGCCATCGTATATCTGTTTCTAGAAAGACGAATAGCGTCGCAGGTTAAAATGTGGACACACAGCGAACACAGTTTGCCGCGTCCACATCCGACTCTGCGTTGCTTTCGCTCGTTCAACCTTTGCGAGTGGTTACAACGTTTTAGAACGTTCGCGTAATTCGCAATTTACTTTTGCCAATGTTTGCGACTTATATCCCGAATCGGTAGCTCAATCTTTGATCGGTGGAGGCAGGCAGAGCCGGCGTGAGAGCGTCGAAGTACAGCACAGCGATGGGTATCGCTGCAATGCCCCCTCTGTGCCCACAACACGTGCCCTACGCAATGGGGTCCACGCATTTCGTTCGTATCGAAATTTTGACGCCGTCCGCGTCGCGTCGCCCACCAGCAACGACGGAGGTGGTGCACGAGCCGAGGGTGTTGTTGTCCGCACCATTGCCAAATTGCGTGGACACGTCCACCCTTTTTTTTTNCTTCTTGGTTCTTTCGGTAAAGTCACGTAGATAATAAAATAATAAAAATAAAACATAATAATTTTATTATGTTTTAATTTTATTATGTTTTATTTATTATTTTTAAAAATAAAACATGATAATTTTATTGTTTTATTTTTATTATTTTATTACTTCCCTTCTACGTGACTTTATTTTATAAAATATTTTATAAAAATAAAACATAATAATTTATTATTTTATTTTTATTATTTTATTACTTCCCTTCTACGTGACTTTACCGAAAGAACCAAGAAGATGAATCCCTGCAGTCACGAAAGCTTTAAATCGAAACGTCCACCCTTTGGCTGTCGGCGTGGATCGGAGGAGGATTGTACGACACACATCGGCAGACCACTCGAGCGGCGATTCCATCCAGAAATCAACGATGGAGCTGGCGGCCACGCGTTAAATATTCACGCGGTTTGGTCGTGGGCAGCCCGTGACGGTAATCTTAGATGTGGACTGGAGGAGAAGCGTAATGGCAGGTCGACGTTTTCCGTTCTGTCTGACGGGTTTGAACCCCCTATCGTATGTGTTGACATCGATGTATAGCTTGCGGATAGTTTGAAATATTTGCATGTTAATTGGTGACGCTGTTCCCACAGGCACAACCAACACGTTCATCAACAGCCACGTGGCTCTAAAAGGAATTGTTTTTTATCTATTAGGCGCATTTTTTTAAATTCCCCTACTCCATAGAACGTACAATTCATTGTGCTTTACAGAAAGGCTGTTTCCCGAAACGTCGCCTATTTTATATTTGTACTATGAAGGCCACACATTGTTGTTGACGAATGTGTCGGGGTTTATTTTATTTAATAGCTGCATCAGGGGTTAAGTACCACATTGAATCAAACTCAATTAAAATGCAAGCAAAGACACTAAGCTACTTAGGAGCTGCTTAGAGAGCGTCGCTCACCATTATCGACGGATTACAGGTTGGGATTTTTTCGTGTAATGTTGTACCTCTAAGCACATTAGGTGTTTAAAATTAAGCGTGTTCATCACATTACACTGATGTTATATACAGTACCGTATGTTATATACTGTATGTGTGTATTTTACGTATTATTACGTTACATACTGTATGTGTGTGCTGGTTATTATCTTGGGATTAGTGAGGCTAAATTACCCAGGGCCAGTTTACTCTGTAACGTAATTGGCGAGTGTAATTTATTATGTTTCGGTGTCACAGCCTGAACTGAAGCCTCCAACCGATATGAGACTATAGCTGTCCAATTGTAAATGCACTTACAGAAGGATATCTCTTACAACATAAGGCTAATGGAGGTCCAACAGAACATTGAATTGAAATGTTACTGCGTAGATTATTACATATTCGTTATGTCGTAATGTCCTCATTGCTTTACCATTAATTTCACACTTACACGGCTTACATTACAATGACTGCACGTGCTATAATAATGCATGCATATGCAGACGTGGGTTTGTATGTGGGCTGTATTAAGCGTTTACGTGTACATGCATAGCCAATTAAGTGTGTGCAATGCATACGTGCCTATGAACAATTCGCCCAAGGTGCATCTCGCAAGCTAAGCAGGCTGGAGCCTGGAGAGTGCTTTGGATGGGAGACCACCACGCAATGAAAGACAGGTGGAATGGGCGCTGTGGGTAGCAGATCCAATGTTGCTCTTCACCCCCCCCCCACCTTCATCAACCCACACTGACGAGGGTGGTGAAGTATGGTCATATGGCCCCTCGTGGCCCGCAAGGCGTGGGGAGGTCCTCGTGCAGACAGCAGTGAATGATTGACAATCGGGTTGTACATGTGCAATGTGCATACAAAGTACAGACAAAGATCCCCGTATAGCCTTAACAGACTGTAGGGGCAAGTGCTGTTAGCGATCATATATACACACACACACGTGTCGTACGGAAGTCCATGCCCAGTAAGCGTGTAACGTTGGTCCACAGATGTTTCCAACAACGATGGGCCCAGAGTGTTTCAGGTTTACCGGGGAATGTGTCAACGTTGAGATGTCGGAATCCATTGGTTGTGAGACAATTTGAGCTGCGTTTGAAAGTCATCAAATTGCTTCCGAGGCCAGAAACCAGGCGTGTAAATATCTCCCATCCCAGCGGCCGATGATTTTGTGTGGGTGGTGGGTCATGATTTTAAATAAAGAATCGATTATTAGTTATTTTCTTTTCACTGTCTCTTTTGAAAGTTTGTTTTCTCTCTCACTCCGATAGCCTCTATTGTATTATAATTTGTATAGTATGTGCGTTACAACATAACACCATCAGTTATCACACGCGTGATGCTTAGTTTCACGAGTGTCACGAACTTACACTCACTTGTGAATCGGTGGCACGCTTCTAGATGGCATCGTTAGACGCCTGCTATAAGCACAAAGGGTGCTTTAAGAGCGGCAATCCGTGGCCTTATAAGCAGGGGCGCAGCCACACTTTGGGAGTCGGGTGGGTGCCGTGATTGTTGGTTAGGTTACACACAGGATGCGTGAAGTGCACACTCCCCACTTCATCACGGATGAGAGGAGTTCTACTTGTACTGTTATTACGTCCAATCTACGCAATTACTGGCAACTGACTCGGCATTCCGAGTCTGCCGCCTGCGCGTTGGCTGTGCATTAAATTCCATCATCGGCACAAATCGGCGTTTACGTGACCTTGTTGAAAGCGGCAACGATGTGCGGACTCGAAATGCAACGAGCTAAACTCAACACATTTTTTGCGTTTAGTTTAGGTCGATGCATTTTTTGCGTTTAGTTTATTGTCCTTACCCCCCCCGCACCTCAGATTAGCACGTTTGGCTACGTCCGGTGCGAAAGAAGTTCAACATACAGCAACATGCAACGTAAGACCGATCCCTCAATTTTTTCGTCCAAATGTATTTTTTGTGTGGATGTCTCTTGGCCATCCATACCCAACCCACTTCCACGGGTGTCCGATCACCCACGACCCCCCCCCCGCCGCAGTGACTCATGCTCCTGTTTCTAAGTGCCCCTAAACGTGAGCAGACACGCGGATAATCTACACGGGCATGTGACAAGCGGCACAGGCAGTGCCGGATTATTCTAGTAGCAAAAGTAGCTACATATGTAGTAGCTACGGGCTCCGCACTTTCAAGGGCCCCGCGCTAAACGCTTTCGAGCTATCAATTCCGGTCCAGTGATTCTGCACTTGCTCTATTACTATAGTACTATACCGCCTTCGAATTTTATGAACGAGTGGATGTTAAAAGTTAGCGATTTGTCGTATTATCCGGCGGTATAGCAAATGGAAAAATACAATTACTTTACTATGCAAGTAAAAATTTGTGTTTCATATAATTGCGTGTTTTTTATATTTAAGGCCCCTTTATAACATACGCTGCAGGCCCCGCACTAGTGTAATCCGGCACTGGGTGCAGGGAGGAGAGGGGCTACACGAGCGAGCGGTGCAGGTGTCGTGTGCGCGAGGGTTGTGTTTCCCCGCTGGTGGTTGGAAGCCACGGGCAGTGGGTGATGATGATTCTCCGTGCTCCCCACCGCTGCGCTCCTCACTGGAAGGAGGCGCGCACCTTGCGTCCACCCAGGGGCTGTGGCGGACGGTAGTTGTCCACCATGCAGGTCTCGTTGTCCCCCTCGCACGTGAAGAGTAGCTCGCGGAAGCGGGCAACTGTGGGAAGACGCAGCAGCAGCAGCAGCAACGACAAAAAAAAGAATAAGAATTAAACACATTCCTGCGGAGGAGCTGGTAGGAACGTTGGGTTGCTCGTCAATGGCCAGGGTCAACGGCGGCGTGGTGTATTCCGCAAATATGCCGACTGTGAGGGCGGGCACAAGCCGGCGTGAGTAGGTTAAACGTTGGGTTTTATAAGGGCACCACGGGTGACTAGCCCCTCCACACCCAGCCCCCCTCCCACCCCCACTCAGCCCCACCCTCCCCACCCAGCCCCTCCCTGCACGACGGACACAATAATCCCCTGTGGGCTGGTGCAACCAGGAGGTTCCTACCAGTATAACCCCATCAGTCACTATTGGTGTGACCCTATACCATGTGGGGTTACCGCATGGTATAGTGTAACACCATTCAAAATGGGTGGATACTTCATCTTATATATACGGGTTGCCGAGTAGTTTAAATTCAGACTTGTGATTGCATCACTCGATTTAAATATATATTTTGTAATCAATAATCACATCTTTTATTTGTAACATTTTAATGGGCATTGTGGTCGTCGCACGAACCGCGTCTCGTGGCGAACAGCGGACAATGGAAGCGTGGAGAGAGAAAACATTGGCAAACATTCGCAAATTCAAACGTTAACAAATTCACATACTCGTCAACGATTTAATTTCAAAACTGTACAGGGAATGGAAATGTAGCTAAGCCTGCCCGGTAATGAGATTTTAGCACTGAAGTCAGAGTTTCGCTTTCTATATAGGGTGTGTATTTATTTTAAATTTACCTGGCTATACAGTACTTTTAAAAGACACACCTTATAATTTTGGTCCTGGTCCACCTTCAATACTTGCCCTTACATCTTAACAAAACATTTATGAAACCTAAAATGTGTTTTGGTATTGCCTCAAATTTTTTTTCAGAAACGCACCTTTCCCAGCGTGCATGTGAAGAGGCATTGCCAGATGGAATATTTTACCTCCTATATATGGTTCCAATGTTTGAACTGGCATGGATATCTTGAGGTTTCACAACTCAATGGGCTTCTATCTAGTGAAATAAAGAGCATTTGATTGAACTGTTACTGTAGAGATGATTACATTTTAGAAAGACTGCAATTTCCCATTTGCTTACCAATAATTTCACAACTACACGGCATACATTTTGATTACTGCACCTGCTATAAGAATGCATTAATATGCAGACATGAGTTTGTATGTGGGTCGTATTTGCGTATACATAGACATGCGTAGCCATCTGTGTGTGTGTGTGTGTAATGCATATCCGTGGGGAGCGGTAGTTCAGCGGTTAGCGCGCTCCGCTACGAACGCAGCGACCCGAATTCAATTCCCGCTCACGGCCACCAACACCAGTGACTATTACCTGAATCAGTTTTGGGCCTCCACTAGGTCGACTCAGCCTCAAATTAGCACGGGGAGGATGTTTAAACATCGCCACTGGGGAGGCAGAGGCAGGCCGGTTCATGGTGCTGGCCACCCATCCCTCATGTGCCTTGCTGGCCTTCATAGGTGCTGCTCGCTAGCAGAACTTACCCCAACAGCCTGTTCAGGCTATAGAGGGTATCTTTGTCTCGTATACCTGCCTATGATCAATTCATCCGAGATCAGAAACTTTAATTCGACTGCAACAATCCGATGAGCTATGAAGATGTCCAGCTAATTGCGGGTCAGCAAGTGCCCAATTTAATCAGAGCTAAGTAGCTCAGTGGGCCTGACCTGGTAAAATAAAAAATGTTTAGTTTTAGATCTCGAAATCTAGGCAGGGTTGAGCCTGGATAGTACTTGGATGGGAGACCGCCACGCACAAGAGATAAGCAACGAGGAATGTGAACCTCGCCTAGCCTAAATCGACGGCACTTTTGAGTTGAAACTACACCTGACGGCCACGGTCATTCCACTGTCGGATGAAATTTTGCCGGACACAAGCCATTGCTATGTCATCTTCTTGGATCTTTCTTGGTTCTTTCGGTAAAGTTACGTGACTTTACCGAAAGAACCAAGAAGATGAATCCCTGCAGTCACGAAAGCTTTAAATCGAAATTCATTGCTATGTCCTCATGATTGTTCGATTTAAAAAAAAANTATCACCCGCGTTGTCTTCTTCTTTTGTATGGCTGATGTAGGTGCAGCGCAACAACTACAATCTCACGTTCAGATAACCGAGTCAGGAGTAAGCGGAGTGTATCGCTGTGATGTCTTCCTTCCTATTTGTGGATCGGGGCATTGCGTCGTTATAATACGTTGTATATGGTCTGTTCTGGATGACCACAGTTGCATAACTAATCGGAGAGTTGTTTTTTAATGTTCCATTTGTGCATCAGGTATCATAGCTGTCAACCCATTGGTTTACCCGTATTCTTGTACAGAGAAATTTCGTTTTATGTCCATACGGCGTACAGCCGTTTCAATACGGGCAATTTTTTTGTCTATTTGTTTGTGTTTCTCCCTTGTGATGGGATTTTGTAGGATGAACGTTGAGATGTATAAGGGGCACAGGGTTTCCAATAAGGTCTGAATTGGTCTGCAATCAGGTAGGGCACTGATAGGGGTTGACATTTATGTAGTGAGAGTAACGGTGGTGAGTGTACTAGTGGTGATTGTCTATTTGTGTTTCTCCCTTGTGAGGGATTTTGTAGGATTAAAGTTGAGATGTATAAGGGGCACGGGGTGACCAGTAAGGTATCTGAATCGGTCTGTAATCAGGTAGGGCACGGATAAGGGGTTGGTTGACAGGTATACTGACTGGAGAGTTTTTTTTAATGATCCATTTGTGCATCAGACAGCCTCGTCTGCCACGGTTGTTACTCGCAACGCGATACCAGTGTCATCATCAACTCCATCTCCAAGGTGGACGTCCTCGTAAGGGGCCTCTTTTATCCTCGTAAACGACCCGGCCCTGGCGAACGTCGCCACACAAATGGAGGGGATGTGAGAGGTCGCTCGGGATATATTACAAAAAACGAAACCCACTGTGGTCTCAATACCGGGATGGGAGAAGGGGTAGAGTGGTGGTTGTTGTGGTTGGGTGGTTGAAAGACTGCCACTCTTGTCCCAGGGAATTTGCCGATCGACATTCGGTGTTTTAATATTCGCGCAGTTACTGCGCGCAGTGACCAAACCAAAGAACAACACAAACACCATTCTCTTGGTTCTTTCGGTAAAGTCACGTAGGTAAAGAAAATAATTATAAAAATATAAAAGATAAAAAAAACTAAAAATTAATCACGACGTTTCGATTGCAACACAAGCAATCATCATCAGGTGTGAACACCACAGCAAGAAATGTTATATAAAGTGGGAGAGATGCCACTGAACACATCACCCTCCATAGCTGCCGTGTCACGCACACGTACAACATAATTAATAGCTTAATCCGAACGTTGAAATATAAAGAAAAGACTGTACCTCCCCCACCTCCCACCACCAATAATGCCATCACACACACACAAAGTCGTGCCCGTGTAATCGCTTGAGTAATGCTCGCTTTGAGGCAGTGATTATGTAACAACGCCTCTATGGATTTGTTGTTGTGGTGGTTGTTGTCGAAACCTGAGATAATTCTTTTTGGCGCACCGATTGTCATTGAAACTTATGCCTTCGTTGGTGAAATGCTTCTAAAGTATCCGCTTCTCAGCGCCAATTGTGTCCCACTATTCGTGTAGATTTTATTTAAATACTTTTTATTTATTTGTGTTGTTGTCAATCCTGATGGGGGGGGGNTAACAGTGCTTGAGGATTTTGGCACCAATCGTCGCCATTGTAACCGGACCTCCTCAGCCGTATGGCTTCTGAATTGTTCTCTTATCAGCGCTATTTATTATCCATTATTCGTGTATATTGTATTTAAATACTTTAGTTTATTTCTATTGTTGTTTCGTTGTTGTCGATCCTGAGGGGAGTAACAGAACTTGAGGATTTTGGCGTAAATCGTCGCCATTGTAACCGGGTTCCTCGCTACTCGCGTAGATTTGTATTGAAATCATTTTTGTTGCATTGAAATCCCTTTTGTTGCATTGAAAAACGTCCAAATGAATCTCACATCCAACGTCACGGCCTCCCGTAACGTCAACATGTATCAGCTCGGGTTACGGCAGACAGTTGCAAACTATTAACATTTATTTTTTTAAACCCCGGATTAAACGGATACATCGCACGGGAATCGGGAGATTGGGGTCACGTTGGCATTTTCGTAGTCAGAATCAGAATATTGAAACTGGAAGAATCCGATGAGCTATAAAGCTCTTGTTCACATGTCCAGTATGGGCACGGGGTCAGAAAATCCCAACAACAAACAATACAAACGAGACGGACGCTCTCTCGCTCATCACGATCCATAACTGAACCCGGGACTAGGCATCTGACTTTTGTTCATTTTAAAAAAATCGACCCTTAACTTCGTGGACTTCATTAAGAGTCGTGCGTGCTTCAAAGCACACCACGGGGTTGTCATAATTCACTCTTCCCTTGAGATTCAATTAATCGTAAAAACAACAACAACAAGTCTTGGTAATCACCCATCCCGGTACCAACCAGGTTCACCCCTGCTTGGCTCCCAGGGTCTAATAAGTTGGGGCACGTTCAGAAGCGTAGTGGGTTCGTACTTGCATGGGTGACCACGAGAATGTGCCATGTGTTTGGAGCTGTGTGGGGACAGGGAGATTGCCAACACAGCAAATTGATTTTTGTGTCCATCTGTGCAGAGCTGTGAGCCTGAATCCCTTATATTTGTACTCCCTCCCACCCCACATGAAGCCAATATTGCCAAATATCCCAATGCAGAGTTCTAAAAAAACCCATCCATAATGTCTCGTATATTAAATATATCTTTAAAAAAAATCATATATATAACATTTACTGTCCTTATCTTTGCAATGTATACATGTATTACTTTGGGGGTATAATTAGATGGGTATATATGTGATTATGTAAGTGAATGGCGAATGTATATATCACTGCTGTCTTGCCAGAACCGCCTTGGAAATGAGACGTGAATTTCTAGAGTCCCTTTGGTTAAGATAATAATCTGCAGCTCTTTGTCAATCCCTGTTGGATAAAGGCCTCTGCCTGGTTAAATAAACTCATAAAATGCTGCATCATTGAATCAATCCATAACAGAACAGACAAATTCAATGTTCTAATGTTCCTTCGTACTGTTACTCACAGGAAACAGAAATACAACTGCAAAGGATTTCGTGGTTGTGCTCTACAGCTTTCAGACGGGAGTTCGGGTTGTACCGCTCGGTGTTTGGCACAATGCCCGACGTTTCGCTCCACGTGCCCCCGGGAGCTTCTTCAGCATCTCCCAAACCCCAGGGGCTCTGCTAGGCTCCAAGCTCTCAGCACGTGCAGCGAAACGTCAAGACACCCGTGTCAAGAACGAGATCTTGACATTGAGCCGATCGTGAAATAGTCGCTTAAATAGAGAGTCGTACTGAAAATGGGTCGGTGGGACAGGTTTCATCTGCGAACCTGTCCGTGCATTTCGAGAGCTCCGTGGCAGAGAGAGGGCTTCTCAGTAGGAGTTAAATCGCTCGTTAATGGGGGTTCCCCCCCCAGCTTATAACAGAGCGGAGAGCGTGCGTCAGCGACAAAGCTCATGACCTGGAAAGAGCCTCATGAGCACTTGGATGCAACTCATGAGGCTTACACCGGCATTCAGGAACACACCGTATGGCGATTTTGTAACAACAACAACAATAAAATATGTCTCGTCTTTTTCTCCAACTTTACGCCTCGTAGCATGATATTCTTGCGTACGATGGTAGCGATATTGTTCAGGAGTTGAAGGGCCAATGTGGAGGTGTGGTGGTGGATCACGACGAGAGGACTTCCGGAGAAAAAGAGAGAGAGTTGGTGTAGTTTTGCTATTCCTCCTCCATTGAACAAATACTAATTCACTTATTACTAACGTAGCATATAATTACAATAACACACATTACAACTGATTACTAATCTACAACTCACATCGTAACAATTGCCTGATTATTAATCTAGTATATAATTACAATACCCCCTCCCCCGCCTCAAATCGTTGTACCTGATGAGTTAAATGATGACGTCACCCTGCTGCTGCTCTATTTAAGACCGGGAGCAAGAATTGCTTGATGATGCTGGATGTAATTACCAGCGAAACGTCGTACTACTCAAAAATTGTAAATGTTGTGGTTTCACGCTTCAACACACCGGTGGGCTAAAGTAGTGAACTTTTTGTCTTTTGTCAACGTGACACTTTTTTGCTGATTGGCCGTGTCAGGTGGTGGAGGGTTACGACACATTTATAAATAACGCGATCTAACCAAAAACGTTTGTTGTGAATTATATTGTTCGCGAAAGCCTGCCACGTGTTAAACTGACCACAGCGGTTTACTCAATGTGGTCAATGTGGAGGGTCCTGTGGGGTCCTCTTTCAAGCCGGTAAAAAAAGTCTTCGACGAGGCAAGGAATGCCACACTTTATCCACGACACGCATGACCTGGCGATTCACTTACTCGAGTTTATCCATTTATAAATTGATGGGTGGGCAGAGATGGGGAGGTGGGAATTGAAAAGATTCGGGGGGGGGGGGAATGTGGGAATACAAAAAAATCCCATCACTCCTTCCGAATTGCAAGTATGTCACGTTAACCATTACACTATGGTCGCGAGCCATGTCGATTGGTTAATGGAAGGACTTAGCTAGTAAATGATTGAACACTCATTATAACGTAAATACAATAAACCTCCGATAAGTGTACTTCCCCCTGTCAGGGCCTACCAGGCACCCGCTGGTTGTGTTCAGATTAAGCACAATAACAGCACCATCCCATTTGCGCTAAGAGGCAGTAAGAGGGTGTAATGGAGAACGTTAGTGCGTATTTGTCTTTGGTGACCGTGGATTCGGGGCTGGAATTGGGACCCCTTTCGCCGTGAGTAACGTGGCACCACAACGAGAGAATCATTAATGGGCTGCTATAGCTGCCCTTGAGAAGGGAATGCGTGCACAGTTGGCGGTGACCTTGCCCTTTTATACACACAGCAAAGTTGGCGCAAAAATAATTATCATATAAAATATATAGTTTCGTGTTGGCACCGGCTTACCTGATTGACTTTCACCCGCGCACGATCAGTGGCCCTTGGTGAGGCTGTGTGTGTTTTTATCAGAATCAGTATCAGAATATTTACTTACACTGGAGGAATCCGATGAGCTATAAAGCTCTTTTTGGCGGATGTCCAGTCGGGGCAGGTCAGAACGTTACAACAACAACATTACAAAAATACAATTTGGAGTGCAAAGTATAGGAAAGGTAAACACATCAATTAAAAAAACATATACAAATAAACTAGACTATGTTTTATCTTATCAGGTAGAGCCCACTGAGCGATCCTGTTGGCTTTCAGTACACCTGGTCCTCCTAAATCATCGATGTCCCAGAGCTTTAATCGAAGCTTGGAGGATCTCTGCCTCAATGCACAGACAATTCCAGTCGGAGCTCCGCAGAGACCATCTATTGGGTGCTTGGCCTACTATTCCACGCTGGCCAGACGCCTCGGAAGAAGTGGGAGTGCCACACTGCATCCCACCACACGCAACCTGCCGATCGGCTGTGGTGCCCTCCCGTTTATTTCTTGAATCCTTTGTTTTGGGGTTAGTTTTTTATGGGCGTCAGTCTAGCTGCGTGCGTGTGTGTGTTTGGGAGCAGTAGTGGAACGTGACGACCCGGGTTAAAATCCCAGCTCGCGCCCTACACCAGTGACGATTATCTGAACCGGTCCTGGGCCTCCCCTGGGTCGACTTAGCCTCAAATGAGTACCTGGTACGATGTATAAACATCGTCACTAGGGAGACAAAGGCGGCCGGGCGTGGTGTTGGCCACCCACTGCCACGCCGAGAGATCGAAGCGACGACCAATGTATTGCAATTCCAGTGTGCTGACCATTATACCACGGCATTATATACGAGACGCAGGAATTCTAGCATTGATGTTAATCATGATTGCGAGTGGCAAAATGCATAAACAGCACTCTGTGGATTCTAGATTTTAAGCTTTCGTGACTGCAAGGCTTCATACTCTTAGGTTTTTTTCGGTAAAGTCACGTAGGTAAAAAATTGAAGAAATAATAGAAATGAAATAATAAAGCACATTTATTATTTCTATTATTTCGTCTATTATTTATTATTGTTATTATTTTTTTACGTACGTGACTGTACCGAAAAAAACCTAAGAGTAGCACTCTGTGGCTTTCAGAATTAGAATATCTTATCAGGATCGGAATCTTGATACTGGAGGAATCCGATGAGCTATGAAGCTCTTTTCCACAGATGTCCAGTCGAGCTTTTACGAGGTTAATATGGATTTTTTTGGGCGGCTGGATTGAACAACACACACAGAGATGTTCACTGCCTTCCCAGACCACCGGCTTGAGCTATCTTAATTGCGTCACCACTGTGTCGCTTGGACCACCGACCGACCGACGCCAGAGAGTTTGGAAAACGTGGCTTTCCCAAACAGGCAGCGGTAAAACAGATTTTTGGGTTCCCCCCCCCCAGGCGGCGCTAATTTTCATGGTTTTCCTCGTCATTTACAGATTTCAACTCTCAGCGGCCCGCAGACGTTTCAGAGGGAGAGAGGACGCTGGCTCGATGCGTGGACAGCGCCCGTGTTTTACGCGTTATCCCATGGGGCGCTTGGACCCTATCTGTGCCCGAGCGGAGCTCCAGCTCATGGCGCAGTACCAGCGTCCGCGCGCGATTACATAACTCGCTTTATTTATCGCCGCTGTTTAGATCTGGGTTGATGTGGCGCACGCTAAACCATGGGAAATTACATCAATTTATAGTAAGCGTCGCTCGTACCCCATGCTCGCACACACACACACTGCCCCGAGAGGATATGCCGGTCACGGAAACGATCGTGGAGCCAGACCCCCCCCCCCACATCCTGCCTGGGGCTGGTTGGCACCGGCTCTCACGCGACCTTCCTGTGCCCTCTCACGGATGGACGGACGTATGTATGTTGAACTTCTTTCACACCGTACGTACCCACCCGTACCAATCAGAGGTGCGGGTGGGGGGGAGATAAAGAACTAAACACAAAAATCAGTTGTACACAAATGAGTTTTCAATCTAGATGATTAAAAAGTGCATAACTCCAGTGGCTTACTAATATCGGAAGAGCGTTCCAGACGGCCGCAGAAGCGCATCTACAAGCGCCGAGCAATGGTGACCGTCTCAGCGAGACGCAATTCAAAATGTGCCGCTCCCTTCACCAACCCGCACTGACCAGCGTGGTGAGGTATGGTGAAAACTCATTTAAAACAGCCTTTTGTGTTTAGTTTGGTGTCCTTCCCCCGTACCTCGGTTGGCTACGTATGGCGCAAAAGAAGTCAACATTCGATTGATAAAAATAACTAAATCGTAATACGTTGAGGCTTGGGAGACTCCTCTGCTATCACAAGGGCACACGCCCTAAATGGTTATTTCAGATGTTAACTACCTCGCCTGGTATACAGGAGGTCGTGGGTTCGATCCCAACCCTGACGCCTACTGTATATTTGGAGTTTGCGTGTCTCTCTCCCTGTTGGTTTTTCCCTCCACACTTCGAAACATGCGTTTAGAGTATTGGCTGCTACAAATTTCCAAATGATAAGCCACTTCGTTTGGCTATCGTTTGTGGCCAGGTCGCTTCTGAAAAAGAGCTATATTGCTCAATGGGCCTTACCTGGTAAAATAAAAAAACATGTTTTTAGTATAGTGTATTAAGGTACACGTTTACAGTGTATGTAGGTTAATCTTAGATTACACTACTACACACGTACGTTAATCGGTGTACGTGGTAATGATGCAGACTTTGTTCCACCCTGTAATTGTTGAGTAATGCGGTCAAGGAATTGGCGTATATTAGTGGTTGACATGTGCTTAAATATATGAATCACCACGCATATTTCATATATATGTGTGGAGGTGGCTGGGTGTGTTAGAAGGCTAATCCTGTGTAAGGACACTGATGCAGCACATCTGCGAGCCTGGGTTCAAATCCAGTTTCATCCCAGTTACTAATGACTGTGCATTGATGAAAAAATAATAGGCTTTACCCGTCCCGGCAAGAAAACGGGTGGTGTTAAGATGTTCAAACATCAAACAGACACCCATCACAAGACATCAAGTCTGCATCAACCACACGTCGTCGTTGTCAAACATGTAGTCCAGCGGTCGGGAACCTATGGCTCGCGAGCCATATATGGCTCTTCCGGTGACGGCATATGGCTCCCAGATAATTTTGAGTTGAAAAAAAAAAAATAAAAAATCAGTTTGGAACTGATTTTAAAATACTTGTGATATTGCTTAATAATACTGTGTCATTTTAAACTAAACAGAAATTAGTTTTGAAGATAAATTTCACGGGTCACGCCTGCATGAAGCTCAACCTCACACGTACGAACCAGACTACAAGGCCATCAGCAAAACCATGCAGCACCAGAAGTCGCATTAAAAGTAAGACATTTAATTTATTATACGTTAAAATACTATATGGCTCTCAATGCAATATATTTAGAAATATTTGGCTTTTATGGCTCTCCCAGTCAAAAAGGTTCCCACCCTGATGTAGACAGACAAGCTTTGATAAGAATGTCATGGATTGTCCTTGCAACTGATTGGCCTACATCAGCGGGGGTCCGTTTTTTTACACCTCGGCCTTCAATGCTATCCTCCCGCAATGAAACCACCTTCGAATAACCTCACGATGACACGTGGGCTATAGGCCATAGTCATTCGACGTAACCACCCCACATTGACAGTAACCTTTATCGAGTGGAATGAAGCGATTTGACTCGAGGCTCAACACTATGAGAGTTACAATACACTAGTTACGGAGACGTGAATACACGGTGACTGAAACCATCAAGGATGTATCACTAGTACGCAGTATGACAGGATGCTGCATCACAGATAGACATCGCATAGCCCAAATTAATGTCGATACCAAAGAAACAACAACAAACTCACAACAACCAGTCACATTTACTCAAACGACCACCTAGAAAGCAAAAATGCCGTAAAACACAAATAACACAATCAGGATTCAACAGGCTTCTCCACAGAAAAATAAAACCAAAAAATCTAAAGCACTACATCTAAACGTCACGAAAAAAGTTTACATAAATCTAAGATGACGCTACGTTACGTGCTAGCGATTTTTACTTCAGTTAGGTAACTGGCCCACCGATCACACCACACGAAAAAAGCTAGCGGAGGCGGCTAGGCCAGCTAGAAGGCTCCGGCGTGTCAAAGAATAGGCCCAACGTGGCAAACTCGACATCTGAATGGTTAAAGAATATGACAATCAACAACAACGTCCCCTTTGCTTCAACGGCAGAGGGGATTCACTCGACATTCTGAAGGCCTCAGGGTGGATTTTTCACCCGGAGAGGTGGAGACAGCACAGGTGGAAAATCTGATTGGATAAAAGCTCTAATTTAACACATTCCTGCGGAGGGAGCTGGTAGGAACGTCGGGTTGCTCGGTCAATGGCCAGGGTCAACGGCGGTGTGGTGTATTCCGCAAATATGCCCGACTGAGAGGGCGGGCACAAGCCGGCGTGAGTAGGTTAAACGTTGAGTTTTATAAGTGCACCACTGGGTGACCAGCCCCTCCCACCCAGCCCCACCCCTCCCTCCCACCATCCCTCCCACCCAGCCCCTCCCCACCCAGCCCCTCCCTCCCACCCAGCCCCTCCCTGCACGACGGACGGACGGACACAATAATCCCCTGAGTGCGGATAAGAGGCGCGCGAACGGAGACTCTCAGAAGCAGTTCAACGGTAGCAACTTCCGGAGGCCAAATCCGATCGCACAGTGGTCCTGCGTATCGGCATTGTTTGGACGATATTTGCGAACCGAATTAGGCTATAACCGTGCCCATTCTTTCATCGTTTGTGGGGTCTGATGGATGTTTGCGCGTGGATGGTTAGGGCCTGTTCACAAACCTGCTCTGGTCTCTTTATTCCATAAGTGTTTTTGTCAGTTACATTTCCCTACCTGTTGTAATGTCATTAAATTATTTTACGAGCCCCTTGGTTGACGAAGGACTCTCTGTGCCTTACGAGGCATGCGGGAGGTTTCTTGGACCATACTTCACCGCGCTGATCAGTACGGATGAATGAACAGGGGAGAGCCCAGGATCGGTTGAGCTGTCACTCACTCTGCGATTTTAGCCATTCCCAAGGAATCGAACTCAGGTTGCTGGGTTCGTGGTGCAGTGTGCGCCAAGCGCTGCGCCACCGCTACCCTCTCCTGTTGTACGTACCGTTTGTATGTTGATCTTATTTCGCACCCTAGCTAGCCAACCGTGCGGAGGGAGGACAACATCTGTATTTGCGTGAGTTTCACGTGTTGCCCATTAGCCTGTTAGTTTACCGCACGGGCCGTGCCCTTTATTGTCCCCGAGTGTGCCCAGCACGGCTTTACGGGGCACTAAAACATTATTAGCGACGTGCGGCCGGTAATGACTGCGCACTTGAGGCTTTTTTTCAGCGACTCGCGGTGAAAACCACTCAAGGAGCCGTGGCTGACTTGTTGCTCCAATCAAAACAAAGGTAAATCACGGGTCACCTGCGCTCACGTTCACCTCTCACGCCTTCCGATGGCTCGCTTGGAACGGCGACAAAAAAAAAACTTTCACAGCAAGGGCACCGCTAGAGTTTCTAAAGTCAAAGTGATTTCCGGCTCATATGAGCCCTGAGGTGGTGGTGCTGTCTCCCGCGTACAGCCCTGAGCCAGAGGTCATGGAAAAGTCACCTTCCGATGGTGGCGAGAGGCGAGTCTATCGTAAGGGCAACCACTGTTAACTTCCACACGAAGTGGTAGTAATTTTATCGACCCGGATGGATGGATGGGCTGAGTCAACCCCATGCCCCCAACCATAGATTTGAATTGGCAACCTTCCAATTACGAGCCTCTTACTATTGCCGCTGAGAATGAAGTAATTAAACCGCTCAGGTTCTCTAATCCAAGTGTTTATAAAGCGCTGAAATTACGAACTGTGATGCAATTGGATGGAATCTGACGATGCAATCTGTTGTGGGATTCACTTTTTTTTTCCTGGGCCTCCCGCGCTCGCTCGACCCACGGCTATTAGCTACGCTCACAAAAAAATCCGCGGTGCCGTGGAAAGTTTTGTAATCCTCTCGCTCTCGTTTCTGTTTGCGTCTGGAACGATGACAACGGTCGACCTCGCGTACAATTTCTCTTCAACAAAAGGAACGCGTCTCAAAGAAAACCCAACAATGACATCGAGAAACAGAGGGCGGGCAGCAAATCGCCCCGGTGGCGAGATGTTAACTACTCGCATGGTATACAGGAGGTCGTGGGTTCGATCTCCGACCCTGGCGCCTGTATACTTGGAGTTTGCGTGTCCCTCTCTCTCCCCGTGGTCGCGTAGATTTTTCTCCGTGTTCTCTGTTTTTCCCTCCAGGTTTAGAATCAACGTGCGTTTAAAGTATTTGGCTGCTATAATTTTCTTTTCCACACAATGATAAGCAACTTCGTTGAGCGATCATTCGTCGCTGGCCAGGTCGCTTCTGAAAAACAGGTCAGTGGGTCTTAACTGATCACGTAAAAAATTAAGTTTTTGTTTTATAAAAACAAAAAGGTGGAGACGAGCAGCTTTGAGTTCGCTCGCAATTCATGATAATAATTACCTGTTTACCCAGGAAAACCTACACCGTGTCCAACGGAGAAGGACACTTAGAAAAAAACGAGTGAATGACGAAACATCAAAACACCCCAGGTCATTAACCGAAACAAAAAAATAGGAACGAAACTGAAAAGCGTCCAAAGAAGCGTGGAGGGGAATTACTTCGCGGCAGAGAAAGAGAATCGCATGGGTGACAGAGACGCACACGGGGCAGAGACCCATACACGGACGGCGATCGAAGACACGGGGTGGGGGGGGGGNACCGCGATTGCAGTTTCACCGCCTGTGCACTCTGGCGAGCGATGCGCCGTCTCACCTGCTCCTTGCTGGCGGAGATCGGCTCCTTGAGCACGATCCAGGTGACGCTCTCGAAGAGGGGCGGGGTGGTGAGCGAGCCCAGGTAGGTCCAGAAGTCCAGGGACTTGGGCAGGAGAACCGAGGGGTCGTAGTCGAGGAAGTCCACCTTGGCTCCCTGAGAGCATGGCGCACGTAAAACACACGCAAAAAAGAGATAAAAAGATCCCCCGTATAGCCTTAGCAGGCTGTAGGGGCAAGTGCTGTTAGCG
The DNA here is from genome assembly GCA_018977245.1 of Lethenteron camtschaticum. Taxonomy (NCBI): domain Eukaryota; kingdom Metazoa; phylum Chordata; class Hyperoartia; order Petromyzontiformes; family Petromyzontidae; genus Lethenteron; species Lethenteron camtschaticum. Next base: position 1,494,812 of record MU249620.1, on the reverse strand, counting down.
AGCACCTATGAAGGCTGGAACGGTACACGAGGGGGTGGGTGGCCAACACCACGCCGACCGCCTTTGTCTCCCTATTGGCGATGTTTACACACCGCATCAGGTACTCATTTGAGGCTGAGTCGACCTAGGGGAGGCCAGGACCGGTTCAGATAATTGTCACGGTGTCGGTGGCTCTGAGCGGGAATCGAACTCGGGTCGTCACCTTAGAAGTGCAGCTTAGCGCGAACCGCTGAACTACCACTCCCCACACACACACCTCACACGCACACACACACACATAACACACACACATAACATACATACAACACACACCCATACAACACGTTACTTCAGCCAATGTCATTTGCCCGCAGGAGTTTGTGAGTTTACGTTCAAGTAGTTTCGATGGCCTTGCAGTCAGGATTGCTTAAATGGTTGTGCGAGAGTGTGCGCCGTGTGTCCGTCTGCGGGCGCAGTAGCGTCCGTGGTTAGCAAAGTCGATCGAGGTAAAGTGTGGGCAGTGTGGAAGAGTAGGCCAAACACCCTCTGGAGGGGGCTCTCGAGAGCTCATCCGAGTTGGAGGCCCTTCCACCAGCAGTTACGTGAGCAAGCAATTGCGGTGCTGTGCCTCTACCTTTGCTCGAGGCGGCTGAACCCAGTGGTGACAGGGAGAGCTAGGAGAGTGCATGGATAGGGGAGTGGAGACGCGGCTAAGCGCACCGACGATGGAGCCCGAGATTTCGTCGTCACTCACTTTGCTCCTGATGATGTTCAGAGTGTCCGTGACCTTCTTCAGACCAGGGTTCTCCGCCCCGCCTACTCCACCAATCACAGAAGAAGGCGAGCGAAACGCAAATACTCGAGTTGGCAATGCACTTGGGAACGACGCGCCAGCACATAACTTTCCCAAATTGTATTACGAGTTATAAAGAAGGTGTCATCCTCAACAGCAGCCGCAGTGGGTGCCGCAGACGACTTTACTGGCGGGATGAGTGTCAAAGGTCAAACGATTTGTATTTTTAAAAATAATGGGCATGGGCTTTAATATATATTTTTTTACAAATGAGCAGGAATTTCGGCGGACGTGAGAAAATATTTGAACAACATCAGGGGGTGGAGAGCGGAGGAATGAAGTCCAACAACATGAACATGCGGCGTGGTGGACACGGGCTGCTGGTACATCACCTGGCTCGGCTCGTAGGGGATTTCAAAGCTGTGCGTTCTCTTCTTGCGCACGATGGCAGCGGAAATATGTTCAGGAGCTAAATGGCAATGCCGATGATGTCGAGGAAGGTGCCTGCATGATGACTAAATGGGGATGTTGACGTTGACGACCAGTGCCGGATTATCCTAGTGGCAAAAGTAGCTACATGTGTAGTAGCTGCTACATATGTAGTAGCTACTACACACGCTGCTACATATGTAGTAGCTACTACATACTACATATGTAGTAGCTACTACATATGCTACGGGCCCCGCACTTTCAAGGGCCCGCGCTAAATGCTTTCAAGCTATCAATTCCGGTTCAGTGATTCTGCACTTGCTCTATTACTATAGCACTACACCGCCTTCGACTTTTATGAACGACTGGGTGTTTAAGGTTAGCGATTTGTCGTATTATCTGTCTGTATAGAAAATGAAAAAATATACGGGGGGTCTTTGTCTTTGATAGTAATGGTGATGGTGATGTTGGTGCTGCGGCCGTCTGGAGGGAAGTTCTCCGCACAAGGGAACAACTCACCTCGAGGAAGACGCCCAGAACGGCGAGGCCGTCGCTCTTGTTGGCCGCCTCGGCGAAGCTTTTGTACTTGGCCGAGTTCCAGTGCACGAGGTGCAGCTTTGCAGCACGGCACGCGCACAACAGCAGGGACAGCAACAAAAATGTCATTCATTATTGTTATAATTATGATATTATTATTTTTAAAAAATATATATTATCGTTTTATATTATAATTTTTTATTATTTGATATTCGAATTTGTCATATAATTTTTATATTATGTTTATACAGTGTTATCATTTTATATTATCATTTTATTAGATTTTTATATGATAATTTTCATTTTATTATTATTTTATTTTTAAATGAATTTAGTATCATTATATTTTATATTATTATTAATTTATTATGCAATTTAGATATTATCATTGTTATATTATTTAAATTTTCGCATTATTTTCATATTCTAATTTTTATGTAATTCGAGTTTTAAAATATTTTTTTTTGATTGTTCCAATTTTGATATCGTTTTTTATGTTTTGGACATGCGAGGGGCGCACAATAACACTGGGTAAGGATGATTGAATGTGAACGAAGCGTCACTCAAGATTCACGTTGTCTCTAGAGCAGTGGTTCTCAACCTTCATTGGCTACCCCTTGTTCATAGAGGTAGCTCGAGGGGTGACTAACACCTCCCCCCCACGACGCAATTAAGCGCCCGTGTTTATCGAAGTTATTTTGAGCAAAACACAACGGAGGGCGAGAGGGACGCGCGCCCGTGACCCTGACCTCCGCGGAGTACGTCTTGCCGGCCACGGTGTGCTCAGAGCCACTGCCGTCCACAGCCCCCAGTGGAAGTGGAACTGCTTCAGCTTGTAGGGGTTGGCCAGGGGCCCCCACTCAGCACTGCAAAGACAAAGACAAAGATCCCCACCACCCGCGTCGTGAGCGAGTTGGCGTCTGCGAAAGCCGGCACAGCACGCGAAGGAGGGGGGGGGGNCTGTGCAAGCAGCACCACGCCCGGCCGCCTTTGTCTCCCCCGACAGTGGCGACGTTTACCCACCGGAACCAGGCACTCGTTTTGAGGCTGAGTCGACCTAGGTGAGGCCCGGGACTGGTTCTAATAAATCGCCGTTGAACCCCCCCCCCCCCGCCGATTGCTCGGCCACGTACCGCACTTCTCGCCGGAGTCATCGTACTCCACGGAGAAGGAGTGTCCGTTGTTGCCCATGCTGAGGGCGGACGCGGGTCGTAGATCACCGCCAAGGGCTTCAGGGTGGCGTCGTACGTCGCCTTGCCCGGCTGGATGTCGATGGGCGACTGCCGCTCCCCTTGGCGATCTGGAAGTCCTTGTGCCACTCGGCGGGGCCTGCGCACGGGGCGAAACATCGCGGAGGGTTGGCGGATGGCGCGTTCGCGCGAGCGTCTCGCGAAAGACTCCCCTCCCGCCGGGGGATGTCGAGGAGGCTCCGCCGTTGCCTGGGAAGAAGGCGGCGGGCATGTCGGCTACGGACGGTGCGAAAGAAGTTCGTCGTGCGTGCGTGCGTGCGACTGGACGGGGATTGAGAGAGCGTCGCCCTCCTGCACAGCGTGGGGTTTTCTCCACGGGTTCTTCCCACTTGCAATTGTCCGATAACGCGTTGGTATATATAGAGGATGGAAGAACTTGGGCAATCGTTGGAGCTATCTCTATGGACTAAAGATTGTTTTATTGTACCAGGTAAGGCCCTCTGAGCTACGTAGCTCTTTTTCAGAAGCTACCTGTACACAAATGACAGCTCAACAAAGTGGCTTGTCACGTGGACATTGTAGAGCAGCCAAATGCTCTGAACGCGTGACGCTGATGGAGAGAGAGACACGCAAACTCCAAATATACAGAGCAGGCGTCAGGGTCGGAATCGAATCCACGACCTCCTGTAGACCAGGCAAGGGAGTTAACGCCTCACCACCTGACTATCGTCACGTGTGTCTATGGCTCCTCCCACGCCTCTTAGTCACTTTCTTTGTTCCATAAAACACATTCCTGCGGAGGGAGCTGGTAGGAACGTTGGGTTGCTCGGTCAATGACCAGGGTCAACGGCGGCGTGAGGGCGGGCACAAGCCGGCGTGAGTAGGTTAAACGTTGAGTTTTATAAGGGCACCAGGGGTGACCAGCCCTCCCACCCAGCCCACCCTCCCACCCAGCCCTCCCACCCTCCCACCCAGCACCTCCCAACCCTTCCACCCAGCCCNTCCCCACCCTCCCTCCCTACCCAGCCCAGCCCCACCCTCCCCACCCAGCCCTCCCACCCTCCCTCCCCACCCAGCCCTCCCTCCCCACCCAGCCCCACCCTGCACGATGGAGAGACGGACACAATAATCCCTGTGGGCTGGTGTAACCAGGAGGTTCCTACCAGTAATAAATGTAACAGAGAGACCAACACGGCCCTTGACCACACGGTATGGAGGTGGACCCTCATCCAGCAGTGGATTGATGAAGGGCTGTAAATGTTGCGAAGTTCATCGTGAAGTGTGGTGGCAGAGTCAGCGGCTCGGAAGGTCACGAGATCAAACCCTGTTTGGAGGATGCGGGTGGGGGGGGGGTTGACTCAGCCCATCATCTCCCTTGTCGGTAAAATTGATACCACTTTGTGGGGAAGTCAACATGGATAGACGTGTCTCTGCCATAGTAATGTGGAATGTCTACCGCTGGCCCATGGCGCTGTAAACAAGCGACGACCCCCCCCCCCACCTGCCTCGATGCTCATTTGAGAAGCAAACCTTTTTTTNGTTAGGCTAACTCCAGCGAAATGGGAGGGGAAAAAAAATTGGGTCACTCCGCTACCCTCCCGGCGCCACAGGGCATTCGTGCCCTCTCTCCCCGCAGCAGTAGCAGCAGACGGTGCGCCCTCATTACGGTCCGTGGCATTGCCTACCAACACGTGGGCATCAACTGAAATCACTAAAAGCCCCCCCCCCATCTGCCACTGCAGTGCCAAGCACACTCACTATTGAGGTCAAATAAAAATGATGCAGTCGAGCAAAGGCGTCGTGTCGCCGCATCGCTCGTGCTTTTCAGGTTCACGGTCCATTCGCCTTACCCACGCCTAGATTCCGTACGTCCTTGCACCTCTTCCTCCTCCTTCTCCGCTGCTGCTGCCGATTCTGCCTCTGTACCTCTGACTGTGATTCTCTACATCTCCAAGACGCGAGTGAATGTGTCCTCTCAACCTTCACCGCACTGCGCATTTCCTTTCACTCGCAGCCTTCCCACTCTTCATCCAACTCCCCTCCGGAAAAAAATTAAATCACCCGGCCATGCAAATCCGTCTCTCTCCCTCGCTCGCTCGCTCGCATCGTGCGCATCGAACCTCACGCCACCGATGAGATCGTTGGGGCGGCATGGCAAATGCACGACGTCATAATTTTCTCCGTGGAAATGATGACAGCACGGTTCGTTACGAGCACTCGGAGGTGTGCAGTGGCAATGATTCGGATTGCGAGGCATAAGGCGGGAGGCTCCGAGTGAATGGATCGCGATTGGAGAACCTTCCAAAGCCATCGTCTTTCGTACTTCCACAGCAACCTCCGATGAGTACGGTGCGAACGAAGTTCAACACACATACATAGCACGGTTGGCTACGTACGGTGCGAAAGAAATACATGCGTTCATACACGCTGCAAGTACTGTGCTGGACAGCAACGCACAACGAACACGTTTCTAAAACTGTGAAATGCGTTTAGAACGTGATGGCGAAACTGATATGCGATGATCGTCCAGATCGCAATAGGTGACATCGGCTCGAGAAAAAGATGACAAAGGGCTCGCGCGCGTGATGTTGACTACCTCGCCTGGTATACAGGAGGTCGTGGGTTCTATCCCGACCCTGACGCCTGCTGTTGTATATTTGTAGTTTGCGAGTTTCGTGCTACGTCACGAGTTATTTCCTGCTAAAATGAGTATTTTTTTAGCAAGACTTCGCACTGCTCTGCGAGATTTCTGACGGGATTCTTCATCTTGCGGGCACCACGGTGGCTCGGAGATGTTAACCAGCTCGCTTGGTATACAGGAGGTCGTGGCTTGGATCCAACCGTGAAGCCTTTATATGTGGAGTTTGGATGTCCTCCACGTGCTGGGTGGATTTTTCTCCCGGTCTTCAGTTTTTCCCTCCACGTTTAGAAACAACATCACGCGTTTACAGTATTCGGTAGCTAGACATTTCCCTGTGATAAGCCACTTCGTTGACTATCATTTGTGATTGCCAGGTCGCTGCTGGAAACGAGATTAATTATTAATCTCAGTGGGGCCTTACCCGGTGAAATAAAAATTATAGTTTCGTAAGAGTTTAGTTTATGGCTTGAATTGAGTGTCACAAAGTGGAACTAGTTTTATCAGCCCCGGAAGGATGCTGAGCTGAGTCGCCCCCCCCCAACCTGGATTAGAATTCACAACCTCCCTGATGTAGATTGAGGTCCGTGCCACGGCGCCTCCCGACTGATTCAAATCAAATTAAAACAACACTCAGACATGACGATGTTGCCGCAGTGGTGGAATGGACAGCGCGTCGGAGTCGCTTCACCGGTTCGATTGCTCGGCGCGGCAGTTGCAAGAACGGTGCGATTTCCTTAAACACCCCCCCCCTCCCCGCTCTGTCAACCCAGCAATGTAAATTAATTGGAAGGTTGGGTTTGGTGGGGTAAAGTGTGGGTACGCCCACCGCTTCAAAACTGTATTTTTGTTGCGTGTGGAAGAGTAGGCCAAACACCCCACGCAGGGGCCTTCTCTCGACCTCACTCGAGTGGAGGCGCGAGTGAGCAAAGATTGCCATGGGATGGGATGAGAGGGGGGGGGGGTGCGCGCTGACACCTTGATCCGCGTCTCGGAATGCTGCGGTGTGCGCGGCCGCTGTCGCTCTGAAGCGCTTTTCTCAGCTCCACTCCATCATCCCCCGTCGCAGCCTTGTCTCGTTACGTATTGCGGAGGGTGGAGGGGGGCGGGGGGGGGGGGGGGCTCGGGAATTGCGACCCCCCCGCCCCCCCCCCGCTCCCGTGGGTTGACTGCGGCTGCGTTGAGTAACGCGGGGATTTGCATGCGGCGGGCGCTGTGCGGGTTGTGTCGGTGTTTCTCTTTTTCTCCGAACGCGTTGTGAGCAGCCGATCGCTCAGTTGCGGACGCCGAGATCCGGGATTGGGTGTCGCTAAAAACAAAACTCAAAATGGATTTTGGAGGCGCTTCCATAATCATCGATGCGGGGAAGGGACCCATAGGTAGATCGATCAGCTCCAGTTTCGTTCGATTCGGCGAGACAGATCTGTTTTGCGTCCATGGATTGAGCACGTAAGCGATGTGAAACATGGTTTGGTGATGCCGCCGCTGCTGCTGCGTCGGCGGTGTTGCATCAAAGCACAATTAAAGCAAAGACAAAGATCGGGGGATAGCCTCAACAGACTGTTGGGGCAAGTACTATTAGCGCCTACGAAGGCCAGTGTTGTGGGTTTACTCTCCAACACGCCGGTGTTGCTGTACTAGTAACGACTTGGCATCTTCTGTAAACGCGACAAATTTTACTAATCGGCTGTGTAGGGTGGTGGCGGTTTAACGACACATTTCTATTTACGCGATATAACCCACACAACAACAAAAAACCTCCACCATGGATTATATTGGTCGCGAAAGCCGACTGCGACTACTCCGTGTTCAACTATTCCCAAACCATGAGCCTCATTTGATTTAAAGCTTTCGTGACTGCAGGGATTCATCTTCTTGGTTCTTTCGGTAAAGCACGTGAAGGGAAGTAATAAATAATAAAANTAAAACATAATAAAACAATTCTCACGACGTTTCGGCTACAACGCAAGCAGCCGTCTTCAGGTGAAGAATGAGACAATGCCAAGCTAGGAGCTTATATATAAGCTGCGTTGGAGGTGGAGGAAAGAGCGCCTTAACAAAAGAATGTGCATGTGAAGAGGAATTTAGCATATTCATGGAAAATGCGTAGGAGGTGGCGGGGGGTTTCAAAGTCATATTATGCCCATGCATTATGCAGGATCAACAGCACCAAGGGGGGGTGCAGGGATTAGCAGTAACAAAGGAAAGGAATGTTAATGATATGTAGCTGCAGTTACTCAACACACGTAGAAAACTAAAGTATAAACTACATAAAAAACTAAAGTATAAATAGCATAGCACCATCAGTATACTTACTATACTCTACACTAAGCTGAGTTACTAACAGCAAGTAATACATTACAATTCTACGTCGTAAAAATTATATAATATGCTTCCATCTAAACTTTATTCTATTGCATCAACGAGCATATACCGTACTATATACTGCCAACATTAAATTATATACTGTATTGCTGTAAACCAACCTATATCTTATACATTTAATATAACACTATGTATTATTCTACCACCCTAATGTGTGTCGAAATGGTTTATTACGTCCTTCCAATGATTGCTAAGCCAGAATCCATCTTCTCGGTTAAAATTGTCTCTGTGTTTGTATATGTGGATCGCCTCATGAACGAATCTCTCATGATAGCCAGATGGCTTGCAGAGAACCTCTGTCTTGAGAAGTCAATGTCATGTGAGCCCACTGAATTGTAACAGTGATCTGCCACGGCTGAGGTGTTTGTCCTACCGTGTTTCAGGTCTGCCTTATGTTCACGGATGCGGTCCGAGACATGTCGTTTGGTTTCTCCAATGTAACTGCTACCACAGAGGCAACTTAGTTTGTAGACGCCAGGGTACTGTATGTCTGGAACCACATCTTTTACAGACGGGACCAGATCACGGATTTTATGTACTGTGTTGAATCGGACCTGGATCTTGTGTTTAATCAGGATTTTGGAGATCTTTTTTGTGACCCAGCAATGTAGGGTAAGGTGATGGTCTTGAAAGGCTCCTCAACAGGATCCTTCTTGATGGTTGGAGTGATGGCTTTGCGGATTGTGTAGTCGGAGTAACCATTAGCCTTAAGAGCTTGGCGTACGTGTTTGAGTTCACTGGAAATGTGTTCATGGTCGGAGATGCATTGGGCTCTATGATATAGAGTCTTGATGAGGGAATTCTTCTGGGATGGATGGTGGTGGGAATCCGGTTTTAGATAAGCATCCGTGTGGGTGGCTTTCCTGTAGACAGAGTGGCTCATTGAACCATCAGGTCTCCTTTTGATTAGGACATCCAAAAGGGTAGCTTGCCATCATTTTCGACTTCCATGGTGAATCTGATGGCTGGGTGTATGGAATTGATGTGGTCGAGAAATTGGTCTAGAGCAGGCCGGCCATGTGGCCAGATGACAAAAGTGTCGTCTACGTACCTCTTCCATAAGGTCGGGCGTAGAGTGGCAGTCTGGATGGCGTCCGTCTCAAATTTCTCCATGAAGATGTTGGCTACAACCGGAGATAGGGGGAGCCCATTGGGGTGCCCTCAATTTGCTTGTAGAAGGTTCCATTCCAGTGAAGTATGTATTGGTTAAGCAGTGTCTCACCAGGGGGGTACCCAGCATTCAGTCCTTGATGAACCAAGTCTTCAATGATTGCGATGGTGTCAGGCACAGGCACCTTGGTGAACAAGGAAACCACATCAAAACTGACAAGCAGGTCGTCTGGGGACAGGGCAATCCCTTGATTGTCGATACCAGGTCAGTAGAGTTTAGTACTGCAGAGGTGGTTTTTCCAGTGAAAGGCCGTAGGATTTCGGACAAAAACGAGCCAGTTTGTAAGTGGGGAGTTGATAGTAGAGACAATGGGACGAAGAGGTGTATCTTCTTTATGTATCTTTGGCAAGCCGTACAATCTTGGTGGCCTGGCTGCAGAAGGTTTCAACGAGAACTGTTTGGTCTGATCAATTAATGCGGTTGAAGCAGAAATGATGTTGTTGGTTTTGGAGACGAGGCTGTTGGTGGGGTCTCTTTTTATTTTTGTATAGCTGCCATCGTTGAGTAGTTCTTGAATTTTGTTGTTGTATTCTATTTTGTCCATGATGACAGTGGCATTGCCTTTGTCGGCTGAGAGGATGACAATGTCATCCCTCTTTTTAATTGAGCTAATTCAAAACGCTCATCTTTGCTAATGTTGCTAGCTGGCATCTTAGCGTTTTTGAGGGTTACAGAGATTTCAGATCTTGCTACGTCTGCAGCGATGTGACTCAAGCCCTTGAGAGCTACATCTACTCGAGAAATTATATCATTAACTGGTATGTGTCTAGGTGTGACTGCAAAGTTTAGTCCTTTAGCTAAAACGGATTTCAAACCTTCAGAAATAGGACTGTTACTGCGATTAATTACGACTTTGTTAACATCTAGCTTTTCAATGTGTGGGTCCGGTTTCTTGTTTGAGAGGCGGTTGAATTTGGAAATCAAGTTGTCCTTACATTTAGTCGACATAGCGGCAGCTGAAGAGGCAGTCATTTTTTCCACATGTTCCCAATCCGATGTGGACATTGTTACACTCAAAGATAAGTGTGATTTGTAGAGTGTCTTGTCTAACTGATCTAGTTCGGTGCGCGTAAGTCTGATTTTCTCTGAGATAAGGGCTAAACTAGTTCTAGACAGAATTCGTTTCGCATTAGAAGAAGTTACAGCAGCAGATGTTAGTGTAAATGCGTTTGGTATTACCTTAGAGTCGCGGCATCTCTTCAGAAAGGTGAGAGACTCGATTAGCTGAGCCTTCTTATCCCGGAGCTTGTTGAAGGATCTCAAAGTTATGTGGAAACCCTCCCCGTAGAGGCGGTTAAATTTCGATTTAAAGCTTTCGTGACTGCAGGGATTCATCTTCTTGGTTCTTTCGGTAAAGTCACGTAGAAGGGAAGTAATAAAATAATAAAAATAAAACATAATAAAACAATTCTCACGACGTTTCGGCTACAACGCAAGCAGCCGTCTTCAGGTGAAGAATGAGACAATGCCAAGCTAGGAGCTTATATATAAGCTGCGTTGGAGGTGGAGGAAAGAGCGCCTTAACAAAAGAATGTGCATGTGAAGAGGAATTTAGCATATTCATGGAAAATGCGTAGGAGGTGGGCGGGGGGTTTCAAAGTCATATTATGCCCATGCATTATGCAGGATCAACAGCACCAAGGGGGGGTGCAGGGATTAGCAGTAACAAAGGAAAGGAATGTTAATGATATGTAGCTGCAGTTACTCAACCACCACGTAGAAAACTAAAGTATAAACTACATAAAAAACTAAAGTATAAATAGCATAGCACCATCAGTATACTTACTATACTCTACACTAAGCTGAGTTACTAACAGCAAGTAATACATTACAATTCTACGTCGTAAAAATTATATAATATGCTTCCATCTAAACTTTATTCTATTGCATCAACGAGCATATACCGTACTATATACTGCCAACATTAAATTATATACTGTATTGCTGTAAACCAACCTATATCTTATACATTTAATATAACACTATGTATTATTCTACCCACCCTAATGTGTGTCGAAATGGTTTATTACGTCCTTCCAATGATTGCTAAGCCAGAATCCATCTTCTCGGTTAAAATTGTCTCTGTGTTTGTATATGTGGATCGCCTCATGAACGAATCTCTCATGATAGCCAGATGGCTTGCAGAGAACCTCTGTCTTGGAGAAGTCAATGTCATGTGAGCCCACTGAATTGTAACAGTGATCTGCCACGGCTGAGGTGTTTGTCCTACCGTGTTTCAGGTCTGCCTTATGTTCACGGATGCGGTCCGAGACATGTCGTTTGGTTTCTCCAATGTAACTGCTACCACAGAGGCAACTTAGTTTGTAGACGCCAGGGTACTGTATGTCTGGAACCACATCTTTTACAGACGGGACCAGATCACGGATTTTATGTACTGTGTTGAATCGGACCTGGATCTTGTGTTTAATCAGGATTTTGGAGATCTTTTTTGTGACCCAGCAATGTAGGGTAAGGTGATGGTCTTGAAAGGCTCCTCAACAGGATCCTTCTTGATGGTTGGAGTGATGGCTTTGCGGATTGTGTAGTCGGAGTAACCATTAGCCTTAAGAGCTTGGCGTACGTGTTTGAGTTCACTGGAAATGTGTTCATGGTCGGAGATGCATTGGGCTCTATGATATAGAGTCTTGATGAGGAATTCTTCTGGGATGGATGGTGGTGGGAATCCGGTTTTAGATAAGCATCCGTGTGGGTGGCTTTCCTGTAGACAGAGTGGCTCATTGAACCATCAGGTCTCCTTTTGATTAGGACATCCAAAAAGGGTAGCTTGCCATCATTTTCGACTTCCATGGTGAATCTGATGGCTGGGTGTATGGAATTGATGTGGTCGAGAAATTGGTCTAGAGCAGGCCGGCCATGTGGCCAGATGACAAAAGTGTCGTCTACGTACCTCTTCCATAAGGTCGGGCGTAGAGTGGCAGTCTGGATGGCGTCCGTCTCAAATTTCTCCATGAAGATGTTGGCTACAACCGGAGATAGGGGGGAGCCCATTGGGGTGCCCTCAATTTGCTTGTAGAAGGTTCCATTCCAGGTGAAGTATGTATTGGTTAAGCAGTGTCTCACCAGGGGGGTACCCCAGCATTCAGTCCTTGATGAAAATCCACGCGACCACGGAAGAGAAAACACGCAAACTCCGAAATATACAACAGCAAGCGTCAGGGTCGTGATCGAACCCACGACCTCCTGTATACCAGGCGATGCAGTTAACATCTCCTAGCCACCGTGATGATGATGAGAGAGAGAGACACGCCAACTCCAAATATACAGCAGCAGGCGTCAGGGTCGGGATCGAACCCACGACCTCCTGTATACCAGGCGATGCAGTTAACATCTCCTAGCCACCGTGATGATGATTAGAGAGAGAGAGACATGCCAACTCCAAATACACAGCAGCAGGCGTTAGGGTCGGGATCGAACTCACGACCTCCTGTATACCAGGCGATGCAGTTAACATCTCCTAGCCACCGTGATGATGATGAGAGAGAGAGAGAGACACGCCAACTCCAAATACAGCAGCAGGCGTTAGGGTCGGGATCGAACCACGACCTCCTGTATACCAGGCGATGCAGTTAACATCTCCTAGCCACCGTGATGATGATGATGAAAGAGAGAGACACGCAACTCCAAATATACAGCAGCAGGCGTCGGGATCGCAATCGAACCACGACCTCCTGTATACCAGGCGAGGTAGTTAACATCTCCTAGCCACCGTGATGATGATGATGAGAGAGAGAGAGACACCAAAAACTCCAAATATACAGCAGGCGTCGTCAGGGTCGGATCGAACCCACGACCTCCTATATGCCGGGCGAGGGAGTTAACATCTCCGGTCGCGGCCCTCATCCCCTTTGACCCATCACCAGCGGGGCACGTGTTAATGACGGCAGCCACGCTAGCGCATTTTTTTATTTCTTTCAGCCTGCACGCGGCTAGCGATGAAAGTCACGAAATCGCAGCGGCTCGGGTTTATTTCACAGCGGCACATTTCTGCTCAAGCCGGTGTTCGAGAAACCACAATAATTGCCACCACCACCACCACCACCCACTCACACCCACCCCCAGAAAACTACTTCATCATAATTTGACGGCTGCATATGCGCTGGGTTAAACTTGTAGCTCACGCTCGCAAGGTCAATGCCACGGGGGAGGTGGGGGCTGGTGCCTCCAATCCAATTACCGCTCCGGCAAACTTCCCCGCTGATACCCTCCCTCCTACCACCACTTCTCCCACGAATGCATCCGCCATACAGGATTGCAAGTCATGGGAGTTGTTTGACCATACTTCACCACGCCGGTCAGTGCAGGTTTTTTCTGCGGACAGGCTCAGACGTCACCCGCCACTGATGTTAGCCGCTGAGCGGGGCGTTCGGAGGCCTTTGACGCAGCACGAGAATTAGAGAGAAAGAGAGAGAAAGAGAGAGAGAGGCCGCGTCAAAAAAANCGTCTCTGTTTGGCTTTTAAAATTGACGGGGAGGGAGTTGCTTGCCGTGGACACGAGAGTGCTGCTGGATGCATCGACATCACCGCCAAGGGATGGTTACGGTGGCCGTGCCAGCGGTTTCAAAATGGAATGATCGCGTGGCGCAAGTACACGCTGCGACGGAAACAAAGGCACTTCGGTTTTTTTGTCTTCTCCAAAATATCTTCGGTAATTTACCCTCCCCGGCTGAAACACATTTCGCTATCGGAATCTCTATTCGTCCTGGAGGAATCGATGATCTGTGAAGCTTTTTTGTTGTCACGGTTTGTCCAGTAAGGAGTAAGGAGGGCGGGCGGGCTGGCTTCGTCAACAAAACGCGCAGCACCGGATGTACGACGAAGATCGAGAAACATTAAGGAAGCCGCTCCAATTAAACACATTGTCCTCCTGCGGGGGAGCTGGTAGGAACGTTGGGTTGCTCAGTCAATGGCCAGGGTCAACTGCGGCGTGGTGTATTCCGCAAATATGGTCGACTGTGAGGGCGGGCACAAGCCGGCGTGAGTAAGTTAAACGTTGAGTTTTATAAGGGCACCACGGGGTGACCAGCCCCTCCCCACCCAGCCCCACCCNTCCCAGCCCCACCNAGCCCCACCCAGCCACCCTCCCACCCACCAGCCCCTCCCCACCCAGCCCTCCCACGCTCCCCACCAGCCCCTCCCCACGCTCCCCACCCAGCCCCACCCTCCCAGCCCCACCCAGCCCCACCCAGCCACTCCCACCCTCCCCACCCCACCCAGCCCCTCCCACCCTCCCNACCCAGCCCCTCCCCACGCTCCCACCCAGCCCTCCCACCCTCCCCTCTCCACCCAGCCCCACCCCTCTCATTTTTGGATGCACGACGGACGGACGGACACAATAATCCCCTGTGGGCTGGTGTAACCAGGAGGTTCCTACCAGTATAAACAAATGCATTACATAACGTCGTTTATATTTACAGAGCGTCTTCGCTCGAGGCATTTGTCACACCGCTCGCAAAACGGAATGGTGCCGTTGACAAAGGAGGGGGAGAGGCGTGTTACGGATCGATCAGCGTGTGTCTGTTGAACTTCCTTCGCACCGTACGTAACCGACCGCGCTCATCGGAGGCGCTGGAGGGACAGCGATCGAGGGGGTTACGTAACGATCGCGAAAGGGTACGGGCGGGATGGGAAGGAGTTGGAGGGGCGAGGGAAGGGACAATTGGGGAGCGGTGAGGCTTTAAGAGTGGAATGTCAATCAAGTGTCAAAGTGCAATAGTCCTGTAAATAAATCCCTGAAGATTTGTCCGTGAGATACAACTCTTAACTATTTTTTATCTTATTTTTTTCGGGTAAGGCCCCCACTGAGCTATGCAGCTCTTTTTCAGAAGCGACCTGGCCACAAATGATCCATCAAGGAAGTGGCCTATCACGTGGAAATGTATAGCAGCCAAATTATTCTAAACGGCGTGATGTTAATTCTAAATGTGGAGGAAAGAATACGGAGGACCCGGAGAGAAATCTACGCCACCACGGGTAGAACGAACACGCAAACTCCAAATATACAGCAGGCATCACGGTCGGGATCGAAGCCACGACCTCCTGTATACCAGGCGAGGTAGTTAACATCTCACCACGGAGAGAGAGACGCAAACTCCAAATATACAGCAGGTGTCGGGGTCGGGATCGAAGCCACGACCTCCTGTATACCAGGCGAGGTAGTTAACATCTCACCACGGAGAGAGAGACGCAAACTCCAAATATACAGCAGGTGTCGGGTCGAGATCGAAGCTACAACCTCCTGTATACCAGGCGAGGAAGTTAACATCTCACCACGGAGAGAGAGACGCAAACTCCAAATATACAGCAGGTGTCGGGTCGAGATCGAAGCTACGACCTCCTGTATACCAGGCGAGGTAGTTAACATCTCACCACGGATAGAGAGACGCAAACTCCAAATATACAGCAGGTGTCGGGGTCGAGATCGAAGCCACGACCTCCTGTATACCAGGCGAGGTAGTTAACATCTCACCACGGAGAGAGAGACGCAAACTCCAAATATACAGCAGGTGTCGGGGTCGGGATCGAAGCCACGACCTCCTGTATACCAGGCGAGGTAGTTAACATCTCCTAGCCACCGTGGTGCCTGCAGGATGAAGAATCCAGTCAGAAATCTCGCTGAGCAGTGCGAAGTCTTGCTAAAAAAAAAAATCTCATTTGAGCAGGAAATAACTTTTGACTTGGCACGAAGCTTCCAGCGATTGCGAAATGTGGTGAAGATGTTGAGCGAATTTGCGTCGTGTGTCCTCTTAAGACGGGTGCCAGCGATGTCAAGATCGAACTCCATGGAGGAGCCTCGCGAAGGACGCCGTCGGGCAGTTGGAGGCAGGCGGCAGCAACGGAGGGCGGAGGAGCGACGCTCACAACAACGAGCGGAGCGCCGGGCGGCTAAAACGCGGCAAGTTGGCACAGTGTAGGGAGCACAGGTGGGGCATCTGCCAGTCATGCCAGTCAGCCAGTCAGTCAGTCATGTCAGCCAGTCAGTCAGTCTATCATGCCAGTCAGTCTATCATGCCAGTCAGTCTATCATGCCAGTCAGTCAGCCAGTCAGTCAGTCAGTCATGCCAGCCAGTCAGCCAGCCAGTCAGTCAGTCAGTCAGTCATGCCAGTCAGTCAGTCAGTCTATCATGCCAGTCAGCCAGCCAGTCAGTCAGTCAGTCTATCATGCCAGTCAGTCAGTCTATCATGCCAGTCAGTCAGTCAGTCAGCCAGTCAGTCAGTCATGCCAGTCAGCCAGTCAGCCAGCCAGCCAGCCAGCCAGTCATGCTAGTCAGTCAGACCCTGCACCTGCAGGGTCTGTCCCTTGACTGCCCTGCCAGCAGCGAGTCGCCTTCGAAACTTTCACGTGGAGTCGAGGTGCAGCTTGTAGCCCCCATTCGTCGGTGTCCAGGTTCAGACCGCCGGCTCGCCTCGAGTGAGGGCCTCGTTTGAATCGCTGCTTGGCGGTTTGAAACCCAGATTTGAGCCCATCGCTCTCTTTCCTTAAGCATGTGAAATTGAAACTTGAGGGTTGCTGGGCATTGTGTAAACAACGTGTCCTTGTTGTGAATATATATGTGTATGTGTGTGTAAATATGTATACTTTATACGCGTGTGATTACGTGTCAACAAAGTGTGTGTGTGTGTTTGGTCATCAGCGCATTGGCGTTCCAGAGCACTGTTTGTCCCCAACAAAATTCCAAACGCCGTGCCGCGTCTCCGCAATAACGCAGAATGAGCTTCGTGTACACACAGAATGAGCTTGGTGTACACGCAGGACTGAGTTGTGTGTGTACACACAGAATTAGTTTTGTGTACACACAGAATGAGTTTTGTGTACACAGAATTAGTTTTGTGTACACACAGAATGAGTTTTGTGTACACAGAATTAGTTTTGTGTACACACAGAATGAGTTTTGTGTACACAAATAATGAGTTTTGTGTACACAGAATTAGTTTTGTGTACACACAGAATGAGTTGTGTTTACACGCAGTATGAGTTGTGTGTACACGGCACAATCTTGCACCTTGCGTTGAACAGAGCGGAATGGTTTCGACAGAGCACTTCTTTGTCACCAGCATAATTTTTTTTTTCAAAAAATCACTTTACTGATGAGACTCGAAAGGGTGAAACCGGTCAAGATTTTTTTATTTCTCTTTGAACAAATCCTGATGGAAAATATTGATTTTTTAAAGACACTAGACTGGAAAATAAACATTTCGTATTTGTATATCTTATTATATATATTTTGTCAATGTTTATATAAATACATCAACAGCATTTCCCCGTAACATTGCCACGATTGGCCCTAAGCACACATTTGCGAATTAATTTGCGGGCGAGGCTACTTGTGTACACAACGCGGTGCGTGGTGATGTCAATATTGCTCCGGCAGAGTGGAAACGATCTCGAAGCAAGTCATGGTCAAGAGGCATGTACGTGTGTGTTTACGTTGAACTTCTTTCGCACCGTACGTTGCCAACCGCGCTAATCGGAGGTGCGGAGGTCATCGCAAGCGACGCCGTCAAGGCCACTGGGCCCTGGCGAAGCCTCCTTGCTTCTGCCAAATCTCTCAGCTGTCTCGTGCAGTCAACACTCAAAAAATGTGATCGCCACCACCATCTATCTGGCTTTGGGTCTTCCCATTAGTCGCCGACCCCTGGATGGCACTCACCCACGGGACATCTGTTAACAAGAGCTTCACGGCTCATAGGATTCCTCGAGCCCAAATACAAATTCAGATTTCACGGCGGGAGGGGAGGGGGGAACAGCATTTGACGCACGTCAGAATAGCTGGCTGTGCAGTTCATGCACACGCATGTACGTGTTCGTATCAGAAGCATGTCACGGGGTTTTGCGACGTCTATTTCACGACGAAACGGCCGGCGCAAGGGCGCAGTTTTGTTTATCAGCCGTGCACAGTTCTTCGTGCATTTATGTTTGCGAACGCAAATGAGGCCGCCGATTAAAGCTGGCGAAGTAAGCACAAACGAAGCGTGTTTACCACCGCCCATGTCTTCCCGGAAATTTACCCTTGTGCAGATTGCAAACACCGACAAAAATACAAATAAACCCAAAAAACAATTGGCCAAAAAAGTAAATTCGCAAATGGGGAGGAGCTCAGAAGCTTAGCGGGTGGAGGTTTGAACCTGGCTCGCGCTTCTGATGGGAGCTGAGCGGTGCACAGGGCATCTGTTGTCATCTTGACTTAAAGCTGCTTTCGTGACTGCAGGGATTCATACTCTTTGGGTCTTTCGGTAAAGTTACGTAGAAAATTTTATTTTTTCTATCTACTGTTGTCATCTTGACTTAAAGCTGCTTTCGTGACTGCAGGGATTCATACTCTTTGGGTCTTTCGGTAAAGTCACGTAGAAAATTTTATTTTTTCTATCTACTGTTGTCATCTTGACTTAAAGCTGCTTTCGTGACTGCAGGGATTCATACTCTTTGGGTCTTTCGGTAAAGTCACGTAGAAATTTTTATTTTTCCTATCTACGTGACTTTACCGATAGAAAACTAATAAAAAAATATTATTTGATTTGATTATTTTCTATCTAGATGGCTTTACCCAAAGACCCAAAGAGGAGATGTTGTCATCGGCAGGCGCGGAGCTGCACTTATACGGCGTGGGCAGCAAGGTGTTTGCACAATAACAACAACAACATCTATCCGTTATTGTACCGTACTTTCTACGTGTCCACGCCCATGCTCCCCGCACGTCACAGACTCGCGCTGACCATCGTTGGTGAGGCAACGGCGAAATAAACCCGCCCACGACCAGGGCCGGATTCAGATTTCGTAAGCCCTTGGGCTACAGGAGGTACAGTGAGCCCCCCCCCCAGTAATATTTATCAAAAGGAAAACAAAGTTAAAGAAAATAGAATGAATTGTTTTACAAGGCTAACAAATCAAATTCAGTTTAACGCGTAGGCTTTCGCGACCAATATTATTCATAATCAACGTTTTTGGGCTTAGATCGTGTTGTTTATAAATGTGCCGTAACCCTCCACCACCCGACACGGCCAATCAAGTTCAACGTGCGTTCTTGCTCAGCACAGCAGCGGCGCGCCTGCAAAGTGGACATTGAGCTACTGCCAGCAGCAGCAGCAGCAGGGCAACGTTTCCTCCGTGTGTTTCACACAAAATGTCATTGTAAAAAGAATTCCAAACTGCTCAAATATTTGACCGTGACAATCACGGGGCGCTGTGCTCGCCAGGAGACGTCATCTTGTCTCGCCAGCTACGCAGGAGGTCGTGGTCGGTGCCATCCCACAGTTTGCGTGAACTCTCGCTCTCTTCTTGTGACGAAGTAGACTTCTCTCCTGGTTCCTCCGTTGTTTGCACCCCCCCCCCCCCCCCCCCCCCCGTTTAGATCAATCGGCAGCGACTTACGGTACAGGTACGTGTCAAGTACCTTCTGTGTCAATCCACTGCTGGATGAGGGCCTCCCACGATGTGTGGGAGGGAGGGGGGCGCGGCCGGGGGAGGGTGGATTTTTAACCATACTTCACCACGTTGGTCAGCGTGGGTTGGAGGGTGTAATGTGTAGCGGTTAGCGTGCCGCGCTACGAACCCGAGTTCGATTCCCACTCACGGCCACCAACACCAGTGATGATTATCTGAACCGGTCCAGGGCCTCCTCTAGGTCGACTCAGCCTCAAATTAGTACTTGGTGCGTTTTGTAGCAAACATCGCCACGGGGGAGACAAAGGCGGTCGGGCGTGGTGCTGGCCACCCACCTCCCTTCGTGTGCCGTACCGGCCTTCATAAGTGCTGCTCGCTAACAGCACTTTCCCCAACGGTCTGTTAAGGCTACACGGGGGATCTTTGTCTTTGTCACCGATGTTAGCCGTGCCTGGTGATGGAACTCGGGTCACGACGATGCAAAGTGAAGTGTTCGGACCACGCATTGCACCACCGCTTCACACGGCGACTAAACACATTCCTGCGGAGGGAGCTGGTAGGAACGTTGGGTTGCTCGGTCAATGGCCAGGGTCAACGGCGGCGTGATGTATTCTGCAAATATGGCCGACTGTGAGGGCGGGCACAAGCCGGCGTGAGTAGGTTAAACGTTGAGTTTTATAAGGGCACCACGGGGTGACCAGCCCCTCCCCACCCAGCCCCACCCCTCCCACCCCCACCCCTCTCCACCCTCCCCACCCAGCCCTCCCACCCAGCCCCTCCTCCCCACCCAGCCCCTCTTTGCACGACGGACACAATAATCCCCTGTGGGCTGGTGCAACCAGGAGGTTCCTACCAGTATTATGTATTTATACTTCACGCAGGATAGCGGGGTTCATGATGATGACGAGGAGATACACTGCCCCTTACCCTGAACCTTGCTCCCCTCGCTGTGAACTCATTGATGACTTTCATTGATGTGTAACTTCGAGCTCCGCTGAAGCGAAACCTCAACACATTCAATAACACCGTGGCATGACGAAGATTTATTTTAAAAATTTCATTATATACATTTGGCAACGTTTCCTGCGAATGGCCTATTTTTATAGCGCATATGAAAAAGCAGCAATACCAAAAAAGGTTCATGACTTTTTTTCTGTTAAGTATTGTTATTTGTGAAAGTTTTAAGGGTTTAATGGAATGGTTTTGTTACCTTAATTGTGCCAGTGCAGCAGCAGTAGCCATCACCCGCACAATCTGTTTGAAGTGTTGCCTCTATCCCGAGCTTCGCCGTCAAAATCAAAGACGTCTTGAGCCTTACGAGACCGTACGCGCGGGATGATTAAGACGCGCGGAGAGTCAGACGCATTGCAAACTCGTGCCCAGTGTCAATAAAGTTATACAAATCCGGTCTCACACACGCACGCGCACGCACGCGAATAATTTAAATCCGCACCAAATCTTTTTCTTCTTCTTGGTTCTTTCGGTAAAGTCACGTAGAAGGGAAGTAATAAAATAATAAAAATAAAACATAATAAAACAATTCTCACGACGTTTCGGCCACAACGCAAGCAGCCGTTGTGGCCGAAACGTCGTGAGAATTGTTTTATTATGTTTTATTTTTATTATTTTATTACTTCCCTTCTACGTGACTTTACCGAAAGAACCAAGAAGATGAATCCCTGCAGTCACGAAAGCTTTAAATCGAAATACGCACCAAATCTTGTTCGTTAACATTAATTAATTAGGGGGTGGGTGCGTCTGATAATGCGGAAAGTTTGGCATTGAGCCCAGCATCCACGGCTCATTGCCTCGTTTCAACGTTCAATATTCGCCGTGGTGAAATGGCCAAGACTCACCCCATCATCCCCACCCCGTGGTCGATAAAACGAGCACCGAGTTGTGTAAACGCATCTACGTGAGCCACGCTCAACGAGACCGAGGCTCGTGCTGTTGACGAACGCGCGGAGTTATAACCACCCGTGTGGCACGACTGTCTTCGTCCTGGGAATGTGGAATTTCCACCATCGCTTCACGACCGCCAGTGAATGGGAAGCCACCACTTTCCGACGTTTCGTTTGAGCGCCCTACGTTCTGCCTCTTGTCCCCCCCCACGCCTATGAGATCGCAAGCCTGCAACCAACAGTTCAGCCACAAATGCACGCGGATGTCAATTTTTGGGGGGTTACCGCGATGGGCGAGATGTTAACTACCTCGCCTGGTATGCAGGAGGTCGCGGGTTCGATCCCGAACCTGACGACGCCTATTGTGTATTTGAAGTTTGCGTGTCTCTCTCTCTCATCATCATCACGGTGGCTTAGAGATGTTAACTACCTCGCCTGGTATGCAGGAGGTCGCGGGTTGATCCCGACCTGACGACGCCTGCTGTGTATTTGAGTTTGCGTGTCTCTCTCTCTCATCATCATCACGGTGGCTTAGAGATGTTAACTACCTCGCCTGGTATGCAGGAGGTCGCGGGTTTGATCCCGAACCTGACGACGCCTGCTGTGTATTTGAGTTTGCGTGTCTCTCTCTTATCATCATCACGGTGGCTAGAGATGTTAACTACCTCGCCTGGTATGCAGGAGGTCGCGGGTTCGATCCCGACCCTGACGACGCCTGGAGTTTGCGTGTCTCTCTCTCTNATCATCATCACGGTGGCTAGGAGATGTCAACTACTTCGCCTGGTATGCAGGAGGTCGCGGGTTCGATCCCGACCCTGACGCTGCTGTATGTTTGGAGTTTGCGTGTTTCTCTCTCCCTCCCCGTGGGTGATCGCGTTAATTTTTCTCCGGGACCTCCGGTTTTTCCCTTTACATTTAAAATCAACATCACGCGTTTAGAGTATTTGGCTGCTCTCCATTTCCACGTGATGAGCCACTTCGTTGAGCTATCATTTGCGGCCAGCTCGCTTCTGAAAAAGAGCTACATAGCTAGTGGGCCTGGCCTGGTAAAATACCTTTTTTAATGTTGACGTAGTTGAATTCTAACTTATTCTGCACAAAGACAAAGGCGCGGCCCTGCAAATGCTTGTCTATGCCACTGCTGGCTGAAGGGCTTCCACGAGCCGGGGCTTTTCGCTAGAAGGTCCCCCGGCCTTGTCCACTTCGTTTCAACTGCTGCGCTGGCAGATCGAACCACTCCTTCCACGCTTTGGCCAGGCGTCTTGAAATTGCGGTGAGATGAGAGCACTCCACGCTTTACCTCGCCGATTGACTCTGGTGGACCCCGCCTATTTGTTCCGCTGATGGGTGGATGAGAGACGGCGCGGTGCGAGGGTCGGGTGGCTTCGTGTGCGTTTGCGGTGTTGGGGGGGGGGGGATTTAAGTTTGGAAACTTAGTCACTGTGTCAACTACCGTGCAGCGAGATCGACCTCGCGGCGACCAATTCCAATTTTCTAACCGTTGCATCGCGGACAACGAAAGAGACAGAAAGGATATGAAGGGAGCACCCACCCGGCCTTTGGCCATAAGCGCGCATTTTGCTGCCTCGGCGATGGGATTATAAGACCCACCGCTCTCCTGGATTTCAAAGCAAAATTGAGGGCGCGTCCTATAATCCGGTGCGTGCGGTGTGGTGTGTTGTGTGAGACCACACCGGAGTGTGTGGCGCAGCGTAGCGGTTAGCGCTACGCTGCGCAACGAACCTGGCAAACCCGAGTTCGATTCCCGCTCACGGCCAACACCGGCGACGATTATCTGAACCGGTCCTGGGCCTCCCCTAGGTCGACTCAGCCTCAAATGAGTACCTGGTGCGGTGTGTGAAAATCGCCAGTGGGGAGACGAAGGCGGTCGGGCGTGGTGCTGGCCACCCACCCCACCCCTCGTGCGCCGTGCCGGCCTTCATTAGGTGCTCGCGAACAGCACTTGCCCCTACAGTCTGTTACAGTCTGTTACAGGCTACACGGGGTGGTATTTGTCGTTGTCTTGACCAGAATTGTATAATTCGGTAAAGTCACGTAGGTAAACAAATAAAATGAAAATAACTAAATAAAATCACGACGTTTCGGGCGCAACACAATTTTTTTATTTTTGTTTACCTACGTGACTTTACCGAATAAAACCAAAGAGTATAAATTCTTGCAGTCACGAAAACTTCAAATCTAGAACAGATTTGGACAACTTGGATTGCCACCAGGCGCAACGTTGGGTGCGCCTTTACTTCCCGGAGTGCACTTGCAGTGCGGAGAAGACGCGTGTGTGGTCACGCGTGTGCGCAGACTTCGTTGCATGTGCGTTAGCTGCTGCGTGCGGGTCCCGGGAGGGAGCAATGCGATCATGCGACCCGGGTTTTGGCTGCGTACGGTGCGAAAGAAGTCCAACATACGCACGATGATGCAACAACTCAGTTCCAATGCGACAAAGGAAACTCAACACATTCTCCAATAAAACGGTCTGGTCTTAAAAAAAATAACCTTCAGAGGTGTGTGTGCAAACAACAAAAATACGTCCGAAATTAATCTAGAAACGGAATTCACGCACCCATTAATGTTGGTGGAAGTCAGTGTGAACATTTGTTCAAATCAATTCAGCAACCCCACGTGACTTGCCAACATGAATATAATAACTCGATGTGTCCTAACTTTTGGGCCACCCGGCACGCGCATTGCCGTTCTCCCAGCTGCGAGGCCACAGTGAATGCGACATTTGTTAAAACTGACGGCGATGGAGTCATCAACAATAATAAATCAACATACGTCCCCCATCGATAAACGTTGATGTATGAAGTCTATTGGTGTCATTTAGCCCATCGGCTTAGCTCGAACAGCAGCGGGCAATCATTTAAGCAAAACTCTAAACCGGTTTACACTTTGTTGGGTCTCATGAACAAAATTCTGCCCTCGAAGGAAAAATAAACAATATCGACGTTTTCGCCAATTGAATCGCCCTAATAAAGTTTTTTTGTTAGCGTTATATCGCGTAAATATCAATGTGTCGTTAACCCACCACCACCCGACACAGCCAATGAGTGAATTTGTCACTGAAACAAACGGTGCCAATTAATTACGACTTCAGCTTGAGAGTAGACTCACAACATGAACAAGCTTCCTCTCCGCTACGATGAAGAGCCATTGCCTGAAACGTCGCCAATTATATGTTGTCATTTTAGGGCAGTGTGAATGACGAAAGTGTTCAGTTATAATTACACGTACGGGAAAATAAAAACAACGTTCCCCGTCATGGGAACGTGGAATGTGTGCACCGGTGACAACGCAGTACCACCACGGAGAGAGAGAAAAACAGGCGCTTATGTAATTTCGAGAGCTTGCATCTTTCCCCCACCTGCTCTTCCTTTCAGCAAAATCAACAACAATCAACAACAACAACAAAACGAGACATCAAAATGAACGTCGAGTGCACACGGTGGATCGAGAGGAGCAAACTCACCGTTCTTCTCGCCATACCCCAGTGATGTCCGGACATTGCGAACTGAACTCTGACGAGCAAAACCTCTGCGTTGGCACGAGCGCCCTTGGGCAGACAGACAGACAGAGAGACAGAGAGACAGACAGAGAGAGAGAGACAGACAGAGAGAGACAGACAGACAGACAGAGAGACACAGAGACAGAGAGAGAGACACAGAGGCAGGCAGAGAGGGCGAGCGAGGGAGAGGTGGGACGTGAAGAGGTGGCGGCGGTAGAGTTTCGATGCGTGGGCGCACACGAGGAGGGTGAGGTCCCTGGCTTTGTGAGCGAACTTCTTCTACTCGAGTCCCGGCGGCTTTTTGCAAGCGGCTTTAGAGCACAGACAGGGGCCGGGGGTGGGGGCGGTGGTGGAGGAGGAGGCGGGGCGAGAATTAATTTGGAAGGTGCCTTGCGCAATCATCCTGTGCGAGGGACCGGGTTGGATCGTTGTGACTTGCGACTGACTGCGTGAGACTGACTGACTGACTGTGTGAGACTGACTGCGTGAGACTGAGTAACTGACTGCGTGAGACTGACTGCGTGAGACTGACTGCGTTAGACTGACTGCGTGAGACTGAGTGACTGACTGCGTGAGACTGACTGCGTGAGACTGACTGCGTGAGACTGACTGACTGACTGTGTGAGACTGACTGCGTGAGACTGACTGCGTGAGACTGACTGACTGACTGCGTGAGACTGACTGCGTGAGACTAACTGCGTGAGACTGAGTAACTGACTGCGTGAGACTGACTGCGTGAGACTGACTGCGTTAGACTGACTGCGTGAGACTGACTGACTGACTGTGTGATACTGACTGTGTGAGACTGACTGCGTGAGACTGACTGCGTGAGACTGACTGACTGACTGCGTGAGACTGACTGCGTGAGACTGACTGACTGACTGCGTGAGACTGACTGACTGACTGCGTGAGAATGACTGCGTGAGACTGACTGACTGACTGCGTGAGACTGACTGCGTGAGACTGACTGCGTGAGACTGAGTGACTGACTGTGTGAGACTGACTGCTGCGGCGGTGACTCTGTGCGTTGCGTTTGGAGTGGGGGAGTGGTGGCGCAGTGGTTAGCGCCACGCTGCGCTCCGAGCCCGACGAACCCGAGTTCGATTCTCACTCACGGCCACCACCAACACCCAGTGACGATTATCTGAACCGGCCCTGCTTGGCCTCCCCTAGGTCGACTCAGCCTCAAATGTGTACCCGGTGCGGTGCGTGGTAAACATCGCCAATGGAGAGACGAAGGCGGCCGGGCGTGGTGCTGCTCGCTAACAGCACTTGCCCCAACAGTTTGTTGAGGCTACACCGGGGGGGGGCAACCTTTGTCTCTGTTATCTCGCGCCGCAGTCAACAATGGGCCCGCACACCCACGACTCTGGGTCGAGCTCGAATCGCGTTCGTCGCGTGGCATCGCTGGCGTCTGGAGCGGCTCGAGCAGCAAGTTCAAACTCGTGACCACAGAACTCACCACGAGAGTTCCAACTCGTGACCACAGAACTCATCACGGAGAGTTCAAACTCGTGACCACAGAACTCACCACGAGAGTTCCAACTCGTGACGTCAGAACTCATCACGAGAGTTCCAACTCCTCACCACAGAACTCATCACGGAGAGTTCCAACTCCTCACCACAGTCACAACTCACCACGGAGAGTTCCAACTCCTCATCACAGTCACAACTCATCACGAGAGTTCAAACTCGTGACCACAGAACTCACCACGAGAGTTCCAACTCGTGACGTCAGAACTCATCACGGAGAGTTCCAACTCCTCACCACAGTCACAACTCATCACGAGAGTTCAAACTCGTGACCACAGAACTCATCACGGAGAGTTCCAACTCTTCACCACAGAACTCATCACGGAGAGTTCCAACTCCTCACCACAGTCACAACTCACCACGGAGAGTTCCAACTCCTCATCACAGTCACAACTCATCACGAGAGTTCAAACTCGTGACCACAGAACTCATCACGGAGAGTTCCAACTCTCACCACAGAACTCACACGGAGAGTTCCAACTCCTCACCACAGTCACAACTCACCACGGAGAGTTCCAACTCCTCACCACAGTCACAACTCATCACGAGAGTTCAAACTCGTGACCACAGAACTCATCACGGAGAGTTCCAACTCCTCACCACAGTCAAACTCATCACGAGAGTTCAACTCTGACCACAGAACTCATCAGTCCACTCTCACCACAGAACTCATCACGGAGAGTTCCAACTCCTCACCACAGTCACAACTCACCACGGAGAGTTCCAACTCCTCATCACAGTCACAACTCACCACGAGAGTTCAAACTCGTGACCACAGAACTCATCACGGAGAGTTCCAACTCTTCACCACAGAACTCATCACGGAGAGTTCCAACTTGTGATATCAGAACTCATCACGGAGAGTTCCAACTCTTCACCACAGAACTCATCACCGAGAGTTCCAACTTGTGATATCAGAACTCATCACGGAGAGTTCCAACTCTTCACCACAGAACTCATCACCGAGAGTTCCAACTTTGATATCAGAACTCATCACGGAGAGTTCCAACTTGTGATATCAGAACTCATCACGGAGAGTTCCAACTCTTCACCACAGAACTCATCACCGAGAGTTCCAACTTGTGATATCAGAACTCATCACGGAGAGTTCCAACTCTTCACCACAGAACTCATCACGGAGAGTTCCAACTTGTGATATCAGAACTCATCACGGAGAGTTCCAACTCTTCACCACAGAACTCATCACCGAGAGTTCCAACTTGTGATATCAGAACTCATCACGGAGAGTTCCAACTCTTCACCACAGAACTCATCACCGAGAGTTCCAACTTGTGATATCAGAACTCATCACGGAGAGTTCCAACTTGTGATATCAGAACTCATCACGGAGAGTTCCAACTCTTCACCACAGAACTCATCACCGAGAGTTCCAACTTGTGATATCAGAACTCATCACGGAGAGTTCCAACTTGTGATATCAGAACTCATCACCGAGAGTTCCAACTTGTGATATCAGAACTCATCACCGAGAGTTCCAACTTGTGATATCAGAACTCATCACGGAGAGTTCCAACTCCTCACCACAGTCACAACTCACCACGGAGAGTTCCAACTCCTCATCACAGTCACAACTCATCACGAGAGTTCAAACTCGTGACCACAGAACTCATCACGGAGAGTTCCAACTCTTCACCACAGAACTCATCACGGAGAGTTCCAACTCCTCATCACAGTCACAACTCATCACGAGAGTTCAAACTCGTGACCAC
The DNA here is from genome assembly GCA_018977245.1 of Lethenteron camtschaticum. Lineage (NCBI taxonomy): Eukaryota > Metazoa > Chordata > Hyperoartia > Petromyzontiformes > Petromyzontidae > Lethenteron > Lethenteron camtschaticum. Next base: position 1,466,607 of record MU249620.1, on the reverse strand, counting down.
AGAACTCATCACGGAGAGTTCCAACTCCTCACCACAGAACTCATCACGGAGAGTTCCAACTCCTCACCACAGTCACAACTCACCACGGAGAGTTCCAACTCCTCACCACAGTCACAACTCATCACGAGAGTTCAAACTCGTGACCACAGAACTCATCACGGAGAGTTCCAACTCCTCACCACAGTCACAACTCATCACGAGAGTTCAAACTCGTGACCACAGAACTCATCACGGAGAGTTCCAACTCTTCACCACAGAACTCATCACGGAGAGTTCCAACTCCTCACCACAGTCACAACTCACCACGGAGAGTTCCAACTCCTCATCACAGTCACAACTCACCACGAGAGTTCAAACTCGTGACCACAGAACTCATCACGGAGAGTTCCAACTCTTCACCACAGAACTCATCACGGAGAGTTCCAACTCCTCACCACAGTCACAACTCACCACGGAGAGTTCCAACTCCTCATCACAGTCACAACTCACCACGAGAGTTCAAACTCGTGACCACAGAACTCATCACGGAGAGTTCCAACTCTTCACCACAGAACTCATCACGGAGAGTTCCAACTTGTGATATCAGAACTCATCACGGAGAGTTCCAACTCTTCACCACAGAACTCATCACCGAGAGTTCCAACTTGTGATATCAGAACTCATCACGGAGAGTTCCAACTCTTCACCACAGAACTCATCACCGAGAGTTCCAACTTGTGATATCAGAACTCATCACGGAGAGTTCCAACTTGTGATATCAGAACTCATCACGGAGAGTTCCAACTCTTCACCACAGAACTCATCACCGAGAGTTCCAACTTGTGATATCAGAACTCATCACGGAGAGTTCCAACTTGTGATATCAGAACTCATCACCGAGAGTTCCAACTTGTGATATCAGAACTCATCACGGAGAGTTCCAACTCCTCACCACAGTCACAACTCACCACGGAGAGTTCCAACTCCTCATCACAGTCACAACTCATCACGAGAGTTCAAACTCGTGACCACAGAACTCACACGAGAGTTCCAACTCGTGACGTCAGAACTCATCACGGAGAGTTCCAACTCCTCACCACAGTCACAACTCATCACGAGAGTTCAAACTCGTGACCACAGAACTCATCACGGAGAGTTCCAACTCTTCACCACAGAACTCATCACGGAGAGTTCCAACTCCTCACCACAGTCACAACTCACCACGGAGAGTTCCAACTCCTCATCACAGTCACAACTCACCACGAGAGTTCAAACTCGTGACCACAGAACTCATCACGGAGAGTTCCAACTCTTCACCACAGAACTCATCACGGAGAGTTCCAACTTGTGATATCAGAACTCATCACGGAGAGTTCCAACTCTTCACCACAGAACTCATCACCGAGAGTTCCAACTTGTGATATCAGAACTCATCACGGAGAGTTCCAACTCTTCACCACAGAACTCATCACCGAGAGTTCCAACTTGTGATATCAGAACTCATCACGGAGAGTTCCAACTTGTGATATCAGAACTCATCACGGAGAGTTCCAACTCTTCACCACAGAACTCATCACCGAGAGTTCCAACTTGTGATATCAGAACTCATCACGGAGAGTTCCAACTTGTGATATCAGAACTCATCACCGAGAGTTCCAACTTGTGATATCAGAACTCATCACGGAGAGTTCCAACTCCTGACCACAGAACTCACCACGAGAGTTCCAACTCCTGCCACAGAACTCACCACGCCGAGTTCCAACTCCTCACCACAGAACTCACCACGGAGAGTTCCAACTCCTGACCACAGAACTCACCACGAGAGTTCCAACTCCTCACCACAGAACTCACCACGAGAGTTCCAACTCCTCACACAGAACTCATCACGAGAGTTCAAACTCCTCACCACAGAACTCACCACGCCGAGTTCCAACTCCTGGCCACAGAACTCACCACACCGAGTTCAAACTCCTCACCACAGAACTCACCACACCGAGTTCCAACTCCTGGCCACAGAACTCACCACACCGAGTTCAAACTCCTCACCACAGAACTCACCACACCGAGTTCCAACTCCTGACCACAGAACTCACCACACCGAGTTCCAACTCCTGGCCACAGAACTCACCACACCGAGTTCAAACTCCTCACCACAGAACTCACCACACCGAGTTCCAACTCCTGACCACAGAACTCACCACACCGAGTTCAAACTCCTCACCACAGAACTCACCACACCGAGTTCCAACTCCTGACCACAGAACTCACCACACCGAGTTCAAACTCCTCACCACAGAACTCACCACACCGAGTTCCAACTCCTGACCACAGAACTCACCACACCGAGTTCAAACTCCTCACCACAGAACTCACCACACCGAGTTCCAACTCCTGGCCACAGAACTCACCACACCGAGTTCAGACTCCTCACCACAGAACTCACCACACCGAGTTCAAACTCCTCACCACAGAACTCACCACACCGAGTTCCAACTCCTGACCACAGAACTCACCACACCGAGTTCAAACTCCTCACCACAGAACTCACCACACCGAGTTCCAACTCCTGACCACAGAACTCACCACACCGAGTTCAAACTCCTCACCACAGAACTCACCACACCGAGTTCCAACTCCTGGCCACAGAACTCACCACACCGAGTTCAGACTCCTCACCACAGAACTCACCACACCGAGTTCCAACTCCTGGCCACAGAACTCACCACGCCGAGTTCCAACTCCTGACCACAGAACTCACCACACCGAGTTCAGACTCCTGGCCACAGAACTCACCACACCGAGTTCCAACTCCTGACCACAGAACTCACCACACCGAGTTCCAACTCCTCACCACAGAACTCACCACACCGAGTTCCAACTCCTGGCCACAGAACTCACCACACCGAGTTCCAACTCCTGACCACAGAACTCACCACACCGAGTTCAAACTCCTCACCACAGAACTCACCACACCGAGTTCAGACTCCTCACCACAGAACTCACCACACCGAGTTCAGACTCCTCACCACAGAACTCACCACACCGAGTTCCAACTCCTGGCCACAGAACTCACCACGCCGAGTTCCAACTCCTGGCCACAGAACTCACCACACCGAGTTCAGACTCCTCACCACAGAACTCACCACACCGAGTTCCAACTCCTGGCCACAGAACTCACCACACCGAGTTCCAACTCCTGGCCACAGAACTCACCACGGAGAGTTCAAACTCCTGGCCACAGTCAGAACTCATCACAGCGACCCCCGAAGGGTCGAAGGCTACACACCGAGTTTTGGGAGGGAGGGGTGGTCAACGGAGATTTATCCAAACCTGTCCCGGGCCTCACCTAGGTCGACTCAGCCTCAAAACGAGTGCCTGGTTCCGGTGGGTAAACGTCGCCACTGCCGGGGAGACAAAGGCGGCCGGGCGTGGTGCTGCTTGCACAGCCCCCCCCCCCCCCCTTCGCGTGCTGTGCCGGCTTTCGCAGACGCCAACTCGCTCACGACGCGGGGGTGGTGGGGATCTTTGTCTTTGCAGTGCTGAGTGGGGGCCCCTGGCCAACCCCTACAAGCTGAAGCAGTTCCACTTCCACTGGGGGGCTGTGGACGGCAGTGGCTCTGAGCATACCGTGGCCGGCAAGACGTACTCCGCGGAGGTCAGGGGTCACGGGCGCGCGTCCCTCTCGCCCTCCGTTGTGTTTTGCTCAAAATAACTTCGATAAACACGGGCGCTTAATTGCGTCATGGGGGGTGGGGGTGTTAGTCACCCCCTCGGGTACCTGTGGTTGTCAACAGGGGGTACGCGGACCCCCCGTGGGGGTACGCGTGGCAATGTCCCAGGGGGGCGGCGGGGGGGGAGTACATGGGATGATTTATAAATGTGTGAATTATATAATACGCGCGCGAGTCATCGGTGAATAATCGCGTTGTGTGAATCTGACAATGTAAAATAACAACGGTGAGATTGAACTCCACGCGATAACCTAGCGCGTTTTAAAAGACATTTCTAAACTCATCGATCGCGAATAAAGCCAGCGAGCGTGAACAAATAACGTGACGCGCATTTTTTTTTATTAGCTCGCAGTTTGCTGAGCGAGTTAGGGACATGCCTTGCAAAATTGACAATTGGTAAAAGCAAATTTTTTTGAATTTTAGTTTTTTAAATATTGACGTTAATTATTCGTGCATTTTATTTCTCACACTTGTAGAGTGTGAATTTACATCATCCGTGAGAGTCATTGGTGAATTAATCGCGTTGTGTGAATCTGCCGATGGAAGTCGAGGGCTGGCTGAGCTGGCCGCGTGGTGATCACTGGCGGCTCGTGGTGGTGGTGGTGGCGGTGGTGGTGTGGGGTGGTGGGGTGGGGTGNTGGTGGCGGTGGTGGTGGGGTGTTGGTGTTGGTGGCGGTGGTGGCGGTGTCTGTGGCGGTGGTGGTGGTGGCGGTGGTGGCGGTGTGTTGGTGGTGGTGTCGGTGGTGGTGGTGGCGGTGGTGGTGGTGGTGGTGGCGGTGGTGTCGTGGTGGTGGTGGTGGCGGTGTCGGTGGTGGTGGTGGTGGCGGTGGTGTCGGTGGTGTGTGGTGGTGGTGCGGTGGTGGTGTCGGTGGTGGTGATGGTGGTGGTGGTGGTGTCGGTGGTGGTGGCGGTGGTGTTGGTGGCGGTGGTGGCGGTGTCTGTGGCGGTGGTGGCGGTGGTGGTGGTGTCGGTGGCGGTGGTGGTGGGGNTGGTGGTGTCGGTGGTGGTGGTGGTGGTGTCGGTGGTGGTGGTGGCGGTGTCGTGGTGGTGGTGGTGGTGGTGGTGGTGTCGGTGGTGGTGGTGGTGGTGATGTCGGTGGTGGTAGTGGCGGTGGTGGCGGTGTCTGTGGCGGTGGTGGTGGCGGTGGTGGGGTGGTGGTGTCGGTGGTGGTGGTGGCGGTGGTGTTGGTGGCGTGGTGGCGGTGTCTGTGGCGGTGGTGGTGGCGGTGGTGGCGGTGGTGGCAGTGGTGGTGGTGGCGGCGGTGTCTGTGGCGGTGGTGGTGGCGGTGGCGGTGGGGTGGTGGTGGTGGTGGTGTCGGGGCTGTACGTGGAGAGTGACTGCATCCATCATAGGCTCAGGGCACCCCCTCGTGCCGCTCACGAGCATCGCCGCCTTCAAAAACGAAACTATAAGCTGGCAACGGATTTAAACAAGCAAAATATTTACCGGGTCAAGGCCCACTTACTGAGATATTGCATGGACCTATTTTTGTTTGTTTTCAGAAGCGACCTGGCTAACACAAGTGAAAGCTCAACGAAGTGGCTAATTTATCATCGCCGTGGGGAAATTTTACACAGCAGCCAAATACTCTGAACGCGTGAAGTTGATTCGAAATATGGAGGGGAAAAAACCGCAGGACCCGGAGAAAAATCCACGCGACCACGGGAGAGAGAGAGAGACTCAAACTCAAACTATACAGCATCAGGGTCGGGATCGAACCCACGACCTCCGTAGACCAAGTGAGATAGTTAACATTTCCTAGCCACAGTGATGATGAGAGAGAGAGAGACACCGCAAACTCCATACATACAGCAGGCGTCAGGGTCGGGATCGAACCCACGACCTCCCGTAGACCAGGCGAGATAGTTAACATTTCCAAGCCACAGTGATGATGAGGAGAGAGAGACACATTTCCTAGCCATAGTGATGATGATGAGAGAGAGAGACACGCAAACTCTATACATACAGCAGGCGTCAGGGTCGGGATCGAACCCACGACCTCCCGTAGACCAGGCGAGATAGTTAACATTTCCTAGCCATAGTGATGATGATGAGAGAGAGAGACACCGCAAACTCCATATATACAGCAGGCGTCAGGTCGGGATAGAACTCACGACCTCCCGTAGACCAGGCGAGATAGTTAACATTTCCTAGCCACAGTGATGATGATGATGAGAGAGAGAGACACCGCAAACTCCATATATACAGCAGGCGTCAGAGTCGGATCGAACTCACGACCTCCCGTAGACCAGGCGAGATAGTTAACATTTCCTAGCCACAGTGATGATGATGATGAGAGAGAGAGACACCGCAAACTCCATATATACAGCAGGCGTCAGAGTCGAGATCGAACTCACGACCTCCCGTAGACCAGGCGAGATAGTTAACATTTCCTAGCCACAGTGATGATGATGATGAGAGAGAGAGACACCGCAAACTCCATATATACAGCAGGCGTCAGAGTCGAGATCGAACTCACGACCTCCTGTAGACCAGGCGAGATAGTTAACATTTCCTAGCCACAGTGATGATGATGATGATGAGAGAGAGAGACACCACAAACTCCATATATACAGCAGGCGTCAGAGTCGAGATCGAACTCACGACCTCCCGTAGACCAGGCGAGATAGTTAACATTTCCTAGCCACAGTGATGATGATGATGATGAGAGAGAGAGACACCGCAAACTCCATATATACAGCAGGCGTCAGAGTCGAGATCGAACTCACGACCTCCCGTAGACCAGGCGAGATAGTTAACATTTCCTAGCCACAGTGATGATGATGATGATGAGAGAGAGAGACACCGCAAACTCCATATATACAGCAGGCGTCAGAGTCGAGATCGAACTCACGACCTCCCGTAGACCAGGCGAGATAGTTAACATTTCCTAGCCACAGTGATGATGATGATGATGAGAGAGAGAGACACCGCAAACTCCATATATACAGCAGGCGTCAGAGTCGAGATCGAACTCACGACCTCCCGTAGACCAGGCGAGATAGTTAACATTTCCTAGCCACAGTGATGATGATGATGATGAGAGAGAGAGACACCGCAAACTCCATATATACAGCAGGCGTCAGAGTCGAGATCGAACTCACGACCTCCCGTAGACCAGGCGAGATAGTTAACATTTCCTAGCCACAGTGATGATGATGATGATGAGAGAGAGAGACACCGCAAACTCCATATATACAGCAGGCGTCAGAGTCGAGATCGAACTCACGACCTCCCGTAGACCAGGCGAGATAGTTAACATTTCCTAGCCACAGTGATGATGATGATGATGAGAGAGAGAGACACCGCAAACTCCATATATACAGCAGGCGTCAGAGTCGAGATCGAACTCACGACCTCCCGTAGACCAGGCGAGATAGTTAACATTTCCTAGCCACAGTGATGATGATGATGAGAGAGAGAGACACCGCAAACTCCATATATACAGCAGGCGTCAGAGTCGGATAGAACTCACGACCTCCGTAGACCAGGCGAGATAGTTAACATTTCCTAGCCACAGTGATGATGATGATGATGAGAGAGAGAGACACCGCAAACTCCATATATACAGCAGGCGTCAGAGTCGGGATAGAACTCACGACCTCCCGTAGACCAGGCGAGATAGTTAACATTTCCTAGCCACCGTGGCGTGTTTACTCGTGCACCACCGCCAACGCTGCGGCAGCTGCAGCAGCAGCAGCAGCATCACCGTCATTTTAAATATCAACACAGAGGTGCTCGCAAACAGCGCTTTGCCCAGCCGCGCATTAGAGGCGACACGGGGAGGTTTTTGCCTTTGTGAGTGATAATTCGCCGAGAAGCAATTGCGCCCCCTAACAGCCCTCGAAGGCTACACGGGATGGAGGACGTTTGTTTTACCCTTGGTGGAAGACTGCCCTCTTTTGTGCGTGTGTCCTTGGAACAACTTTGCTGCAGCAAGCCCCGAAGCGCTCTCTCATCGCTTGCGTCTCTACCTCCCCCACCCACTTCTCCTCCTCCCCACCACTTCTCCCTCCCATCCACCCCCAACACACGCACCCGCAGCGTCGGTCGTCTCAAGTTAATATTGTGACCTCGGCAACAGTCTGAGGTCACGATAATTGTTTTACCCTTCTATCTGGCAACAAAACTGACACCTTTTTACAAGAAGTCATGTTTGCATAGACGACAATACCTGCAGCCATAATGCAAACAAAAAAAATAACTCTGACAGTGCTATATTATCAGAGTTGTGTTTTTTGTTTGCGCTATGGCTGCAGGTATTGTGGTCTATGCAAACATGCCTCCTTGTAAAAAAAGGTGTTAGTTTTGTTGCCAAATAGAAGGGTAAAAAAACTATTATCATATTTTTAACTGGCAAATGAGGTCCCAATGGAGTCTGAGGTCACGTTTAGCGTCCGTATCGCATTCATCATCGTGCGTCGTTGCGTCCTGGCGTGCTCGTTTGGATCGTGGCGATGGCTTTTCGCCTTGCCGCTTTGAAGTGACCTCTCAGCACGACGCCCGGACGGGGCCCTTGCGCGTGTCTCTCGCTCTCGCAATGGTTTCCATAATAGAGGGTTTGTTGTTGTGTTAAATCGCGTCAATGTAGTGTCGTTAAACCTGCCACCGACGTGCACAGCCAGTTAGTTCAGGTTTGTCATGGAGGTGGTGGTGGAGGTGGTGGAGGTGGTGGTGGAGGTGGTGGTAGTGGAGGAGGTGGTGGTGGAGGAGGAGGTGGTGGTGGTGGTGGAGGAGGTGGAGGAGGAGGTGGTGGTGGAGGTGGTTATGGAGGTGGCGGTGGTGGTGGTGGAGGTGGTGGAGTGGTGGTGGAGGTGGTGGTAGAGGTGGTGGAGGAGGTGGTGGTGGAGGAGGAGGAGGTGGAGGAGGAGGTGGTGGTGGTTATGGAGGTGGCGGTGGTGGTGGTGGAGGTGGTGGAGGTGGTGGTGGAGGTGGTGGTAGAGGTGGTGGAGGAGGTGGTGGTGGAGGAGGAGGTGGTGAGGAGGTGGGGAGGAGGAGGAGGTGGAGGAGGAGGAGGTGGTGGTGGTGGAGGAGGTAGAGGTGGTGGTGGTTGTGGCCATTGTACTGAAGAGCTTGAGAACTCCCTCGTTGCGCTAACGTGGCTCGGGCAATCAGGAACTGCGAGCAGGGCAAATGAAAAGTGAAAAGGGAGCGACATTGAACCCGAGCGAGCGAGACTGCACCAGGCATTTGCGCACTCGCCTCCACATGAACTGGAGCGAGACTGCAACCATGGAAGCGATGTTCCGAGGCAGGGGCGGTGGGATCATGGAGGTCACCAAATGAGATGGAGAAACACACAGAGATGGAGAAACAAGGACGGGGGCGGGGGTGACATCCATCAGCCAGGCGAGACGGTCTCACTCCGGCGGTCACTGCAGGAATCTCAATGGCACGGGGTTGTCACTACCATGAAGGGTTAGAGCAGTGGTCCTTTACCTGGGTGCACGTAGCCACCTTTCTGGGGGGGGGGGGTACAAGACATGGTCACATTTATTTTCCACGCTTTTTTTCAACTCACTCTGTTGTTGTTGTCGTTGTTGTTACCTTCAAATCTTGTAACTCAATTTTAACCCACTTCCAATGTGGTATCGACTGCAAACTTGGTATACTTATGTCATACTGATGACAATACTATATTCTATCATAAGAATTTTAAACATTCTTTTGTATATGTTATGTTTCGGCTTGGGTCTAATTGCCCACGGTCAACTGACGTTGGCTGTAATTGGCCACGGCCCCTTACGTTGTGGCAATCTTCGGGCCACGTCCTGGAGTCGTGGAGTTCTGCCATTACTACTCGTACATTTCATTAAAGCGTGTTTTTTATATTACTTTTTTTAGAAGGTAAATAATCGAGAACACTAATTAACCACGGGCACGTGAGTGCCGACGACTTTGTGTCATCAAACACTTTGTGTGTTTATTAACACATTGTCCTGCGGAGGGAGCTGGTAGGAACGTTGGATTGCTCGGTCAATGGCCAGGGTCAACGGCGGCGTGGTGTATTCCGCAAATATGCCCGACTGTGAAGGCGGGCACAAGCCGGCGTGAGTAGGTTAAACGTTGAGTTTTGTAAGGGCACCACGGGTGACCAGCCCCTCCCCACCCAGCCCCACCCCTTCCACCCCCACCCAGCCCNACCCTCCCCACCCAGCCCCTCCCCACCCTCCCACCCAGCCCCTCCCCACCCTCCCTTCTCCACCCAGCCCCACCCTCCCATTTTTGGATGCACGACGGACGGACGGACACAATAATCCCCTGTTGGCTGGTGTAACCAGGAGGTTCCTACCAGTATAATTCTACCGTTTTGTTTTGACAATTGAGCACCAAAGGAGTGCGACGTCGCAGACTAAATGTTACGAGCCACTGCAGGTTGGACACGTGCTGTGGGTGACGTCTTCCAAACCCCGTGCCAACGTCGGACCAACGTTGGCATGGAATTTGCCTAACGTTGGCGATTGTGCCTCTCTGCAATTGTGCCTATGCAAAAGTAAATTCATGTTACCGTATTAATATTTAAAATCAATATAAACCTTGCGGGTCTCTTTCATTTCAAATATGATCCGTGGCCGCGGCGTTCTTAATAATTGACGTGATTCGTGTTACATATTTCTGACCTCATTTAAAATGTTGCGTGTTTTGTTCAAAATGTGTTCTGGCCATCTCGGTGCTGCCGTGCCTATAAATAAATGACGGCGGCACACACCGGAACTCGCCCACCTCATGGGCGTTGTTCGGCCATACTTCACCCGCTGGTCACTGCGTGTTGGTAATGGCTGAAAGCGTAGACGTAAGAGCGCAGAATTACAGCAAAACAATTGATCTTGCGCCACAGCCACCATAGTAGCGTCGTGCGTATCACGTGTGTGCAGTGTGTGTATCACGTGTGTATCACGTGTGTGCAGTGTGTGTACCACGTGTGTGCATTGTGTGTACCACGTGTGTCCATTGTGTGTACCACGTGTGTATCACGTGTGTCCATTGTGTGCCACACGTGTGTGCAGTGTGTGTATCACGTGTGTGCATTGTGTCTTCACGTGTGTGCATTGTGTGCGTCACGTGTGCATTGTGTGTATCACGTGTGTGCATTGTGTGTACCACGTGTGTGCATTGTGTGTACCACGTGTGTATCACGTGTGTCCATTGTGTGCCACACGTGTGTGCAGTGTGTGTATCACGTGTGTGCATTGTGTGCGTCACGTGTGCATTGTGTGTATCACGTGTGTTAATTGTGTGTACCACGTGTGCCCATTGTGTGTACCACGTGTGTGCATCACATCTCAGACGCAGCAATCGAGTAAGTAATTGTACGTCCACGTCTCTACGAGCCGCCCTCCATGAAGGCCACCAAACGCCCTTGACGCGTCCTCCATTCGTGTTCGAACATCGACACGAAACCCCTTCCTGGTCCACAGCGGCTTCGAGCCTTCGCGGTGACGACGGCGGCCTTCGGAGGGGAAGGAGCTTTCTTGTGGAATTCAGGGCAGAGTTTGGCCGATTTCATCTCGGGAGTAAAATATAAAAAAACAACTTGAAGGGCTTGCTCCATCCATCTGCCCCACACCACCACACACCCTGACCCCGTCAAGTTCTTCCCGACGCGTCTGATGACGATACGCTTCGGTGACACTCTCACACGGCCACGTTACATTCGGCCGTGTCATCATCGGCTCTCGGTTCATCCGGAACAGTTCGCGAAATTGTCACCTTGACATGTTCGTGGAACTTTTTTCGCGCCGCACGTAAACCAGCCGTGCTAATCGGAGTCGCGATCTGCCAAGTCAACCACTCCCCCCCCCACCGTCTCGCCCCGAAACCCGCCAGCATCTGGATCTGTCTCGTGACATCCTACACCGAGCGAGCTCTGGCCTGTTGCTGCCGCTGCTGCTGCTGCTTCAGGTGTCCTCCAAGTGTACCTAGCCTGGCACGAGCTGCCGTGGTGATGGTGGTGGGGGGGGGCGGGTGTTGTGTGAAGATTCGCAACGGAGTGAGATTCCCACTCACGCGCACGTGCGAATCGTGCACGGGAGCGTGAGTGCCAACGACTTGGTTTCATTAAACCTCGACGCATTGGTTGACATTGTACAATTATTATTATTTGCTTTACGATCGAGAACCCAAAAAGGTTGCAGGGTCGCAGACTAAAGGGGAAGAGCCACTGGGTTGGACACGTGCGTGCTGTGGGTGGCGTTGTGTCCATGAAGCGACACTTCCATTGCGCCTACGGGTGGCGGCACGGTGTCGCGGTGTCGCGCAGTCGGAACGCGTTTGCCGCACAGCAAGGAGCCCTGGGTTCGATTCCCGACTCGGCTTCCCTTTCTCTTTGTGACGTTTGTGACGTTAGAACCACGTGTTTGTCCCCCCCCCCCCCCCGTATGGGTGTGAGGAGCGGTGGGTGTAGCGGTTAGCGCTACGAACCCATCGGCCCGAGTTCGATTCCCGCTCACGGCCAACACCGGTGACGATTATTTGAAGCGGGCCCTGGGACCTCCCCTCGGTCGACTCAGCCTCAAACGAGTACCCGGGCGTGTGAACATCACCGCCGGGGAGACAAAGGCGGCCGTGCGTGACGTAGTTGCAACTCGCTCACAGCACTTGTCCCAACAAGTCTCTTTAAGTCTTGATTTGAAGCTTTCGTGATTGCAGGAACCCATACTCTTTGGTTCTTTCGGTAAAGGGACCGTCCATAAATGACGTTACGCACCTGGGGGGGGGGGGGTTGAGAAATGTGACGTCACATCAAAATGCGCAACTTTAAATAAATATAGACAACACGTTATACTTAATTAAATAGACTTTTTAAATAAATGTTTTCTCCTACAACATCAGAGACTACAACGGCGCATTAAATACGCACTATAATGACAATAGTTTAAAGCGAATTGAAGCATGTTTTATTGGGGGGGGGCAGATTTGACCAAGGGGTGGGGTAAAAAAATCGTCCAAAATCGCGTGACGTCATTTATGGACGGCCCCAAATACAAATTCTTCAAGAAGCTATTTCCGTCGACCCGGGCCTGTGTGTCTCGTAAACCACGCAAAGTCGCGAACAAGGGGGGGGGGGGGGCTGCGAGGCGCTTCCCACCCGCGTGTGCCCCCCCCCACCCTTAGCTGTGCTTGAGTCACTTTTAACGAGGTGCAAAGAATAATGCACTCACAAAAAAATTTGATATTTTTTTAAGGTATTTTATATTTCGTGTCAGTGAAATGAGCGCTCTAACCCACGTGGGCGTTGCAGCGTGTGGATAATGGGATGCGTGCACATTTAACCTTTTTATTTTATTTTTGTTAATGCGGTCGGGACAGATGTGGGTAGCACGAGGCAAAATTGTCCGCTTGTTTATTTTCGCGACGAGTCATCGTTGTTGCGTACACAGTTGGTGTGTGCTGTGTCCACAAATTTCACCGGCGGTGTGATGACATTGCGGGACCAAAAGAAACCCTGCAAGTGAACCAGTCTGCAACCAGAGATTGTCTCGCCAAATATAAATGAAATAACAATCACGAACTTTAATCCCGCGAGCACCTCTCAATGGTGCACACGCACACAGCGGCACGGCGTTATGATCACATTAACTACGACGCACACTGACTTCTAACACACACACACGCGCACACTGACACACACACGCGCACACTGACACACACACGTGCACACTGACACACACGCGCACACTGACACACACACGTGCACACTGACACACTCACACGTACACTGACTTCTGACATACACACGCGCGCACACTGACTTACACACAGTACACTGACTTACACACACACACGCGCACACTGACTTACACACACACGTACACTGACTTCTGACACACACACACACGTACACTGACTTCTGACACACACACGTACACTGACTTACACACACACGTACACTGACTTCTGACACATACAAAGACAAATATCCCCATATAGCCTTAACAGTCTGTAGGGGCAAGTGCTGTTAGCGAGCACCTATGAAGGCCGGAACGGCACTCGACGGGGTCGGTACCAGAGTGTGTTTTTTTTTGCATTTTGACCACAAGTATTGTGGTTAATGCACACACGATTCCTTGTAAAAAAAAAGTTTAAGTTTCGTTGCCAGAAAAAAGGGGGAGATCCTATAAATAAAGCATAGTTTTATTTCGATTTAAAGCTTTCGTGACTGCAGGGATTCATCTTCTTGGTTCTTTCGTTAAAGTCACGTAGCATAGTTTTATTTTAGTTTAGTAGTTTATGACGCCTATACCACAGGGGTGCCTTTCTTGAACGCCTGCCACGCTCGTCGTCCGTGCGATGTTATTATCATCTCTCGAGCGTTATCACAACGCCGTATTTAAAACTATCTCAAGTAAATTGCAGCCACGTATCAGGAGGAGGGGGTTGGCCCATCGCCCAGAGGCTTACGTGGCCAGGGCAGCAAGCCGAGACTGCCAGAGTGACCGACCGCTTTAATTTATGAATGACCGCTGGGAAAGGCGAAGTGGAGATACCGCAAACCGACAGACAGCGTGCGACCGCGACATGTTACACTGTAAGAATGTGTGTGTAGTGTGTGGTGTGTGTAGTATGTGTGGTGTGTGCCGGGTGCGTAGTGTGTGGTGTGTGTGTAGTGTGGTGTGTGTGTGGTGTGTGTAGTGTGTGGTGTGTGTAGTGGGTGGTGTGTGTAGTATGTGTGGTGTGTGCCGGGTGCGTAGTGTGTGGTGTGTGTGTAGTGTGGTGTGTGTGTGTGTGTGTGTGGTGTGTGTGTGTGTGGTGTGTGTAGTGTGTGGTGTGTGTAGTGGGTGGTGTGTGTAGTATGTGTGGTGTGTGCCGGGTGCGTAGTGTGTGGTGTGTGTGTAGTGTGGTGTGTGTGTGGTGTGTGTGTGTGTGTGTGGTGTGTGTGTAGTGTGTGTGTGTATAGTATGTGTGGTGTGTGCCGGGTGCGTAGTGTGTGGTGTGTGTGTAGTGTGGTGTGTGTGTGGTGTGTGTGTGTGTGTGTGTGGTGTGTGTAGTGTGTGGTGTGTATAGTATGTGTGGTGTGTGCCGGGTGCGTGTGTGTGGTGTGTGTGTAGTGTGGTGTGTGTGTGTGTGTTGTGTGTGTGTGTAGTGTGGTGTGTGTGTGTGTGTGTGTAGTGTGGTGTGGTGTGTGGTGTGTGTGGTGTGTTTATATGGTGTGTGTGTAGTGTGTGTGTGTGGTGTGTGTGTGTGTGTGTGTGGTGTGTGTGTGTGTGGTGTGTGTGGTGTGTTTATATGGTGTGTGTGTGTAGTGTGTGTGTGTGTGTGTGTGGTGTGTGTGTAGTGTGTGTGTGTGTGTGTGTGTGTNGTGTGTGTGTGTGGTGTGTGNGTGTGGTGTGTGTGGTGTGTTTATATGGTGTGTGTATGTAGTGGGTGGGTGTGTGTGTGGTGTGGTGTGTGTGTGTGTGTGTGTTTATATGGTGTGTGTGTGTAGTGTGGTGTGTGTGGTGTGTGTGTGGTGTGGTGTGTGTAGTGTGTGGTGTGTTTATATGGTGTGTGTGGTGTGTGTGGTGTATTTATATTTATATGGTGTGTGTGTGTAGTGTGGTGTGTGTGGTGTGGTGGTGTGTGTGTGTGTGTGTCATCTCAGTCGACCCGTGGCACCTGCTGGGTCTGCCCCGTGACCTGCCAGCGGGCGTTCGACACTTCACGTGGCCTCAACGTGCACGTAGCCTGGCACGAGTGCCGTGGTGCCGTCACCGCCACTTAGTGGCGAATGGCAGTTGTTCTTGTTGTTGTGTGTGGTTTGTGTGTGTTTTATAGTTGAGTGTGGGGAGCGGTAGTGTAGTGGTTAGCGCCACGCTGCGCTACGAACCCGGCGACCCGAGTTCGATTCCCCGCTCACGGCCACCAACACCAGTGATGATTATCTGAACCGGTCCTGGGGCCTCCCCTAGGTCAACTCAGCCTCAAATGAGTACCTGGTGCGATGTGTAAAACATCACCACTAAGGAGACAAAAGCGGCTGGGCGTGGTGCTGGCCACCCACCCCTCGTGTGCCGTGCCGGTCTTCATAGGAGCTACTCGCTAACAGCACTTGCCCAAACAGATCGTGAAGGCTACACACGGATGGGGGGGGGGGTTCTGTATGTGATAGTTTGCATTCGAATAAGCTCATCCCATTGCCAATGACATGAGCAACAATTGGGCAATCATTTTGTTGACGGGTAAATGCCATAAACGTTGCATGTCTCCCTCCCCCGCCCCCCCCCATACAATGTCAAGGTAATGGCACACAGCTTCTCTGACAAATGTAATGTCGGGGATGTGATTTAGAGCGCATTCAATTATTGACGGTGTCAAGGCAAACGTCTGCGTGGATATCACTCGCGCTCAAGCACCACCGGTCTTCTGTGCAAAACACAAAAAAAAATGACACCGTGTTTTCTTTATTCCCGCATCGTCACACGGAACGATTCCCACGTGCATCAAATCAGAAGCTGCTGATGCGTCTTATCACGAGGCAGCAGTTCGCGTGCGACGCGCACGTGACCAGACGTGTCGTCGGACTCCACGTGCGCCAACTCCACGGGATAGAGCGTTGCCCCTCGCACGCGCGGCTTGTCTCCGGTGCTCCGGTTTCCTCCCCCCACATGTTCATTGGCCGATACCACCTTGATATATAGAGGGCCGCAGAGCTTGGGAGGGAACTTTGGCGCCGGCTCACTGCGTCGCTGCCTTCCCGCTTGGCCTGTGGTTCCTTCTCGTGCTTCTGAGTCGTCCTCTAAATGAGTTGACCGAGGTGTAACTACCAACACTGGGGAGACAAAGGCGGTCGGGCATGGTACTAACCACACCACCGCCCTCGTATGCCATGCCAGCCCTGAATTGGTGCTCGCTAACAGCACTTGCCCAAAGTCCTGTTAAGGTTACACGGGGATCTTTGTATTTTGTGTGTTGCATACGTTAAAGCAGGGCAAGTTGGCACAGTGGGGAGTATCACAAACGCGGGTCATCCTCACAGCAGCAGCAGCGGCTTTCGGAGAACTGTCGAACAAAGACGGGGCCACAGCATCGCGCGACGCTTTCAGACGCGCTTCTGCGGCCGTCTGGAACGCTCTTCCCTTCCGATATGAGGAAGCCGCTGGAGCTCCGCACTTTCTAAATCACCTCGGTTGACGAACTCATTTCCTTAGAGTTGCTTTCGTGTTGAAAATTTGTCGTCGGCTGTTTGGTGGGAGACAGGGCGCACAGTCTGTTGAAATGCGTCGTCATCTTCGTCTTCGTTTGGTGAGTCATTAACAGCGGCGTTGGATACCACTGCAATTCAATGATAAGTATAATGTAGCGACAGATCAATTTGCATTGTCAACAGTTGTTGGCAGTGCCGCTGAACGACGAGGGAGTTTTCGCGACAAAACGTGCCAATTCGTTATAATGAACAAAGTTTTCGCGACAAAACGTGCCAATTCGTTATAATGAACAAAAGAATCCATAATCGAGGTGTTGCTGGGTTAGATCGCCTAAATATAAATGCGTCGTGAAACCCGCCACCACCCGACACAGCCAATTGGTGAAGATTTTCACCGAAACAAAACGTGGCCAATTCGTTACTAGTTCAGCACACCGGTGTGTTGGAGAGCAAACCCACAACATTTACAATCTGAGTTACTGTGGGTGAGCTCCCCAACACACCGGTGTGATGAACTAGTAACGAATTGGCCACGTTTTGTTCACGTGACAAACCTTCACCATATTCTTGGTTCTTTCGGTAAAGTCACGAAAAAGGGAAATGATAAATAATACAAATAAAACAATTACATTCTCACGACGTTTCGATTGCAACACAAGCATTCGACGTGACTTTACCGAAAGAACCAAGAACATGAATCCCTGCAGTCACGAAACCTTTAAATCAAAACCTTCACCAATTGGCTGTTTCGGGTGTTGGCGAGTTTAACGATGCACTTTTATTTAGGCGATCTAACCAAAAAACAACTCTATCATGCCATTGGAACCTCATTTGGCAGTAAAATAATATGATAATTGTTTTTTTTACCCTTTTATCTGGCAACAAAACTGACACCTTTTTTTACAATGAGTCATGTTTGCATAGACCACAATACCTGCAGTCATAATACAAACAACAAACATAACTCTGATAATGATAATGTATGCACTGTCCTTGTAAAAAAGGTGTCAGTTTTGTTGCCAGACAAAAGGGTAAAAAAACAATTAACTCTATTATGGATATGTGTGTTCATTGTTGGAGCCGCAACAGGAGGAGGGTATGATCAGATCGTCACAAGAAATTGGGACTGTTCGGGTTGAGCGCTCACCCATTTGGCAGCGTGGTCCCGACAACACGAAGAGGCAGACGAGCAGTCTCATCCTCTGCGCAGAGTGTCAACACGGATGCCAAATCGCGGCGGGCCCCCTTAATACCGAGAGCGGAACCAGAATCAGCACTAGATTTGGAATTTGCACCGCCGATTACGCGGTTTGCGTCGTTCGGTGCGAGAGAAATTCAACGTACGCATAACTAAAGATCCAATATTGAGTCATCAGATCAATGCGACTCGGTGATTGCGTGTTTACGCAGCGTCTGCGCACCCCGTGGTATTTATCTTCAAAGATCGGACAACAACAACCGAGCCATCACAAGCGTGCAGAGAAACTAAACAACATCCCTGTTGCTTCTTTCATCGCAAAAAAAAAAANGTTTTTTGTACTTACCAAATTTCTTGGCTTATGCAATTTACTTTAATCCTTTTTATTTATTTTTCGTCCAGATTGTATCCGCCGATAGTCGTATAGGGGTGGCGTCATGAGATGTATGTCGGTATGTACTTCTCTCGCACCCGTACGGAGCCAACCGTGCCAATCGGAGGTGCGAGGAGGAACAACAAACGTAAACATAATAGTGTTTTTAAACAAATTCTTTAAAAACACGCTTTTATGAAATGCACTAGTAATGGAAGAACTCCACGACTCCAGGAAGTGGCCCTGAAGCTTGCCATAACGTAAGGTGCCGTGGCCAATTACAGCCAACGTCAGTTGAGCGTGGACAATTAGACCCAAGCCAAAACATAACATAAAAAGAATGTTTATATATATTATGATAGAATATAGTATTGTCATCAGTATGACGTAAGTATACCAAGTTTTCAGTCGATACCACATTGGGAAGTGGGTTAAAATTGAGTTACAAGATTTGAGGATACAACAACGACAACAACAACAGACAGAGAGAGTTAAATGAAAGCGTGTAACGAAGAGAAGTTTCCATTCGGATCTCTCGCAGTGCAGTGCGACACTTCCGTGTTCGAGAATGTCCAGAAGCAGATATTACAGAGTCCTCGGAGATCCCGTCAAGTGACATGAAGCTCACGTGAGTTAGGAAGAGACTTTTCCCACGCACTCCTGACCAGAAGACTCGTTGGTTCCGACGGACGCTTGTGTTGCGTACGAAACGTCGTGATTTATTTTCTTTTCTACCTACGTGACTTTACAGAAAGAACCAAAGAGTATGGATTCCTGCAGTCACGAAAGCTACAACCCAGAAGCTTATTTTGTCACACGATTGCAACTAACTTTTAAATTTCTATTTAAAGCTTTCGTGACTGCAGGGATTCATCTTGGTTCTTTCGGTAAAGTCATGTAGAAGGGAAGTAATAAAATAATAAAATAAAACATAATAAAACAATTCTCACGACGTTTCGGCCACAACGCAAGCAGCCGTCCTCAGGTGAAACCAGGTCTGTCAGACGCTGTCGCCTCGACGTTTCACCTGAGGACGGCTGCTTGCGTTGTGGCCGAAACGTCGTGAGAATTGTTTTATTATGTTTCATTTTTATTATTTTATTACTTCCCTTCTACGTGACTTTACCGAAAGAACCAAGAAGATAACTTTTCATTCTCACGCAAAGTTTCGTGACATGGAGTAGTCGTTGGCGACCGGAGATGAGACCGTGAACTCTATACCCTCGAGAAACTCGGTTCGTGATCACAGACATGTGCCTGGAATTTAACCCAGGACCTTGAGATATACAGGCTCTGAGCCTCTGAAGCTCTGACCCTGAGACACCCGGGTTATATAATTTCTCGTGTTGGTGTAATCTGATGTGAATGCAAACACTCGTGAAACCACGTCCTAAATGGAAAGATGTGCGGGGTAAAAGGAAAACAATAAATGTTTGAATTCCAATAACCGTACAGTCAGATAATGTTTCTCGTTTAGCAGTCGTTCCAAATCTTACAGAATATCTTTGAGAAATTCTCGCAGAATATATTTAGAATAGCAGGTGTTGTTTAACTCTGCACACCTTTCAACATTACTAAAATAGTGGCGTAATAATGTACTCCTGTTGGATAATGCACATTTTCAGCAGCCGCTTAACATATTAAAGAAAAAGTTAACGAAACGATTTTTCGATTGAAAGCTTTCGTGACTGCAGGGATTCGATTCATCTTCTTGGTTCTTTCGGTAAAGTAACGTAGAAGGGAAATAATAAAATAATAAAAATAAAACATAAAGAATTCTCACGAGGTTTTGGCCACAACGCAAGCAGCCGTCCTCAGGTGAAGAACAGTCTGTCGGAAAGACAGCGTCTGAATGATTTCGACAGACCTGTTCTTCACCTGAGGACGGCTGCTTGCGTTGTGGCCGAAACGTCGTGAGAATTGTATTTTATTATGTTTCATTTTTATTATTTTATTATTTCCCTTCTACGTGACTTTACCGAAAGAACCAAGAAGATGAAACGATTTTTATTGTACCGGGTCAGGCCCCACTGAGTGTGTAGCTCTTTGTCAGAAGTGACCCAGCCAAATGATTGCTCAACGAAGTGGCTTATCGTGTGGAAATGTAAAGCAGCCAAATACTCTGAACGCGCGACGTTGATTCGAAATGTGGAGGGAAAACCGCGCGACCACGAGGAAAGAGGCACGCAAACTCGAAATATACAGCAGCAGCTGGCGTCAGAGTCGTGATCGAACCCACGACCTCCTGCATACCAGGCGAGGTAGTTAACATCTCACAACCGCGGCGTAACCAACATCAGCACGTGTATCAATGCGGACAACAACATCTATAACAAAAGCCCGGCCTTCCGTGTGCCCGTTTGGCCATCAACGAAATGATGAGAGCCTTTCAGAAGGCCTGAACCAAAAAGTTGTAGAAAGTGGAGCCGCCCCCCCCCCCCCCCCCNACGGAGATATGTTGCGATCGAAACGTCGTGGGTTTTTTGCTTTTATAATTTTCAATAGATTTTTTATTTAATTTTGTAATTTATTTTACTATTGTCATTTTTATTGTGGGTTTTTGCTTTTATTATTTTCAATTTATTTGTATTTTATTTTTTGTTATTTGATTTGACTATTTGTATTTTTGTTATTTTATTATTTTAAAACATTTATTATTTCTATTTTCAATCTAAATGACTTTACCGAAAGAACCAAGAATATGAATTTGATCCGACAGGGTTACAATGGTCAACCCCCCCCCTCCCCCATCGCAGAATTTTTTTTTATTTTGTAGGCATGTATGCCTACATGTACCACATACACTATAGTCAGTAGTATCTACGACTCATGAGCAATATATAATTTCAGCAGTATCTACCGACTCCATAGTATCTCCTGCTATATACTTACACACCCTACATACATTAGTCAGTAGTATCTGCACACACATGCGGGGGGGAGGGGGAGAAGACATCGGTGAGTGCGACGGGCGAGTGGCCGAGACGTCCCCTACACGAGGTGGTGGCTTGCGGGGGCTGTGGGCCGTCGAAATTCGAGTGGCACAAAAACGACAGCAGGGCCAAGAGCCGTCACTGCTTGATAGAACGGTGCACTTGGAATATAATCTCATCTGGCAGAGAAGCAACCTTATGAGCAATATATAATTTCACTTTTGAAAGCTTTGAAAACCGACGATTTTAAAACAATGAAAGAGAAGTTTGTAGTGTACACCCCATGATGTACAAACGTGTTTTATATCGATGCAAAAAAATGCATTGGGCGTTGACTCGTGGAGTTTGACATTTGGTTTTGGTAAACTTGTTATGGTATTCTTCATATCACAAGACACACAGTTTCCCGATATTTGAAAGCAACATTTGGGGGTGCGTCTCATAATTAAAAAGGCGCTTCGTGTGTTTGGCCACATTTTCGTAGCTTTGTTGGCCTGGTATACAGGAGGTCGTGGGTTCGATCCCAACCCTGACCGCCTGCGTGTTTGGAGTTGGCGTGCCTCTCTCCACGTGGTCGCATGGATTTTTCTCTGGGTCATCCGGTTTTTCCTCCACATTTAGAATCAACACAACTCGTTTTAGAGTATTTGGCTGCTATACATTTCCACATAAGCCACTTCGCCGAGCTATCATTTGTGGTCAGATCACTTGTGGGAAAAAAAGTTAAACAGTTCAGTCGGCCTTACCTGGTAAAATAAACAACAGTTCAAAATAAAAAAAATATAGGTTTTACCCTTTCTGGCAATACAACAGTTGTGTTAAGATGTTAAAACACCAAACAGAAACCTTCTGCACGGAATCATGTCTGCATTGACCACATATACTTGTGAACATGCAAGTAAAAAATACATGCTCTGGTTAGCATATGATGCATCGTCTTTGAAACGGATTGGTCCACACCAGAGACAGCTTTCTTTAGAGCCTCGTCTTAAACAGTGTTAGACCAAAGGACGCCAAAAGGCGATCACAGCACAAAGACAATGCACCATCAGCACATTGAGTTCCGTTTTCGTTTATGATGCTACGTGTGCAGCATGGGCAGAGTTCCAGTAGGGGACGGCGCCGCTACGGAGTAGGGGATGGTGCACAGTAGGGGACGGTGCGCAGTAGGGGACGATGCCGCTACGCAGTAGGGTCTCTCAGCCAGCAGCAGTCCTCTTCTCCCCCTCCCCCGCATGTGTGTGCATATACTACTGCAATATTTTGCTGTCTTTTCTTGGATTTTATGTTTGCAGTCATTTTAAGATGTTTTCTTGTTCATGTTTTTTGTTTGTTGCGGTTGCACCCGATTCAAGAGCCGAATGGCTCACACAGGGCTATACCAAATAAATGAACTTGATGAGCAGATTGCTAAACGTGCTCTAAACGACGTGACGATGGCTATGGTTATTCTCTTATTAGGGAGCGGTGGAGGAGGTATGGGCGGGATACCTTGAAGAACTCGATGGCACAGGATGGTGATTTTGAACTCCATCCTTGATAATAAATAAATTCTATTCAGCGTCATTCATGCAATTGCATCCCACAACGCCGCACACCAAGTATCCAGTTCTGTACATAAGACAAAATAAAACCCCACTACTTGGCAAATATTTTTATATATATAAAACGAGAGAAAAATGCACATAACACGTATTTCACTCTGAAGCCGCGTGTATTTGCAGTAAAGAAACCGAAGCGTCGCTCAGTGTTCTGGGCGGCGGTTTTTGAAAACTAAATTCTTTAGAACGGAGTTTTTTGCGTGTATTTAGTTTGTTGTCCTTCCCCAACCCCACACCTCCTATAAGCGCGGTTGGCTACGTACATGCGGGTGCGAAATAAGTTCGACACACATACATACAAACAAACATACACGAATTGCAGGACGGTGTGTAAGTAAAGCACAAAAGACCAAAACCAGCAAAACACCAATTAACTTTATTTAAGTTCTGAAGTGTGGGAAGACAGTCCAATAAAAGTCAGACACCAGAGATGCACATAAGGCAGTGACACAGAAACCTGAGTCTCCAAAAAGGCACATGGACATCTGGACATTCGCATCATCATCACGTGGCAGCATTTGTATACATTTTTTTTACACCCCCCCCTCCCCCCATTTTTGTTCCAATTAAGTAATTGACGAAGATGTTACGAGACAAAGTATATCCATTATGAACTCTTTTCCAGAGCAATGCATCACGCCCCGGGTTATACGGGAACGGCGCAACTGAAAATGTCAACAGTAGGCCCGAGATTCGTTCCACGTGACCTCATCATCCACACGCCAGGGAGAGCAATTTCTGCACGGTAGTCAACTCGCCGTCTTAATTATCATACCGAGATGGAAGCCTGCAAAAGCAGCCTTCCAGCGGCTCTCCCGTGCAATGGTCTTCGTCAGTTAACCTTCAAACGCAAGACCGTCACATCTCGGCCAACAACGTGGACGTCGATAATTCGAGCTCCGCCTAAAATGATCAGCCCAGCCGAATATCGATTCCAAAAAAACCGGCCACGGCTGCCGGGAACAACAAATCGTTTGCCTTCGCCGCCCTCATAAGGAAACTGGTTCCCGCCGACGACGGAAATCTGGCACAGCCCAAGATCGACCTCTCCCCTCTTGCTTGCTGCATCACACCGGTTTGTCGTCATGGCCTGCTGCCGAGGTTGGCCAACATCATCAGATGCCGTTCTCCCATAACACCCAACCGTACTTTCGTATGTAACGTATGTTAATTTTCCCACCGAATGTAGCCAACCGTGCTAATCAGGATACATCTCGCTTGTAAAGGCAGCCACCAGAGAATTATGAACAATGGCCTTCCACATTCAAGCCTGAGTACTAGCACCATCACCGTTGCAAAGTACAAGTGAATCGCCATGAGAACATCATCGTGCAAATTCATATATGCAGATGATATAGTTTTGCTGCACAGGGCACACAAACCTCGAGGACATTGCAAATACTCAGCCGATCTGATATTATCGGAGGCATATATCCATCGCTGGAGACTGACCAACTCCTTCTAAAACCGCAAGCGCTTTTCACCTGAACAATTTGTGCAACAGATGCCACTTCTTATGTGTCATGTGATGGAGCAGTGTGCTATGACCCCAAAATCTCCAGATGTCTGGGTGGGGGGGAGGTTAACATGGATAGAAGCCTGGCCTCCCAAGTCCCACGTAAAAACCTGTGAGTATTTAAGAAATAACTTCTGCTCCGGAAACTTGCAGGAATGACCTGGAGCGCGCCTCAGCAGATTTGCTGCCAACGGGCACTCCATCGCCGATTTACCAGCTTGGCAGTGTGTGTGATGCCCTCTGGCCTGGCCAGGGAACTCGTACACAAAACTACCGGATGCAGAATTAAATAACGCAATGCGGCATCATCACCAGAAAACCACACCAAATCGCACGCCATCCCTGAACGTTCTGCCACCAAATATCCACTCTCTTCTCCTGAAGCCCTCTCGTGGCGAGAGCAAGACTTCAACACTGGCATTCAACTCCCGAACTTATTACCAATAGGCAATTTAGCGAGGTGAAGTAAAACAACAGCAGAAATTTGATATCGGCTTTTTTGTTCCTGTGCAGCCATAGGTGACTCGGCTGAGACCACTAATTCGGCACACTTTTGAGAACCTGGTTTAAATCGCATGGTGGCTGCCTGGATGTGAACCCAGGATTCTCAGCGTTGCTGGGCTTGGTGCTACGACCCCCTGTCGCCCCCAAAGCCATCCACAGCGACTGACACGTTCACTTGTTGAATGAAGCATATCTTATTTGTGTATTTGCTTTTTTCGCTGAGCACAGAATTATAAATTTGAACACGATACATTGCAAAGCTTGCAAACCACACGCCGATCTTTTTTCACGAATTAATTATCTTTACAACTGTGCAGTTAAACCTTGAATCGGCCACTACTTTACGGCTCCAAAGAGGCCAGGTGAATGAAATCAGTATTCGTGGTGAACAGCAATGCATTTTGTGGACAATTCATAAGCATCAAATGGTAAAAAANCTAACAAAAACAATACCTTCCTGATAAATGTATTGGTGGGTTTGTATATTGAGACTTTTCCGTCTATAGTAGAATAAGTTTAAGTGATGCTGCGTTCACCATGACCCCAGTAAAGCGAACAGTGCTCTCGCTATGGACGCAACATCAGAGACTGGCACAAAGCCAGTGAGTCATGTTGACAAAGTGGCTGCATCACGACATCCAAATCCATGTATGAAAAATAATTTTTACCCTTTCTGGCAATAAAACACCGAATAGAAGAAAACTTTCGCAAGGAATCAAGTCTCCGTTAACCACACGTGCTTGTGGTGAACATGCAAGCATGGTGTAGGCCCAATCAGCTTCAAAGCCAATATTATCAGACGATGTGGGTTTGCATGTTCACCAAACGTATGTGCGGTTACTGCAGACTTGATTCCTCGCAAACAAAGGGTATCTATTTAGTGTTTGAACATCTTACCACCTCCTGTTTTATTTCCAGAAAGGGTCAAACCTATTCTTATTTTCCATAATATGATAATGGCAAAAAACGTCCCATGGGTATTCCAATCCATGTCAACACGGACGAGGCAGCTTTCATGTGTGTGCCTTCGCTTTACAATAAGATGCCTTGTACTACCGCGTAGGATTTCAAGGTCGTGCAGATGATAGCGAGGATGGCGACTGGTAAAGCGATGTTTTGAGACTGACGGCTGTTGGGGAGGGTACCTTTATATTTGCGACGTGTGCACGGCAGTCTGGGTTTTTTTATTTTTAGCCGGAGTCACTTGCCACCGCTTGTCATTTCGGGGCGTGACGGACGGATGTCAAACGACGGGCCGCAACGAGGCAATCGTTTTGACGCGACGATGGAACTTTGACGCAAGAGCGGTCACAGTTCCAGCTTGGCCAATCAATTGTCCCGTGTGAAAGTGTACGTAATTTTACACGCATTTTATTTATACTACAAGGACATGACTCGACTTACACATCACCATTTACTTGTATATACTTTTAGTGTGAGGACACAACAAAAGGTTGATCCATGTCCCAAAATGTATTCCTGTTTTACAATACCGCGAAACAACGTCCTTCGCCCTGCTGTTCTGCCAATTGTCATAACCCGAGCAGCCTACCACCCCGCAACCTGGATGAAGAAGCCACGGATTGGTATCGTTTACAAATTGTGCGAATTCGCTCATTGTGACGCCACGGAGGTGAGATGTTAACTGCCTCACCTGGTATGCAGGTGGTCGTGGGTTCAATCCCGACCCAAATGCCTGTATATTTGGCGTTTGCATGTTCTCCCGTGCCCCGTGGACTTTCTCCAGGTCCTCTCCGGTTTTCCCCTCCACATTTAAAATCAACGTCACGCGTTTACAGCATTCGGCTGCTATACATTTCCACGCGATAAGCCGCTTCGTTGAGCTGTCATTTGTGGCCAGGTCGCTTCTGAAAAAGAGCTACAGAACTCAGTGAAACTTGCCTGGTAAAATAAANTAGCTAAATCCCTCTTCACATGCACATTCTTTTTGTTAAGGCGCTCTTCAACCCCCAATGCAGCTTATATATAAGCTCCTAGTTTGGTAGTGTCTCATTCTTCACCTGAAGACGGCTGCTTGCGTTGTAGCCGAAACGTCGTGAGAATTGTTTTATTATGTTTTATTTTTATTATTTTATTACTTCCCTTCTACGTGACTTTACCGAAAGAAACAAGAATATAAAATAGCTTCGTTTGTAATTTACATTCAGCATCACCACATGGTTAGACACGTGTTCCAAATTGTCTGATTAATCTGTAAAATCTGAAAAATAAGAACCTCCCTCGATAAAAAAAATTCAGTTAATTTGGGTGGGGGGATAATGGTAGTTCGGTTCATCCGAGCGTATGACAACGCAAACGTGAGACTTCACTATTTATGCTTTTCCCCACCCAACAGTGATGTTGAGTTGCATCAGGTCACGTCACAATGTTTCCGATGGTTATTTAAAATCATTACGCAATGCAAATGATACTAACATCTGCAAAACCACGCACAGATGTGACATTGTAAAATAAAAAAATATCACCCATTTTTAAATTACGAGGACTCTTCCGTAGCACATGCTAAATTGTAAAAAAGGAAAACGACCCCAAGTAACAATGTAGTCTCGATTATATTTCACTTAACATTAAGCAACTGCTCAAAGTGAACTGGGAAGTGATGTTTAAAAATAAAATTATCACGTATGTCCCGCTAAGCGAAATAGCTCGTTTTCATAAGCGGCCTGGCTATCACAAATGATGGCTCTACAAAGCAGCTTATCGTGTGGAAATTGATAGCAGCCAAAGTCTCTAAAACACGTGATGTTGATTCTAAATGTGGAGGGAAAAGCGGAGGACTCGGGGAAAATCCACGTGACCACGGGAAGAGACACGCAGACTCCAAATATACAGCAGCAGGCGTCAGGGTCGGGATAGAATCCACGAGCTCCTTTATACCAGGTGAGGTAATTAACATCTCGCCACCACGGCGAGACGTTTCGTACGGACGGTGCACACCTTCACATTTAAAGCAGAAGGGACAACATTTGGTTGTTAAAATGCTTACTTTGTGACGCGCTACAGAACCACATTTGACATGTAAACTTCAACAACAAAGTGGGGAGTCTGAGAAGCAGAGTTCCAAAGCAACACACTTACACATCACAGCATTCTTAAATCACAAAGGTAGTAAATTCACAAGTTTTATGTAGTTAACGTTTGTGCATGCTTGCGATACTCGCAAATAAACAAGCAGGGTATGTTGGTAACACCACTTTGTAACGGTATTTGGCTCAATGCAGCTTATCTGGTTAAGGGTTCCTCGCCACCCCCCCCCCCACTACCGAGTTACACAACCGTTGTATTGAATTGCCAAAGGTGTAATGCGGCGAATAGTTTATTTAACCGACAGTTTATTCAACGAGATCTGTTCAAGAAGTGGCATGCAACCGAGGCCAAAGTACCGCTCATTTTGCAGCGGCCGCCACCGTAAAGGTTTGACGTCTCTAAACTTACAAACTGTTTTCATAATTCGAACAAGACGAGAACGAATGTTGTCAGAAATGCGGATGTGGCATTTCAGACTACGGCTCATGAACAGAGACCAACGTTTATGCAAAGACAAGAACTGTTGTGTAAACGAATGTACAGAGCTGCAGCCACTGCACTGATACTTTATTTTATACAAGTTGCAAGATAAACAGACCCGGATCGAAAATGACTTCTTCAAGAAAGTATACTTATGAACGTTCGCAACTCTGTTTTCGATCTCTAACCACTCCTGTCCCGATGCAAATTATAAAAAAATGTTTACAAACGTGACCCACGAGGGCCCATGAAAGGTGATATTTCTGCATCGACAGCTGGATTCTGATGAATTTCCAAAACAGTTTTAGAAGCATCCCACCCGCACCTCCGATTCCAACGGTTCGATACACACACGGTAGGAAATAAGTTCAACATATATACATCACACATGTTGGCAAACTGATAATTAACCTGGTCCTCTCAATTTCTGCTAGAATATCACAGTCGGTAAATTGCCTGGCCTCTGAATTAGGTGAACCCAGTATGCAAAAACCCCATGGACTAAAAGTTGCCATGACGAATATAATATTGACCCTGCCAGCTTTTTATTTTATTCGCTTTTGAGTGTGATATCGGTTCAAATGTGCGCACTACATTTGCAGCTTTGACAACAATCACTTGGTGGAATTTCAATGACACCGATGTGTGTGCTGTGATAGTTCACTGAGTCCGCTCCACCCGAGTCCATTCAAACACAGGTTTGAACACGGATGAACCAAGAAATTCACCAGGGGTTGCAGAGACAAGAGACCTGTGCTTTGCTTTGAAAAGAACTCTGCAGGCTCATGTGGATTAATCAGGATGGATTAAACAAAGTCTGACAAAGAAATTTAATAAATAAGCACCCAAAGCAAGCTTTGGGTGCTTAACACAAACGTATCTTAGTAAAAAACACACGCACGCGCGCACACACACACAGTAAAGTAAAAATAATCACCGCAATGAACTGCAAACAAAAAACATCATCACACAAATGTCACAGTAAAAACAAAATGTACAGAAAATATAAAGGCATGGATAAAATGTGGTACTAAATAATTGTACATTTCACCATTTTGCTACATTCCACTTGGCTCTATTGTGGCACGACCAATGGAGTTGACCTCGTCACTGGCAGGGGAGTGGGTGTTGTTGCCATCCGAGACGACAAACACATCCGTTCAACTTGCAAAATAACCAACAGGCACCCCCCCCCCCCCCCCCAAACGTACGGTGCTTCCGTCTTCTTGCGATTCACCACTCGTACTTGAACGTTGAATTACCGGTCCAATCCCGTTGGAAGGCAACCAATTAACAACACCCTTGCCTGCTCTATCAGCTTTAGATTCCCTACTCTTGCCATTGTGAATATAAAAAAAAAAACGAAACTCACGTAATACAAACGCCTAACTTATAGATAGGCCAAGCACCCAAGCAAATGTCACCACATTTCAAATGTCAACATTTCTGACCCAATATCGAACGTCCCTTATTATAACAGCTCTCTTTAAGGCATCTCACACCGAATACATTCCACCCAATTAAAGTACAGTCTACACATCCACTGGCAGGTGACGCTTTGCTATAATTAATTCGAAACAAAGAGTGAACATAATCATAATAAAATAGTCATATATATGGGTCTTCCTCAGTCACGGTCCTTTGTTTTTAGAGGTAAGCAGCATATTGTCGGTTGAGATATTATTGACAATATCAAATGGGTCGTACGGTCCCAACGTACAATTTAAATGGAATACAACAGCCCACGTAATAATCGCATTTGTCGACGTGCACAAAGACGGCAGTCCGAAGGCTTACTCTCTGCACGTTCCGTTTCCCCGTGGGATTCACGCTAAAAGTAATGAACGTGAAGAGTCCTGTGGATGGTGAAAATTATGTAAAAAATAAAAAGGCATGCCCTATGCATAGCTGTGGAAAAGCCAGTCTAATTGGAATAGTGAATTACGTTTCCTCTTTCAAAACATCAGGTGAGCATGGAAGAGTAGGCCATATACCCATCATGTAGATTTGTTCTTTAGTCGCCTGCAGTGGAGGCCCTTTTCGTCAGCAGCGGCATGAGCAAGCAAGTAATGAACGGGGCCTGTGCCTGTTGACTCGCTCTCAAACATTGATCTTGCCGACTCACAAAATAGAACCGCCCCCCACCCTCCCCAACAATCACCGCTGGGCCAGTAGAGGTACCGGGGGAAAATAAGTGATCTCAAAACTTAGGACTGAGCAACTACAAGACATCTGAACAACACTTCTAACCACGCTCAACTCGGTTAACCTTTTTATTGTATTAACCCAATAATCTCACAGATGCCCTGTACTTACCCCCCCCCCCATTTCCCTGCTGTGAAATATTTCTGCCGCTTATTTTTTTGCAACCGATGTCGACAAAATGTACAAACAAAATATTCAACGACCAAAATACAGAGACCTCTAAGAACACAATTTCCTGTAGTAAGCAGTAAATTAAGCATACTTTTTGTTGCCATAATAAAATGTACATCAGTTTCCATGGTCTATTCAATGCCATTAATAGTCCCATCCACAACAAGGGCACACAATGTTAAATCTCATCACAATTCCCAGTTCCTAATTTTAATGCTGTTCCAAATTTAAGCCTGCAATGTTTATAGCAAGGTTACATCACACCAACATGACAAAATCAAGAAAACATCGGGACTGACCGTTTCCTTCTGTTTCAATTTGGCACGTGAAAGTGGAGGTCAAACATCTGGCCACACTGTTCACTCATAGGTGACTTTACAGTTTATTTGCTCTACGATTCTCGGAGACCAAAAAAATCCAGTCTCTAAGAACTGTCTGAAAATCCGTACCCTGTAAAGAAAACCTTTGGAACTGGCAATTCCATGCCATGTTTTAAGGCCTCTGCAACAAGTGAAACCTCTTTTCATTCTGAAAAATGGGACTTAGAAATCATAACATAATGTGTGGACTGAGACCGTTTAGGGCAGTAGGAAGGGCAGTAGTCTTGGTAAAGGCACTTCGATCAAAAACATTTTGGCAGGACTGAGAATCTATTCCGAGTCTCTCAATGTCACCGTTTTATTTCGCTCAGTCCATCCTGTCTCACGCTTTGAAGAGGAGAGAAGGGTGGGAAGAGAGCGTACGCACGTGTAAATCAGGATCGAGGCGCGCCTCGGGAAAACCTTCAAACGGCCGACGGCACGGAGCGTCAGATTCCCAGGATCGGCACGTCAAAGAGGTCACAGACGCCCTCAGTCTCGTCCAGGTTGAAGTAGTAGTCGTGGTCCGCAGGAGGGGAGACAATCGGAGCAGTGGCGTGAACACTGCGCGAGGTAGAGTGACAAAAGGGAGCGGGGGCACGCACGCACACGGGGTGTTAGAGTTTACATCAGAGGTCGCAAATGGGCTACGGGTAGCCGTTCCCTACCCGTACCCTACCCGAAATGAGTGACAAACGGCTACTCACCAGTGACTCACGGCCTTCCGTACCCGGCCGCACCAGGGTCGCAAACGGCTACCCGTACCTGGCCGGGTACGGGTAGCCGGGTATCGGTAGGGTACGGGTATCGGGTACCCGGTTGCGACCTCTGGTTTACATGTGGACACCGGGGCACGTGTGTGCGAGTGTGGGAGTGTAGTGTAGCGGTTATGGCGCTGTGCTACGAACCCGGTCGCCCGAGTTTGATTCCTGCTCCGGCCAACACCAGTGACGATTATCTGAACCGGTTATGTTGTAAACAAAGGCGGCCGGGCGTCGTGCTGGCCACCCATCCCCGTATGTGCCGTGCCAGCATTCATAGCTGCTCGCTAACAACACTTGCCCCAACAGTCTGTTAAGGCTATATGGGGATCTTTGTCGTTTGTGTGTGCGTGTAAAGCACGGCAAGTTTAGTGGGTAGCACAAACTCCACTTATCCTCGCAGCAGCAGCAGCGGCTTTTGGCCAACCATCAACAAAGACGGCGCCACAGCAGTGTGGCAGTGTGCTGTCAGATGCGCTTCTGTGGCCGTCTGGAGTGCTCTTTCCTTCCGATATTAGGAAGCCAATGGAGCTGTGGACTTTTAAATCTAGATTGAAAACTAATTTCTTTAGAACTGATTTTTGTGTTAAATTTGTTGTCCTTACCCCGCAGCTCTGATTAGCACGGTTGGCTAGTACGGTGCAAAAGAAGTTCAAAATACATACTTTGTCTGGCTGTATGGTGGGGTACCGCGCACAGGTTGTTATGCGTCATCACCCAGGCAAAGATTTACACCGTGAGAGTCACGGACTAAGTAAAAGTAGTAAAAATATATATATATCTAGAAAGGGCATGCAATTTTATGCCTGGTTATATAACGAGACCATTTCATAAATGTCCTTGCTCAGAAAATGTCCTTTAGTCTCGGGATAAATATTCACTTACAACGTGGTGAAGAATATCTATTAATCGGAATGCAGATTACTTACTATCCGTACACTTGTAAAGAGGATCTTAATTTGGGATATATTAAATGTGAAAAGGAAACTGGGCATAATCAGAGAAACTACACAATGGGGCAACACTAAAATACATCTGCCGAGATTAATGGTAGACAAACCCATTTTGCTGTACTGCCATCTGCTGTCCACCACGTCAACCTACACAGGGCTAGGTGATATCTTTGCAAGACTCACTAAGGCCGCCTCTCGCATGGGCTGGATCACAGGTGTGGGCCGACAACCACCGCACCAGGAAAACGATTCTAGTTTAAGTCGTTCATGACCCATGTATGCCCATCGACAAAACTCAAATGCCGTGTTAACACTCGTCACTTTTCACAGCTGTTTTCTCAATTACGCTCGAAAAAGGAGAGATCCTTGCAGTGTTTGCATTCGTGTGATCCGTGAATGGCAAAGGGGTGGAGTGATGACGACAAACTCACCGTCCGAATACATGAGCTCATCAATGAAATCTCCCGCTGTAAAGAAAAGAAACAATGGCAGAATTACTTTGGGTCAACGTACAAACAGAAGTTACGGGTACAAGGTCTGTCACCAATACACGTTCGGACTATTGAAGTTGGAACTTTCGAAGGAAAGCTAAGTAACACATTCCTGCGGAGGGAGCTGGTAGGAACGTTGGGTTGCTCGGTCAATGGCCAGGGTCAACGGCGGCATGGTGTATTCAGCAAATATGGCCGACTGTGAGGGTGGGCACAAGCCGGCGTGAGTAGGTTAAACGTTGAGTTTTATAAGAGCACCACGGGGTGACCAGCCCCTCCCTCCCCACCCAGCCCCACCCCCACCCAGCCCCAACCTGCCCCGACCCTCCCACCCAGCCTCCCCTCACCCTCCCCTTCCCACTCAGCCCCACCCTCCCCTCCCCACTCAGCCCCTCCTTCCCCACCCGGCCCCTCCCTGCACGACGGACGGACACAATAATCCCTGTGGGCTGGTGTAACCCGGAGGTTCCTACCAGTATTAGTTATAGTTTTACAGAGCACACATACCACTCAGCAATGCTGTGCAACACTGATGGAAACGACGATGTTTAATGTGCACGGAAGTGAAAAGGATTGAAGAGTATACCTTTTGACGGCTCGAATATATCTTTAGGCAGCTGCAGACCTGAAAGTTAAAATGAAAGCCATTAATAGGGATCCTTCACGCACTACGACTTTGCGTGCTTATAACATAAATCCATAATCCTCCGAAAGATTGCACCTTGTAAAACATTTTTGATTTTTCTGATATCGAATCTACTCGTGATTAGACTTCCAGATGATGATATATCACGTTATATTAATTTTGGATCAAATCAAGCGGATATCTGTTTAGTATCTGCACAATTTTAGTGCTAAAATAATTTCAAATAAACATTACAACAGTATACACGGAAGAATTTACTTTAAAACTGCATTTAAACCATTAATATTTAACATGTGCGCGCATGTATAACTTGGTTTTGTATCTCATAATAGTCAATCTCTAACCCGTGAAACAAAATCATCAACTGGCCGAGCGTTAGATGTTATTTAATTCAATTCAAGAAAAAGTAAAAAAAAATCTGTACACTATTTACCCACTTAAAAAAATACTGGCACGTTCACACAGTCCCATTGTGCAGCTCCGCACGGTCAGTGAAGTATGACAACGGCAAAAGTTGGCCACAGCCAGTGGCTCAAGAGAGACCTCGAAATGGTCACAATTATAATGATATTTTCTAGAACATTTCATTTAATGCAGATAAAAATATCGTAAAACCCAATAAGTATGTTCAACACGAGGCTTTCACGACCACTATTATCCAGAGCTTTTTTTGGGTGAGATCGTGTAAATATGAATGTGTCGTTATAACCGCCACAGCCCGACACAGCCAAATAGTAAAGTTGTCACGTAAAAAATTAATTGGCGTGTACTGTTATGTGACTAAACTTACTAACTGGCTGTGTCGGGTGGTGGCGGGTTTAACGAAACATTTAATTTACACGATCTACCCCAAAAAAAAACCTTATGCCCAATACGTATTCTTGCTTAATTTCGGAGAACTTACACAAAAGATCGTCCCGTGTGTTTCAGCAGCCAAGGGTCGCCTTTTACTCATCTACACTGTCCATATATACGACACAAAACGTTGAATTCTGCCTTTTTTCATTTTTTTTAAAAGCCCTCCTTTGAAAAGGCGCATAACAACAGAAATGCTGGCCCGTCGCTCGTCCACGGTGGCACGAAAACGTGAAAAAAAGTGCCAACTTATAAAATGGGGAATGTGTTGCCAACGTGCATCATTGTGCACTACCAACAATGGAGTCACTCATACCGTGCCAAGGGCATACAATGGCACCCCCCCCCGCCCCCGATTGGCGACGGGTTTTATAGATGCAAAACCTTTATTCCCCGTCGAGGTCCATCATGCGTTTTAAAAAGAGTTACCCCCGTGTAGCTGGCGCGCACGCCAAACCTCCATCCATCTCTGTTGCCTAACACTGTCTGCCCGTTGTGTTCTCTTGAAACCACCCTCTGTGTACACGGGTCACTAACGGTGGAGTTCGTTTATATAAAACGCATTGTTGAATAACACAACGTGTGCGCGAAGATGCATGGGGAAAACGTGCATTTTGCATCGAAATCAAAACTATACGTGCTCGTTGAAGCTGCAACTCGAATATCAGAAGGTAATGAAAATGACAAAGAGTTAAAGGATACATTATATTTGAAATTATATAACTTGGATGGAGTTTAAAAAACCTGGGCCGTATCAGGTGATGTTTCAGTTGTTTGATGTCGCACCTCTGATTAGCGCAATTGGCTACGTACGGTGCACGAAAGACCTTCAACATGCATCCATGAACGATAATGTAAATTATGGAAATTGACGCATGTTAGAATTTTTAAGTTCACTCACACCTATGCTGTCTTCAGGTCAAAGCAACAAAATGTGCCAAACTCGTGTTCAAATATATGCATGAAACAGAACTGTCTGCATTCCAAACTGCGTCCACACCATTAAATGAAGTCTAAATCATCCACAATAAAGCCTCATCAGAAGCTAACAATGTCTGAGCTTGCAAAGTGATTGGTTGGGTGACCACAATGCACAAATGGATTGTCATAGGGCTTACGGGCTAAGTGGTCGGGTACAATCGGGTCGTGTGGCAAAGTCCATTGCTGTACTGTGATCCTAGGGCTCCCACGTTCACGTGTGAAAGTGTGGCCATATGACCACACAAAACACAAAGGCCTGGGGAGAGGCCCTCATCTCAAACAGCGGATTGTACCCAACGACACCCACGACGAACATGCTGCACAACTCAAGTCCTTTCAGGCAGCGACAGCAGCCCCAGTGCGTGCGGCGAGACGGGGGGGGGGGGGCGAGAGGAAAACGTGGATGAGCTTTTGTGTAAAATCCTCCCGTGACGGGAACGTGACGGCCCTCACCTTCCACCGTCTGTGCCTTGATGGGCTCCAGCGCCAGGTGTAGGGGTTGCGGCTTGCCTTGCGCTTCTCCAGAGAGGGCATGACTCTCCGGACTCTGGGTGCACATTG
The DNA here is from genome assembly GCA_018977245.1 of Lethenteron camtschaticum. Taxonomy (NCBI): domain Eukaryota; kingdom Metazoa; phylum Chordata; class Hyperoartia; order Petromyzontiformes; family Petromyzontidae; genus Lethenteron; species Lethenteron camtschaticum. The sequence goes on along the minus strand of MU249620.1, from coordinate 1,430,138 downwards.
CCTGCCCCTCATCGGCGACGGGGGTCGCTCAGCGTCAGGCTCCCTGCTGCAACAACAAAAAAACGCACAACACACACAACGCGCACGCTTCAATGCAAACGTCTCGTATGTCATAATCGGTGGCGTAGTAACAACATCGGCTCGGGTGTGTGCGGAAATCGGTTAGGTGGGGGGGGGGGGGGCCCAATATTTTATTTGTCTCGATATACAACAGGGTGCTCAAAAATTAGTAACAACTGCCTGATTACTAATATAGTATATAATTACAATAACCCCCACCAACTCCGCCTCAAATCGTTGCACCTGATGAGTTGAGGAGTTAACGATGAGCACCCTGCTGCTGCTGCTCTATATAAGAACGGGAGACAGCAGAGCCTCGCCATTCTGGCGAATTGCCCGATGATGCTGGATGCAATTACCAGCGAAACGTCGTACTCAAAAATTGTAAATGTTGTGGTTTCACGTTCAACACACCGGTGGGCTAAAGTAGTGAACTATTTGTCTTTTGTCAACGTGACACTTTTTTACTGATTGGCCGTGTCGGGTGGTGGAGGGTTACGACACATTTATAAATAACGCGATCTAAACCCAAAACGTTGATTATGAATAATATTGGTCGCGAAAGCCTACGTGTTAAACTGCTTAAAATGTTTTTAACACTTCTGAAAATTTGCAACACCACGTTAAATATGCCTCCGGGCTCTGGAGACCACCTGGAGAAGATTCGAGGCACATGTTGACGATGATGGCGAATAAGTTGAGACTCTCTTACCTTTTGAAGCGATTAACATACACTTATTATCATGTTACATACTTCCATTAAAACGATAGTCCCATATAAGTGTTAACATTTTCTTGAAGCACTCTGTATAATAACCTCGAGGCTATTGTATACCGTGGCCTCTTCGTGCCTAATCAGATGATCGTTACGCTCACGGTCTTGAACATTATACAATAAACTACTATACACGACACATTGGGCTCTATGGAGGCCCGTTTTAAAGTGGTTAGTCGTTAAGAGGGGTGGTCGTTAAGAGGGGTTCTACTGTACGTTCTATTGAGGATGTCAGGCAGAGTGTTCACAACTTACGGTCGTACTCAACTGCGTGAAAACGCGCTCCGCGTGTATATAAAAAAGTGATCACTTGAACAGAGGGTGAAAGTGTCATCCCGCATAATAATTTAAATGTATAATGGCCATTCTATTCTAGGATCCTAATGCGCAATGCATGAAAAGCAGGAAACAAAAACAGGACCAGGGGCAGGCAACCGACCCAACTAAAGAGGGAAGGCCACTTTAAAGAGGTGGATTTTGAAAGCAGACTTAAATATATCTACCAACTTAAGATTTCCCAATGTCAATTGACAAGGCGTTCCATACGCTCGTTGCCTCGAAATATCACTCATGTAAGAATAGTGTTTGTAAGATGGAACCCTGCTCATGAACTACAGTATGTGCAGGACAAACGCACGTCGGAAAGTGTCCCAAAAAATCCGTCCGCACAAGCGCATGCTTTTTCTTCCTTGCGTTTGTTTGTCGTGCACGTGTGTACGTATGCAATGTTGCGTAGCCGACCGTGCTAATCGGAGGTGCGGCGGTGGGGGACAATTAGTCTTCCTGCGAGGCCGACACGCAGCAGTCGTCCCTGGCCGCAAGATCCTCAGCGTGTGCCTCGTCGCCCGGACACCCAAGAGCGAGAGAGCCGCCCCCACACACACGCAAAATCCACGCGAGGCCGCACGACCGACAAGGCCGCACGACCGACGAGGCCGCACGACCGACGAGGTCGCACGACCGACGAGGCCGCACGACCGACGAGCCCGCACGTCCACTCACGAGAAGCCCGTCTGTCGGCATGGAGGGTTGGGCCGCTGAGGGAGGGGCGGGAGGTGCCGCGTGGGTTGCGCCATGTCGTCCGGGGAGGCACGGGCACCACCACCGGGCTGCACGACGACTCCTTGTTGACCAGCAGAACGTTGATCGGTCCAGACTGGCTCTTCAGGTGGATCTGGTACTTTCTGTGGCCGTTAGAGCTCTGCAACAACAAAGGCACGGACACGAAACGAGAGCCGCGCATCCCAAAGAGTTTCACCTCCAATGCAATCTCATCGGTTATCTTGGGTGCCATGTGAGGGACGGGGTGGAAATAGTGGTGCAGTTGTTGTATGTTGAACCGTACGTAGCCAACCGTGCCAATCGGAGGTGTGGGGGGAAGAGCAAACTAAACACAAAAAGCAGCTAAATTTCAATTTAAAGCTTTCGTGACTGCAGGATTCATCTTCTTGGTTCTTTCGGTAAGTCACGTAGAAGGGAAGTAATAAAATAATAAAATAAAACATATTACTTCCCTTCTACGTGACTTTACCGAAAGAACCAAGAAGACAAAAAGCAGCTCTAAAGAAATGAGTTTTCAATCGACATTTAAAAGTGCAAAGCTCCAGGGGCTTCCTAACATCGGAAGAGCGTTCCAGACGGCTGCAGAAGCGCATCTGAAAGCGCGCGATGCGGTGACCCTCTCCGTTTGGTGGCCAGCCAAAAGCCGCCGCTGCGAGCATGACCGGATGTCACGTGATGGTGGCTTATGCTCCTTGACGAGATCAGCACGGCGTTGTGGCTCACTTGTGCCAAGCATCTTCTTGGTTCTTTCGGTAAAGTTACGTGACTTTACCGAAAGAACCAAGAAGATGAATCCCTGCAGTCACGAAAGCTTTAAATCAAAATTGTGCCAAGCACTTTGTGTGTAATGAGTGCGACCTTCTTATGTACTTGTTCGGCAACCTGAAGCCCCAGTGCCGCTCGGCGAACACAAGAGGGACACGGTCGGATCTCGCTGTTGGCACGCTGCACTCACACACTTCACGTGTCCACTGTCGACCTCTGAACCCAGAGTTGACCGTGGGATGGCTGCACATTCAAGTTTGTCACTGGGACTTTACGTGAGAAAATCCTAAAATTTTCCATCGCTTCAAAACGTGTATAGTACCCTCGAGGTGGATTGCAACTTACAACTTTAAAGATTTAAATTCAGTTTTACATTAACGACCTCGTTAATCCCATAGAAATATATTATTTTACAATGAGAAGAGAGCCAGTAATGAAGCCATACACAGGAGTCAAAGATTGTGACACAGTGCCACCTAGGGGCACACTGACTACTAAAGACACTTCGTGAAATGCCTTTTGTGATGCAATATATTTGTAAAGTATTTGTGTGTACAACACAAACATGTAGTTACACGAACACGTAAAAAACTGTACGTGCAAACATGCCTAGATGATTACATGCCAGCTTAAAACATAAATGTATTATAGTTTGTCTAAAGCAGATTGCAGACAGGGAAATGCGAATATTCATGAATGTGTTGAGTTAACTTTAACTGAATTAAAACTGTAAAATGCAATGCTACCTTATTATCAGGAAATTACCCAATTAGTTTGCGAGCAATTTTGAAATTGTAACCGTGCCAGTGACACACACGGCCTACTTGATTCTAATTATTTCGCAGGATCTTTAACGTCCACTGGAAATAAGCACGGTGGCGAGTATTTTTGGTAAATACACCCAGAGCATTAACCCTTTCTTGTGCCGAGACGTCTGCAAGTTGCAGGGTGGAAGTCCCGTTCACCGCTGAATCTCGGAACGCGCAAGCGGGTTAGCGTTAATTTTCTTTAGAGCATAGTAGTGTCACTATTTTTAAAGACATTGTACTCACACCGCAGAGAACCGTAGCGACACGACCGCCGCACTCTATATGGTAGCTGGCGCCAAACTGTGCCACACCGCCCTCCCGCGTGGCCTTGTGAGAGCCTTGGTACGATGAAGTTATTTTCGTTTTTCTTCCGATTCCGTGCAAGTACATCATCGTCTATGCCTCTATACAAGGAACGAAACAGGTGGACTTCTCCACAAATCTGGCTGTCGCCTGATGAAGCTGGTTGTAATTACTGGCGAAACGTCGTACTCAAAGATTGTAAATGTTGTGGCTTGGCTCTCCAACACGCGACCGGTGCCACGTTCTGTTTACGTGACAACCCTTACTAGTTGGCTGTGTCAGGTGGTGGTAGATTTAAACGACACATTTATATATTTATACGCGATCTAACCCAAAAAAACTCTATTATGGATGATGTATGTGTACGTCATCGGAACGGAATCGCAAGAAAAACTGACGATGTGAACGAATGTACACGTACGTCATCAAAACGTTAACCAGGGCGGCCGCTGGGTACAAACTGCAAACTTCTGCAACATCAATGCGCTATCGCCCCAACCATGGCATCGCCTCTGACGTCAGCGCCCAGACCGAGTTTGTTTTGTCAGACAGTGGAGACCGCTTTCTCCTTACCGACTCGGGGACCGGAACCTCCAGATGGGTCCCAGCAGGAGCTTTGATCACCAGCAGCGTGTCGCCTAAACGAAGAACAACACGTTTCTCATGGCGTTCGAGTCACAGTCAATCACACCTGAGATGCACCCACGTCAGGAGCGCACAAGTGATGCCATCACCACCTATCCCTCTATTTAAGGAACAAAACAGGAGGATTTCTCCGCAAATCTGGCTGTCGCCCGACGATGCGAGTTGTAATTACTGGCGAAACGTCATACTCAAGATTGTAAATGTTGTGTACTCTCCAACGCGCCGGTGTGCTGTACCGGTAACGAATTGGCATATTCTGTTTACGTGACAAACCTTACGAACTGGTTGTGTCGGGTGGTGGCGGGTTTAACGACACATTTACACGATCTGACCCAAAAAAACCTGTATTATGGATATTGGTCGCGAAAATCCACGTGTTAAAATGCACCTTATTATTTGCAAGCATCGCAAATACATGGCGATCCATTTCTAGGTAATGCTAGGTAGACTTGCTGACCTGCCCTGACTGTAAACCTGTGAAATAGAGCTTCATAGGTTATCAGATTCCTACAGCCTTAATTCAGATTCTGATAGTAGAGAGAAAACAACACGATTTCACGGCCTCTATGTGTCTCCATCTAATGTCAATAAACTGATTGAAATAACCGCGCTCTCTCCTTTGTAAGACTCGGAGCCATTGCTTTCACACAGGGCCAATGACCTCTTGAAAATAAAACACATGGGGAAATCTAGATTTGAAGCTTTCGTGACTGCAGGAATCCATACTCTTTGGTTCTTTCGGTAAAGTCACGTGGGTATAGAATAAAAGTCTGCCTCAGCAGCAGGCCACGCTTTTCCACCTGATGACGGACGCTTGTGTTGCGCCCGAAACGTCGTGGTTATTTTATTTTATACCTACGTGACTTTACCGAAAGAACCAAAGAGTAAGAGGGGAAATTAGAAATCAGTGGGATATTTATAACTGCAACAGTGAAAAATTTGGAATTGGATGTGATTTTTTTAGCAATTTCCGTCAAGAACGGCAGGTAATATCGATTCAAGTCGCTCGTGTTATTTCCTCCATGGCAACAACAAAAAATATTTTACACAACAGCGCATCAACTCTGAGCTGCCATCCCCCTATCAGTGAATTCCATTATCCACTGTGGCATGTTATCTGTTGGATCACCAAGAAATGGCCGATAAAGTAATTTAAAAATGTATCCTAGCCATTCCAAGTCAATTAAGTATAAGGTTTTTTTGTTGGGTTAGATCGTGTAAATTGAAATGTGTCGTTAAACCCGCCACCACCCGACACAGCTAATTAGTACGGTTTGTCACGTAAATAAAACATGCCAATTTGTTACGAGTACAGCACACGTGTGCTGGAGAGTAAACAGAGAAAATTTACCATTCGAGTAAGTTTCGCCAGTAATTACAAGATCAGCAGGCAATAGCCAGTAAATTTACTGGATAATACACCAACCCTGACCCCTTAACACGGAGCAATTTCCACATTAAACTCAAATTAAGCTGTTAAAAAGCATTGCTCAAATACAATGTTTCAAAGTAAACCAGCAGTGGAATAAATCAGCAGTAGCCACCACGGCAGGAGAGGAAGCCCAGGCACATGTGGCTGTAATGTTCTTGTGATAATGCTGTTCTAGATTTGAAGTTTTCGTGACTGCAAGGATTCATACTCTTTGTTTTTTTCGGTAAAGTCAAGTAGGCAGAAAATTAAAAGTAAATAAAATCACGTTTCGGAAGCAACACGAGCCTCCGTCATCAGGAACGCTACAGAATTTTACTGGAGCGGTTACACCTGATGACGGGGGCTTGTGTTGCTTCCAAAACGTCGTGATTTTATTTATTTTTTATTTTCTACCTACGTGTCAAAGGCACCTTATAAGTTCAAATAATGATTCTCAATGATGTCGTGATGCATCATTATTAATCATAGTGGAGGGCGAAGCATGACGATGCTTCAGATAATTCATTATTGTAGATCTGAAAATGAGGTATACGCCATCCATACGATGGGCTGGGGCAGATATATTTTGTTTGCAATTATTTTATAATACCGGTTGCGAAAGATTCCATAACGTAAGGTGAGAGTCCTCGGTTGGACGGGCAGTTCACCGGTATCGATTCAAGCAAGCCTGACTGCTTATGAAACAATGGATGCCGAAAACCGGTCCAGAGCTTACTGGCCTTCAAACAACCCTTGCTGTTGAGTGAACACCGAGAGGGGGCGATTTAAAAATATTTGTATTTCAAATGCGGTGTCAGAATAGGGCATCGAACCAGCAACCTTAGCATTGCAAGTCCAGTGTGTTAAACAATTACACCTCTACAACTCCCCAACATAAGTATACACTACTTAAATTAATGTTTGGTAAAAAAAAATACTTTTGAGACCATGAAATCTCAAAATAAAAAATTCCTAAACCTACAAATATTTGGTATGGATATGTGAAGGAGACACTGTCTGCTTATTTATTTGTACTGTTACAACACCAATTAGGGTCATGTAACATTGGTAAGCACTCCTTATGAAAAGCACAATCATCGTTTAAAAGCAGTGGTTCTTAACCTGGCGTGCACACTCCCCCCCTATGGGGGTGCGAGATGCCCTTTCTGGGGAGGGAAGATGCGAGACATGGCCAGATTTTGTTCAGAAGGTAAATCATCGACACACAACTTAAGCACGGGCACGTAAGTTACAACTACTTTGTTTCATCAAACCCTGTGTATTTATTAACATTACAAAAAATACGTTTGAGATCCAAAGGGGTGCAAGTCTGCAGTAAAGGTTAAGAACCACTGCTTTAATGTATCAATCGTGTTCATTTAAAAGTAAATACAATCCCCACCTTTGAAGCATTTGCAGAGATCTTCATGGGTGAGGAACGCAGACGTGGGGTGTGTTCAGGAAAGCAATCGGCAAAACCAAACTCTTATAAAACAAAAAAACGCCCGAGCAATCTATTTTAAACTTAAGATGTCTGTGTGACATTCAGCGTTACACACGGCACACAGCCATATCGCGAAACAAAAGTTCCTCTAATAACTTCCAATGCAATGGCAAAACACAACGGTTCAATAAAAGCAACACAACTGCGCCCTTAATAACAACTGCATCAACTTGGAAACCATTACAAGGCAACAATTAATGAGGAAATACATTATATGAATACATGTGTGCACATATCGAGGACTATTGTGAGCCATTGGCCAACATATAAAGACATGCCATACCTGTCAACCACTTATCAGTGCCTACCTTATGATAGACCAATTCAGACCCTAAATGTTTGCCTGTATTGAAACGGCTGTATGCTGCATGGACCTGGCAACTCAATTTCCCTTTTCAAGAATACAGGAAAATCGCATGGGTTGACAAGTATGACAGGCATAGGTAGGTAGATGCAGGCCAAGTGGTCGAGCGTATTGCAGAGGTTCACGGTTCGAAAACCAGCTTAGTATGGAGCGGTAGGTCAGGTAGTTTCCAAAAGATGCCACTCGACTGATTCGGAATGAGACCTCTGCTGTGAAGATGGAGCTAGTCAGAAGCAGACTGCCCAGTTATGGAAACCTCTCCACTCTATCCTCAACTACTCCATCACTCGTGCGGCGGAGGTGGTGGGAGGGGAGTATTGATGACATGAAATACCCAGACATGTGCTTTGTTTTTGTGGGGGCTGATGGTCAGGCCCCATCTTTTGAGTAACATGCCTCAGGCTCAGCAGTAGCATCTCCAACTCCTTCTCCGGGTAAGCAGCAATTGCCAGATCAGCATACATAACATGATTGACCAATAGGAAGCCAGACCTATTGCATCTATACCAGATTGAAATTCCAACCGTAAAGTCAAGCCTCTCTCCTCAGCATGCCTGGAGATGTGACGTCGAGGACTAATCCTTGCCGGGAGCTTTCCTGGCAAACTGGAGTGGAAGGGAGATATCCAAGTAGTCGTTTCACTCAGTGCAAGTTCCCCTTTTTTTAAACGGTGCGCACCACACAGCATCATTACAATCATGCGGGAAAAACCCATCCTGTGGACCAGAAGGTTCTAATGCCGTCACCTAGGGCAGTCTGCACACAGACACCACCCCTCCCCCTCAGCAGCTCGCTTGATAAGTCATCTCTGCCTGGCGCTTCACCTCTTCTCAGGCTCTGGACTGCCCTTCGCGTTTCCTCAAGCGATGGCACACATCCGGCAACCACTCACAGGGCTGCACAAAGATAAAGATCCCAAGGGTAGCCTTAACAGACTGTAGGGGCAAGTGCTGTTAGCGAGCACCTATGAAGGCTGGAACGGTGCACGAGGGGTGGGTGGCCAGCACCACGACCAACCGCCTTTGTCTCCCCAGTGGCGATGTTTACACACCGCACCAGGTACTAATTTGAGGCTGATTCGACCTAGGGGAGGCCCAGGACCGGTTCAGATAATAGTCACTGGTGTTGGCCGTGAGCGGGAATCGAACTCGGGTCGTCAGGTTCGCAGCGCAGCGTAGCGCTACCGCTCCCCACACAGGGCTGCACACACACAGACACGAGCGCGCACGTCCACAAAGGATATTTGCTGTTGTCAGAGTCCTCCGTGACGTTGCGAATGCTCTGCTGCACCCACAGGCGCTGCTGATCCAGCTCCCTCTCGCGTCGCTCCAGATCTTCGAGCTCTTCCTTGATCTCCACGAGCCGATCGGAGATCTCCCGCGTGTTCGCTCCGGGTCCCACCCCCCTTTTAATTGGACGCACAGGCAACCATGGGGACACACGGCACGATCGACGTGTTTGAGCTGTAGTCTCAACACCGTAACATGCAATGTGAATTCGTACCATATCTACATGGGCACTGCAAGTGAAGATGATACATGTGGGCACCACGGTGGCGACATGTTCCCTCCTGGTATGCAGGAGGTCGTGGGGTCAATCCCGAACCTGACGCCCGAATGTTTGGAGTTTGCACGTTCTCCCCGTGGTCGCGTGGATTTTTCTCCGGGTCCTCCGCTTTTCCCTCCACATTTAGAATAAAAATGCATTTAGATTATTTGGCTGCTATATATTTCCACGTGATAAGCCGCGTCGTTGAGCTATCATCTGAAAAAGAGCTCAATAGCTCAGTGGGCTTTTTTTCTCTGCCTATGGCAGAGTCAAAGGCAGAGCAAAAAGAAAAGTATTGAGCATTGACTTGAACAGGAGGCAGGGAGTCGACAGCACAGACAGATCAAAATATTGGAACAGCATTGGAGAGTTAGTGACATCCGAGCGAGCGATGGCAACTATAAAATAACGCTTCGGACGTTGGAGTAGGGAGTGTGTGGAGGATAGTAGAGTGAGATAAGAGGCAATATTGCGAGGCAGAGTGGAGTCCATGGAGCAGTGTTCTGCATTGCAAGGCCTGTGGGCCACTGGCGGCCCCTGGAGGCCTATAGTGCGGCCCCTGACAATACATAAATGTGAAAACATCTCATCATGCTGTCAAACACCAAATGGTTTCAAATAATGTGCGACGGCCCTCACACTGATGCCTTTTCGGCGAAAGTGGGCCCCCTCTCAAAATTAGTGAAGAACACCGCAATGGAGGATCTTCAAGGTGGCGAGTGTGATCTTCACACTTTCCTTGGATCATGAGTCAACAAGAACAAGAAAGCACTTCCAATCAACCTTGGAAGATTAAACACGAGCCACGGCACGATCGATCGTAACGACCAAGGTTGCCTTGGAACTGACGCGCAATAAACCTTAGGTATTTAACTTGCATGCATATGCCAAACTCAATTGCAATGCATGCAATATAATCGGATCTAGGAAGGTAAGCAGGGCTTACCCCAGATAGTGCCTGAAAGGGCAACCACCACGCATGAGCCAGTTGTTACAGGCCTGCACGGTCAACTTGTTTTCTGATACAGACAGGAGCACGTCCGACACTGCCCGCTTTCAACTACCAATTTATATCGAGGTTCACCCAGCGCCAATCGAGCTCCAAAATAGAGCATCTCTACCCCACGTCAAGTGTCTAGGGTAGACATTGCGTGTCGTTATAGCAGACCCAATTGCTCAAGTTTATAAACGCTGCTCTTCGACAACAATAACACGGTTGGCTACGTACGGTGCGAAAGAAGTTCAACATGCCTACATATATTATGGATACATATATTGATTGTTTAATACCATCATCCATCTCTCACCGACGTTGGCTTTTACGAATCAGGCTATAATGTGCGAATACCAAATGTGCCCTTACACAAAATGTGATATTTATAAATAGGCACTTTTTTGGAGTTAACACACGAAGAGAGAAAGTAAATAGACTGTGCACTCTGCAGTAGAAGTTGACCAAACAAAGCCTCACTTTTACGTACTCACAAAAAGTTCAATGCCCACACCTGGGCAACAACTGTCGGATAACAGTTGTTGTAAAAAAAAGTGATAAGAGCACCGGGAACACTGGGGAGCCAAACGGAGCGAGAGTAAACTTTTACACACCACAACGCCGCCGTGTGTGTTTAATGTCCTGAGGTTCTGTCTTGAAACCCCAACACCGCAAAGTCAACAAACCACAAGCAAGGTAGACCACAAATAAGCGCCTACAGGCAAAGTTCACGCGCTTGTGTGATACATCCAAAACCCATGCCGACATATTCATCAAACCGTTTTCCTTCCTGCGATAAACGCTGTCAACGTGCAGGACAAAGCATTGCACTGGATATGGTTCACTGCCGTGAAGGTTGAAGTTTTCCGAGACTGGACAAAAGGATAAAAAAACGAGAAACAGGATTTCCAAATCTTTCCACCATCTTTCCAGTTGCTACCCATTGGGGTAAGTTTTATGATTGTTATAAAATGGGAGGCAAGGCACACTTAGGATGTGCCACCGGTGTGCAAGATGTTAACTCACTCGTCTGGTATGTAGGAGGTCGTGGGTTCGATCCTGACCCTGATGCCTGTATGTTTGGAGTTTGCATGTCTCTCTCCCTGTGGTCGTGTGGATTTTTCTCCGGGTCCTCCTGTTTTTCCCTCCACATTTAGAATCGGCGCGTGTTTCGAGTATTGACTGCTTTAAATTTCCACGTGATAAGCCGCTTCGTTGAGCTACCATTGTGGCAACATTTTGGAAACGTTAATTATTCCAAAGATTAAACGAACCACACACGGCTTCTCCCAACACTCCTAACCATCATAGAGTACTATAAATAATTGTTTCGAGGAACAAGAACTTTATCAACGTTTAATGACTTTTAAACGGTGTACAATATGCATCACTTCGCTCTAACCTTGATGGTTAAGGTGTGCTTTGGCTGGCTGCCTGCATCATGATATTACAGCATGTACACTTGCTAATGCGCTGATACTGTCCAATGATCCCTTAGTAACCAATATGCATCCTCTATCAGTCATTACACACTGGCATTGTCTCTCACATCCAGTAGGGGTGAACTGAAGACATGATTGCATGGTTCTGAGCACGATGCCAGAGACAGCTCAAAAGAGGCTGCACAACTGTTTTGGTCGTAGTAAAATGATCCGGAGCAATTTTACAGTCCAATGCATTTAATTGGGAGCAACTAAAAGATTGTAATTGCTCCAAAAATAAATATATGGTACTTGGAAGTTTGGTCAAACTTTCTAAAAGGGTCATTGGCAGGGTTGCTGCGAAAGTAATCTTTCCATGATACAATGCGATATTCCATTTTACGATTGTGATGATTATCGTGATGTCAGTTTCCTTTAACTTTGTAATTGTACCTCCAAATTTTCTCACTTTGCTCAAGTGCATTGATGTACTTAGAGTACGAACAAAGACTGCTTAAAAGTACCTCCACTGAAGTTGCCTTAAAGGCCTGCACATGTTTTTTGTTCCTTTACAATCCACAACAATCCATAACGCTTACAAACGAAATGATGACGTCATAATCGCCATGCCAGCCATTCCCCGTGAATTAAAATAGTGAACTTTAATTTTGGTTAATTTCAGAAACGAAATAGGTTCAAAACTATATTAAAGAATGATAACAATCACTTAATGACAAAAAAATTAAACAGACAATACAATGATCTGTCTCTTGAGACACAGACATGTTCAGTCGCAGGTAGTAGAGAGAGAGAGTCAAATCTAAGCCTGGGCTTGAGAAAAGCGAGAGCAAGTTTAGGTGGCCAGAGGGAGGACATTCCAGATCGTGGGATCAACAGCAGAAAATAAGTGATGAACCCACTGAACAGTGATTTGACTTGGGGCTTTGACGAAAGTGTATTTGGTTGCTGGAGTTGAGGGCACGTGGTGAAGACAAATGCGAGTTGAGAGAGGAGTGTTATGCGGGGGCGGCGAGTCTATTGAGGATTAATGCAATAAAAAGTTCACGTTTACACGTGTGGAGAGAACACAAGACCGTGCTCATATCAAGCAGACGCATAATATCGATGTGATATATATAGCAACATTCACCGACGTTAAAAAATGTGAGCCTTATCGGCTGTCAAGAGAAATGCTGTCAGACGAAATAAACGCATGCCAACTGGATTTCTCTGTAGACTGTTCATTCCCGCACCTCCGATTAACACGGCTGGCTACGTACGGTGCGAAAGAAGCTCAACATATGCACATACATTCGGTTTACATTGTGTTTAGCGTACACAATTGACGTTTAATTTTACTAAAAAAAATGTACATCTCATATTTTTACTTTTTTCCTCGACAATTACAACTCTGGACAAGTTGCTTCATCACCGCGTCAGCATACGCAAGCCAACATTCCACGACGGCGATGCTTTCACAGAGCGGTCTACCGTGTGTGTGCTCGTGTGTGTGTGTGTGCACCTGCCACAGCCGCCACGGCGCGGCTCGAGAGGACGGCTCGTCGTTTAAAAGCGGCGGTCGCCTCAAACGCTCGAGGCAACGGCTACGCGGCTTCACCTGCAAACGCACGCCTGGCACCGGCGCAGCCACTTGCCCACTCAACAGACGATGGGGGAAACTGACTGTGCGAATGTGAGGGGCCCTTCAATGGCAGAGTGCTTTTTAAAACGTAAAAGGGCGCAATTCTTGCGCCGTGCTATTCGTGCCATTGCTGGCAGAAGAGCCTCCATTTGAGGGAGCGCCGGGAGAAACCGTAGAGAGTATTTTGGCCTACTCTTCCATGCCGGCCATAGTTTTTTGGGCACAGTGGCAGTACCCACCCTGTACCCAAACAGATGACGCTGTGTCAGTTGTGTTGCCAGATAAAAGGGTAAAAAAACAATGATCATATTTTGCTACTGGCAAAGGAGGTTCCAATGGTGATCAATTAAGTGTGGAGTACCCATATATATATACACTGCTGGGTGGTGACACTACTCAGATTGTACCTGTTAGTATATACAATGGACATGGGTACAAAGTTAAAAGGGAAATTTGGAGTAATATTTGTTGTCAGGATATGGGCATAATTGCAGCTCCACTACGGGAAAAATGTAACGGTTAATCTATCTTCATTTGAAGCTTTCGTGACTGCAGGAATCCATACTCTTTGGTTCTTTCGGTAAAGTCACGTAGGTAGAAAAAATTATAAAATGAAGTTAACCTAGCAAATCAATTGAAAGTTAAAAATTTAAAAGGACGATTTAAAAAATAATAAAGAATGTGTTAATATCGATCCTTTTCAAGACTTGACCTATTTTTCGTGAACATCAAACAATATTGTCAATCTCTCTCTGCTCGATGAGCCTGGGGCAGTCGCCCTCTGACAACAATGGGGGCAGAGGAGCGACGCTCATGGCAACGAGCAGAGCGCCGGGCGGCTAAAACTCAGCAAGTTGGCATAGGAGGGGCACAGATGGTGCATCGGCCAGTCATCTCAGTCAGTCAACCCATGGCAACTGCTGGGTCTGTCCTGTGACCTCCTGCCAGCGGGCATTCGACACTTCACATGACCTTAAAGTGCACGTAGCCTGGCACAAGCGCCGTGGTGACTCCACCGCCACTTGGTGGCGAATGGCGGATTGTAGCTGCAGTTGTTGATGAGCCTGGAGCAAGTCTCATCTCCAACAGCAGAAATTCTTCATTCCTATGGCAGGGGGCAGTTTATCCACAACCATTGTTGTGCCAGGGTACAAGAGATGAACCAGCATCCTTTAGGCCCTACCTAAGATGGCAGACCGCTGGCACACGTGCTTGAAAAATGTACACCCATCAGCAAGGTCAGCTCTCATTGGTTGTCTGCATCCTGAATTGTGAATGGCTGCAGCTCACACCAGTAGGTTTTATCGACTGAAACCGGTTTTGCCTGTCTGGTGCCAAGTTGACTAAGTGTAATTGCTTAAATAGAGCCACTTTAACATTCATATTTAAATTATGGAATAACTTCGTGATTTCATTGATGCTTGTTTTTTTTGCCAAGTATACAATTCACCATCAAAATGAATTATAAATAATGCTTAAATTATTTCTTATTTTTTGTAATTTCACATTGTCAGAAAAGTAACTAGCACGCGGATAATGTTCATTACCAGAAGATACATTTTCACTACAAAACCCCACAATACAACATTGTGATTACTGCAATGTTAGAAAAAAAGACTAAGCTATACATTTTACGCATCAGTTAGTCGCGTACAATAAATTGTTAAACGTGCTACGAAAAAATGCCGCTTGATTTAAGATCAATTGTGGGTGAAAAGCGCTCAACGCCTTTGTGATTCTGACATCGCCACTCCCTCTCCCTCAGTTGAAGACAGACCCCCCATCCCCTCCCCCCCACATCCCCCGCTCTCCAACCCCCACATCCCCCGCCCCCCCNACATCCCCGCCTCCCCCACATCCCCGTTCTCCAACCCCCACATCCCCCGCTCTCTCCCCCCACATCCCCGCCCCCCCCACATCCGCCGCTCTCCCCCCCACATAATAATGACTTTTGATTTGGTCAAAAGCCATTATTACCTTTATTTAAGACCTAAAAATGACCTGATCAAGCTGGTTGTAATCACCAGCGAAAAGGTCACGGTACTGGAATTGTAAATGTTTTGGGTTTACTCCCCAATACGCCAGCATGCTGTAGTAACCAAATTGCCGCGTTTTGTTTTACGTGACAAACCTTACAAAATTGTCGGGTGGTGGCGGGTTAACGAAACATTTATATCAACGTGACGTAAGCCAACAAAAAAACCCTTTATCGTTGACAATTATTACATGTTTTATTCATACAGGGAGGAACAACAGGTTCCACACTTCCCACCAGGGATTATTTGTGTCTGTCGTGCATATTTGTCTGTCGTGCACGAATGCGCTGTCCAACCAAGTTCCTACTTGCCCACTCCGAAGGAACGTGTTTAAACATAAATGTAGGTAAAAGAAAAGCTATCGAAGTCTCACTTCCACTGGATGCTGTTCTTGGACTTCTTCTCAATGAGGCCGATGCCCTCCAGCACGTTGGTGATGTCGTATATTCGCCGTTTCTGTCGTACGGCAAGGGTATCTGCTGCCTGTAAACACAGTGGACATTCATAGACTGGTGTAAGGCACAAAGTGGTCTGTTCGTAAGCAAACGCGCACACACACACACATTTGCGTTGACACATACACAACAGAATGCCTCTTGTACTCGTTGTGTCAGAGCCAATACAGATTAAAAAATAAAAGTTTATCCTTCAGCCGCGTGGCAAGAAAATCTGCTGCCTGCAATCAAAGTGGATATTGAGTTTGGTGTAAGAGACAAGTGGTCTATGTGTTAGCAAAAAGGCCCCCACATATTTCAGGATACACATACATAACACACAATACAAAACACACCATGTCATCCAGCCAACAAAGAATGATTATTTTTTTAATTGATGAACATTTGCCCTCGAGCATTAGGATCTTCTTGTCTTATAATGTTCACGTAGGCCCCATTTGCCCATGAAACCTACAACAAGGATGAATGCGTCACCAAACACGTATGTTGTGCATCTTATACCATACGATCTTACAAATGTCTCCCCTTGATATAATTACTCTACACATTAACATTTGAAATTTGCAAGAGTGCACCGACTGCTATAGAATCAGCCTCAACCCACCACCATCCCTACGCAAAAAGGTGATCACCTGTCTAACTTGGGTGTACGATTTGATTTAAAATATATATTTTGTCCTTTTAGCATCTTATTTAGACTGCGTCTTGTTCATGTTACGTAATAATTTGTTCCGGCTTGTCCATTCCATTCGCTTGAACGGTAAAGGTTCAGCCCTGTATTTTTTTATCTCAAGCTGATGTTAGGGAGCTCAGAGGTGAAACCCTAAGGCGCGGTCAGAACCTGTGAGTGGTGAGAGTTTAAAAGGGGGGTGATAGAGGTGAAGAGACTTGCAGGAACACGAGGAGCAAAATATGCAGAGAACACAGCAGTGGACTACGTGTCAGCCGCGGGGCAGGGATAATTGACTGCAGGCTTCTGTAATGATTACACACTAAGCTGTAGATGCTCACTCACGCTGTACTAGTCAGCACATATAATTGCACATTTCCAAGAGCAGTAATAGCAATCATTAGAGTTGTCACAGCTGCATTGTTTCAATTATCCACCACATCATAATTTCAGTGAATCTATCTGGCGAGTAGCAAAACGCAATGAAGCGACACGTGCAATACTGTGCCCGGGGAGATGCGGTTTGTAGCACAGTGGTTAACATACTGCGCCATGAACCCAGCGATCTGAGGTTCAATTCCCGATATCAGAAGCGGCAGTGGGCTTTCCGTCTTCACCAACTCTGCAGTGAACAGCACGATTGAACAATCTGTTTTGCATTTACGTTGTTCTTTTTGTTTTGCTGTGGTTTTCATATAAGCCCTCTTGGGTTTACAACCTCACCTGCACATCTTTCAACTCTTTTTTTATTTGCACTGTTTGCCTTTCACTTGTCGTTTTTTGTGCGAAGAGAGAATAATAATGGTGAAGTGTGGGGCACCACTCTTTGGTGTTTTATTAGCATCCTCTACACGTTTTCTGTGCAGCTATAAAACCACGCAAACCTTGTAACCTGGATAACTTGGAAAACACATTACTGTGGAGGGAGCTGGTAGGAACGTTGGGTTTCTCAGTCAATGGCCAGGGTCAACGGCGGCGTGGTGTATTCCGCAAATATGGCCGACTGTTAGGGCGGGCACAAGCCGGCGTGAGTAGGTTAAACGTTGAGTTTTATAAGGGCACCACGGGTGACCAGCTCCTCCCCACCCAGCCCCACCCTCCCCACCATCCCCTCCCCTCCCCACCCCTCCCTGCACGACGGACGGACACAACAATCCCCTGTGGGCTGGTGTAACCAGGAGGTTCCTATCAGTGTAACACTGTTTTGCATTGAATGGGCTCTAATGTGTAGGTGGATGGCTCTTGCCAAAAGCATCTGGAAACATAATAACCACAAGCTTGACTCTGCAGATGATACTAAGAAAGTCAAATACTGGTCCTGGTTTTTCCGCTTCAGATGATCCTGTAAATAATGGTTCAGAAGTACCCAGACTGTAGGATTCAAAAACATATATTTTTCATGTGGAGATAGACTCATCTCCCCATCAGCCATGGTCAATCCACAGCTGGATGAAGTGCCTCCTCAAGCTGCCGCTGACCTTTGTTTATTCATGAACGTTGTTCACGGTTCCTCTGTGACAGCGCACGAGTTCCTTGCGTTGTGGAGATGGGCTATAGCAAGTAGCTGCGAGTAATGCGCATTTGTGAAGAGGCAGAGGTTTCATGACGCCCACAGCCCTGGGGCCACGCGTGCAGCATACGCGCGTCCGCAGAGCCGGTTCACAATTTGCGTCCTATAAATTACACAGCCGTGAATTACGCATTGCTGCAATACACTGCAGTGCTGGACCACTGCACCATTAACAAAATAAGTAATATAAAAAAACTTTTTTTAAACGCGCTTTTATGAAATGTACCGTAGTTGTAATGGAAGAACTCCACGAGACTCCAGGAAGTGGGCCCGAAGCTTGCCATAGCGTAAGGGGCCATGGTCATTTACAGCCAACGTGAGTTTACCGTGAACAATTAGAGCCAAGCCGAAACATAACATATAAAAAATAATGTTTTAGAATGTTTTTTAATGATAGAATGTTGTCATCAGTATAACATAAGTATACCACGTTTGCAGTCGATACCACTGTTGGGAAGTGGGTTAAAATTGAGTTACAAGATTTGAGGATACGACAACAACGACAGAGTGAGTTAAATAAAAGCGGTGTAATAAAANTATATATAAGTACATCAATTCCTGGCGATTTTACAACCAAAATTGCGGTGTTGCTTCACTCGGCACCACAGATTTCCCTTGTATAAAATATTGAGGAAACTGCCTGCATATTTGGAGTTTGCGTATGTCTCTCCCTGTGGTCGCGTGGATTTTTATCCACGTGCTCCATTTAGAAAAACGCATTGAGATTATTTAGATCGATTTGCTGCTACAAATATCCATATGACGGGCACCACTTTGTTGAGCTTATCATTCCAGGTTGCCAGGTCGCTTCTGAAAAATAAATGAATACCTCAAGTGGGATTTGCCTGGTAGGATGGCGATGCTTTAGTTTTATTTCTATGTGTTTGGGTGATTTGGTTATCTTTCTTGTACTCTGCACTCTTATCGAGTTTTTTTGTATATTGTTTGTCGTTGTAGTGGACATCTGTGAAAATAGAGCTTTATAGCTCATCGGATTTCTCCTGCAGTATAAATATCCAGATTTTTTTAAAATGATAATTCCGCGTCTTAATTGCAAACCTCAAATCTTTCAGCCAGAAAAAAAAAAATTTGGTAATCGTGTATTAGTGTCTTTAATTCATTTGCAAAACACGGAGAGCCCTGCAAGGGGCGTGAGGACATTTAAAAAAAAACCTCCGATCTGGTAACAAGCGAGGCGCCGCAGTTAAATCCCCATTGAAACCCTCTCATGATGAAGTCAACACGAGGGGCCACGATACACAAATGGATCTCCAGCCTCTACCCCGGCCACCACCACCACCACCACCCGTTTATTTAACCACGGTCGCAATCCTCGTTTGAGATTAGTATGAGAGAGACACAGAGAGTTGACTGCGATCAATTTGAACAATGGGAGTGTAAGTAAAACGTCGTTGCCATATCACGAGAGCCACGTGGAACCTTAACACGAGCTGCTACAACAACAACAACGGAGCTAAGGGCTCCCTCGTGTCTTACGTCTTCGCCGGGTTTAAACCTCACCACCTGCCCCTGTATCGATAACCACTGCACTCAAATCGGCGATTTCGGCTGTCATTCGGCAGTGAACGATGTTGACAATGGTGGCGAGGCGATCCTCACGCCAAGACAACCCCCACCCATCCGAGTGTATCCTCACCACGGCCACGGATCGATCACTTCATATAACCGCAACACATTTAATCTTTGATTGTTTGACAAAGTCCACAACAGGCATCGATTGCGCGGACTACAACCGGCGAGACGAAACAAAGACAAAGCTCCCCCGTGTAGCCTTCGCAGCCTGTAGGGGCAAGTGCTGTTAGCGAGTAGCAGCACCTAACGAAGGCCGGAACGTGTACACGAGGAGGGGTGGGGGTGGCCAGCACCACGCCCGACCGCCTTTGTCTCCCCAGTGTCCACACACACACAACAATATCCAAAGCACGGCGATAATTATCGATTCGTTCGAAAATGCAAAATGACCGGAATCGTATCAGGTTGCAAAGTGGGTTTTGAAGTGATGGTGAGCGAGCGAGCGTTTGGTTAATATCGATTCGTCTCACCTCACCAAGATATTCTAACCAATTCCTCGCATAAGCGGTGACTGCGGCGGTGGTCAAATCTGCCACGAAACCAACAACAACAACCAACAACAACAACAAACAACAACCGAGCCGTGTACTGCGAGGAGCGCCCCACCACTTTGAGGTCGAGCACTCCGTCCGGCGCCTCCTGCAGCAGCGACACGAACTTGGCGGTGAGCAGTCCCAGGCTCTTCTCGTGCCGACTCGGCGTCGCCGGAGTCGCGTCCGCCACTGCCGACGCCATCGCCACCCTCGGTGAGTGCGAGGAGGAGGACGGGGGAGGGGGAGGGGGGAAGCCGTTAGCGCGCGGGGCATCACGGGAGCGAGCTCGCCCATTCAAAACTTGCCCCGCGTGCTGGTGACCCCCCCCCACCTCCTCCCACGTGGTGACCCCTCCCCTCCTCCCACGTGGTAGACCCCCCCTCCCACGTGGTGAACCCCCCTCCCACGTGGTAGACCCCCCCCCCCACGTGGTGAACCCCCCTCCCACGTGGTAGACCCCCCCCCACGTGGTGAACCCCCCTCCCACGTGGTAGACCCCCCCCNACGTGGTGAACCCCCCTCCCACGTGGTAGACCCCCCCCACGTGGTGAACCCCCCTCCCACGTGGTAGACCCCCCCCCACGTGGTGGACCCCCCCCTCCCACGTGGTAGACCCCCCCCCACGTGGTGGACCCCCCCCTCCCACGTGGTAGACCCCCCCTCCCACGTGGTGACCCCCCCCCAAGTGGTAGACCCCCCCCAAGTGGTGGACCCCCCCCCCACGTGGTGAACCCCCCTCCCACGTGGTAGACCCCCCCCACGTGGTGAACCCCCCCTCCCACGTGGTAGACCCCCCCCCCCACGTGGTGGACCCCCCCCCTCCCACGTGGTAGACCCCCCCCTCCCACGTGGTGACCCCCCCCCACGTGGTAGACCCCCCCCCAAGTGGTGGACCCCCCCCAAGTGGTGGACCCCCCATCCCAAGTGGTGGACCCCCCCCAAGTGGTGGACCCCCCCCAAGTGGTGGACCCCCCATCCCAAGTGGTGGACCCCCCCCCNAAGTGGTGGACCCCCCCCCCACGTGGTAGACCCCCCTCCCAAGTGGTGGACCCCTCCCAAGTGGTGGACCCTCCGCGGTGGACTCGCCCCCCCCCCTCTCACCCCCCATCATCATCGTGCTGCTGTCAAACCCCACCCCCCAATGGTTTCAAATAGTGAGTGTCGGCCCTCACTCTGATGATGTCCTATCGGCAAAAGTGACCCCCACACCCCTCGGAAAATTAGCGAAGGATGCGATACAGCCCAGCCACCTACCGCATGCCTAAACAGCTTCTGTTCGGCCGGATCGAGGGGCTAAACGGGCGCGGCACGGGCTAGAGAAGAGATGGAGTGATGTGGTACAGGAGGATGTGGAGCTGAGTGGACTTGCCGATGACTGGTACCAGCAACGGTGCCAAGATCGGCCTCAGTGGAGGAGGCTCGTGAAGGACGCTACTGGGCAGTTGGAGGCAGTCGCCCTCCAACAAGAACGGAGGGCGGAGGGGCGACGCTCACAACAACGAGCGGAGCGCCGGGTGGCTAAAGCACAGCAAGTTGGCATAGACGGGGCACAGGTGGTGCATCAGCCAGTCGTCTCAGTCATCCCAGTCAGTCGACCCGTGGCACCTGCTGGGTCTGCCCCGTGACCTCCTGCCAGCGGGCGTTCGACACTTCACATGGCCTCTAGGTGCACATGGCCTGGCACAAGCGTCGTGGTGACGTCACCGCCTCTTAGTGACGAATGGCGGTTGTTGTTGATTCAGCAGCAGTGAGACAAATGCCACTCCACCTGCGCCTGAACATTCCTGAGAAGCATTTTCACGAACGTGTCATCTTCTTTGTACGCGGGCAGACATTGTTTGTGCCTCTTTAAAAATATGTACATGTGCGTCAATAGGCTAACTTTCTGGGCTACACACCCTGATCGACACCACGCTTAATATCACTCCACATTTTCCGGAATGCCGCTAGGCTGGCTTGGAGTATGGACGGTTGGCATAAGGCACTACCACTAGATTTGTAACATACGGCCGTCCGTACGTACGTAGCCAACCGTGCTAATCGGAGGTCGCGGGGACGTAATTCGATATTATTCCTGCAAATCCTAAGATAGCAGCAAAATAAGGCGGATGGATGTGACGTGCCGATATAATTGTGCTGCTAACAGAGTTCGGGCGCTGTTCCGACTGAAACGAATCACACTGCTGGAGGAGTTGTACAGAGCCCGCGGCGTGTCTAGGACACAATCTGGGCATGCGGTGCCCTCACATGCCACGCGCTCTTACCCTCCACTTTTAGAATCAACGCCACGCGTTTTAGAGTATTTTGGCCGCTATAATTTTCTTTTCCACGCAATGATGATAAGCCACTTCTCAGTGAGCTATCATTCATGGCCACCAGGTCGCTTCTGAAATCGGAAGCTAATAAACAGCTCAGTGGGCTTTTCCCGGTAAGATAAAATCGCGAAAAAGTTATTTGTTTACTTAATGCGTTGCACTCATATCGTGTTTTTGTATCGTTTGTTGTTGGAACGTTCTCACCCGTGCCCCTACTGAACATCTGTGAAAATGAGCTTTTTGCTCATCGGATTGCTCCGGTATAAAAACAATTCTGTTTCTGGACATCTGTGCAAAAAATAACTTATAGCTCATAGGTTTCCTCCAGTATAAAAACGTATTCTGATTCTTGACATCTGTGAAAAGGAGTTTTTTTGCTCATCGGATTGCTCCGGTATAAAAACAATTCTGTTTCTGGACATCTGTGCAAAAAATAACTTATAGCTCATAGGTTTCCTCCAGTATAAAAACGTATTCTGATTCTGAACATCTGTGAAAAGGAGCTTTTTTGCTCATCGGATTGCTCCGGTATAAAAACAATTCTGTTTCTGGACATCTGTGCAAACATTACTTATAGCTCATAGGTTTCCTCCAGTATAAAAACGTATTCTGATTCTTGACATCTGTGAAAAGGAGCTTTTTGCTCATCGGATTGCTCCGGTATAAAAACAATTCTGTTTCTGGACATTTGTGCAAAAATAACGTATAGCTCATAGGTTTCCTCCAGTATAAAAACGTATTCTGATTCTGAACATCTGTGAAAAGGAGCTTTTTTGCTCATCGGATTGCTCCGGTATAAAAACAATTCTGTTTCTGGACATCTGTGCAAACATTACTTATAGCTCATAGGTTTCCTCCAGTATAAAAACGTATTCTGATTCTTGACATCTGTGAAAAGGAGCTTTTTTGCTCATCGGATTGCTCCGGTAACAAACCCGTATTCTGATGATTCTCATGCGGGAGGTATCGCATGGGCGATCACGCGTCTCGCCGGGGAGGTGGGAGTCGTCGTCACCGGCGAGAGGACGGGCCGAGTGCACTCATCTTGTTGACAATGGCACTTTTTTTTNACGAGGGTGGTAGGCAAGCGGCAAAGGAGAGAGGGGTAGGGAGCCTTGCCTCCTTTACTGCAGCCTAGCAGTAAAGTTGGTTCTCAATGGAAAAAAATGTGATTAAATACATAGGGATTTGATGAAACAAAGTTGTCGTGCTTGCGTGCCCCTGCTGAAGTTGTGTTTCGCACCCTCCAGAAAGGGCATCTCGCACCCCCAGGGAGATGCTTGCACCCCGGGGAAACAAACCTCTGCCTCTAGATTTGAAGCTTTCGTGACTGCAAGGATTCATACTCTTAGGTTTAGTCGGTAAAGTCACGTAGGAAAAATTCAAATGAATAATAAAAATAAGAGAAATCATTATTTTATTTCTACATTATTTCTATTATTTTTATTCATTTTTCTTTTTTACCGACGTGACTTTACCGAAAATAACCTAAGAGTATAAACCTCTGCCTCCACATCAATGCTTTGAGAAGCCTGCGGCCACTTTGAGGCTTCCATCTGCGATGATCGGAAGCCCGAGTAGAGAGCTCCAACACCACGAGCCATCGCACCCCCTCCTCCCCCATCCAGCCACACACGCTTTCTATATTTACCGCTGCCTTGAGAGTGGGGGCGTACTGGGTGGTGGTGGTGGTGGGGGGGCATCTGCACATTGCTGGCCCTGGACAAAATGTCCAGTCTATCCCAGGATGTTCACACGAGAGAACACGCGGACAAAATATTGGGATCGGTTTTCCACGTAAACTCTCTTTGGCCACGTGTGCCATAAAGGCACCAAATCGTGTGAGCTCTGTCTATCTGTCTGTAGCAGGGGCTCACGATAACTCTCATAATACTTTATACAATTTTGGCATGAAGTTGTGTTGCCGTTTGGAACTGACCCTGCCCAAGCCTGCTTACTTAATATTTAAAGCAGTGAATCTTAATCTGGGGGTGTGAGATGCCCTTTCTGGGGGTGCGAGACGTGGGCAGATTTTTTTCGAAGGTAAATCATCGAAAACATTAAAAATAAAGCACAGGCACGTATAAGCACAACTACTTTGACTTAAAACTTTAGTAACTGCAGGAATTTACAACTAATTTGTTTCATCAAACCCCTATGCATTTATTATCATGATAATTTCTTGTACGATTGAGAACCAAAGGGTTGCATGCTGCAATCAATGTGAAGAACCATTGATCATTAATACGTGCCTAACTTACATACCTCCGAGTAGCGCTGTTGGCTACGTACGGTGCGAAAGAAGTCCAACATACATACTTACATTCTCTGATTCATGTATTCCCCTTTTTGCCTCTCATTCCAAGCACGCACTTTTGAGATTTTATTGTTATTTTATACAGATGCTCAGATATGCGACATTTTCCCATCACCGCCCGTACCTCCGTCCCCAGCGATGTTAACTACCTCGCCTGGTATACAAGGAGGTCGTGGTTTAGATTACTTGCTGTATTTAATGAAGCCTAATTAATTTACAAATCACCCCTTTATGTAAAATACGTCTTCCCCAGAAGCTAGTGACTTGAGATTCAAGTCAGCGGCGAGATTCGATCCTGACCCTGACGACCCCTGCTGCTGTATATTAGGAGTTTGCGGCGTCTCTCTCTCTCATCATTGTCACGGTGGCTAGGAGACGCTAACTGCCTCGCCCGGTATACAGGAGGTCATGGGTTCGATCCCGACCCTGCCGCCTGCTGCTGCATATTTGGAGTGTACATGTCTCTCTCCGTGGCCGCTTGGCTTTCCCTCCGGATCCTCGGGTTGTATTCCCCTCCACATTTAGAATCAACGTGCGCTTTGAAGTATTTGGCTGCTATAAGCCACCTCGTCGAGCTAGCATTGGTGATAGCCAGGTCAGCTTCTGATCAAAAGAGCTTCCACAGCTCAGTGGGTAAAATAAAATAAAACAGTAAATGGTCGATTCGGATAGGCGACGTTGCTGCTGCTGTTGCTCTGTGGCGAGTAACTCGCGTAAAGCTGCCTACACTCCGCACACATTTGGTTGAAAACATGCATTGGTTTTTATTCACACCCAAACCCCGACCCCCCCCCCCCCTCTCGACAAAAGAAGTCACTCCGCGAGAATCGTCTGGCTGTCTTCGCCGCAATTCACTGGCAACATAAACGCCCGTTAACAAAGTGGGCTGCGGGTTTTGTTTGTGTGTGTGTGTTCCTTTCGGAGGCTATTACATATTTATTGCGGCGGATTCACTTGACCCGCGACGCTGGCAAACAATGGATAAATAATGGCGCGGGAGAGAGGGCGGCTGAATCTCTGGCAGCATACGCAGGCAGATGGTGCGCTATGGTGCTGTACTGACCCGTGCTAATTGTGAGAGTGGAGGCTGTCGATGGAGGAGTGGAGGGCAGTGGGGGGGAGAAGGAAATTGAAGCAACGATGGAGGGGGGAGCAGAGAGTAAGGAAGGTGGAGGGGGGGGGTCGTCACATTTCCGCACACACCGAGACGCGACTTCTCAAAGTCTGGCTAGGGAAGCCGTGGTCGTGTTCGGTCCAGAATATTTTATTTAGGCTTCAGGGGGAATCCGATGAGCTGTGAAGCTCTGTTTTTTTGTTATTTTTCCACGGACCTCCGGTTATTGGCGGTGTCAGAAAAGTTACAACAGCAAGCAAGCAACAACAGCAGCAGCAATAGCAGTGCAAAATAGATAAAATGGTGAGCAAGTCACTAAAACATAAAATGAATAATAAACCAACACGGCAATACCGGCACCAGTGCAAATCAATTCCTGCCAACCGAATAAAGATGCCAATATCCGGAATGTCCTGAGAAAAACCGGACGGGTGGCAGCCCTAGTTTCATACATCACCACCAAAGACATAGATGCCCCGTATAGGCATAACAGGCTGCAGGGACAAGTGCTGTTAGCGGCAGCACCTACGAAGGCCGGCACGGCACACGTTGGCACACACACGCGCACGAGCAAACCCGGTTTGTTGAAACTGAATGTTTATATCATCATCGAAATTGAAATGTCTCCATTGTCAAATGAGCATTGGGCAGTTATTCGTCTACATGAGTGGATGTGGGCCAATAGCGGAAATGGCACATTACTCTGAACGACCACAAAGTGGTACTTATTTTAACTCACCCCGAGGGAGATGGGCTGAGTTGAGTCCTGATCGAGATTTGAACTCACGACCTTCTCGTGACCGTTGAGTCCAGCGCTCAATCCACAGCAGCCTTAAATTCGATTTTAAAATCATCATAATCTATGATCAATCCACTGCTGAATGAAGGCCTCCCTAGGTCATCACCATCTCTAAAGGCCTTGCAACACAAACAAATATCCACCCCAACACCTGTACACAAGCTGAATTAAGTTACCGTCCTGTGTTAGGACGTGTTAACTTGCCAGCCACGCTAGAGCATAATGGGAACATCGGGTTGCCCGCTCAAGCCACAGAAGTCACAACAGCTCCACAAAGGCCACTCCGCTGGGCCGTGTGGGCGTCACTCAGTTTACACCTCATTTAACGCCACCCCACAGAAGGCCCGATTCACGTCAACGGAAGACGAGGAGAGGGCCGGACAAGTGGGAGACCTTGCGGCGGAGGTTTTAAATAAGTCCATTGTTTCCCATTCGCATGCCCGACAATGCAGAGCATCTGGTGGCCAGCATTGTGACACACGACCGCGACAAGTTGAGCGCTCTTGGCAGTCACCGGCTAAACCCCACGCTGTGCTCTGGCATCTACCGCAACAGGGAGCGAGCGGCCGCAGTGCTTTTGCACAGAAGGCGCCGGATGGATTGCCGTTGACCTTCCCCGTGTATCCCGACGACTCCATCGGCGAGGCCCTCGAAGTACGCGGGTGGTGTCACCGCATTGGGGCCCGCGGGGCCAGAGGAGCAAGTGGGGGCCCGGGCAACAGGCTTCGTGGTATTCTAGTAGGCTCTCGATCGCCCACGCTAATGACGGGGAGGACGGCCGTGGATAATTCAAAATCGCGGGTAATCCAAAATATAATCATTTTACGCGGATCTCTATGCCAAAAACTAACGGTCGACCCATCAATGCACGTGCACTTTACCGCTCTTGTGTAGAAGACTCGGCCCACTTAGTGAATGATAGCAGAGCCATGCCAATCAAAATCAGTCAAACTCCGCCCCACTGTTGTAAAGATATGCAACTACTGTGCTGTAGAGGTGATCACGCGGATTTCGGATTAACCGGAACACATATTTGTTCGGTTTAAGCACGTGAATTGTCGTCAACATTTGCAAGAATAACCCTGTATAACTGTTTTTACATGATTAATTTGGACTTGAGGGAAAATACATCAGCTATTAACTTGCGTCAAAATCTCAGGTGTGCTGTTAATCCGCAAATCGGATCAACCACATGCGGATAATCTAGAGTTTACTGTATTTGGGACACTGCACACTCTTGTGTGTTGAGGGCTCCCATTCGCTTTTATTGCTGCGGCAGGCAGGCAGGCTGGCTGGCTGTCAAGACCGTGGATTATGATATAAGCGTACGTAGCCAATATTGCTATGCATGCATGTATGTTGAACTTCTTTCGCACCGTACGTAGTCTACCGTGCTAATCGGAGGTGAGAGAGGGCGGATGGTCAACAAACTAAAAACACGAACAGAAATTTTATGCAACGCCAACAACGGCTGCTCCACCGACCCCTGACAACCTGTTCACGGTATTCCCCGGGAGTATAAGACGCCGCCCAAGGTGAAGATGCACTCGGAACTTTGGCGCCGTCTCGAAAATTTCCAGAAACATTCGACGTCCCAGGAAAGTCGGGAAATGTTGGTGTGAAATATAAACATACGAAATGCATCTGGGTGGTGGTGGTGGCGGAGTCCATCTTATAATCCGGAGCGTACAGCAATAATAATAGAGGAGGGAGTTGGACAGTGGCATTTTTGGGAAATCCAAAAACTATCGTTCTACTGCACTTCTATGTGCCCCCGGAACTCCACCAAGAGCAGCTGTTCCTGCGTGGCGCAAGATGAACGCGTTTACCGGGCCTGCCAAGTGGTCACCTGGTCTGCCAGTAGGCCAGAGGGGCGATGTTGTGATTTGTTTTCCCAATGAAGTACATTTTGCTCGTTGGTTCTTTCGGTAAAGTCACGTAGGTATAAAATAAAATAAATCACGACGTTTTCGGGCGCAACACAAGCGTCCGTCATCAGGTGAGTAAGCATGCTTTAACAGAAAGAACCAAAGAGTATGGATTCCAGCAGTCACGAAAGCTTCCAATCAAGAAAGTACATTCTAATTTAGACTACAAACTATGTTTTATTTTTTTACTAGGTAAGGACCGACTGATCTATGTAGCTCTTTCTCAGAAGCGACCTGGCTATCACAAATGCGAACTCGACGAAGTGGATTCATCTTCTTGGTTCTTTCGGTGAAGTCACGTAGAAGGGAAATAATAAAATAATACACATAAATTCTAGATTTGAAGCTTTCGTGACTGCAATGATTCATACTCTTAGTTTTTTCGGTAAAGTCACGTAGGTAAAAAATGAAATTAAAATTAATAAAAGTAAAAGAATCAGTGATTTTTATTCTACGTGACTTTACCAATAAAAATAAAACATAATAAAATAATTCTCACGACGTTTCGGCCACAACGCAAGCAGCCGTCCTCAGGTGAAGAACAGGTCTGTCGAGAAGACAGCTTGCGTTGTGGCCGAAACGTCGTGAGAATTATTTTATTATGTTTTAGTTTTTATTGGTAAAGTCACGTAGAATAAAAATCACTGATTCTTTTACTTTTATTAATTTTAAATTTTTNACCTACGTGACTTTACCGAAAAAACTAAGAGTATGAATCCTTGCAGTCACGAAAGCTTCAAATCTAGAATTTAATATTTTTATTTCCATTCTACGTGATTTACAAAAACCAAGAAGTGAATCTGACACGAAAGCTGTTTATGATTAGCATAGTCTGATGACGTATTATCACTGTCAACACCTTTTTCGGCAAGGTTTCNCTGCATCAGTTTTTGTCTATCACATCATTGAGATATCAAATATTGTATTTTAAGAAAAATGAAAAAAAAAAATTAAATATGTGTTCACAAAAGATTTATAAACACACTATCCTAAAAATACAGCACCATATTTTAACACTAAAGCAGTCACTGACTCGCAACAACTTGCAATCATAAGTGACAGAGTTAATTTCGGGTAAAATCAATGAAAATGGGGTATGCCGATAGCATAAAATGAGACGTGATAGAGCAAATCTGAGATCAGATTTGGAATCAGCACCCTGAAATTAGTCTAGAACAGCTGCAAAAGTCCAGGCCAGAAAAAAATGTTATTTTTGTTGACCAGTGTTATACATTTGGAGGGGAAAATCGGAAGACCCGGAGAAAAATCCACGCGATCACGGGAGAGAGACACGCAAACTCCAAATATACAGCAGGCGTCGGGGTCTGGGTCGGGTTCGAACCCATGGCTGCATAACAGGCGAGGTAGTTAACATCTCCTAGCCACCGCAGCGCTCAAATTTCCTGAGATCCTCGCTATAATTGTTCAACTTTATCGGCGCCCGCATGACTGCGCTCACCCATGAGTCACCCATCGTACACTCAGCGTGGAATATTGAGACATTTCGGTCTGCGTGGTTATTTTATCAGCAGAATGTCTGCCCTTGGTCTATGCAGTGTATAAAAAACTAAAAATCCCCTATTGCCGAGTCACTCCCGATAGCATGTGGAAAACCACGCTTCCGATGCAAGTGCAACGTTGCCTCTCGTGCCACCAGTTTCGTGAGGAATCTGTCCACCGTGTGAGTGAAACGGGTTTGCTCGCTGTGAGCAGAATTAAAAAAACCAAAAAATTCAACAGAATTTTTTTTTCAACTGAACTCTTATCAGAACTCCGCGGGTTATGAACGATGTAAAGTTACACGTATATAATGCACAGCGCAGTGTGACTTAAAATAATATTTTGCGTCGTTGTAGGAAAATAACGAAATAAGTAAGCAATGTCTATATAGCTCAGTGGTGCATATTTAATGTGGCGCTGCACTCTGATGTTGTAGGATGAAACATTTATTAAAAAATATATTTAATTTAGTAGAACGTGTTGTCTATATTTATTTAAAGTTGCGCATTTTGATGTGACGTCACATTTCTCAAACTCCCCCCCCCCTCGTCACACATCGTCACAAATGTCTGACCCCTTCCCCCCTAGGTGCGTGACGTCATTTATGGACGGCCCCATACCACGTGGATGTTCAACCATACCTTACCACGCTGGTTGGACAGTGTTGCAGGCTGGCGAAGAGGGGTTTCGAGTGACCGGTTTGGACATCACTCGCCACTGATGTTAGCCGTGGGCAGTTGACGTATAAATCAGGTCGCTGGATTCAAAGTGCACTGCGCTAACCACAGCGCCACCGCTCCTCCACCGCTCGGCGGCAACGCGTATTATTGCGCCCCCTACTGACGCCGCCTGGTGATTATGGAGCACGCGAAGGTGATGACATAAGTTGAACACGTTGTCGGCTTTCGCGACCAATATCATTCATAAATGCAGGGTTTTTTGGGGGGTTAGATCGCGTAAATATATAAATGTGTCGTTAAACCCGCCACCACCCGACAGCCAACTAGTAAGGGTTGTCACGTAAACAGAACGTCACTAGTACAGCACTAGTGTGTAGTGTATAGTGTAGTGTATAGTGTAGTATACTAGTACAGCACTAGTGTGTAGTGTATAGTAGTGTAGTGTATAGTCATGCGCACGAAGCAGCTGATGCTCACAACAACAAACAGAGCACCGGGGTGGATAAAACTCAACAAATTGGCACTCAGCGAGCGAGGCACGCAGTGGGGACTTTGCATAAACTTCCTAGAACAGTCGTCACGTTTGCTAGCTAACGTTGACGCAACGTTGCATGCTTACTGGGTTATCCCACAGGCACACGCGTGACATCAGCACCGGGAGACTACGTGCCCGTGTTTAATTTGCGTGTCGATGACTTAGCTTCGAAAAAAAATCTGTCCACGTCTCGCACTCCCAGAGAGGTCATCTCGCACCCCCAGTGGTTGTGTTGAGTCTATAACCCCACTGCCTGAGCATGTTAAAGGGTTTGGCCTCAAATAGGCTCCGTGCTTGGCCCATTGCGTCAACCTTTTTGTTGTTTCATTTTTCTTCTTGGTTCTTTCGGTAAAGTCACGTAGAAGGGAAATAATAAAATAATAAAAATAAAACATAATAAAATACAATTCTCACGACGTTCGGCCACAACGCAAGCAGCCGCCCTCAGGTGAAGAACAGGTCTGTCGGAAAGACAGCGTCTGAATTTGTTGTTGTATCTGAAGCCACCGAGGCGTAATGAAGACGCCCGTCAAACGCAGACTGATATAATGATGACCACATCGGGACAGTGTGGAGGAGGATGGGGGGGGGGGTAATGTGGGGGGAGTAAGGTTAAGTGATGAATAGCTCAGCGAGAGCCATCACCTCCCATCGTACCGTCACGCGAACTCAACCCGCATTTTAAACGTGAGGATTTCATTATTCGCTCCCGCATTCAATTCACAGTCACCGGAGGCTCCCGATGTTGAACTTCTTTTGCACCGTTACGTAGGCGACCGCGCTATTCGAAGGTGAGGATGGGGGGGTAACTGAACACAAAAAGCAGTTCTCATGAAATGACTTTTCAATCGAGACGAGCTATGGCTATGCAATCGAGACGAGCTATGCACTTTTCAATCGAGACGATGAAAATTGCATCGCTCCCAGTTGCTTCCTAATGTCGGAAGGAAGAGCGTTCCAGACGGCCGCAGAGAAGCGCACCTGAAAGCGCGGCGATGCGGTGACCGCCGTCTTTGCTCGAAGGTGAGCCAAAATCCGCTGCTGCTGCTGCCGCAGCGAGGGTGGTGACCGGAGTTTGTGCCATGTCACAGACGTCTCTAGCCGCGATCGTTTGTAGAATTCGTGTTGGGGAGAACGAAGGGGAAGAAAAATCCAACCGCTCTCCCGCGAGATCGGTCGCGTAAATTGCCAACGTGGAATTTTTCATCGCGCGTCGAGGAATATTGCAGTCCGTTTGAAAATTTAGCGATTAAAGTAAACGCATTGCTTGCAGCTTCGCGCGGCTAAATAATTGGAAATTCTGGAAAGTGCTGAACATGTTTTTTATTTTTTAAACGAATGGGGAATTACACACGAAATAACATCCTTTGAAGGAAGAAAACGTGCGATGCCGCTGCTGCACCGTTGGCAGTGGCGTGCACAAGCACAATTGTAGTGAGACGTGTAGAAGGCTCCTTGTTAATTTCTCGCACTTTGCAGGCAGAATCACTGAGCGACATACGCACTGGGCTGCGTAGAGCTGATCCACTCATACAGCCCCATCGCCGGCGTCTAACTTTCTAGCTGGTTGACTTTAATACAGCGACGACGAGGGGAGCCGCACAGCAGATCGGCCGTACGGCCGGACGATGAAGAAGCGATGACGGTGAAGATGGTGATAGCAGCCGGGACCCGAACCGCCAAGACAGCCCCGACCTCCGGTCACGTCCCCCTTCTAGAACTCTCTTGCAGGTTCCAGGAACTTCCCGACTGATCCCCGCCTCTGACCTTTGGCCCAGTTACACCTCTCTTATTTAGCTGTTATATAGCGCACCCATACCCGTAATTACCCCTCCTGGTCAACAGATGGCACCCTGTCACTACACAATGAGCAACACAACCGGAGACATTCCGTGTTCGATAACACAGCCCCACGATGTACGCAATAGGCAACGTTCCGGGCAATGGCCCTCATGCACAGAGAATAGAGAGTTCGAACGGGAGCGAGAGCGATGTAGATGGGGACTGCGCTATGCACGATGGGCCCTCACGGAAGTTTAATTTAAAGAAATGTTTCACATCGTGTGTCTTTTGACAATCGCTCATCTGGCAAATTAATGGTTTGCGTTTTTAAACATCGCTCAGAGCTGTCTGGTTTAGAGCGAAGGAGTGCGTTGCCCATGCATTGCTTTTAAAATATTGCATTTGAGCAACAGCAACAACAAATGCGGTATCCATGACCACGTGTGTGGGACCACGTGTGTACGTAAATCACCCACAGACAGGAGAATGCCTCCTCTTAAGGGGCCGTCCATAAATGACGTCACGCGATTTTGGACGATTTTTGACCCCCCCCCCTCGTCACACGGCGTCACAAAAAGTTAGACCCCCCTCAAATATGACGTCACAAAGCTCTGCCCCCCCCCAAAAGCATATTTCCATTTTGAAAATAAAACATGCTTTAAATCGCTTTAAACTATTGTCATTGTAGCGCGTATTTAATGTTGCGCTGCACTCTGATGTTGGAGTGTTGTTCTAACAATTAGTGTTGTTATAACAATTCTATATTTATTTAAAGTTGCGCATCGTGACACATTTCTCACCCCCCCCCCCCTCCCTAGGTGCGTGACGTCATTTATGGACGGCTCCTAACCAGGGTAATTGGTTCCACGAATCCGATCGTTAGGTGATATGGTCGTTACGCGAATAGAGGGAATAAACGCTAAAAGCTTAATTCGTTCCAATCAAGTCGAACGTTACCCCTTTTTCACCCAAACACGTACTTTATAATGATATTAATGCGTAAAGTTACCAACGACCTTATGAACACGTAATATGAAAAGAAACACAGTTAATGCATTAATTCACATTTACTGTACGTACAACAGCAAGTCGTTAAACAGGGAAACGGTCGCTAAGCGAACACATTGGGCACCTCATTAACTGGGTAAGGGACTGGCTAATTGATGTTGCAGCGTTGTGGGATACAATTGTATGAATGGTGCTATATTCAATTAAATAAATACATATTATATCATGCCATATGCATGATGTGACTACAATCATTACCGAGCGGACAAAGCTGCAGAGGTTCATCAGCGTGCTCTTCAAATGACTCCGATAGGCGTGCGCGCGTGTGTTTGTGTGCGTGCATCGTAGCGGTTACAACACCGGTGACGATATCTGAACAGATCCTGGGTCTCCCCTAGGTCGATTCAGCCTCAAATGAGTACCTGGTGCGGTGCGCAAACATCCCCGCTGGGGAGACGAAGGCGGCCGGGCGTGGTGCTGGCCAACCACCCCTCGTGTGCCGTTCCGGCCTTCATAGGTGCTCGCTAACAGCACTTGCCCCAACAGTCGGTTAAGGCTATTCGGGGGATCTTTGTCTTTATGTAACGTTTTTTTTACCCCGGGCACAAATATTGGGCTCGTCTTTTAATTCAGAGAATGACGGTAGATGTATAAATATACTGTGTATCAGAGCCGTATGAAATAATGGAGTTAAACATACCAATTACGATCATTTATGGTTTTCAAAAAAAGAATATTGAATGTTAATTACCATCTGAGTTTGAGCGGACACAGTAATTTGGTGCAACCCTTTTATTACATGGATCTCGAATCCCGCCCCCTCCTCCACCCCCCCCCTTCCTTGAGCTGCCTCTTGGGGCTCTTAAACCTTCGCTTTAGTTTGCACATTCCTCCTGGAGCCCACCACACTGCATCGCGGTAACGTGCAACGAAATGCGCCCTGCTGAGCGCCGTGCTAATTAACGCGACCACAACACCGCCACGCACGAGGGACACGGGGGGGAGGGGGGTGCGGAGGGGTGGAGGGGGGGTGGCTCCTAACGAGCCCGTGGAGAGCGCGAGCCGCACGTGGGTGGGTTTGCCGGGTGGGAATGATCACGTGGGTGGGTTCAGGTGGGGATAAGCACGTGGGGGTTGCCGGGTGGGAATGAGCACGTGGGGGTTGCCGGTGGGAATGAGCACGTGGGGGGTTGCCGGGTGGGAATAGCACGTGGGTGGGTTGCCGGTGGGAATGAGCACGTGGGTGGGTTGCCGGTGGGATAAGCACGTGGGGGTTGCCGGGTGGGAATGACACGTGGGGGGTTGCCGGGTGGGAATGATCACGTGGTGGGTTGCCGGGTGGGAATGAGCACGTGGGGGTTGCCGGGTGGGAATGAGCACGTGGGGGGTTGCCGGGTGGGAATGAGCACGTGGGTGGGTTGCCGGGTGGGAATGACACGTGGGTGGGTAAGCAAGCAAGTGAACTTAATATAAAGGATTTAAAAACAACCCAACTGGGCTCGCGCGGCGGTCTCAGCACAATTTTCACCCTGCAACACACAAAATAAATATCCCCGTATGGAATAAAAAAATGGGTTTGCATTTAATTAAAGGCCACGTTATCTAACAGTAGCCTACATGGATTCACGTCAGCCCATCATACCTCCCTCCCTCGGGGGGGTCGATAAAGCGAAGCACCACTTTGTGCGGACGTCAAGAGTGCTTGCTCCTAGGACAGGGACCGAGGGCAGGAGGCCGGATTCGGAGGGGTGGATAGAAAAAAAAATGGTCGTTTGGGTCGCCTCTTCTGTTTTTATTATTTTCTTTACGTCAATGTCTGTTTCGGTTCTATCCCCTCTCTCCCATTGTCATCACTTCCCCCTTTAAAAAGTCCCCTTTCCCCCCTGGGTGGACCGGGGGCAGCGAGCCCACCCCCACATCTTTCTATAACCCCCCCCCNTCCTCTGCTTTTCATAACCGGTTTGGCTAACGTTGACAGTGTGTGTGTGTACACGTGCATCACAAAGTGATGTAACGGGCCCACACATTGCCTCGATATTTTGTTTTTGTTTTAACGGAGTGCTTGTCCTCTGGAGTAGCCTCGCGTCCCCGCCATCGGGACGTGGCATTTCCCACGCCTGCTCCAAGCCCTGCACGCACAGCAGGTGACCACCGCCCGCATGCTCATTAAGAGCCAGGGACATCGTCGGGAGCCACATTGCAGAAACGTAACAAAGGACCCCCCCCCCCACACCCCAGCGACTCGATGTGATTTCCGCGAGAGGGCCTAGGATTGTTACGTCTATCCAGGCCCGCAGCGTCGCAAATTCATGGGTTGCTTCGAATTTTTTTTGTACACTTCAGAGAATTTGCAACAATACCGCTGAGAAATGCGCTACCTCCTCCGAGCTCTGGAGACCACCTGGAGAAGATGACAGGCACGCGTTGACAATGATGGCGAACAAATTGGAGATTTTTTTTACCTTTCGAAGCTATTAACATACATTTGTTATCACGTGATCGTGTGTTATTCATTATTTTCCCATTAAAATAATGTCCCATATAAGTGTAAACATTTGTTTGAAGCACCCTGTATATAAACCAGAGCAGTACATCAGTACCACACGTAAGGCCTCCGTCGAATCAATTAAACTCGCACGGCGAATGAGAATTTGATTCTTTTATACCCCTTGACTCATTTCAAATGGACATCACACAATTCACTTGTCCGTCCGTACGTAAATGTTGAACTTCTTTCGCCCACCGTACGTAGCCAACCGTGCTGCAATTCGGAAACGCGTCGATGGGAAAGCGAGAACCCGTTCGCGTTTTGCCAACCTCGGGCGTGACACTGACACAAGCATGCCGGATTATCCCGGAGCAAAAGTAGCTACATGTNGTAGCTACGGGCCCCATTTCAAGGGCCCCGCGCTAAATGCTTTCAAGCTATCAATTCCGGT
Organism: Lethenteron camtschaticum; assembly: GCA_018977245.1. Lineage (NCBI taxonomy): Eukaryota > Metazoa > Chordata > Hyperoartia > Petromyzontiformes > Petromyzontidae > Lethenteron > Lethenteron camtschaticum. The sequence goes on along the minus strand of MU249620.1, from coordinate 1,393,064 downwards.
TCAGTGATTCTGCATTCACTTTATTACTATAGTACTATACCGCCTTAAAATTTTACGAACGACTGGGTGTTTAAGGTTAGCGATTTGTCTTATTATCTGGCTGTATAGCAAATGAAAAAACATTACTTTACTATGCAAGTAAAGGAAAATTGTGTTGTAATATTTACGTGTTTTTTAATATTAAATTTAGGGCCCCTTAATAACATATGCTACAGGCCCCGGCACGGCGGATAAGGCTGTGCCAATGAACGTAACAATCTTGAATACGACGTTTCACCAGCAATTACCAACCAACTTCATCAGGCGACAGCCAGATTTGTGGAGAAATCCTCCTGCTTCAGGAGGATTTGAAGCTCGTTGTAATTACTGGCGAAACGTCGTGCTCAGATTGTGAATGTTGTGGATTTGCTCTCCAACACACCGGTGTTGCTGTACTAGTGACGAATTGGCCACGTTCTGTTTACGTGACAAACCTTACTGAATTTCGATTTAAAGCTTTCGCCTCGACAGACCTGGTTTTCACCTGGGACGGCTGCTTGCGTTGTGGCCGAAACGTCGTGAGAATTATTTATTGTGTTTTATTTTTATTATTTTATTACTTCCCTTCTACGTGACTTTACCGAAAGAACCAAGAAGATGAAACCTTACTGAATTGCTGTCGGGTGGTGGCGGGTTTAACGACACATTAATATATTCACGCGATCTTAACCCCCAAAGAGGGAGACCTGCACATCTTGGGGGCTCACTCTTTCGCGGTGGGATGGGGGGGGGATTGGGGAGGGATTGGGGTCGCAAGTGATACGTGATGCTGAGACGGTGAGAAATGGCTCAGCAGCCACGTGTTGATCACCAACCCAGCGGCGGCCAAGCTCACACCCGGCACACCAGGGAGGAGGGAGAGAATTGAGGAAGGTACCGAAAATAGCAGAGACGGCACGCGGATAGCGGCCACTGTGGGTCCCAAAGCGACTGAACACCCACAGCGTGTCTAGATGTGGCTAAGAGACACCCACAGAGTGTCTAGATGTGACTAGAGACACACAGAGTGTCTAGATGTGGCTAAGAGACACCACTGAGTGTCTAGATGTGCTAAGAGACACCCACAGTGTGTCTAGATGTGCTAAGAGACACCAACTGTCTAGATGTGACTAAGAGACACCCACAGGTGTCTAGATGTGCTAAGAGACACCCACAGAGTGTCTAGATGTGACTAAGAGACACCCACAGAGTGTCTAGATGTGACTAAGAGAACCCACAGGTGTCTAGATGTGACTAAGAGACACCCACAGAGTGTCTAGATGTGCTAAGAGACACCACAGAGTGTCTAGATGTGACTAAGAGACACACAGAGTGTCTAGATGTGACTAAGAGACACCACAGAGTGTCTAGATGTGACTAAGAGACACCACAGAGTGTCTAGATGTGACTAAGAGACACCCACAGAGTGTCTAGATGTGACTAAGAGACACCCCAGCGTGTCTAGATGTGACTAAGAGACACCCAGTGTGTCTAGATGTGACTAAGAGACACCCACAGAGTGTCTAGATGTGACTAAGAGACACCACAGAGTGTCTAGATGTGACTAAGAGACACACAGAGTGTCTAGATGTAAGAGACTAAGAACACCACAGAGTGTCTAGATGTGACTAAAGACCCCAGAGTGTCTAGATGTGACTAAGAGACACCACAGAGTGTCTAGATGTGACTAAGAGACACCACAGAGTGTCTAGATGTGCTAAGAGACACCACAGAGTGTCTAGATGTGACTAAGAGACACCCACAGAGTGTCTAGATGTGACTAAGAGACACCACAGCGTGTCTAGATGTGACTAAGAGACACCACAGAGTGTCTAGATGTGCTAAGAGACACCCACAGGTGTCTAGATGGACTAAGAGACACCACAGGTGTTAGATGTGACTAAGAGACACCCACAGCGTGTCTAGATGTGACTAAGAGACACCCACAGCGTGTCTAGATGTGCTAAGAGACACCCACAGTGTCTAGATGTGACTAAGAGACACCACAGTGTCTAGATGTGCTAAGAGACACCACAGTGTCTAGATGTGACTAAGAGACACCACAGCGTGTCTAGATGTGACTAAGAGACACCCCAGCGTGTCTAGATGTGACTAAGAGACACCCCAGTGTGTCTAGATGTGACTAAGAGACACCCACAGCGTGTCTAGATGTGACTAAGAGACACCACAGGTCTAATGTGCTAAGAGACAACAGCGTGTCTAGATGTGACTAAGAGACACACAGAGTGTCTAGATGTGCTAAGAGACACACAGCGTGTCTAGATGTGACTAAGAGACACCACAGAGTGTCTAGATGTGACTAAGAGACACCACAGAGTGTCTAGATGTGACTAAGAGACACCACAGAGTGTCTAGATGTGCTAAGAGACACCACAGCGTGTCTAGATGTGACTAAGAGACACCACAGGTGCTAGATTGACTAAGAGACACCCACAGCGTGTCTAGATGTGCTAAGAGACACCCACAGAGTGTCTAGATGTGACTAAGAGACACCACAGGTGTCTAGATGTGACTAAGAGACACCCAGTGTCTTAGATACTAAAGACACCACNGTGTCTAATGTGACTAAGAGACACCCACAGAGTGTCTAGATGTGACTAAGAGACACCCACAGAGTGTAGATGTGCTAGAGAACCACAGGTGTCTAGATGTGACTAAGAGACACCCACAGAGTGTCTAGATGTGACTAAGAGACACCCACAGCGTGTCTAGATGTGCTAAGAGACACCCACAGTGTCTAGATGCTAAGAGACACCCCAGGTGTCTAGATGTGCTAAGAGACACCCACAGAGTGTCTAGATGTGACTAAGAGACACCCACAGAGTGTCTAGATGGACTAAGAGACACCCACAGAGTGTCTAGATGTGACTAAGAGACACCCACAGGTGTCTAGATGTGACTAAGAACACCCACAGGTGTCTAGATGTGACTAAGAGACACCCACAGGTGTAGATGTGCTAAGAGACACCCACGGTGTCTAGATGTGACTAAGAGACACCCACAGCGTGTCTAGATGTGACTAAGAGACACCCACAGTGTCTAGATGTGACTAAGAGACACCCACAGAGTGTCTAGATGTGACTAAGAGACACCCACAGGTGTCTAGATGACTAAGAGACACCCACAGGTGCTAGATGGACTAAGAGACACCCACAGTGTGTCTAGATGGCTAAGAGACACCACAGGGTGTCTAGATGTGACTAAGAGACACCCACAGAGTGTCTAGATGTGCTAAGAGACACACAGGTGTCTAGATGGCTAAGAGACACCCACAGCGTGTCTAGATGTGACTAAGAGACACCCACAGAGTGTCTAGATGTGACTAAGAGACACCACAGGTGCTAGATGGACTAAGAGACACCCACAGTGTCTAGATGTGACTAAGAGACACCCACAGCGTGTCTAGATGTGACTAAGAGACACCCACAGCGTGTCTAGATGTGACTAAGAGACACCCACAGCGTGTCTAGATGTGCTAAGAGACACCCACAGAGTGCCTAGATGTGACTAAGAGACACCACAGGTGTCTAGATGTGCTAAGAGACACCCACAGCGTGTCTAGATGTGACTAAGAGACACCCACAGAGTGCTAGATGTGCTAAGAGACACCCACAGTGTGTCTAGATGTGACTAAGAGACACCCACAGAGTGTCTAGATGTGACTAAGAGACACCCACAGAGTGACTAGAGATGACTAAGAGACACCCAGTGTGTCTAGATGTGACTAAGAGACACCCACAGGTGCTAGATGTGACTAAGAGACACCCACAGCGTGTCTAGATGTGACTAAGAGACACCCACAGGTGTCTAGATGGACTAAGAGACACCACAGGTGCTAGATGTGACTAAGAGACACCCACAGGTCTAGAGACTAAGACACCACAGCGTGTCTAGATGTGCTAAGAGACACCCACAGTGTGTCTAGATGTGCTAAGAGACACACAGAGTGTCTAGATGTGACTAAGAGACACCCACAGTGTCTAGATGTGACTAAGAGACACCCACAGAGTGTCTAGATGTGACTAAGAGACACCACAGTGTTAGATGTGACTAAGAGACACCCACAGAGTGTCTAGATGTGACTAAGAGACACCACAGTGTGTCTAGATGTGACTAAGAGACACCCACAGCGTGTCTAGATGTGACTAAGAGATACCCACAGTGTGTCTAGATGTGGCTAAGAGACACCACAGCGTGTCTAGATGTGCTAAGAGACACCCACACACCGTGTGGAGAAGCCAGTGTGCTAACCGATGTGCCACCGCTCACCCCAACTGCTGGGCCTATATTTCTCCATAACAACAATCAACTAAAGCTGTAATTCCATACTTGAAACTCCCCTAGCAAATCACGCACCAACAGTTTGTATTTTTTCTTCTGAAATAGCTAATTAACACACAAAACCCCATACATCTCTAAGATGCTCTGGAAGATAATAAGGGGGAGCGTTTTATATCCGATGGCGCATGAATAATTCACGAGCCGCCGCGCTCATGAACGCGCCTAAATTATTCACGAGGTCCCTACTGCCATATCTGCCTGTCCGCTGCTGTGTGTGTGTGTACGGTATGTTGAATTTCTTTCGTACCGTACGTAGTCAACAGCGCTAATTAGTCGGAGGTGCGGGAGGACAACAAACTAAACACAAGAAGCAGTTGTAAAGAAATGAGTGTTCAATCCCGTACAGCAGTGTCGTGTATAGTAGTGTAGTGTATAGCGTAGTGTACGTAGTGTATAGTGTAGTATGTATATTATTGGTTCTTTCGGTAAAGTCACGTAGAAGGGATATAATAAAATAATATAAATATTAAACAATACAAATTCTCACGACGTTTCGTTACTGCAACACAAGCAACCGTCATCAGGTGTCAAATCCCTTCTACGTGACTTTACCGAAAGAACCAAGAATATGAATCCCTGCAGTCACGAAAGCTTTAAATCAAAAATGTAGTATGTATGTTGAACTTCTTTCGCACCGTACGTAGCCAACAGTCTATTCGGAGGTGCGATGCTGCTGCTGCTGGTGTTGGCTGCTCACAGCCAACACCAGTGGAGGCTATCTACAACTAAATTAAACAAGTTTTATTTTATTTTATCAGGTCAGACCCACTGAGCTATGCAGATAGCTCTGTTTTTTCACAAGCGACCTGGCCGCAAATGATAGCTCAACGAAGTGGCTTATCGCGTGGAAATGTAACGCAAATGTGTGCTTCTAAATGTGGAGGGGAAAACCGGAGGCCCCGGAGAAAAATCCACGCGACCACGGGAGAGAGAGAGCGAGAGACCGCCACTCCCACAGTTGAAGACGTAAGTGGGGCTTTTCGCGACCCAGTATCATCCGTGGTACAGGTTCTTGTTGGGTTAGATCGCGTAAATATATAATCCGAGATTGTAAATGTTGTGGCTTGGCTCCGCAACACACCGGTGCTGCTGTGCCAGTAATGAATTGGCCACGTTCTGTTTACGTGACAACCCTTACTAGTTGGCTGTGTCGGGTGGTGGTGGTTGAACGACACATTTATATATTTACGCGATATAACCCCCAAAAAAACCTCTACGATGGATGACAATTTGTTCTTGACAACAGTGCCCCCCCCCCCCCCCAACGGGACAATACCATTCCAGACCGCAAACGCGATGTGTTCAAGCGCATCAACACCGGGGCTGATGGATAGGGTGGGGTTCAAGTTCAAGTTCATGTATTGGTATAGCCCTGTGAGCCATTCGGCTCTTGATCGGGTGCAACCGCAACAAACAAAAACATGAACACATCTTAAAGTGAATATGTGACTAAGTGCAAATAGAAAATCCAAGAAAAGACAGCAAAATATTGCAGAAAAAAAACCGTAGGATGCAAGTCAAACAACAACAACAACCACAAGACAACTTATTAAGGCCATCAGTCTAACTCTGTACTACAACCAACAAACATGGTGGGGTGGTGGTGGGGTGGTATAATTGCGCCCTGTGTCAAACAAGGTCAGAGGGGCTCGTCCTAAACCCATTGGCAAAGCTGCCACGAACGACAAAACTTCGATGTGGTTGTTCATCTGCGTCGACATCAACCGCACGAGACGCGTTACCTCGTTTCCTCTCTCGAGTCAACCTTTACCCGTCCCGCTAGATCGCCACAATCCACGTGGGGGTCACGGCTCGAAACAGGGACACGGTCTACATTGTCATATTTCTACTGCCTTGTTTGTACCTCGTTCTGCAAAAGCTGCTGGTGGTTCACTTCACGCCAGCTGTCACAACACGTCCATTGCTTCCAACTTTGGTGAACAGCGATGGGACTCTCACTCGCGACGCGACTTGCACGTGTCTGTGAGCATCGGGCGGAGCGGTGGCGCAACGGTTGGCACAATGGGGTCACTGTCAACATCGGCTTTGAGCGATATCTCAAAACCGGATGCCCCCTCAATCCCTTCGCGAACCGGCGTGGTGAAGTATGGTCAACATCCCCCCCCACCACCACCACTCCCACCCCAACCACGAGGACAGTACATTGATAAAGGTTTGTAAATTGTTCATATAATTTTTGAGTGTAAGATTAGAGGCTGAGTACCCGGTGCGGTGTGTAGTAAACATCGCCACTGGGGAGACAAAGGCGCGCCGGGCGTGGTTGCTGGCCACCCACCCCCTCGTGTGCCATGCCAGCCTTCACAGGTGCTACTCGCTAACAGCACTTGCCCCAGCAGTCTATCAAGGCTACACGAGGGATCTTTGTCTTTGTGCCGTTTAAAAATGCTTTCATTTGTCCTGAATAATTGCAACATTTCTGAACGGCGAGGCGAGGCTCACGGGTTAAATTAGTGTCAGGCTAACCATCCATTTCCCGTAAAAAGAAAAGAAAAAAAACACCCCATAAACTGATCAATTATCTGACAGCTTGAGTGCGCGCGCACTAAGCGTCGCGAGGAGGTGTCACGTGGCAATTAAACACGTCCGTGAGACGGGCACGCGGGAGAAAACGAGCGCACAAGGTCTGTGACAGCAGCAACAACAACAACAACCTTCAACCACCGCCGACAACAAATACGCGATGACGCGCCGCGTATCCTTTGTATAAACAGGGTGATTACAATTTTTTGGAACACTTATACGGGGCTATCGTTTTAATGGGAAAATAACGGATGGAAATAATACACGGTAAGGTGATAACAAATGGAAATGTTAATAGCTTAAAACATTAAAATAGTCTCCCACTTATACTGGTAGGAAGCACCTGGTTCCATCAGCTCACAGGGGATTATTGTGTCCGTCCGTCCGTCGTGCATCCAAAAATGTGAGGGGTGGGGCTGGGTGGAATTGAGGAGGGTGGGGAGGGGAGGGTAGGGTGGGAGGGGCTGGGTAGGGAGGGTGGGCTGGGTGGGGCTTGGTGGGTGGGGTGGGTGGGGAGGGGAGGGTGGGGAGGGGCTGGGTGGGAGGGTGGGGCTGGGTGGGGTGGAGGGTGGGGAAGGGCTGGGTGGGGGTGGAAGGGGTGGGGCTGGGTGGGGAGGGGCTGGTCACCCCGTGGTGCCCTTATAAAACTCAACGTTTAACCTACTCACGCCGGCTTGTGCCCGCCCTCACAGTCGGCCATATTTGCGGAATACACCACGCCGCGTTGACCCTGCCTATTGATCAACGTTCCTACCAGCTCCCTCCGCAGGAATGTGTTTCGCCGTCAATGTCAACGCGTGCCTGAATCTTCTCCAGCTGGTCTCCAGAGCCCGGAGGAGGCACATTTCTCGCGGTATTGTTGCAAATTTCTCTAAGTGTTAAAATAAATGTAAGCAGCCTGTATATCGTGTGTACGAGCGTGAAAATTCTGTGGATCAATGCCACCGAAGTCCACAAGAACAGCAAAAATTCGCGGTGACAGATTGCGACACATTTATAAGTAACGCGATCTAACCAAAAACCTTTATTATGAATAAGGGCCGTCCATAAATGACGTCACGCGATTTTGGACGATTTTTGACCCCCCCCTTCGTCACAGGCGTCACAAAAAGTCAGACCCCCCCCCAAATATGACGTCACAAAGCTCTGCCCCCCCCCCCCAATAAAACAGCTTCAGATTGCTTTAAACTTGTCATTGTAGTGCGTATTTAATGTGCGCTGCATCTGATGTGTAGGAGAAAACATTTATTAAAAAGTAGATTTAATTAAGTAGAAGTGTTGTCTATATTTATTTAAAGTTGCGCATTTTGATGTGACGTCACATTCCTCACCCCCCCCCATGTCACACATCGTCACAAATGTCTGACCCCCCCCCCAGGTGCGTGACGTCATTATGGACGGCCCCTTGCCCCACGGTCACAGGAACGCAGTGAAAGTTTCCAGAACTTGGATGATCTGAACGGGTCCTGGGCCTCTCCTATGTCGACTCAGCCTCAAATGAGTACCTGGTGCGGTGTGTAAACGTCGCCACTGGGGAGACAAAGGCGGCCGGGCGGTGCTGGCCACCCACCCCCTCGTGTGCCGTGCCGGCCTTCATAGGTCCTCGCTAACAGCACTTGCCATTTATGGACGGCTCCTAATACTGGTTGCGAAAGCCTACGTGTTAAACGGATTTCTAAACGACGCCAAACGATGTACGGTAAATCTATCAGCCCTCCTCTACGGAACCATGTCGTCTCTCTCTCTGCGCGCGTTTCGACAGCGCGACCCGAACCGGTGTCTCGTTAGCGCATCGGCGTAACACGGACGAATCGATTCACACGGGAGCCGTGGCCGTACGCTGTTCGGCTCACACTTTTGTTCGAAGATTCAACTGAAACGATGGACCCGCGAGGGCAGAAGTTACGCGACGAATGTTGCAGCCATCGGTGCTCAGCGGAGTGAAAGCCAAATAAGTATAACCCGTAAAAACAAAGTTTTTCACTATAAATCCTTTATATGCGTGGCGGCTAGAGTCCTCTCATCCTCTGGCTTGAGATGGCTGCCACCTATGGGTCAGATGATTGTCTGCCACCATTAAGCAATTGGTAATTAAATATTTAATTTGTTTTCCCTAAACAGTCTGTGTGGAAAATGTCAGCTCGATTGGATCACGGGAAGTGGGTTAAAAAACGAGCAAAAGATTTACACGGTCCTAAACAAGCAAGCGAACTTAATATAAAGGATTTAAAAATATATTCGCCTGTGGGGACGCGGGGATCGATCCCGCGACCTTTGGCATGGAAGCGAGGGCGCTACCAACTGCGCTACTCCGCCACGGCCTGTGGAGGGTTACGCTCTGGGCTCTTACACTCTGACGTTCAGCCAAAGCCATGAATGCGTTCTATTTGAATATATGTAAAATAATTTTTTTTGCCTAAAAAGTGTTAATTTTTGGGAATTTTTTTTCACGAACAATAATTTTCTGGCACAACGAGTCTGTGTGGAAAATGTCAGCTCGATTGGATCACGGGAAGTGGGTTAAAAAACGACCGAAAGATTTGCACGGTCCTAAGCAAGCAAGCAAGCACGCAAGCAAGCAAGCAAGCACGCGAACTTAATATAAAGGATTTAAAAACAAAAGCTTCGGGCTCCCACACTCACCATGCCCCCCCCATCCCCCCGCGACGATATATTTACTCGTCACAGCCACCTCTGAGACACACTTAAGCGGTTGTGCTTTCGCTAAGTTGTCCCCACCTGAAGAAGGACGCTTGTGTTGCGCCCGAAACGTCGTGATTTAATTTATTTACATTTTTTACCTACGTGACCTTTACCGAAAAAACCAAAGAGTATGGTACCCAAGTAGCCAAAGGGCGCCACGATTTTATAAAAACAAAAAATCGTTGTTGTTGGATTCATCGACGCTTTCGCGATCTTCCATCCTGACAGCTCCCACGTCTTCTTGGATCTTTCGGTAAAGTCACGTAGAAGGGAAATAATAAAATAATAAAAATAAAACATAACAAAAATTCATAATATAGGTTTTTGGGTCATATCGCGTTATTTATAAATGTGTCGTAACCCTCCACCACCCGACACGGCCAAACAGTAAAAAATGTGTCACGTTTTTCAAAGGACAAAATAATTCACTTCTTTAGCCCACCGACGTTTCGGCGACAACGCAAGCAGCCGTCCTCAGGTGAAGAACAGAGCTGTCGGAAAGAGAGCGTCCTAATGGACTTCACCTGAGGACGGCTGCTTGCGTTGTGCCGAAACGTCGTGAGAATAGTATTTATTATGTTTTATTTTCATTATTTTATTATTTCCGAAAGATCCAAGAAGATGAATCCCCGCAGTCACGAAACCTTTAAATTGAAAAAAAATCTCCAGCATCTTCGCCTCTCTCCCTCTCATCTCACAACGCATTTGCTCTTCTGTCACCGAAGTGCACCTCCCACAATCTTGATTTGAAGCTTTCGTGACTGCAAGAATCCATACTCTGTGGTTATTTCGGTAAAGTCACTTAGATAAATAAATATAAAATATGAATACAAAAAAAATAAAAAANTAAAAACAAAAACACTAATGTAGACTGGTTCTTAATCGGAGTGAGTGTACTGGCAGTCTATAATCTAGACTGTAGCCTGGTTATTAAGCTGGGTGAGTGTACTGGCAGTCGATAATGTAGACTGTAGCCTGGTTATTAAGTTTGGTGAGTGCACTGGCAGTCTATAATGTAGACTGTAGCCTGGTTATTAAGCTGGTGAGTGTACTGGTAGTCTATAATCTAGACTGTAGCCTGGTTATTAAGCCGAGTGAGTGTACTGGCAGTCAGTAATGTAGACTGTAGCCTGGTTATTAAGTTTGGTGAGTGTACTGGCAGTTTATAATGTAGACTGTAGCCTGGTTATTAAGCTGGTGAGTGTACTGGTAGTCTATAATGTAGACTGTAGCCTGGTTATTAAGCTGGGTGAGTGTACTGGTAGTCTATAATGTAGACTGTAGCCTGGTTATTAAGCTGGGTGAGTGTACTGGTAGTCTATAATGTAGACTGTAACCTGGATATTAAGCTGGGTGAGTGTACTGGCGGTCGATAAGGTAGACTGGACAAAAACAAACTGTAGGGACAAGTGCCGTTAGCGAGTAGCACCTATGAAGGCCGGCACGGCACACGAGGGGTGGGTGGCCAGCACCACGCCCGGCGCCTTTGTCTCCCCAGTGGCGACGTTTACACACCGCACCAGGTACTCATTTGAGGCTGAGTCGACATAGGAGAGGCCCAAGACCCGTTCAGATCATCCAAGTTCTGGAAACTTTCACTGCATTCCTGTGACCGTGGGGCAAGGGGCCGTCCATAAATGACGTCACGCACCTAGGGAGGGGGGTCAGACATTTGTGACGATGTGTGACGATGGGGGAGGGGTGAGAAATGTGACGTCACATCAAAATGCGCAACTTTAAATAAATATAAACAACACGTTCTACTTAATTAAATCGACTTTTTTAAATAAATGCTTTCTCCTACAACATCAGAGTGCAGCGCCACATTAAATACGCACTACAATGACAATAGATTTGAAGCATGTTTTATTTGGGGGGGGGGGGAGGGGGCAGAGCTTTGTGACGTCATATTTGAAGGGGGGTCTGGCTTTTTGTGACGCAGTGTGAAGAAGGGGGGGGGGGTCAAAAATCGTCCAAAATCGCGTGACGTCATTTATGGACGGCCCCTTATCGAGCACGTGCTGCAATCAACGGGGCGTGTCGTGGCCACAATCGAAGCCCACGGGATCGTCGATCTTTCTGCTGATATTAGAAAATCAAATGAAGGGGGCGGAGGGGTGGGGACGCGTCACATCATTACTCGATCCACCGATCGATGGGCAATTTAATCAACGGAGCGATTAACCGGGCAAATTCCGATTGACCCCGGTCTTTTCGATGTTCATTTATTATGGATCGACGGAGCGGGATCGTTACAATTGATTTGGATGAACGATCAACAATGACCATATGTGGGCAAATCTCTGATCGGTGATTTTGTCGGGCGGTTTTATAGATCTATTACCGTGCCAACCTGGACGGAGTGCGCGTGTCTGTGTGTGTGTCTGTGTGTGTCTGTATGTCTGTGTGTGTTGTGTGTGTGTCTGTGTGTGTGTCTGTATGTCTGTGTGTGTGTCTGTGTGTCTGTGTCTGTATGTCTGTGTGTGTGTGTGTGTCTGTGTGTCTGTACGTGTGTGTCTGTGTGTGTCTGTGTGTGTCTGTGTTTGTGTCTGTGTGTGTGTCTGTGTGTGTGTGTGTGTCTGTGTGTGTGTCTGTGTGTGTGTCTGTGTGTGTCTGTGTGTGTCTGTGTGTGTGTGTGTGTGTGTCTGTGTGTGTGTGTGNCTGTGTGTGTGTGTGTGTGTGTGTCTGTATGTGCGCGCGCGGTAGTGTAGTGGTTAGCGCTACGCTGCGCTATAAAACAGGCGTCCAGAGTTCCATTCCCGCTCACGGCCACAAACACCCAGTGACGATTATGTGAACCGGTTATGGGACTCACCTAGGTCGACTCAGCCTCAAATGAGTACCTGGTGTGGACCAATCAGTTTCAAGGACAATGCACATATTATCAGTGTTTTTGTTTGCATTCTGACCAAAAGCATTGTGGTTAATGCAGACATCATTCCTTGTAAAATGTTTCAGTTTGGTGTTTTAACATCTTAACACATGTTTTGTTGCCAGAAAAANGGGAAAAACCTATTATCACACGAAAGACACACACATAGAAACACTAGAGACACACACACTCTAGACACACACTATAGACACAGACACACTACAGACACACATACACCAGACACACACACACTATAGACACACACACTATACAGCAGTGGTTCTTAACGTGGAACCACTGCTCTAGTCGAGAACAGCCCTGTGGAATCTGAGTGAAGTCTCGGTCTGTGTTCATGTAGTCTTGTCCTAGTCGACGAAGGAAGTCAAATGCGTAGTCCGCTCTTAGTCATGTAAATTTTGTGTTTGGGAGCGCGCACGTTTTACCCGCTACAATATTATGAGGTCAGCCAAAAATAAAAGTATGCACGTAAATATCCAATCACCATTTTTTGTCTTCTTCAACGGACTGCAGTCCCTAAGACACGGCATTGCCCGAGTCTGCGCCTTCATTCAGACATGTTGATTGCACGCGTGTCTGTTGAACTTCTTTCGCGCCGTACATAGCCAACCATGCTAATCGGAGGTGCAGTGTTGAGTGTATGGGCAGTGTTGAGTCTATGGGAAGTGCTAGTGTATGGGCAGTGTTAGTCTATAGGCAGTGTTGAGCCTATGGGTAGTGTTGAGTCTATGGGTAGTGTTGAGTCTATGGGCAGTGTTGAGCCTATGGGCAGCGTTGAGTCTATGGGCAGTGTTGAGTCTATGGGCAGTGTTGAGTCTATGGGTAGTGTTGAGTCTATGGGCAGTGTTGAGTCTATGGGCAGTGTTGAGTCTATGGGCAGTGTTGAGTCTATGGGCAGTGTGGAGTCTATGGGCAGTGTGGAGTCTATGGCAGTGTTGAGTCTATGGGCAGTGTTGAGTCTATGGGCAGTGTTGAGTCTATGGGCAGTGTTGAGCCTATGGGCAGCGTTGAGTCTATGGGCAGCGTTGAGTCTATGGGCAGTGTTGAGCCTATGGGCAGTGTTGAGTCTATGGTGCAGTGTGGAGTCTATGGACAGTGTTGAGTCTATGGGCAGTGCTGAGTGTATGGGTAGTGTTGAGTCTATGGGCACTGTTGAGTCTATGGTGCAGTGTTGAGTCTATGGTGCAGTGTTGAGCCTATGGGTAGTGTTGAGTCTATGGGCAGTGTTAGTCTATGGGCAGTTAGTCTATGGGCAGTGTTAGTCTATGGGCAGTGTTGAGTCTATGGCAGTGTTAGTCTATGGGCAGTATGTATGTTGAACTTCTATCGCACCGTACGTAGCAAACCACGCTAATCAGAGGAGCGGGGGAAGGATGACAAAGTAGCCGTCATCGTCGACCAACTGAGCTGTCGGGAACTTTACTTCAAGAAACTACATCCCGTAACACTCTGGGCACAACAAATATATATTTGTTGTGCCCAGAGTGTAACGGGATGTTGTTGTTAATCATCAAGCTGACGTAACTCTACAAAATCCCACCGTACATTAATAGCAACTACAATAACAAAAAAAGTTTTGCTGTCTGGCTGGCAGGCTTGCTGGCGTGTGGCGGTGCAAGTGGAGCGAGCGTGGTGGTGACGGTGGCGGCGGCGGTGGCGATGTGCCACAAACGGGCAGCTGTGCCCGACCCGAAACGAGGGCAATTGGGAGCCGCCTGTGAAACACAAACGCCAAATTTCAAGCTGATCAGCGTCTAATGAGTGCCTTCTGGATAAATGACCGTGCAATTATGGGCCGGTGCAAGACGAACGACACGACAAAGACGACTCGCGCTAACAGCTCGACACAGCAGCTGTTCCCAGGCGGCGCGCTCGCCGCCTGGAACAGCCTCCCCCGGTTGGCACGGCCGGCCGCGCGAGCGTTACTAGTGTAACTAGCGTTACTAGCGTAACTAGTGTAACTAGCGTACTAGTGTAACTAGTGTAACTAGTGTAACTAGTGTTACTAGTGTAACTAGTGTTACTAGTGTAACTCGCGTTACTAGTGTAACTAGCGNTACTAGCGTTACTAGTGTAACTAGTGTAACTAGCGTTACTAGCGTTACTAGCGTTACTAGCGTAACTAGTTACTAGCGTAACTAGCGTTACTAGCGTTACTAGTGTAACTAGCGTTACTAGCGTTACTAGTGTAACTAGCGTTACTAGCGTAACTAGCGTTACTAGCGTTACTAGTGTAACTAGCGTTACTAGCGTAACTAGCGTTACTAGCGTAACTAGTGTAACTAGTGTTACTAGTGTAACTAGTGTTACTAGCGTAACTAGCGTTACTAGCGTAACTAGTGTAACTAGCGTTACTAGTGTAACTAGCGTTACTAGCGTAACTAGCGTAACTAGTGTAACTAGCGTTACTAGTGTAACTAGCGTTACTAGCGTAACTAGTGTAACTAGCGTTACTAGTGTAACTAGTGTAACTCGCTTAACTAGTGTAACTAGTGTAACTAGCGTTACTAGCGTAACTAGTGCAACTAGTGTGACTAGTGTTATTAGTGTAACTAGCGTAACTAGTGTAACTAGTGTAACTAGTGTTACTAGCGTTACTAGCGTGAATAGCGTTACTAGTGTAACTAGTGTTACTAGTGTAACTAGTGTGACTAGTGTTACTAGTGTAACTAGTGTAACTAGTGTAACGAGCGTAACTAGTGTGACTAGTGTGACTCGCGTTACTAGTGTAACTAGAGTTACTAGTGTAACTAGTGTTACTAGCGTAACTAGTGTAACTAGTGTAACTAGTGTTACTAGTGTAACTAGTGTAACTAGTGTTACTAGTGTTACTAGCGTTACTAGTGTTACTAGCGTAACTAGCGTTACTAGCGTAACTAGCGTAACTAGCGTAACTAGTGTAACTAGTGTTACTAGTGTAACTAGTGTGACTAGTGTAACTAGTGTTACTAGCGTTACTAGCGTAACTAGCGTAATTAGTGTACTAGTGTAACTAGTGTTACTAGCGTTACTCGCGTTACTAGTGTAACTAGTGTGACTAGTGTAACTAGTGTAACTAGTGTTACTAGTGTAACTAGTGTTACTAGCGTTACTAGCGTGACTAGTGTTACTAGTGTTACTAGTGTTACGAGTGTAACTAGTGTGACTAGTGTGACTACTGTTACTAGTGTAACTAGTGTGACTAGTGTGACTAGTGTAACTAGTGTTACTCGTGTGACTAGTGTAACTAGTGTTACTAGCGTTACTAGTGTTACTAGTGTGACTAGTGTAACTAGTGTTACTCGTGTAACTAGTGTAACTAGTGTAACTCGTGTAACTCGCATAACTAGCGTTACTAGTGTTACTAGTGTAACTAGTGTGACTAGTGTTACTAGTGTAACTAGTGTTACTCGTGTAACTAGTGTAACTAGCGTAACTAGTTTAACTCGCGTAACTAGTGTAACTAGTGTTACTCGTGTAACTAGCGTTACTAGTGTTACTAGTGTTACTAGCGTTACTAGTGTAACTAGTGTTTCCAGAGTTTCTAGCGTAACTAGCGTTAGTAGCATTACTAATGTTACTAGCGTAACTAGTGTTACGAGTGTTACTACCGTTATGTGCGAGCACCTAAGAGGTCCGGCACAGCGCACGAGGTGGCCAGCACCGAGCCCTCTGTCTCCCTGGCGATGCTTGGACGCACCGCACTCATTTGGGGCGACATCGAACGAGGAGAGGAGGGGTCAAGGACCACTTACAGATAACCGTCGCTGGCGTCGGCCGCGAGCGGGAGCGGAACTCGGGTCGCCGGGTTCGTGGCGCAGCGCATTAACCCGCTAGGCCACCGTTCCCTCCGTACGCACGCACACACACGCGCACACGGCTTCAAGAGTCCACAAATAATTTATTGGGTTCCTTAAGCAAGTTCTCATTCGGACGAGAGTCCAACCGCAGCAGCACACGTCCCTGTCCGAGCTCTCGCGAGTGAGCGGCCCCGAGCGCGACCGGGCTCAGTCGAGGTGGGGCGGTGGGAGACGTCGCTTGGCCGCTGTTCCTGCAAACAGCGGAGAGAAAAGGCACGGCTCTGGGTTACATCATCACAGAGAAAAAGGATCAGGATCAAAAATGTTTAGCACCGGAGGAATCCGATGAGCTATGCAGCTCTTTTTCACAGATCTCCAGTAGGAGGTGGTTCAAAAAGTACAACAACAAACGGTAAAAAAAAACACGATCGGAGTACGAAGTAAAGGAAAGCTGAACACATCACTGCTCCTGACGCTGTTACATCGGTTGACCACCTGGGAGGTCATGGGTTCTGATTCCGACCCGGATGCCTGCTGCCTTGTTTTTCCTCCAGGACTTTTTTTCCGGGACCTCCGGTTGGTTTCTCCCTCCACATTTAGAATCAACATCGCGCTTTCAGAGCATTTGGCTGCTATGAATTTCCACGCGATAAGCCACTTCGTTGAGCTATCATTTGTGACGGGCAGGTCAAATTTTGAAAAGAGCTACACAGCTCATTGGGCCTTAACCTGGTAAAATAAAAAAATATTGAAATTAGTTTAACCAGCGGCACGAGCCGATTTAATCGCTCCATCTCCCCGGCGGACGATTTCCAATTGGCGTTTTCCGTCGTTCCATCCCTCCCGGCTCCTACTTCATCACAACCGCCCATTATCCCTTCTCTGGCTGTGACTCGCGCCCCCCCCCCCGCCTCCTCTCCCCACTTAACAGTTTGAATCGACAATTTCACCTTTAATAATCGTGGGCTGACGACTGTGTGGTGTGCACCTTGGTGTGGCCTGGGACTGTTTTGTTGTTATATTTTACTGTCTTGCCCGAGCTTGATAAATTGGACGCTTAAAAAGCAATTTATTTATATTTAGTGACTTTCTTGCCCTTTTCTCCACTTTGCACCCCTATCGGTTTGTGCTGTTGCATTGTTTGTTGCTGTAACTCGCCGACACGTCCCGACTGGAGACTTCAGCTTCGTAAGCTCATCGGATTGCTCCTCCTGCAGTCTTAATAAAAGATTATTATTCTCAACCCGGCGCGTGCATAGCAACGACAGATTTTAAAATGAACTGCAACTACGCATGGTTACCAAAAAGTTCATTTTCCCGAGCCAACTTTCTTGACGGGCTAATAAATTAATGTTGCATTGATTTACGGTTTGTGCAGTTTTTGGTTTCTTCTGTAAGGCCTGTTTGTCTTTCATACAATTTCAGTTTGGCTCTTTTGCTCGTGTGCGTGTCTGTGGAGAGCGGTAGTGTAGCGGTTGGCACGCTGCGCTACGAACCGGTGACCGGTTCGATTCGCGGTCCTGGGCCTGCTCACGGTCGACTCAGCCTCAAATGAGTAGCTGGTGCAGGGCGTAAAAACGTCGCCACTGGAGAGAAAAAGGCGGTCGAACGTGGTGCTGGCCACCCACCCCTTCGTCTGCCGTTCGGGCCTACACAGGTGCTACTTGCTAACGGCACTTGCCCCAACAGTCTGTTAAGGCTACACGGAGGATCTTTGTCTTTGTCTGTGGCCTCACCGCCGATATAAGAACGTGAATGGCTCGTTCTTTTACACCGTTGCCTTCCGCCAATTTAATTTTCCAACGGTTGATTTACAAACACCCGGTTTTTTATTTACATGAATAAACGCAACAGTTTGCGTTTTAAGGCCATCTTCACAAACCCACACACAGAGAGAGAACCTCTCAGTGCTGATTCTGGCGCGGGTGGAGTGTGGTTGGAGTGGGGGGGGGGGCACGCGTGGGTACAACGCACCCCCCCCACACCGCCCAAACTACACACCATTATTAATTTACTTCCAGTAGTTTACCATTAAGATTAAACATACATTCATTCATTCGATGCACCCGCGATTCATAATGCGAAGGACGAAGCAAACCCCTGCCGCCACCTCGCCCCAAAAGATCGAAGTCAAACGCCGCCGATGGGATTCTGGAGTGGGAGATGGCAGCATTCACGAAGCGGCCAAACTCTGTCTGGGTGACAAGTCACGACGGGTGACAAATCACGACGGGTGCCATCAGCGTGGCGATCCACCCCTCCTCGAACATCGATCATTGATCGCACGCAGTACAGATTGAAAAACACAAACTCAGACCACTCTCTGAGCTCCGTGGCCGAGAAGAAAACGCCACGCCCGGCCGCCTTTGTATCCCCAGTGGCGATGTTTACGCACCGCTCCAGGTACTCATTTTAGACCGAGTCCACCTAGGGGAGGCCCATTGCCGGTCCAGATAATCGTCGCTGGGTGTCTGGCCGTGAGCGGGAATCGAACCTGGGTCGTTGGTTCGGAGCGCAGCGCGCTAACCGCTACACCACCGATCCCCACAGCGAAGAAAACATACACACATAGTGTACACACACATAGTGTACACACACACTTACACACACACAGTACACACACACACATGTACACACACACACNTGTACACACACACACNGTGTACACACACACACACACACACTGTACACACACACACACACATGTACACACACACATAGATGTACACACACAGATGTACACACACATTGTACACACACACACACACACAACACNGTNCACACACATTGTACACACACACAGTGTACACACACATACACACACACATTGTACACACACACAGACACACACACACACACACNCATAGATGTACACACACACATAGATGTACACACACACAGACATAGTGAACATACACACATTGTACACACACACAGTGAACACACACACACACAGTGCACACACACATTGTACACACACACATTCCAATTCACCCCCCCCCCCAGAAAGATGCCCACCCACTCCTGCCAGGGACCACCCGAACAGGTTCTGGGCCGAATGAGGTCAATTTTCTTTCTCTCTTCAAAAGAGTATATTTCGTGAGCAAGACGAGTCCGGGTTCGCGACACAGAGAGTATACGAAAGGAGGCTGCCACCTGCACAGACGCACTGCGGATCGCAGAGCGATGGAGGCGCGTCTAAACCGCGCATTTCCACAAACTCTCCAAGCCCCTGGCGTCTTCCTAAGCTCCGATAGCCCTGGAGGAAAACCAAGGGAGAGAGGGGTGGGTGGGTGGTAGTGCCTAAATGCCCTCATGAATGCCCTTGAGAATGAATGCCCATTGGAGGAGGATGGTATGGAAGGGAGTTCTTCACGTCTGGTGGTAAGCTCCCTCCCTGCAACCTTTAGTTTTGTGACTCGGGTGCTGCGAATGAGGCCGTTCAAAATGAGGAAGCCAAAGAAGCCACCACAGCCAGAGGGAATGCATTCAACACAAAGGGGGGCACGCCCCCCCCCCTTCCCCCACACCCCAGGGCTAAACCAAAGCACAATTTGTGAAGCGGTGTAAAACGAGAGTTTAACGTGTCGCGCTCGCAACTAAAACGGGTCAAATGCCCGGCAAGGGACTGGCTGGCTGGTAGCAGGGTGGCTCGCAATGTCTTTATTTCAAACAGGCCAATGAACATGCAGAGGAGAAATCAAGATTGAGAAAAATAATGGTAGGGGTCGATTAATTGGTGGGTGGGTGGGGTAACAAGACATCTGGATCACCCCGGACATCAATGAAGTCCACCAGGCGTCTATGCCATGCTAAGAGCAGCGTAATATTATTATTCACGTAGGCTTTAAAGCATTACCGAGTGACAGTATTTTTTTCAGTTTTGTTTCAGATGCATCGAGATGTGTGCGACGCTACTAAACGAAATAAAATAAAAAGTACAAATTCTCCCCCCCCCCCCAATAAAAAAACCCGTTGAAAGCACTATTTGCAATCGCGCACAAACTGCACGTCGGGAATAAATTAAAGGAGGGCCGCTGGCAGGGGTGCGCGCTGGATGATGTCGCTTTAATAGATTCACAACGGGGCCAGTGTAACATTCACAGTGATTGACATTGGGGGGGGGGGGGGGTAACTGCACGGCCGTACACAGTGCAACAATGTGGGTGGTGGTGGTGAGGGATTTGCCTGCTCCCTCCCCACCGCCCGCCCCCCCCCCCCCCCCCCACAGTTTCACCGCAATTTTATGATTCTTCCCGAATGCAATCAGCCCCGCGCTCCCATCACCACGGGCCAGGCTAGCCCTCCTGCGAGACTCCGACGACGTGAGGGGGGGGAGTTTGTCATTTGCATTTGAGCGGCGGTGAACGCGTTGGAACGAGCGACGAGCGAGAGGCGAGGGCCTGCAGCTCGCACACAGGGCCAATCTCAGGACAAAGACAAAGATCCCGCGAGCAGCCTTAACAGACTGTTGGGGCAAGTGCTGTTAGCGAGTAGCACCGATGAAGGCCAGAATGGCACAACAAGGGGTGGGTGGCCAACATCACGCCCGACCGTCTTTGTCTCCACGGTGGCGATGTTTATACACACCGCACCAAGTACTCATTTGAGGCTGAGTCGACCTAGCGAAGGCGCAGGACCGTTTCAGATAATCGTCGCTGATAT
Organism: Lethenteron camtschaticum; assembly: GCA_018977245.1. Taxonomy (NCBI): domain Eukaryota; kingdom Metazoa; phylum Chordata; class Hyperoartia; order Petromyzontiformes; family Petromyzontidae; genus Lethenteron; species Lethenteron camtschaticum. Next base: position 1,372,106 of record MU249620.1, on the reverse strand, counting down.
TGGCCGTGAGCGGGAATTGAACTCGGGTCACCAGGTTCGTAGCGCAGCGTAGCGCTAACCGCTACACCACCGCACACACGCACACTCACACACGCACACACGAGTCGGGTCTTCCAGAGTGACTCATGTGACACGACACAGAGGACAACACACACATAGCCAACAAATCACCGTGAACGTGCCCGCGGACGATCGATGCTAAAGACGTGTTTCTCCCGTACGTTACGAAACAGATCTCCGCATACAATTTTTTTCTATTCCATCATCTCGAATCAAATTACCCGCGCAGTAATTACAACCCCCCCCCCCATCAATCGTAAAACGAGTTCAGTCATTCGGCGGTCAACCAGCTGTGCCATGCAACGGGCCCCAGTTACACGCGGAACGTTGCGACAACGTTGGCCCAAAGGGTCCAGCCGCATTCCCGACGTTGGTCGAACGTTTGCCCAACGTTGGTCCAACAGTGGCACGTTCACTCTCACTGTGACGTCCCTCCACCAACCCGGAATTCTCACGGCCACCGCCGCACCGAGGGTGCTATTTGGAACACACCGACTTGAATGTTGAACGTTCTGCTGCAATTTACTCGCTTTCCATTGGAATCGCCGCGGACGATTCTTGTGCCGTTCACCCACAACGTCGCCTCCCATTAGCGACGCGCCGTTTTCGCTGCGGGCCGCGCGAATTGCAACGCGAATTGCAACGGAGCTGCAAACAAATCACAACAGCGGAGACATTCCATTCTGCTTCCGTGGCCGCTGGTTATCACGGCCATCTGTTGACTGGATTAAATCTCACAGGTAGGCATTACACAAAAGCTGCTTCTGCAGCGCTACAACCCGATGGGGCTCTTTGTGCACCTGCACCACTGGGTAACAGCCAGCGTTTGTCACGGAACGATGCAATGCATTTAAAACGTGTACACGCGGATTTATACAACAGATACCTGCCGAGGATGAAATACGGACCGTACCTAAACACAAGCGCGCGAAAAAGGACAGAGGTATTCAAGGAGTTATTGGGCCACTTGCGTTCGATGTATTCGACTTACCGACGCGTCGAGTACATTGTCGGTTTACACCATTGGAACCTCAGTGCGCCTTTTGGCGTCATCTGGTCCAACACCATGTGAGACTAGGCTCTAAGGAAAGCTGTCTCGGGTGTGGAGCAATCAACTTCAAGGACAGTGCATATCATTATCAGAGTTATGTTTTTTGTTTGCATTATGACTGCAGGTATTGTGGTCTATGCAAACATGACTCCTTGTAAAAAAGGTGTCAGTTTTGTTGGCAGATAAAAGGGTAAAAAATAAATTTTCATTGTCGGTTTAGTTTCGCCGGACTAAAAAAATTACTAAATACGAAATCGTTCAGCCGTGGCTACACCACGGGAAGGGGGAGTGAGGTGGGGTCAAGGACGCCAACGAAAGGGAAAACGAGAACGGAGCGGGACAGGGAAGGGGAGGAGGACGGGACAGAAGTTTCCCCAAGATGGACAAAGAGGAGGGCCACGGCTCAAGATGAGCAGCAGGAAGAGAGAAGGGGGGAGGGGGAGGGGGAGGGCACCGGGCAGGATGGGAGGAGGGGAGAAGGAACGACCGGGTCAAGGTGTCGGGGTGAGAGGGCGATGATCATGATCATGATGATGATGATGATGATCATGATGATGATGATCATGATGATGATGATCATATGATCATGATGATCATGATGATGATGATATGATGATCATGATGATGAGAGGGAGAGGGTAAAAGAGGAAAAGAGAAGGAATGAGCAGTTAGCTGCACGAAGCAGCGTCTGTTTTCGCAGGGGCGGGGGGTGGAGGTATTCAGAGTGGGAGTGGCCAGGCACACAGGTCACATGGTTTACAGTAAGCTTGAAGCGATCTATTTATTTTTATTATACTGCTTTTCTATTCAATCTGGTATTCACTCTTGTAGGTTAACCTTGAAAGAAACGTATTTATATAAAAACAATCATATTCTTGGTTCTTTCGGTAAAGTCACGTAAATAGAAAATAAAATGAAATATGAATTAAAATTAATTTTATAAAATTTTTATTTTCTATTTACCTTGAAAGAAACGTATTTATATAAAAACAAATAATATTCTTGGTTCTTTCGGTAAAGTCACGTAAATAGAAAATAAAAATGAAATATAAATTAAAATTAATTTTATAAAATTTATATTTTAGAAAATAAAAATGAAATATAAATAAAAATTAATTTTATAAAAATTTTATTTTCTATTTACGTGACTTTACTTTAAAGAACCAAGTATAGATATTTTAGGCCATTTGTTCACCATTCCTATAATATGCACTCCTATCGTGTTTTTTTTCTCGCATCGTTTGTTGTTGAAACGTTCTATTGGACATCCGTGAAAAATAACTTTATATCGCTCATCGGATTCCTCCAGTCTAAATATTTGTTCCGATTCTGCTCACCTGCAATCTCCAAGGGGCTCTCACCCTGGTGATGCATCAAGATTTCACCGACCACGTAACTGCACGTGGCTTCAACGTTTTTTGGCCGCGATGACATCTTGATCTTGACATATTTCCCCGATCAATGGAATCACATTACGCGGAGATCTGTTTTATAGTTCCCCAGCAGAGGAGATGGAGGTGCACTGCTCACCATTAGGGTTGTGAATGGACAGATTCTTAGTCTCATAACTCGATGGTCGATAGCTCAAATAGAATACAACCGAGAGAGAGAAATCGAAAATATATATAATGTGTAGACGTTTTAAAGGCGATTTAGCGTTGGCACGCGAGTCATCATCGCCAAACGTGATCGATCCACAATCGCTCACAACCCTGCGATTAAATAATCTTCCGAGCGGCTGCACACGAGCCGATTTCGTCGCTCCATCTCATCGACATTTGCGTCCCTTGGGACGTAAATGCCGCCAGTCATACTCGGCTCCATTCAATACCAAGGGCCTGGAGCCAGGGCCAAGATTGGGTCGGGCTCCAACACACGCCCTCCTGCTGACGGTAAGAAGCCGGCGTTCCGGGCAGTGGCACTTCTCCATACGCACATAAATACATACGCGCTCAATTACGCATTTTCTTTCAACGCCGCGCAGTGCTGTTGACTGTCTAAAAATATATATTTTGAATCGCTTGGGCAAGGACGGGGGGGGGGGGTGGTGTGCCACTGGGAGACAAAGACGGCCTGGCGCGTGGTGTTGGCCACCCACCCCGTCGTGTGTGCCGTGCCGGCCTTCGGAGGTCACTACAGAAGAACCCCTCTTAACGACCACCCCCTGTTAACGACTAATCGCTTAACGACGGGCCTACAGCACTTGCCCCGAAAAGTCTGTTAAGGCTGTACGGGGGGTCTTTGTCTTTGTTGGTGGCGGGCGGTAGTTAATAGCCGCATGGCTCGTTGGCTCTACAAGTCGCTTTTCGTTCCCCCTCCCGCTTGTGGAATGCCACCGATGGTCCCACAGGGGTCACTACTTTGCCGCCGGCAGCCGCACTTCAAAAGCCGCCGCTGGGAATGGGGAAAGGCGGCAGGGCGCGTCGCTCGAGGTTAATTTACCGTCGCCGTAAACCACATTTTTTTTGTTGCAACAAGAATAAAAAAAAACTAAAAACTCGCATTGCGGGCACGGTCATTTACAACAACAATAACAAAGAGTCCAGCAAATCTCTGGAGGCGCGCTGTCGAAGTTAAGCGCACCGACGTCCTCTGCGAGTTAATAACGTCGCCAGAGCAATGCCGGGCTGTTGGGGGGGGGGGGGGGGGGAGTGCTTTGCTCGGCACGGCGAGATTTAAAAAAAAACTTTTAAACGCCTCCGTTGATTATTCAGTAGCGCACCTGCGATGAGCGCCCGCGGGAGTTCGGCGCCGCGAGTCGGCCGTCGCCAACATTCGAGACATTCCCAACTATTCAAACTATTTTAATCAAGTGAACCATTTCTTCATTTCACCAGGTAAGGCCCCACCGAGCGATGTAGAGGTATTTTTCAGGAGCGACCTGGCTATCGCGATCGCTCAACGAAGTGGCTTATCGCGCGGAAATCTTTAGTCGGCAAACACTCTTAAAGCGCGTTGATTCTAAATGCGAAGGGGAAAAACCGGAGGGCCCGGAGAAAAATCCACGCGACCACGAGCAGAAGGGTCGGGGATCGAAGCCACGACCTCCTGTATACCGGGCGAGATAGTTTATTATTTGCTACTCAGGGATAATAGTGGCACGGATGACAGATGGAGACACTTTAAAACGTGGGAAGATGCACGTCCTGTTTAATTAGGCGTGAGCCTTTTGGCGTCATCTGGTCGAACACCATATGAGACGAGGTCCAAAGAAAGCTGTCTCTGGTGTGGACCAATCAGTTTCAAAGACAATGCATAAATTACCAGAGTATTGTTTTTGTTTGCATTTGACTGCAAGTATTGTGGTTAATGTAAACATGATTCCTTGCAAAAGGTGTCAGTTTTGTTGCCAGAAAAAAGGGAAAAAACCCTATTAGTATAGGCGTGAGCCGTTACCCCCTCCCCGCCTGAGAATTAATGATCTCCTTGAAGAAGGGACACGGGGAAACCGTAGCTGTTACACTGAGATTGCGGCCGTGGTTTAATTTATGTATCGGCGTATGACGTTAGAAGACAATGGCCTTCTCGTGTGAGTGACATCGAAGGAGGAATGGATCGGCATAATGTTCCAGCGGACGGCGGGTTTGCTCGCTTCTGTATCGTCAACTCGGAGAGAAATGTTTCAAACAAACTGAATTTAAAAGGTCTGCTCCCACGTCTCTGTTGTTGTTATTGCGTTCTTCAAAGCAATTTCTCTCTCGAATTGCTTTTGGCGTTTTGTTTATAATGGGGGGTTTATTTTGTTGTTGTTTGGGTCAGATCGCGTAAATATAAATGGTGTCTCGTTTGTGCACCACCATCACCTCCCCCCCCACTGCCAACTGCGGCTGCTGCAGCCCTCACCGAATAATTGATACAAATTCAAGTGGTGAACTTCTGGGTACGATGTTCACCATTGAAACGTGATAGACCGCACCTCCGATTAGCGCGGGTGGCTATGTGCGGTGCGAAAGAAATTCAACGTGCATATGTACGTCACACCCGGCTAGCTGCCGTTTTCAGAGACACGCATGTATACACACGAGAAAACGCGAGGATCGTGAATGTAAACGTGACTTTTAATCTCTCATGCTGGCTCCAACGTACAGGTAGAAGAACGTTTCAAATATATACTGGCATTGACCGCTCGCGCCGAGAGAAACAACAGCGACGCAGGATGTCACCCACACAGCTCACTTGCCCCCTGCCCCCTCCCGCCCGGGGCCCGACTTCCACAAAACAACATCCCGTACGTTTTACGTCAAATATTCATTCTCGCCGTCTCTCAACTCGCACTTCTGCAAACGCGACGTCCAAAACGACGGGAACAAGCGGCAAACTAGGGAGGGGGGGTGGGGAACGAGCGGCTTTGCTCCGGCAGCGCAGGTCCCGCGGCGGCGAGCGGCGGCTGCTGCTTTTGCCGTTCACCCTGTCAGAGCGTTTCTCCCCTGCTCGCCGCGCGGCCCGTCAGAGGGGCGGCGTTTCTGGCTCCGTCCGGTGGCTCCGAGCCAATCACGGAAACCTCCTCGTCGCCCGAGCGCGGCTCTCGCTTCCTCTCTCCTCCGCGGCATGACCCTCGACCCCCCCCCCAAGCTCCCCACGCCGAGTCGCCGCTTGCAACGACATCTCTGACAGTCCCCGGGTAAACTCGTGACCCGCGGCTTCAAACGTTTGCGACAGTTTTGACTTTAAGCCTCGCTGTTGCTGCTGCTGCTCTCCCGATAACATCAGGGCCGGGTTCTGCGAGCCTCCACCCGCACCGAATCGTACGCGACGTTTCCCCACACGTCCTGCATCATTACGGTGCGCGCACGGGCCACATCTGCGTGGCCAAATCGATTTGTTCACAGCTGCGCGGTCTCAACGTCGCTTTTTCTCCGGCGAAACCACCGCACAAGTCCGTAAACCCCGCCGGCGAAAACTACCGAGCCGTCATGCTTGTGCGCCGCGATGGCCTTGCGGCCGGAGAGACAGCGGCGGCCAAACGCAAAGCGCTACGCGCTACGCGGCACGACCCGCACAGCGTTCCTTCGCACCATACGTAGCGCCAACCGCGCCAATTGGAGGGCACGACTTTATTTTATTCGGTGCCGCGGGGGGCGTGACGCTACCTTGAGTGGCGGCGGCGGCGCCGCCGTTCAGTAGTGCTTCTCCTGCAGGTAGTCCTTCATCTTGTTGGGCAGCGGCAGGCTGCGGACGAGGTCGATGCGCGTGCTCTGGCGGATGACGAAGCGGCACAGGTACTGCAGCGAGCGCACGTGCATGAAGCGCGACACGGGCGTCGTCAGCCGCACGGGGTACGTGGCCGAGCCGGGGAAGCGCGAGCGCGAGTAGCAGAAGGCGCCGATCTCCGAGTCGCGCACCGAGCTCTCGACGAGCTGCACCACCGAAGCGTGGCCCTCCAGCTCGGGCTGCTCGTAGAAGCTGAAGCGCCCGTTGGAGTGCTCGACGCGCGTGTGCAGCGTGCGCCGCGCGACCGGAAGCTCAGGCTCAGCAGGTAGCGCTCGTCCGAGCTGTCGCGCACCAGGAAGGCGCCGTCGGGCAGCGCCGCCAGCTTCTCCTCCGCCTCCTGCCGCGTCACGGGCCCCCAGTACCAGCCGTGCCGCGCCAGCTTCTTCAGCTCCTCCGTGAGGCTGGTGGCCGCCGCCCTGCCGGCGCCCTCGTACAGGCGGCAAGCGCCCGGCGGCACGGCCCCCGTGTCCAGCGGCGACGCTCCCGCGCCCGGCCCGGCGCGGCGCTCGCTCGGGGAGCGTCCCGCGCCCGGACGCCGCGTCCCGACGCCGTCGTCGCCGTCGCACGGCGCGCGGTCCGGCGCGACGCACGGCCCCGCCAAGGGGCAGCCGCCCGGCCCCGGCCGCGCGGCGCCACCGCCGGGCAGATTCACGTTCCGGTCGGGTGGACGTCGACGTGCAAGCAGTCCGCGCCGTTGGCGCACGCCGCTCCGCCGGCCGCGGCATTGCGACCCCAGTGCCGCCGAGCGATCGGCCCGTCGGGCGCGTGCGCGCCCACGGCCGCTCCCGTACCGCGGCGCGACAGTGGCACGGCATCCTCGGCGCCCGTGCCGCCGGCCGATACGTCGTGGTATTCGTCCGGCGCGTGCGTGGGAGGCAAATTGTCGTTCGCTTTGCACAGCGTGCCCCGGTCCTCCAGGTCGGACTCGGACTGCAGCATCGCGCAGGACGACGGCGAGCTGCGCTCCTCCTCTTCCTCCTCCTCGTCCTCCATGTCCTCGACGTCGGCCTTGCGCGCCTCGGCAAAGTCCCCCGGGCCCGCGTCGCCCCCGGGGACGCGCGGCCCCGTCGGTTGTCGTTGCAGTCGAGGCCGTTTGCCGTCGGCGAGCCGGGCAGCCTCAGCTCCAGGCGGAGGCCGCCACCGCCGCACTCCATCCTGGCGTGCCTAGACTCGGGAAAAGGCACTCCGGCGGCGGCGGCGGTTTCGTCGTCCGTCGGCACGTTCTCGTTCAGCCCGTCGCACCGGCGGCCCTCAGAGCGAGCGTCCGGTCGGGGCGCGACATCCGCGGCGGGAGCTCGTATCGCCAAGCGGACCGCCTCCCCGCCCCGGCTCGTGCCGTTCGCCTCCAGCGGGGACGCGGAGAGGAGCGGGGACGCGGAGAGGAGGGGGACGCGGCGGGGTCGCTGCGGCTGCCCGTCGACAGCGACGACGACGACGACGAAGCGGGAGACCAGCGGGCCCGGGCGGCCGCTCGCCGTTGGTCGGCGGCGCGGTGACGGGCGAGGGGACGCCGGCGGCGGCCCACGTGACGGCCACCGCCCCCGCCGCGGGGGGGGAGGGGCCGCTCGGTCGCCGTCCTTCCCGCGGCCCCTCTGCCTGGAGGAGAGGCGCCTCCGCAGGGTCCCCATGAAGCCCTCGCCGCCCTTCGCTCGGCCTTCGCGTCGTCCTCGTCGCCGTCCGCCGCTCCGTCGCCACGGACGACGACGCCGGTCGCGGCCTCCCGCCCCTCGTGCTCGTGGCAGGTCCCCGGCCCCGTCTCCTCCTCCTCTCGGCTCCTCTTCAGGTGGAAGGACTTGCGCAAGGAGCGGCTAATTTTTTCATAACTCGATTTTTGACACGGTTGTTCGACCCCCACCCGCCCGCCCCCCCCCCCCNTTATTTTTTTTTATTGGCAGGCGGGGAACGCGCAGGCATGAACCTTATTGCCGTAAATTAAGTCAGGGCGGTCATGGAAATCTTGCCGGGCCATCGCGAGCCTGGGAGCGCTCGATATCCTGCGAAGGAAACAAAAAGGGAACGGGGATTGAGAACAGCTTTAAAACGTGCAATTTAACGTTCAATACGAACGGCTCTCAATCAAGACTCGAGCGCTGAGCAAACCGGACATGCCAGTGTCCTCGTATTGATATTTCAAAACAAGTCCATATTCCGTCCGAGACCAATACGCTCAATCTTGGGTTGTTCGCTGTATAAACAGGTTCAGTTCGGTTGGGGGGTTGGTGTACGAAGCTACAGGTCCAGTGACCACAGTTAATTTCCAGGTCGCAATTAACATCAATGGGCGAGCGATATCTGAACCAGTGTGGCAAAGTATGATCAAGCAGGCCCGCTACCAACACAGCATTGGGAGGCCTTCATCCAGCAGCGGATTACGACAAACGGCTGCAAGATCACAATTTATTGCACCCACCGGCATTGCCGAGTGTGTAAATAACAAAGCTTGAATACTCACAATATTATTCGTACGGGAAACATTTTATTCCTGGCTGGTGGGCAAAACATTCTCCCACGGCACACGCATGAGCAAGAAGCACCAATTCCTCGGACATGTTTGTGAACACGCCGGAACGTTTCGGCACCATGTGCGGACGCTGCCTAAGTGCCGCGGTTTAAAAGAGACGTTTTACGCCCCCCTTTGTCAATCCATCGCTGGATGAAAGCCTCTCCCCACGCTCTGTCGTTCGTGCAGGCCATGTGACCATACCTTGACCCACCAAGCTGGGAAGAGGCCCAGGAGTGGTTGAGTAATCACTCGCCGCTGATGTTATCCGTGCAAGAAAAGCTACGGCCACCTCCGATGGTCCCTTTGGTTTAACGGTCCATCGAGGTGATAGGCCATCAACCCCCTCATCCCTGACAGCTTGGGTGAATACCAAAAATGTCCCCGAAGATGGACACCACCGGGCAAAAGGAGACCCGGCAGAGCCGAGACCACCTGGCGGAAGACGGTGAAGGACGAGCTGGTGGTAGCGATCAGCCTCTCTTGGGGCGAGGCTCAACATGTTGCCAAGGACAGGAAGGAGTGGGAGGGAACTCATTGCGGCCTCGTGTTCCATAGCGGTTGAAGAGGATTTGCTAACTGGGTGTCTTGGGCATGCGGCTATCTGTTGTTATCCGTGCAAAAAAAAAAAAATCGAGCTAGTTAGTCAAGTGCAAAGCGCTAAGCACTGCGCCCAAAACCATCGGCTGACGTTGCCAAAAAGCACAACGGCGATACGTCCACGTGGAGGCCGGATGCTGCTCTCGCGCCGGCAATGCAAAGTTCGTTCCGATTCAAATCAACGATGGCTTTAAAGCGACGCGGAAAAACACGGACAACGTGGGAGATAAACGCGCTCTCTCTCTATATACGCAGCAGACTCTCGATTATCCGCGCTAATAATGGGAGGACAGCCGCGGATAATTCAAAATCGTGGATAATAAAAAAAATATGAATTTCGAATGGTCGACCGGTCGATGATGGGCGTGCTCAGTGATAACACTAGCCTGGCTCCCACCGAGCAGAAGACTCCCGCCCGCTAAGTGGATGATTGCAGAGCCACGTCAATTAACATCAATCAAACTCCGCCCCCACTGTTGTAAAGATATGCAACTACTGTACTGTAGAGGAAATCAGGTGGATTTCGGATGAATCGGAGCAACATATTTGTTCAGTTTAAACACGTGACTTGTAATAAACATCTCCAAGAAGAACAATGTACAATTGTTTTTATAATTATGAATTTGGGCTCAAGGGGAAAAAAATCCACTAATTATAAATTAAAGTCAAAATCTCAGGTGTGCAACGAATCTGTTTTGTGGAATAACCACGCCCATGAGATCATCGGGAGCCCACCTACAAACCCAAAATCGCCGGGCACGGTGAGTCACGTGTGCGGCAGCGGTGATCAGCCATCGGAAACGAGGGGGGTTTGATGGCCCATCTCCTTGATGGGACTGTGAAACCAAAGGGCCATCATACAGGGAGGCCTTCATCCAGCAGTGGATTCATCATAGCCGCTGCTGCTGCTGGTGATGACGGATTAAAATCTAGAGTGTTTTTGTACTCGACTCCCAACGGATGACACCGCCGAAAGATAACGATCGTCGTCATTCGCAGCCACGGCCAATCCACTGCCGGATGAAGGCCTCCCCTTCCCGCAAACCGATTTCACCGCTCCCTTTCCCCGGCGACCGTAACCTCAGCCACCGTTTCCAAGCAGACGTTACTAAAAACTAAACTATTTTATTTTTACCAGGTAAGGTCCACTGAGCTGCATAGCTCGTTTTCCGAAGCCATTCTGGCTATTGCAAATGATATCTAAACAAGGTGGCTTATCGTGTGGAAATGCACAGCAGCCAAATACTTTGAAGGCGTGATGTTGTATAGCAGCCAAATACTCTGAAGGCGTGACGTAGATTCTAAATGTGGAGGGGAAAACTGGAGGGCCCGGAGAAAAATGCACGCAACCATGGGGAGAGAGAGACACCGCAAACTCGAAATATACAGCAGCAGGCGTCAAGGGTCAGGATCTAACCCACGACCTCCTGTACACCAGGTGAAGGAGGTAACATCTCGTAACCACCGCGGCACCCATCCGGCAACTGCCAGCCATTGTGCACGAATCTGCGCGAATGCTACCCAATTGAAGGAAGCAAGTGTTCATTGTTTACTGCCAATTATAAAGTTATGGCCACTATAAAAAAAAATTGCTGTTGTTCTGCAGAGTGCACGCACGTAAACCGCACTTTCGTAAGACGAATCACTGCAGGATGTGTTCCCCCGCACCTCCGATTAGCACAGACGGCTACGTACGGCGTGGAAGAAGTTCAACATACACACATGCATATGACGGTTGGTTACGTACGGTGCGGAAGAAATTCAACATACACACATACATAACATGGTTAGCTACGTACAGTGGAAAAGAAGTTCAACATACATACAAGCGTAGCACGGTTGGCTACGTACGGTGCGAAAGAAGATCAACGTACATGCATACGTCCGATGGCCAGAAGCGCAATGATTAGATCGCAATCCACACTCTTGACAGCCAGCCAGCCTGCCGCAACAATGGAAATAAAACGAACGGGAGCCCTCAAGTCCACGCAAGAGAGCGCGGCGTCCCCAAGCGACAGGAGATTCTGCACTCGCACACTCCGCACGTTACGGAAACAAACAAATAACCCTAACGATGCACCGTGCGGACGCAGCGCAATCAATAAGAAACCTTCAACTTGCTGCTCCCACCCCTCCTCCGCACTGGTCACCGAGAAACCCTAAAATGAAATTGGCGAGCGGTTATAACGGCTGCCATTGAAGGCCTATGAAATAATGCTGATTTATAAGCCTCGTGTGGCAGGCCATTGTTTTTGTGGACACCAATAAAGCAGAAATTGTCGAGCGGGTCAGTGGTTGAAGCAGTGGCTCTCAATCTTTATCGTACGGCTACCCAGCCCCCTACCACCACCGCCGCCGCACCTCCGCTTGGCACGCTACGGCCACACACGGCGCACGTGATACATCGACTCGCACAGAGACCCATTGACTCGCACAGAGACCCATTGACTCGCACAGAGACCCATCGACTCGCACAGAGACCCATCGACTCGCACAGAGACCCATCGACTCGCACAGAGACCCATCGACTCGCACAGAGACCCATCGACTCGCACAGAGACCCATCGACTCGCACAGAGACCATAGACTCGCACAGAGATCCATAGACTCGCACAGAGACCCATCGACTCGCACAGAGACCCATCGACTCGCACAGAGACCCATCAACTCGCACAGAGACCCATCGACTCGCACAGAGACCCATCGACTCGCACAGAGACCCATCGACTCGCACAGAGACCCATCGACTCGCACAGAGACCCATAGACTCGCACAGAGACCCATCGACTCGCATAGAGACCCATCGACTCGCACAGAGACCCATCGACTCGCACAGAGACCCATCGACTCGCACAGAGACCATCGACTCGCACAGAGACCCATCGACTCGCACAGAGACCCATCGACTCGCACAGAGACCCATCGACTCGCACAGAGACCCATCGACTCGCACAGAGACCCATCAACTCGCACAGAGACCCATCGACTCGCACAGAGACCCATAGACTCGCACAGAGACCCATAGACTCGCACAGAGATCCATTGACTCGCACAGAGACCCATCGACTCGCACAGAGACCCATCGACTCGCACAGAGACCCATAGACTCGCACAGAGACCCATCGACTCGCACAGAGACCCATATACTCGCACAGAGACCCATAGACTCGCACAGAGACCCATCGACTCGCACAGAGACCCATAGCTTGATGTCGTCCTTCCCCGCGCCTCCGATTGCCACAGTATGGCTACGTACCGTGTGCGAAAGAATTTCAACATGCTGGACACACATCTCTAGTTCGTACGAGTCGATTAATATTTATTACGTGTTTATAATGTTGTTAGTATCTTAACGTATTAATATCCATTGTTTACGTTTTTTGGGTGAAAAAGGGTAACTTTAGATGTGAATTAAGTCTTTAACATGTATTTCTTATACTCGCTTAATGGCCAAATCACCTCGCAACTGATTACAGGAAACCACTTACCATCATTAAGAGGGGTTCTCCTGTATTATTATTTCTATTAACGTGCACCATCTCGCTGGGTTTTTTTTTCGTTCTTGACACGTTAGGCTTTGCCCCGTTGTCCGTAGCAAACGACCATGAACACAAAATGGGGAAATCTACCGAAGCGACATCACGAGCCAGCCACCCTCGATGGCCACTTCATCGTGGATAATCCAAAATTTGGCGCTAATAATACGAGCGCGGGCTGTCAGTACAACGTCCCCGACTTATGAACACCCGACTTACGAACACCCGCACTTACGAACACAAACACTTACGAAACAAAAAGCCTACTTCAGCAGTTTTTTCTTGCTGTGGATGTCCCACCTGATGACGATCGCTTGTGTTGCGATCGAAACGTCGTGATCTATTATTTTTATACCTACGTGACTTTACCGAAAGAACCAAAGAGTAAAGATGTGATGAGTCGGCCTTGTGCTGGGAGTGAGTGTTTGTGTGTGTGGGCATTTAAGGGAGCGGTAGTGCAGCGGTTAGCGTGCTACGCTATGAACCAGGTGACCCGAGTTCGATTCCCACTCACGGCCATCACCAGTGACGAATATTTGAACCGGTCTTGGGCCTCCCCTAGGTCGACTCAGCCTGGTGTGGCGTGCAAACCATCACCATTGAGATAAAGGTGGCCGGGTGTGGTGCTGGCCACCCACCCCTTCGTGCGACGTGCCGGCCTTCATAGGTGCTCGCTAACAGTCTGTTCAGGCTAAACGGGGGGATCTTGTGGGCATTTGAACAGTTCCGACTTTCGAACCGTTCCCCGCGGAACGAATCGTGCTCGTAAGCCGAGGACCGTCCGTATGCACGCAAAACTCAGCGAAACGCGGTGGGACTTTGCAGAGACGGGGGGAAAAAAGGTAGCGGCGAGGAAGAGAGACACGGTTTTGAAAAACGACTCAAAGCAAAAAAACCACGGCGCATGCTGAAGCAAACTAAACGCTCGATAAGGATCCACGGTCGGAATTAACAGGGGGAGGGGGGGGGGATAAATAAATAAATAATACCAACGCTATAATTTCCATTTTCACGGTTTCCTTGATCAAGTGGCTCAGATGCGGCGGCGGGGGGGGGNTAGTTTAATGGTGGAAAAACGGAGGGCGGGGGGGTACATTGAAACAGCTGGTTGCCACAGACGCCTCGTAGCTCAAGGTCAGGTCACACGGAGTGCTGCTTCAGGAGTGCTGTTGAAAAGCTGTCGCCGCCGCCCTCGCCTCTCGACAAGCGATGCGCCGAGGAGAGTGCCGATAAACGACACGCGTGTATACACGTGTATACACGCGTATACACGCGTGCGGCGGAAACATGAGGAACAGAAACGTATATACACGCGTATTTTATTTACGTGCCATGAGGAACAGAAACGTAATTTTATTTACGTGCAACAAACGCGGCAAACCGTACCATCTGCCGGTTTTTGCTCTGCACCATTTGCACGAGGAGCTCCCAGCGCAGGCACGCGAAGCGCTCACACACACTTACATTCGTACATTTCAATTACTCTTAAATCGGTGGGTAAACAGAGGCTGCGTTAAGGCAACCCGGCAGAGATTTCACGTAGCAAATAGTCGTCAAGCGAGACCAATCCGGCTTACAGGGGTGCAAGAAGATGTTCTCACTTTTATATGTTCCAGAACGACGCTGGGGCTGCCGCCTTTGCCATCGGTAGTTATCGGCGTAATGCACGACACTCCACTGGAGTTGGGAGATATTCCTGTCCATAATAATCCTATATTATTGCACCCTATATAACCGAACTCTATATCCTTAGGGAGGGAGGAAGGGAGAGAATGGATCCGCACAAAATACAATTCCGCGAACGGCGCTCTGGTATCGTTCTGGCTGAAATAAAGCACTGCACATGCTCTCAGTTTCAGTTTAATTTATTAGGATTTACCCTGTGAGCCATTCAACCGCAACAAACAATAAAATTACAAGATACACCTAAATTCGTTCTACACAAATCTGAACATCACATACGTAAACAATAAAATCCTACAGAAAAAGCACAAACCGTCCATGCTTTCTCTCCTTACTCGTGGCGAGATACTCGGGTAAAGCAACGTTTCAACGCGTGCGCGGATTTGGAAAGCCGACTCGCGGGTTTGTCGCCATTAACAAACAACAAATGATACGATTTAAAGCTTTCGTGACTGCAGGGATTCATATTTTGGATCTTTCGGTAAAGTCACGTAGAAGGGAAATAATAAATAAATAAACATAAAAAAATTCTCACGACGTTTCGGCCACAACACAGGTGCCGGCTGCTTGTGTTGTGCCGAAACGTCATGAGAATTGTAGTATGTTATTTTATTATTTCCCTTCTACGTGACTTTACCGAAAGATCCAAGAATATAAAAAAATATACGAAAAGGCGCCACCTAAAACTCGACCGTTATTCCTAGTCAGTGGTCCGAGCACATCACGGAGCCCAAGCCTTTATAATTGCTCTTTGCCTGCTCTTCCGATAAGATTGCGGGTGGGGGGGAGATTACAGGCAGCAGCAACCTGACCTCGACCTTTCAACCTTCGGCTCTATTGTTGCCAACCGCAGCCCTCGAACTTCAATGCTCAGAACGCGTGGGACGACCAAATCGTGGTGCCCTTGAAACGCTTTAATTTTTCCGACGCCCTTCCCCGACTGACCGCATTCACCTCTCCTCGTCTAAACCCACGCTCGAGTGCCGTGCGCTTATTTTTTCGCGCTCCAAAGTCTCCCGCGTCTCCCGCCGGCGTTCCCTTCTAACCGCTGCCAGCGTGCGCCAAGAGCCTGGCGTCGCCAAGATCCGGGTTTCGGGACGTGGGTTCGGCCACCCGTTATTGGGCCAGCATTGTCGAGCGTTCGTCAGGAGTTTGATGGTCAAGAGGCCGGTTGCAAATGAGTCCACAAAAAAACACCCCACCATAGCAAAAGAAAAATTGTTAATTCCAAACCATTGGAAGGGAACCCAACTGTCGCTAGAAATGTAGGAGGTAACAATCCAGCTCCACGCAGACAGATTCAAAATCATGCCACTGCTGTACTGCCACTTCCTCGTTCGTGCTACAAATAGACAATACGTTCTGCCCACCGTTTCTGTACATCGTCTTACGAGGCTGCTACATTCAGAAGCACAGGGATCAATAATAAACTCCAGGAGAGACCCATCGACTGACTGCTCCTGTTCAATTCCACGAAACGAACCCTTCCTTTCTTTACCCGACCGACTGTACATTTCTCTCTATAAAATACAGAGAACCCAACGGTTCTGTAAAGCATCTTGAGATGCAGCTGCACCTAGCTGCTGTACAACCCCAACATTGTCTCGTCGCGAGCTACGTCAGGGAGAGGAATGGAATGCGTGCGGGATTCGCGCCCACTGAGGAGGAGACGGAGCCACGAAATCCGGTCTCGCGTGCCAGCACTCGCTGTATTATCACAACGCATGATCGCGAGAGGTGACAGCAGCTTGAGGGGGTGGGGGAGTAAGGGGGGGCGGCGGCGGAGTGGTGGTGCAGTGGCGGTTCGTGCGTTGCATGATGAACCGAGTTCGATTACCGGCCCTGGCTCAATTCGGTGTGTCAGCAATATCTGAATCGGTCCTGGGCAACCAGCCCATTCACCAAACCGCACCGACCTGCGTGGTGAAGTATTGTCACACAATCACCACAGCTGACATGCTATGGGGAAGAAGGCCTTAAGGCGTTAGTGGATTTAGAATGGCTGGATTTTTTTTTTAAATCCAATGATCAGCGATGGGGTGTGAGTGGGGGGGGGGTAATGGGTGGGGTTGGCCTTCATCCAGCAGTGGATGGAACGCGGCTGAACGAAGACGGCGGTGACAATTTAGCGTGCTGGTAATTGAATGCGGCTCTCGTTGTCTTTGTCCCGTTGCGAGCGCCGCTGCCTGCCGCACGCTGCGCTTACGCTGCCTTTCACCCGGGCCTCGTCACCCCCATCCGGGCTCTCCACGCCAGCAGCTGCTTCAAACAAACTAAACTATGAAACTATTTTTGTTTCAAGCAGGTTAAGGCCCCACCGAGCTGCTATATAAAACTATTTTTTAGAAGCGACCTGGCCGTTACGAATTACTGTATAGCTCATCGAAGTGGCTTGTAATTTATAGCGGGATCCAAAAACTCTCTAAAACGCGCGACATTGATTCTAACCGTGGAGGGGAAAAACCGGGGGGACCCGGAGAAAAATCTACGGGTTGGGACTCCTGGGGCGTCACGGTGGTGAAGAGACGTTCTCTCCCTCGCCTAGTATGCGTGCGGTCGTGGATCGATGCCGACCCTTCGGATGCACGTTGTATATCGGGAGTCCACGTGGACTCTCTCTCTCCCGTGGTGGTCGCGTGGATTGTTCTCCGGGTCCTCCGGTTTTTCCCTCCACATTTGGAAACGACGTGCGTTTAGGGTCATTCAGCTGCTACAACTAAATGTTTCCACGTGTGACAATGATATGACACTTTTTTTTTTTACGAGTTATGGTCACGTGTGGCCAGGTCATCTCTGAAAAAAGGGCTGATGGCTCGGCGGGATTTACTTGGCAAGTCAAATTGTAAAAGCCCTAAATCTTGACTTAAAGCTTTCATGACTGCAGGAATTCATATTTTTTGGGACTTTCGGTAAAGCCACGTAAATAGAAAAAGTAACAAAAATCAAAATCACGACGTTTCGTTCACCTGAAGACGATTGCCTGTGTTGCGGTCGAAACGTCGTGATTCTTATTTTTTCTATCTACGTGGCTTTACGGAAAGACCCAAAGAATATGTAAAAGCACTCTTCCATACGGGCTGGACATCTCAGAAGAGTGGTTGTACCCGCGTACACATGCCGCCCTTTGGTCAATCCGCCGCTGGACGATGGCCTCCCTACACCGGGCAGGTTGGGGGGGGGGTTGGGGGGGGCTATTCGACCAGACAGAAGAACACCGATGCGGAAACGCTGAAGTTCAGTACAACGGTGGATATTTCGACGCATTGCCCTCCGCTTGCCCACCAAAGAGCCCCACCAAGACTACGACAACCTGTTTGGTCAGCTGCCCAAGCACCAGCCAACATCTCAAATATCTTTACGGCCCACACTCTTTGCATTTACTTGGCCCACGAATGCCGTGTTATTTCCATTCGTTTATTTTTCTCTTCCGCTCCGCAAAAATGACCGAAACATTTTCACGGCGCGTCTTACTTTTCCCGCCGCGTCCCTTTCAATTCTCGAAAAAAACGGCACGACGCGTCCTCCGCTCCGCTGTGATCACCGCTTTACCGTACGAGCTGGTCACGTGTATTCTCTGGCTCGCAGGGAACGGAGAGCCGCAGATCGCCACTCGCTGTGGGGCTGTGGCACGAGCATCTGCACGGGCAACAAAAGTCTCACGGAAAAATGCACTCGGAGCTCCGAGCCGAGGCTCTCGGCACAAAAAGAATCCTGTTTGGGCGCTCCGTGTGAACCGCTAATGCGGTAACGCTCTATTTGCCGTACAAGGCCTGGCACGGCGATGCACCGTGCGTATGAAAGGCTTACTTCTAGGCATGCATCATTCCCTTTCCCCGCGCCATATTCAGCAAATCGTTACTGGTCAGGGCCGCGATTCGATTCACCAGCGACTCTCTTTTGCCTCCGGTTGTCTATTATTATTATTATGCTGTAGACTCTCGATTATCAACGCTAATGACGAAGATAATTCTAAATCGTGGATAATCCAAAATATCCATTTCCCCCGGATCTCTATGCCAAAAACTACTAATATCGATCGAACCGATCGATGTTCGTGCCGAGTGATAATAACACTTTCCTGCTCCCACGCAGAAGACTCCCGCCCACTAAGTGGATGATAGCAGAGCCATGCCAATCAACGTCAATCCATCTCCGGCCACTGTTGGAAAGATATGCAACTACTGTACTGTAGAGGGGGGGTCACGTGGATTTTGGATTAACTGGAGCACATATTTGTTCGGTTTAAGCACGTGACTTGTCGTAAACATTTCCAAGAATGACAATGTGCAACTGTTTTTAGATTATTATTATTTTGGATTGCGGGAATATCCGTGAGTTGTTAATTTACGTAAAAATCTCAGGTACGCACTTCATCCGCCAATTGGATAAACCGCACGTGGATAATTGAGAGCCTATTGCATTTATATTTGCTTATTTAGTGCTTATAAAATGACCCTGCTTGAATTATATACAGGCCCTGTAAACGCTCCCTCCCTATGTAACGTACTGGCTACTGTCATATCAGCCGCTCTAAACAGCCCCTGTAAACCCTTCCCATGTATCGTGTTGGCTACTGTCATACCAGCCCGCTCTAAACAGCCCCTGTAAACCCTCGCTCCCTATGTAACGTGCTGGCTACCATCGTTCCAGACGATCTGTACAGCCCATGTAGAGCCTCCCTTATCATTAAACCTGCTTTCCCAAGTAGACCGTCTCGTTTCTCCGCTAGCCTTGATTTAACGTCGGCTATATCCACTTTGCATACATACTAAATAATGGATTGTCACAAGCTCGAATTGGGCATGTATTGCGAGCAGCTTGAGAACCAATTCTGATTGACGGACGGATAAATGAATAATTCTGCATCTGGTTTGCCGTCGGGAAAACAACCAAACAGAGAGACACGAGGCCAGAGCAGCATCATCAATTTGCAGCTCTTTCATCAGAATAAATTGCAAAGAGGCTTTTATTCTTAGCTTATTGCTGCGAAAACATCAAACAGTTTTCCATTCGGGCTTAAGAGGCATAAGGAACACTGCCATTGTGTGAATGGAGCAAAGTCGCACCTATGCACAGAGTTTAATATCACGTTGGTGATATAAACCCCACCGCTTTGTTCTTCATCCGCGTTTATTTTCGCCGCTCGTGCATTGACGGACGCGGGCAAAGAGTGCAATACTCGAAGCCTACGACTGTGAATATGAGATTAGGCAATTGCCGGAGGAAGCACACGTCTCGAACAAAATTAAACGCGGTGGTTCACCGCTACCCTAAACACGCGGCGAAAAGAAAGCTAATCAAAAGGGAAAATAATCCGGGAGCACCACTGTTGCCGACATGGAACAAATGGGACGATATAAAACGAGTGTAACAAATACGACAAGAAACAGCACTGAGTAGTAACCGACGAGTTGTTGGGAGGGGAGGGGGGGTTTAGTGGATGCCCCATGGGAAATCTCCTACTGGACACCTTGGAAAAAAAGCTTTACGGCTCATCGGATTCCTCCAGTGTATCAAAAAAACACATTCCGATTCCGGACGCTTGAAAGCACTCGCGGTCGCCCGCGTATGTACGTACGCAGCGGTACAACCGGAAGGGAGCGGGAACGCGAGCTCCGTTGTGTGTGTGTGTGTCTGATCGATTCAAGCTCCGTTGTGTGTGTGATCGGTTCAAGCTCTATGCGCCAAGACCATGCACCGAACAGAGTGGGAACACGAGCTCCGTTGTGTGTGTGTCTGATCGATTCAAGCTCCGTTGTGTGTGTGTGTGATCGGTTCAAGCTCCATGCGCCAAGACCGTGCACCGAACAGAGTGGGAACACGAGCTCTGTTGGGCGTGTGCGATCGGCTCAAGCTCCGTGCCGAGACCATACACAGAACCACTTGTCGCCCTCGTCAATATTTATTACTGAGGTCTCTAGCAGCTCACGCGTGTCGAGATCTCACCCGGGGCTGAAAGGAACCCAACCCGCGCGTGCACCACAATTTCACCGGCATTTTGCCAACGCGTGGAAGCCACGGCTATGGCACGACCCGTGTGCCACAATCGTAGGAATGAATCAACTTCATCCAATGGGCCAAGGCACAGGCGACGGTGTGCTAAGTGCACCCATACGTTTAGATTGCAGCATCCGTGTTTAGTGCACACGCCGTACAACGTGTTTGAATCGACCGGAGCAAAGTTGGACTCGCGCACAAATCGACTTACGAACAGACCTCTGGAAACCAACTCGTTTGTAAGTAGAAGAGTCCTTATAATGCAAACAAAGCCCCTTTCCGCGCTTCACGAATGAATCAAAGCCTCGCTATGCCGTGCCACTCAAAAGGGGTCGCATGAGCATACTTTACCCCGCTGGTCAGCGCAAGTTTAGCGAGGGGCGTACCCCAGACCGGTTCAGATGACTGACCGTCGACGTCGGCTACAGCCAAGGAATTAAAGTTAAATTAAACTTTAACGCGTGTCACAATCGGGTTCAGAATCCATAATAAGGTTTTTTGTGTTGGGTTAGATCGTGTTAATATAAATGTTTCGTTAAACCCGCCACCACCCGACACAGCCAATTGTAAGGTTTGTCACGTAAACAGCGCATGCCAATTCGTTACTAGTACAGCACACCGGTGCGTTGGAGAGTAATTCCACATTTACAATTCGAGTACGACGTTTCGCCAGTAATTACAACCAGCTTCATCAGGCGACAGCCAGATCTGTGGTTCAAAATGCAGGGCGCTCACTCCATTGCACCGCCACAACTCCTCCACCACCCCCAAGTAGCAAACGGCTGCTCATTTGTAACCGCTCGCCGCTAACTTCCTCATCGTTATCTCTCGGCTGAAGGCAATAATGGGTTCGGCGCTGACAAAAGGGAAGCATCTCTTACCCGGCAAAACGGAGGCTTCGCTCAGCTCCTCGCCCAAATGAGCCTTTTGAGTCGTCCTCATTAACCGAAGCCGATGGGTTTTAATTGCTGAACAAAATTAATTAACGCCGGAGGTTACGCCACTATCCCTGTGAAGCGTCTGAAGGGAGCTTTCGAAAACTTTAACTCTGAACGAAGCAAGGCTCGCAGAGTGGCGGGGCTTCACTTTGCATTTTAACGCTTCGTCAATTCCACCACACGTCCGCACTGCGTCGCCCATCGGTGCTTTTTTACATCTTTAAAACATTCTAAGTATCGCTTCTATGGAGACTGTAAAATAACAACATGAAGACATCTGAAATGCTATTCCACCCATGTGTGTGGTGTTAGGCATGTCGCAAACTTAAAACTTAAGCAAATGGCTTCAGAACCCACCCCCACCCCGATGTATGAATATGGATGAACAAATGTCAGCTCTAATTGAGATCCTCAGACTGTAAATAACCAAAAATTAATGACATTCTTGTATCTCTGCTCCCGATCTTCTTCTCTGTATCTCTCGTAGACATCTCAACACATTCGTTGATTTCTCATTTTGCCACAATTTTGTCCGTACGTCGTTTTCTCTCATCTCGTCACATCTCTACGTCTTGTCGATATCTTTTCTGTCACCTGACTAGGACATTCTAAATCACAAAGGGGGGGGGGNAGAGCAGGGCAGAGGGGGTCAAAATTATTTCTGTAGCGTATCCCCAATGGTCCAACACCACCGTTCATTCCATCATCAATGCTATGACAAAGGTGCCATTGCCCGAAACGTCACCTACGACCTATTTTTTTCTCCTCTTCAGGGCCACTGGTAGTACTGTGGTTGAGTTGAGCTTTTGTTTATTTGTGCACGAGCACCACTGCCAACGCAGCACCGGCACAAAAAAAATGTTTGTCCGGTTTAATCAGTGCTGATGGAGAGTCAATTGGCTGTGCTAGGCTCGTGTTAATCGCTGGAGTTTCCAGTACAGTATGCCCTTTGTGTAATAAATGCTGTACGTTGTGTAATGTTTTTTTCAAGGCAAACTCTGCCTTGCTGAAGCCCAGATTGTGATGACACTCAACTCCGTCACGGTCCCTGTGATAGCATCGCGATGGCATTCCCTGCGATGGTGCAATAATAGATTGATGGGAATTTCGTGGGGCCGCGACGCCGTACTTGACATCGATTTTACTTTTCGTCAATTTGGCGACCCAGGTGACGCTTTGGAAACTATCGCCGGTCTCCCGAGTTCTCGCCCTGACTTATCGTGGAAAGCAGCGTCTTCCGGATTTTGTCACTTTTCCAAAGTTTTTCTTTCAATAACTTTATCCAGTAAAAAATGTATTTAATCTCATCTATTACAATTTTGTAATGCTGGGCACTGGCAATTTTTGGGTCTGGACTCAAAAAATCGTGATTAAATGTTTCTCTCTCGCCAATAATTTAAGTCACGAATTACGTTTCGGGCAATGATCCTAATGACGTTTCGGGCAATGATCCTAATTCTTCATAGCCCATATATCAATACTAATTTAGAATGTCTTACTCACAGAGCATGAACCTTACATGCGGCATAATAGATTAGTATGCAAACGAGTTGAATTTAAATAATAAAGAAGACTGAACTCTTAACACTACAGAGTGAGTGCCAGACACTGATCATTAAACACTACAGAGTGAAGGCGTTGTCCCTCTCCCTAGGGCATTCGACTGCACACAGTGAACGTTGCAGAGCGTGGTGACGAACGCCTCACACTTAACACGTGCCCGGCTTACGGTTAAACACGTGCGCACAAGTCTTGGTCTTCAATCCACTGCCGGATCACAGGCTCAGCTCGTGCCCGTGCCGCGAGTCTTGGGGGCTGTTTAACCAAATTTCACCACGCCGACCAGCGCGGGTTGGTGAAGGTGGCCCGGTGGAGACATGGAAGTTCTATACAACAATGGTCGTGTTGGTTCAACACACACAAAATCTGGCCGTCGCCTGATGAAGCTCGTTGTAATTATAGGCGAAACGTCGTACTCAAGATTGTACATGTTGTGGCTTTGTTCTCCAACACACCGGTATTGCTGTACTCGTAACGAATTGGCACGTTCTGTTTAGGTGACAAACCTTACAAATTTGCCGTGTCGAGTGGTGGCGGGTTTAAGAACCAAAAAAAGTCTATTATGGACAACAATGGTTTCTGCTTCGTTCCAATGTCCATCCACAACGTGGTGGTGGTCATCCACCCAAGCACTAACCACCAGGCTGAACTTCACCTTAGCTTCCGAGATCAGGTCGGATTGCCCATGCTACGATCGCAGGCTGCCAAAATTAACTCTAAAATACTGCAGACGGAGCAGTAATCGAGTGCCGAATACACACATCATTATCGTCGTCCATGATAAGTCTACTGCTGGATGAAGGCTTCCTCTAGCCGCTGCCATACACAGAAATAAGTATATACGCACAGTATAGCGTAGATATAGAAACATTAATCAAACCGTCATTAAACACGAAAGGCTACAGAAGAATTGCCCTCGGGAAGTCCGAGTGGCCTGACCCACAACTGAGCTCCTTTCCACTCCACAGCCAATGTTCCTGCTAAACACAAATGTTTACACACACACACGTGATTGTGCAAACACACTCGTCGACACACTAAATACACATACTAAGCAATTTGCATACAGAGCACGTGATGCCACTTGTCAGCCAGAAGATTTTTACCAAGCAACGGCCTGCCCTCACTCCCATCATCGATTCCTCCCTTTCCCCAGTTGCTCAGCTCCAGCAGTGGCCACCAAACACCTTTGCTTTCGTCTCGCCAATATAAGAATTCTACAGCCGATTTAAAACCGTAGTCTATACATTATGTATGACAAACGAAAGAATAAGAATTCCATGGCACACGCTGGAGCTTGCTTGATCTTCGCGGCACACACAACTAGAAAATCACCACGGGTGGGTGGCTAGCTGGGTTTGTATCTGAAGATAATTCACGATCTCCCCCCCGCCTCCCCGGATCCATCGAGAACAAGGGCACCGTGCGGCGGCGCTGCCAAAATCCGTGACGAGAATTTGCCCGACCGCGCGAGTCTCTTCGTGTCTGCGCGTCTCGTTGTCTGTGTGTGCTTCTGTCTGTGTCTCCGTGTCTATGTCACCGTGTCTCTGTATGTGCCCGTGTCTCCGTGCCCGTGTCACCGTGTCTACCTCCGCCCTGTGTCTCTGTGTCACCATGTCCTCGTGCGTCACTGTCTCTGCGTGTGTCACCGTGTCTGTGCGTGTACCTCTGTGTCTCCGTGTTTGTGTCACCGTGTCTTTGCGTGTGTCTCCATGTCTCTGTATGTGCCTCTGCGCGTGTCACTGTGTCCTCGCGTGTCCGTGTCTCTGCGTGTGTCTCCCTGTGCCTCTGCGTGTGTCTCCGTGTCTGTATCACCGTGCGTGTCCGTGTCTGTATCACCGTGTGTCTCCCGTGTTTTGTCTCTGCATGTGTCTCTGTCTCCATGTCCGTTTGCCCAACTGCACGATTTCGAGAGCTGAGATGCCCGGGGTTGGATGGGCACTGACGGCCGTCCGCTGCCGTCGTGCGCCACGACCAACGAAGAAGGGACGGGTGGGAGGTGGTGAGAGGTGACGTAGGGGTGAAGAAATTAAGATTTGAGGTTCTTACAAAAATACCACGGCACACCTGGGACATTTCTGCGGTCACACAGCGATGTACTGCATCGGTATTCCTCAGCACTGCTGGTTGGCAGCACTCATTGTCGGAGGCACGACTCTCACATCCACAGCCAATGTTATCTCCACACGCGTGTTTTACTTGCATGCTAAAATACACGGAAGAATCACTCCACATTAAACACTACACAACGAATAGCACACGCTACATACGCCAAGACTAAATCCTGAATATTAAAGCACTAAAAATTGAAGACTACGGTGGGACAGACTGTCTCTCTCTCGATAGCCACGCACACTAAACACAGACAAATAGCTGCATGTTAAACACTACGCGTAGCCTAAATGCTACATATTACACAACACGAGACTCTGAACGACAGTGGTATAGACCCCCACAATCGTCACGCATACCCCGAGTACACGCGTCTGGAGAAAATGCTACGTGGTTAATCCCCGAGCTCTGGTAAAGGAGGTCTCATAATGTAAATGCTTACCCCGAGCTCTCAATACTCTGATGGTGCATTGTCTTTGAGTTGTGCGCCTTTTGGCGTCATCTGGTCCAACACCATGTGAGACTAGGCTCTAAGGAAAGCCGTCTCTCGGGTGTGACCAATCAACTTCAAGGACAGTGCATACATCAGAGTTATGTTTTTTGTTTGCATTATGACTGCAGGTATTGTGGTCTATGCAAACATGACTCCTTGTAAAAAAGGTGTCAGTTTTGTTGCCAGATGAAAGGGTAAAAAAACTATTATCATACGTGGTTAATGTTGAATGAATCAGAATATATATATTTTTTACACTGGAGAAATCCGATAAGCGACAAAGCTCTTTTTCAAAGATGTCCAGTCGGGGCGGGTCATAATGTTACAAAAACAAACAATACAAAAGCACAATAGAAAAAGTTAACAAACCACTTGTATACAAATGCAACTAAACAATTTTTATCTTACCAGGTAAAGCCCACTGAGCTATTAGACTCTTTTCCAGAAGCGACCGGGCCACAAATGTATCGCGGCAAAATTATTTGAATAATCTAAATGCATGTTCGTAAGGAAAAACCAGACGACGCGAAGAAAAAAAAATCATGTTACGGACAGTCCTCGACTTACACACACAATTAGTTCCTGAGACCAACGGTTCATAAGTTGGAACACAATAATCGACTGCATTTAAATGCCCAAACACACAAACACTCGGACTTAAAAGTGCAAGCTTTAAGTAAATGTTAAAAACAAATATTTCACGAAAGCCGGATCTTAAGTGCGGGCTTGTTCGTAAGTCGGTTGGTCTTAAGTCGATGACTGCGCGTACTATCCACACGTGTTCACACACTCGAATATCGACTACTCACTCACTCACTCTACACTTAAGGCTATACAATCAATACGGATACTACTCACTCAAATACGCTTTGCATTGTCACCTCCACAAGCCGCCGTTACCACACACACAGCTTGCATCACACACATCATCTCCACGTGTCCACACACGAAACGCGTCGACTAATCACTGCACATTAAAGCACACAACACTGAATAATTAATAGCTCCACATTGAATCGTATACAACACACGGACTAATCACTGCACACTAAAGGATAATGTACACAACACACGAAATACTGCACATTAAATAATACACAACACACACACACGGATGAATCGACGCACATTAAACAATACACAGTAATCACTATACATTGCATAATACACAACGCAGGATCTAATCACTGCACACTGAATACACAAACTAATCACTGCACATCAATACGCAACACACACACACCGACTAATCACTGCACATTAATTAATACACAACACACACACAGACTAATGACTAAGCCTATGCACTAAAGTCTGTTAACACTTCACGCACAGACTACATCCCACGTGCTCGCACACCAAACAGGAAGACTGACTCAATACTGCACCATGGAAGACATAACACACACAGCCGTGTTACTAAAAACCTATTATTTATATATAATAAAGACTGGACACTTCACACACTCAACACACACACTACCCACAAAGACAAAGATCCCCCGTATAGCCTCAATAGAGTATTGGGGCAAGTGCTCTTAGCGAGTAGCACCTATGAAGGCACACGAGGGGGTGGGGGCCACCACGACCACCACGCCCGGCCGCCTTTGTCTCCCTCGTGGCGACATTCACACGCCGCATTCGAGCGCTCGAGTCGACCTAGGGGAGGACCCCAGGAACCCGATCAAGATAGAACCCCTCACCCGATAGCCGTGAGCGGGTAATCGAACTCGGCCCGCCGGGGTTCGTAGCGCGAACTACGTTCCACCTCCCCCCGCAACGGCGTCTCCACACACGGCCATAGCCACATCACCACTCGCCCCTCGTTAGCCCATGCACCATCGCGAACAGCGCTAAGCCCAGCGGCGGCTATTGTTGTAACCCTGCCCGACACGACCGAGTTGCCGACCGTGGCACCTCCTGCTGCTGCTCCTCCTGCCGCCGTCTCACCGCGTGGAGGCGGCGGACGAGTGACTGCTCCTCCTGCTGCTGCTGCTGCTCGTACTCCTCGTCCGTCCGTTCCTTCTCGCCCCGCTCCGTCTCCCGCCCTCTCTGCTGCTGCTGCTGCTTCTTCTCTCTGACGGGAGATGCCCCGGGCGGCAGCGGTGGAGGTGGTGGAGGCGGTGGTGGTGGAGGCGGCGCCGCGCGGGCAGCTCCAGTGAGGGCCACCCCAGCAGCGGTGGCGGCGGTGCGCGGGGCATGCCGGGACACGGTCACGTGGCCACGCCCACACCCCCCCCTCTCTCTCTTCCATCCACCCCCCNATCCACCCCGTCCACCCCCCCCCATCCACCAACCTCCACCCAACCCTCCACCCACCCCTCCCCCATCCAGCCCTCCACCCCCTCCACCCTTTCTC
This sequence comes from Lethenteron camtschaticum, assembly GCA_018977245.1. NCBI lineage: Eukaryota > Metazoa > Chordata > Hyperoartia > Petromyzontiformes > Petromyzontidae > Lethenteron > Lethenteron camtschaticum. The sequence goes on along the minus strand of MU249620.1, from coordinate 1,344,006 downwards.
CTCTCCCCCCGGCAGAGACTCCTATGGGGGGAGCCGGACTGGGGAGGAGTGATTGGGGAGGGGTAGAGACTGGAGGGGAGGGTGGAAATGGGGGGACAAGAGGTGGAGAGAGGGACCAGGGTGGAAGGGTGACTGGGAGGGGCTGGGGGGNTGGGGATTGGAGGTGCAACTGGGGGGGAGGTGGGGGTCTGGGGGTAGATTGGTTGGGGGAGAAACTGGAGGGGAGGGTGGAGATGGATGAGGGGTGCGGTGGGGGCGACTTGGGGGAGGAGGGATGGTGTGGGAAGGGACTGGGGGGGGGGGTCAAGAGGTGGGGAGAGGGACGTGGGGATTGGAGGTGCGACTGGGGGGGGGGGTGGAGGGTCAGGGGGGGGGTAGTTTGATTGGTGGAGTGACGGGAGGGAGGGAGGGTAGGGATGGAAGGAGGTACATAGAGTATGTATGTACAATATGTTGAACTTCTTTCGCACCGTACGTAGAGAACCGAGGTGGAATGGGAGAGGGAGGAACTGGAGGGGGGGTACTCTGGGGATGGAGAGAGTAAATGAATATTTAAATTTTAATATTAATTACATTTTTGAACACAGTTTCTTTGAGCCGCAGGCCAAAACGTCAAACGACCAGCAGCAAAGCAGCACTATCGACGTGTAACAGATAAAGGAGTGTTGGTGTTGTTGGTGTAACACGTTTCTGGGACATTAAGCAAGCTTATTCTCAATCAGAGCATGGGAAGAGAGACGACCCACGGGGGGGGGGGGGTTCCAATGCTGCGCAAGGCGAGAAATGTGAACGCAATCATAACATTTCACGGTATTGCGATGGACAGTTCTTGTGACTATTAATTACTTCGCTTGCCAATCCGAGAAAGCGCCGCTCACTCTCGACCCTTTATCGTGAGCCTCCCTGCCAAGTCGCCACAGTTCAGGTGATTCTCTCTCTTTTTGTTTACGATCAGAGAAACAGAGATGCTCTAGATTTGAAGCTTTCGTGACTGCAAGGATTCATACTCTTAGGTTTTGTCTGTAAAGTCACGTAGGTAAAAAATAATAAAAAATAATAATAACTACAATTCTTTTCATTTATTAGTATTTTATAATTTATTATTATTTTATTATTTTTATTATTTTTACCTACGTGACTTTACCGAAAAACCTAAGAGTAAGAAGATGCTCGGTGTAGTCGGCACTTTGCTTCGTTCATCATTTCGTTTTTTTGGGGTTTTTTTCCATGCTTTGCTTTATGTGTTCCTCTCTTCGCGAGTACATTATTTTTTTAAAGCGTTGCAAAATCTCGGTTCTTCCGACGTCGGCACACAATCCATCGATTTTTTTTCTCTCTCCGATCGATCGACGTAACACTGGAATCTTTAACGTAATCCGTGATCCATAATGTACTGCGCCCATATAAACTGATGTTGAACCCAGCCGTATTAATCACGGCTCGAAACCACGAAACCGTTGCAAGTCACCGTGTTAATTAAGCCTCGCGAATTTAATAGCGCGCGTATTAAAAAATATAAATATTGATTAATTACGAGTTACGTAAATGGCGTGTTAACGTTCCCAGTTCGTTCTTGCACCCACAAAATAAGTAATATTAAAAAAAATTTTTAAACACGCTTTTATGAAATGTACTAGTAATGGAGAACTCCACGACTCCAGGAAGTGGCCCCGAAGCTTGCCATAACGTAAGGGGCCTGTGGTCATTTACAGCCAACGTCAGTTGAGCATGGACAATTAGACCCAAGCCGAAACATAACATATAAAAAGAATGTTACAAAATATATTATTTTTATGATAGGATATAGTATTGTCATCAGTATAACATTAGTATATCAAGTCTGCAGTCGATACCACATTGGGAAGTGGGTTAAAATTGAGTTACAAGATTTGAGGATACGACAACGACAACAACAGAGTGAGTTAAAAGAAAGCGTGTCATAAAAATAAAGTAGGCAATGCTGCATTGAAAATGCAATTTTCTAAATATAACAATGAGACGCATGTATAGAGATGTTTTATTTTTTAAATGATCAAATCGTAACAATTCGTCGAATCACGGGGGGGGGGGGGGGGTGAGCGGCTATAATGCTTAGGAGTTTACGTTGAACGTCAAGTTCATCAGCGGTCTCGCTCTGTCCACTGCCGTTTTCCATTCGTGCGCTGCTGAATATTCTTTCGAGCAGTAGTTCTTAACCTTTACTGCAGCATTGCAAGCCCCATGGTTGTCAATCGTTTAAAAATGTCAATACATACATGGGGTTTGATGAAACAAAGTAAGTTGTGCTTACGTGCCCCTGCTTGATTTGTGTTTTCGATGATTTGCTTCTACATCTAAATCAGGCCACGTCTCGCACCCCCACAGAAAGGGGCATCTCACACCCCATGAGAGCAGTGTGCACCCATGCTAATAACCACTGCTTTAGATGCGCACACACCCTTTAGACCCGCGTGAGACCACAGCAAGCTGACATATTCAACACTTTTTGCCAGAATCAAAGTATGAAAAAATAATAATAATAGGTGTTATCCTTACTGGCAATAAAACAGGTGTTAAGATGTTCAAACACCAAAGAGATGCCTTTTACAATGGATCAAGTATGTGTGGTTAATGCAGAATTGATTCATTGCAAAATGTATCTACTTGGCGTTTGTACATCTTAACAACTCCTGTTGTATTGCCAGAAAGAGTAAAACCGATTCGTATTCTACATACTCAACAATGCGGCCTTAAAATAAATACAGATATAGTAACATGCGATGTTTCGGGAAATGGCCCTTCTTCATTGTCAAGCCAATTTTAATGTTGTACTATGTACTCCACAGAGTGATGGAGTCCATACGAGTTGGGGCCTGCACTGAACAGCATGGAGCCTGATGAGAATTTCATTTTTTAAATGCTGTCTGATAACCAGTTTTTTTTTTNAATTGGCATATGAATGGTCACACTATTAGTATCTACATACAAGCAAATAAAACGAATATATTTGTGACCGTGACCGGAGCCATTCCCTATGGTGCGTGGCGAATCGAGGAGACTGCCCCGGGACCCGTGCTTTGGGGGCCAATATCGATGGCCCTGCTTGTCGTTATAATTTGAGATCGTGGAGTGAGCGATTCGGCTTCACCTTGGGCAGGCCACGGTACAAGGTAAGGCATTAATGTACAGCTTTTTTTCAGGAGCGACTTGGCCACAAATGATAGCTCAACGAAGCGGCTTATCACGTGGAAATGTAGAGCAGCAGCCAAATACTCGAAGCGCACGTTGAATCTAAATGTGGAGGGAAAACCCGGAGGACCCGGAGAAAATCCACGCGACCACGGGCAGAGAGACACGCAGACTCAAATATACATGCTTCAGGGTCAGGATAGAACCCACGACCTCCTGCATACCAGGCGAGGCAGATAATATCTCACCACGTGGTACAAATCCAACCGGGGTGAGACCACCAACACGCTACACTGGAGAGGCTGGTTTGTTCACCCGTCGCTGAAACCTAGATTAAAACCCAGGTTCTGACCCCCTTGAGCCACCCGGTGACCTCACGTGACCTTTCAGGGAAATTCGTTTTGGGTGGAGCGGTGGTTACAACGCTTATAACTCTCTGCGCTTTGAACCAGGCGATCGAAGTTGAATTCCCGGCAGCGGCTAACGCCGGTGACGACATCCGAACGTGTCCCGGAGCGAAGATGAGATACGCCTGCGTGCGGTGAAAGGTCACAGCTTGGCGATGAAGGTGCGATAAGGTCCGAAGGTCGGATCGATGAAATAAGGATGAAAGAAGGATCAATGGCGAGGATGAGGCCGGGGAAGATGTGACATTGTTTGATGTCGAGTAAAATGGGCTGAGAGAAAATAAAAGATTTTCCTAATTTTTGTTTCGCTACTATCTGCCGTGCGCACACAGCAATCTGTAAATGAGTAAGCGCACGCCGGGCGTGAAGCATTCCAACGGGAGCTAAACATTTACTCGGCTGACCTTGGAAATGAATGCAATAACAGCGAGANCCATGGTGGATCGGGATGTTGGAGGAGTCGGAGGAGCTGAAAAAAGAGGGTGGTGTGGGAGCGGAGGGTGGGGGGGCGTTCGTGTAAATGAAGAGGTGGGCAACGAACGGAGGAGGATGGTGACGGCGGTAGCCAGGCACCCGCTATTCGTGCAGAGCAACCACAGAATACTCAGTGCCTCGGAGGGTCGCAAGTTCATCGTCGATATGTGCCACCGCGTAAAATAGTCCACATATATATTCTTGGCTCTTTCGGTAAAGTCACGTAGAAGGGAAATAATAAATAATAAAATATCAAACATAAAATTCTCACGACGTTTCGACTGCAACACAAGCAATCATCATCAGGTGTGAAATCCACAGCAGTCGAAACGTCGTGAGAATTTCATTGTTTTATATTTGTATTATTTTATTATTTTCCTTCTACGTGACTTTACCGAAAGAACCAAGAATATGAATCCCTGCAGTCACAAAAGCTTTAAATCAAAAATGTTGTCCACATATGCCCGCACCTTCCTCCGATGAGCACGGTTGGCTACGTAGGCTGCGAAATAAGTTAAACATACATGCAACTTTCCCCCCTCCGCCACCGTCTTGTAAGGACAAAGCTTCGCGTATAATGATGTCGTAGTGCAACTACACTATTATGCGGTATGACGAAAGCTCTGTTACCCATTCAAACGCGTGGTGCGTCAGCAGAAAGCCACGTTTTGACTCGTGTCGTTTCTCGCTTCAAAACTCGTCGGTTCGTGTAACGCTTTTGGCTACCCATCGAACAAAGACGGCGCTTTCAGACGCGCTTCTATGGCCCGTCTGGAATGCCCCTTCCTTCCGAAATTAGGAAGCCACTGGAGCTACGCGCTTTGTATCATGTAGAATGAAAACTCATTTCTTTAGAATTTCTTTGTGTGTTGAGTTTGTTGTCCCCCAACCCCCGCCGCACGTCCGATGAGCATGGTGGGCTACGTGGCTACGTACGGTGCGAAAGAAGTTCAACATACTAGTGCATACTACATACACAGAGCGATTCATGCGCAAACCCGAGTCCTGGAAACCCAGCGTGTGTTTCACAGGGCCAAGCAGTGGCAGCGTGTCAATAAAATGCCCCACTTTGGTGTTTCTGGAGTGCTGTCAAAGTGAAAATTTTAAAACGTTATTCGAAATCAGCTGCTGAGTCTTGAGCAGGAAGCAGTTGCACGCCGGTCAGACCGCTTTGTTCAACCCGAAGCGCGCTTGTAGAGGGAAGTTCTAGGCGGGTGCGTGGTTGTGCTTTTGGGTGTTTTTCGAACAGCCCTTTCCCCAACTCCGCGTGAAGAGTCGCCTGGCAAATGTCCACGATCCACCATCGTCCCCCCCCTTTCCCTAACTCCGCGTAAAGAGTCACCTGGCAATCACGTGCGTGTTAGGCGTTTCCCGATTATCTCACCCACAATCAGCCGGTCGTTCGTAATGCGATTGGCATTAATGTCATCTGTGCGTTATGCGCCCCCCCCCTTATCTGTGAGTCATTCACACTCCCCGGGGCTCGGACCGGTGAGCATCACTGACGGTGTCGTCGGCCGGCGCGTGTGTACCGAGCAAAGGGCCGTCCATAAATGACGTCACGCGATTTTTGACGATTTTTGATCCCCCATCGTCACACGGCGTCACAAATGTCTGACCCCCCTCCCTAGGTGCGTGACGTCATTTATGGACGGCCCCAAACCCCTTGTGAAGGAGAGACCCGGCGATACAGGCAGTTTAGCACTGAGTGTCCCCCAATGAGTGGAGTTTGCGGTGGGGCACGGTGAATGTGTGGGGGGGGGGGGGCAAGGCCCCCCCAAACTCACAGCTGCCAACCTGTACGGCTCACCCCGTATTCGTATCCAGGGACATTGAGTTTTCAGGTCCTACGGCGTACAGCCGTTTCAATACGGGCCACATTTCGTGTTGTTGTTGTCTATTTGTTTGTGTTTCTCACCTGTGATGGAGCGTTGTAGGATGTACATTGCGATTTAAAAGGGTACGTGATGATCAATAGTGTCTGCATTGGTTCGTAATAAGCTTCGGCATTGATGAGGAGTTGGCAGGTTTGCAAACTGCATGGGCACCTTTATTAATTTACTTTCAGTAGTTTACAATTAAGGAACACAATAATTTCGTGTTAATTATATGCACCCGCGCGCCTTATCCAAGGCGAACCACACAGAATTAACGACGGCACGACGCATGGATGTAATAGTGGGTGACTAGATGAATGGAATCGATGAGAGGAAGCAATAGGGGGCGAATCTGTGACGATGTGTGTATTCGGTGAAAGCGAAATTGATGACGGCGAATGATAATGAATGGAATGAACGAACGGGTTTAACGAGTGAAGCCACAATGTGAATATGAAGAGGGGAAATTACGGTGGTGTTATGAGGGTGAGATTCATGGAGGAGGGGGGGGTGAGCTAGTGAACAATAAGTGAGTTCGGTAAAGTCACGTGACTTTACCGAAAGAACCAAGAAGATGAATCCCTGCAGTCACGAAAGCTTTAAATCGAAAAAATAAGTGAGTTCTGAGTGCGGAGCGGAAACTAGCTGACAAAGGTAGCTGTTTAAAGTGGAGGGAAAGTTTGTTCCAGTGAAGGGACAAAGCAAACCCATGCCTCACCCCCCCCCCCTCCAAATATAGAAGTCAAACTCCGACTAAGGCCGTCCCGCTGTGTGCGTGCGTGGATGAGAGGTGAATTCCCAATTTCCTTCTGCATGGGAAGCGTTCCCCAAGTTCCCCCCTACACACGTTTGAAGAGTTGCATTGTTAAAGTGGCCGGGTGGTTATACCGGGGCTGGTTCTGCATGAGAGTGTCTGAGTCAGCACCAACGATTGTGTCACTCGTAAAGGGTGTGCTGCCAAAATGCATTCTCACGGGCGACTCGGTACAGCAATCAAGAGAACGCGTCTTCTTCGTCTTGGTTCTTTCGGTAAAGTTACTTTGAAGGGAAAAAAATAAAACATTATATATTTTTCGATTTAAAGCTTTCGTGACTGCAGGGATTCATCTTCTTGGTTCTTTCGGTAAAGTCACGTAGAAGGGAAGTAATAAAATAATAAAATAAAACATAATAAAATATTATTATTATTATGTTTTATTATTATTTTATTAAAATAAAATAATATTCTTTTATTATGTTTTATTTTTATTATTTTATTACTTCCCTTCTACGTGACTTTACCGAAAGAACCAAGAACATTATATATTATTTTAGTATGTTTGATTTTTATTATTTTATTATTCCCTTCTACGTGACTTTACCGAAAGAACCAAGAAGATGAATCCCTGCAGTCACGAAAGCTTGAAATCGAAATTTAACGCGTCTTCTGTTTCACCGCTTAAAAATAAACTAACGCTGTAGCTCGTTGGCCGCCTGCGTGCTTTCTTTGGAACAAAGTTTTCTGGAAGGCGAACTCAGGTCTGGGTGTTTTTTCACGATCTGAGTCTCGTCGGGAGGGTTGAACACATTCCTGCTGCGGAGGGAGCTGGTAGGAACGTTGGGTTGCTCGGTCAATGGCCTGCAGGGTCAACGGCGGCGTGGTGTATTCCGCAAATATGCCCGACTGTGAGGGCGGGCACAAGCCGGCGTGAGTAGGTTAAACGTTGAGTTTTATAAGGGCACCACGGGTGACCAGCCCCTCCCCACCCAGCCCCACCCCTCCCATTTTGGATGCACTATGGACGGACGGACACAATAATCCCCTGTGGGCTGGTGGAACCAGGTGGTTCCTACCAGTATAATTTACTGTAGAACCATAATGTTCCAGCAGAGGGAGTGGTAGCACAGTGGTTAGCGCGCTGCCAAGTCAGACCCGCAATGATTTAGCAAGGCCCCTTAATATTTAAGTCATAGATTAGTCATTGATTAATTAAGGCCCCTTAATGTTCAAGTCATTGATTAATCAAGCACCTTCAATGTTGAAGTCATCGATTAGCCATTGATTAATCAAGGCCTCGTAGATTAGTCATTAATCAATCAATGACTAATCTATCAATGACTAATCGATGACAGCAGTTGGCTGTCCGACAGACGAGGCCTCCTCCATTCCACTCGAATTGTTTCAAATGTTGCGTTTGTAATAGAGGCGTATTGACGCATCGATTGATAAATATAATCGATCAATAGCATCGATTGATGATCGATGAGTACCGTCGGAAGATTTCGGGCTCAGTGATTGCGAATCGATCGAGTTTAGATTCGTGAAGATGAATGAAAATGAATCGATTGCTAATCGATATATCGATTAACCAGCACCCATCCGTGGATCGGATCGCGCGTAGTGGACGTGTTTCGATTCGTTAGATTCTGCCTCACACACGAATCGATTAACAATCGATCCATTTCATAAGCACCCCCCCCCCCCCAAGCTCCGTAGATCGAATCGGTTCGCGCGCAGTGGGCGAGTTTAGATTCGTACAGAATTGCTTCTCAGGTAAATAATCGATAGACAATCGATTGATCAATTTCATAAGTACCAAGCTCCTAGATCGGATCGCCGAGTTTCGATTTCCGTGCGAATCGCTTTCTCGCCGCGCTCGTCACGTGACCGCGCGGCGGCGATCACGTGACCCGCGGGCTCCAGAGCGGGCTCGGCATGGCGGCGCAGTGAGACCGGCGGGAGAGTCGAGGGAGAGCGGAGAGAGAGTCACGGGAGAGCGGGGAGAGAGTCGAGGAGGGAGCGGGAGAGAGTCGAGGAGGAGCGAATCAAGGAGGGAGCGGAGAGAGAGTCAAGGAGGAGCGGGNAGATAGTCAAGGGGAGAGCGGGAGAGAGAGCGGCAAGGGAGAGTCGAGGGAGAGCGGAGAGAGAGTCAAGGAGGAGCGGGAGAGAGTCAAGGGAGAGCGGGAGAGAGTCGAGGTAGTGGGGGGGGGGNAGATAGCTGGGAGAGAGAGTCAAGGAGCGAGCGGGTAGAGAGTCGAGGGGGGGGGTCGAGAGAGTCGAGGAGAGAAGGTCTAGGAGAGAGTCAAGTAGAGAGAGAGTCCAGGGGAGAGTCTGGAGAGCGTCGTGGTGGGTGGTAGAGAGTCAAGGAGAGAACGAGGAGAGAGTCGAGGTGAGGCAGGGGNTAGAGAGTCGAGGTGAGGCAGGGGGTAGAGAGTCGAGGTTGGGGGTAGAGAGTCAAGGAGAGAACGAGGAGAGAGTCGAGGTGACGCAGGGGGTAGAGGTCGAGGTGAGGCAAGGGGTAGAGAGTCGAGGTTGGGGGTAGAGAGTCAAGGAGAGAACGAGGAGAGAGTCGAGGTGACGCAGGGGGTAGAGGGTCGAGGTGAGGCAAGGGGGTAGAGAGTCGAGGTGGGGGTAGAGAGTCAAGGAGAGACGAGGAGGTCGAGGTGCGCAGGGGGTAGAGGGTCGAAGGCAAGGGGTAAGATCTTGGGGGTAGATGAGAGACGAGAGAGAGTCGTCGCAGGGGGTAGAGAGTCGAGACAAGAGAGACGAGAGAGAGTCAAGAGAGAACAGAGAGACGAGGTGACGCAGAGACAGAGGCAAGAGAGAGTCGAGAGAGACAAGAGAGAACAGAGAGACACGCAAGACAGACAAGAGAGACGAGAGAGACAAGNAGAGACAGAGAGACGAGGTGACGCAGGGGGGTAGACAGAGGCAAGAGAGACGAGAGACACAAGAGAGACACACGCAACACCCAACCCCACCGCGCCACCTCTTGCACCTGCACCCAGAGACTCTCCTCCTCCTCCACACACCACACACAACACACACACAACACACACAACACACACACAGAGCGAGTTGGGGTGAGTTGAAGCGGCTTCTCCTCCATCGCCGTCGCCATGAACTCTGACAAGGAGCTGGCTCCACTCACGCCGGCCATCGTCCGCGCACTCAACGACAAACTCTACGAGAAGCGCAAAGTGGCGGCGCTGGAGATCGAAAAGTGAGTGGTGGTGGTGGTAGTAGCTGCTGATGATGCCGCCGCTGCTGCTGCTGATGATGATGCTGTGCCGCCGCTGCTGCTGATGCCACTGCTGATACCGCTGATGCTGATGCCGCTGTTGCTGATGATGCTGATGCCGCCGCTGCTGCTGATGCCACTGCTGATACCGCTGATGCTGATGCTGCCGCTGATGCTGCTGCTGATACCGCTGATGCTGATGCCGCCGCTGATGCCGTTGATGCTGATGCCGCCGCTGATGCCGCTGCTGCTGATGCCACTGCTGCTGATGACTGCTGATGATGATGCTGATGATGCCGCTGCTGCTGATGATGCTGCTGCCACTGCTGATGATGATGCTCCTGCTGCCACTGCTGATGATGATGCTCCTGCTGCCACTGCTGATGATGATGCCACTGCTGATGCCGCTGATGCTGCTGCCGCTGATGATGCTGATGATGCCGCTGCTGATGATGATGCCGCTGCTGATGCCGCTGCTGCTGATGATGATGCTGATGTTGAGGCCACTGCTGCTGCTGATGCCGCTGTTACCGCTGCTGCTGCTGATGCCACTGCTGATGTCTCGTCCCGTGGGGTCGGGAGGGGTGCGGTGTGTGGAGTTGTCTCACGAAGCTGCTGCTGATGTCTCTCGCCAGGGTTGTCTGAATGAGATCTGTCTCACCGGGGTCTTGTCTGAATAGGGGTTTATTATTACTAGGGGCTGTCTTACTAGGAGCTGTCTTACTAGGAGCTGTCTAACTAGGAGCTGTCTTACTAGGGGTCTGTCTCACGGGGGTTTAATCTCACTAGCGTCTGTCTCACGGGTGATATTGTCTTACTAGGAGCTGTCTAACTAAGGATGTTGTCTTACTAGGGGTCTGTGTCACGAGGTGCTGGCCACTCTGTGTCACGAGGGATGTTGTCTTGCTCGGGTCTGTCTCACGGAAGGGGTTTAATCTCACTAGCGTCTGTCTCACGGGTGATATTGTCTTACTAGGAGCTGTCTAACTAGGGATGTTGTGGGGGGGGGGCGTCTAAACGACGGCCGTCCCATACTCGTAGATTTTTTTTATTGATTTAATTGAGTTATTTTCATTCATTACAATTTATTATTATTATTTTACCTACGTGACTTTACCGAAAAAAACAGAGTATGAATCCTTGCAGTCACGAAAATTTCAAATCTGGAATTAATGATGGCCGTCCCAATGGGCCCTCTTTATTTTACTCGGCACCAGCTCAATGGATGCTGCCGTGTCTCGACTGATGCCGTGTGGACAGGAGGAGGATGAGGGCTTGGAGGGTGCTGCCGGTCACGAGCGAATTCGTGTCAGTGTGGAGCCTTGTGTCGATTGGGGGGGGGAGGGTGTCTACAAAACTGTGTCCACGTCTCGGTTCATCTCGTTGAGTGGCTGTCTCGAGGAGGGGGTGGGGTTCGATCCCGTCCCTGTGACCGCCTGCTGGATAGTAATAGGTTTTACCCTTTTATCTGGTACAAAAAAACTGACACCTTTATACAAGGCATCCTGTTTGCAATAAACACAACACAAGCAGTCAAAATGCAAGCAAAAAGAAACAACTCTGATAATGATATGCACTGTCCTTGAAGTTGATTGGTCCACACCCGAGACCGCTTTTCTTAGAGCCTAGTCTCCATTGGTGTTGGACCAGATGACGCCAAAAGGCGTACAACTTAAAAACAGCGCACTATCAGAGTATTGAGAGCTCGGGGTAAGCATTTGCATTATGAGGCCTTTACCAGTGGCAAAATATAGTGATAGGTTTTTACCCTTTCAACTAGTACAAAAACTGACACCTTTATACAAGGCATCATGTTTGCAATAACCACAACACAAGCAGTCAAAATGCAAACAAAAAAAACAACTCTGATAATGATATGCATTGTCCTTGATTGGGTTAAAAACCTATTACTATATTTTCCACTGGTAAAGGATGTCTCATTGTGTAAATGCTTACGCCTGCTGGGTGTTTGGAGTTTTCGTGTCTTTCTGGCCCTGGTCGCGTGGATTTTCTCCGGTTCCTCGGGGTTTTTCCCCTCCACATTTGGCTGCTATCAATTTCCACGCCATGATAAGCCACCTTGGTTGAGAAATCATTTGTGGGACAGGTCGCTGTCTGAAAAAGAGCTACACAGCTTTTACCTGGTAAAATAAAAAAATAGTTAAATAGTTTAGAATGCTTTGAAGTTGTCTCTGTTTCCGTCTTGGTGAATTTCCCGGCCTGCTACGAGACACTACGAACGAAGATGTAACTCACGTTTGTCAATCTGTGGCAGTGGAGATGTTGGTGGTGGTGGCGGTGCTGTTATTTGTGGCACAGTAAGGGCACAGGTGGTGCATCGGCCAGCCATCTCAGTCAGTCGACCCGTGGCACCTGCAGGGTCTGCCCCGTGACCTCCTGCCAGCGGGCGTTTGACACTTCATGTTGGTTCAATGTGCACGTAGCCTGGCACGAGCGCCGTGGTGACGTCACCGCCACTTAGTGGCGAATGGCGGTGGTTGTTGCTGCTGTTATTTGTGGGGTGGTGGCGCAGCAGTTAGCACCCTGCGCGAAGAATCTGGCCACCCGGGTTTGATTCCCGCTCACGGCCAACATCCAGTGACGATTATCTGAACCGGTCCTGGGCCTCCACTAGGTCGACTCGGCCTCAAACAAGTACCTGGTGCGGTGTGTAAACATCGCCACTAGGGAGACAAAGGCGTTCGGGCGTGGTGCTGGCCACCCACCCCCTCGCATGCCGTTTTGGCCGTCATAGGTGCTCGCCAACAGCACTTGCCCCAAAAGTCTGTTAAGGCTATACGGGGGATCTTTGTATTTGCATAGTCCTCTTTGCTGTACAGGGTGGTTCAAGATGTCTTGTGACCCCCCCCCCCCCAATTAATTGACGAATTAATTGAGCCCGAACCTTGTTTTACTTTGCATATTCATGTTTAACAAAAATAAATTAACTTATAATAAATATATATTATGTTTTAGATAATTTAATGGGGGTCTCAAGACATGTGGCCCACCATGTACTCTGTGACGTCACTCCACATGCCGCACCCCTCCCCAATAACCATGAGGAGGTGACGTCACTCTACATGCCGCACCCCTCCCCAATAACTATTAGTGAGTGACGTCACTCCACATGGGGCACCCCCCCCCCCCCTCAATAATCATGAGCTGAACAAGTTTTCTATTGACTATTTCGTATATACTGCAATATAGTCCCATCCTTGGACGGGCAAAAGAGCTAGTTGTATTAAAGGTAGGCACTGATAAGGGGTTGACAGGTATGTAGTAGTGTAGTGTATAGTGGAGTTTATAGTTTAGTGTATAGTGTCGTGTGTAGGATGAACGTTGAGATCTATAAGGGCACGGTGTGACCAATATGATCTGAATTGGTCTGTAATAACGTCGGGCACTACCGATAAGGGGTTGACAGGTATTCGAATGTAACCGAACGTCCGATTGCGAGCCACGCGATCTCACCACGGCTCCGCCTCGACGCCCTTCAACACGTTCACAACGGGACCACGTGACTCACGATACGAGTCGCGTAATCATCACGAGCCATTATATCTGGTGGTTGCAAACAATGGGAGTTATTATCCTCAATCACATGGGGGGGGGGAGGTCGCAGCTGTGAATAAAGAAGTTTGTGTACAAAGGTTTACGATAAACGTTCAACGCTCTAAGAATGCGCAAACTCTGTCTTCGGAACGGAGCGTGCTTTTAAGTCTTAATTTTTTCTCCAGCGTTCATTCTACGAGGCTAGAATGCACACATAGGCCATGGACTCGGTGTCTTCTTCAATAATAATAATGGTGACGTTTATAACGCGCCAGATATTGCAGACAAGTCAACAACTTTGAGGCATGGAGCCAAGCTCCGGGCTGCTCGAAAGCCCTGTCCCAACACAGATTAGGGGCCTTTTAGATGTTTCTTGAGTGTCATACCTGTCAACCCCTTATCGGTGCCCTACCTCATTACAGACCGATTCAGACCTTATTGCTCACCCCATGCCCTTATATATCTCAACGTTCATCCTACAAAGTCCCATCACAAGGGAAAACACAAACAAATAGATGTTTTTGCCCGTATTGAAACGGCTGTACGCCGTATGGGCCTGAACATTTACCTGCACAGCGGGGTGGGAACGTCCGGCGAAATCATTTGGTGTGGCCCTGCCAAGGCAACCGCAGGCAGGTCTCGAAATTCAATAAATCTAGGAGCAAACCTGGAAAAAGCAGTTGCGAGTAGCAGCAATATCATCAATACCAGCTAACATCACACGCCTCGCCAAAGATAAGCAGTTCCAGCCATCGCATTAGGGGTGAGTTAATGAAATGTTTGACCAAATATAACGAGGCTAATTTTTAAGTTGATAATTTTGTATGGCCCGCGAATGATGTTATAAATATCCAAATGGCCCTTGGCAGAAAAAAGGTTTCCCACCCCTGCTGTACAGGAATACGTGTAACCGGTGGCAGAGGTCGCAAACGGGTACCCGTACCCGGCCGCACANGGGTAGCCATCGGGTAGGGTACGGGTATCGGGTACCCGTTGCGACCTCTGCCATGTGGGTTACGGCTATGGGGCATTTGATGTTGCGGATGTGCAAAGGGAGAGAGTTCCACACCGAGGTCGCGACAGCAGAGAACTTTAGTCTTGGACAGTGCAGCACAATAATTGTTACCTTATTTCTCGGGATTGTAAGATGCCCCGGCTAAGACGTAACCCAGACTTGTGCCCGGTATCAATACAGTTATACAAATCTTGTTCATATTCTTGGTTCTTTCGGTAAAATCACGTAGAAGGGAAAATGATAAAATTATACAAATAAAACATAATAAAACTCTCACGCGTTTCGGCCACAACGCAAGCAGCCGTCCTAAGGTGAAATAACAGGGCTGTCGGCGTATTTTAAGCTTAAAATGCGCTGCCAAGCTTAGCAGTGTTCATTACGACGCTGTCTTTCCGACAGCCCTGTTCTTAAACTGAGGACGGCTGCTTGCGTTGTGGCCGAAACGTCGTGAGAATTTTATTTTATTATGTTTTATTTTCATTATTTTTTATTTCCCTTCTACGTGACTTTACCGAAAGAATAAAGAATATGAATCCCTGCAGTCACGAAACCTTTAAATTGAAATTCATACAAATCTTGTCTCGCGCACACACGCACACACCTACCAGAATATAATATGCAACCGAGAGTTTTGCCTTAAAATACAGGGGAAAAGAGAGCCTATATTTCGGAGAATACGGTGTTTGGCGATCTGAAGTCTGGCATGCTTCTATAACAAAGGACGATTAAAATCAACGAGCCGCATGACTGCAGGAAACACAGCCAGTACAGTATACAAGATTCAGTTAGATTTCATACACTACTAAGAAAAATGACAGAAGAGCGTGGTGCAGGCTACCTACCATACACAGCGTTGGCTAAGATACGTGCACGGTGCAATGCATAGCCACGTGTGTGTGTGTGCAGCACAGTAGAATACAGAAGGATGTGTGCCAGCCACACCACAGTCGAGAAAATTGCGTAACGTCCCGGCACCGCAGAGAGTAGTTTTGGCGCAGCACAAATCAATGCCCCGCAGCAAACAGTGCAGACTGAAATAGTTGACAAGTTAGGCTGCGAGCTCATGGCTCTGTCGTGCAGAATTTAGTTTTTTTTATTGAGTACATAAAAACACATTCCTGCAGAGGGAGCTGGTAGGAACGTTGGGTTGCTCGGTCAATGGCCAGGGTCAACGGCGGCGTGGTGTATTCCGCAAATATGCCGACTGAGGACGGACACAAGCCAGCGTGAGTAGGTTAAACGTTGAGTTTTATAAGGGCACCACGGGGTGACCAGCCCCTCCCTACCCAGCCCCTCCCCACCCCACCCAGCCCCACCCCTTCCTCCCACCCCCACCCAGCCCCACCCTCCCCACCCAACCCCTCCCCACCCAGCCCTCCCCACCCAGCCCTCCCTGCACGACGGACACAATAATCCCCTGTGGGCTGGTGTAACCAGGAGGTTCCTACCAGTATTAATTTGAATCTCCACTAATGCGTGCGTTGTTGGCTTTATGTAACGCCGCCGCTGGCAGGAGCATTCGTTGCCCAAGGCATTTTATCCGCCCAAGTGACTTTTTAAAAATTATCGTTCAACAACGTACAAATATGTTTTCCTCTCTTACAGGATGGCAAACCGTTGGCCAACCTAAAAATGACATGCACATTCATACCTCGCGGAACAAGCTGGCATCGTCAATTACAGGAATTAGAAAACTGACGACTCACAATCGACAACGATGTTTTATTTCAGCCGAGAGAGAACCCCAATTAGCTTTGACGCTCTTTTTGTACCTTCTTCCAGAGGCGCTCAGTCCAAAGCTGGCTGATCGGTAATGGCGGAAAATAAGGAAGTTTCAGAATGTGTTGGCGTACAATGTGGTTGTTGTAGAGTCGATGTTGCCTGTAGGGCTGCACACACACACACACGTGCAGTTTTGTTGTGCCAGTCGCCTAAAGGCAGGTCGGCGATTAAAAAAAAAANCGCACTATTCGGGACCTAACTGCCCGACTCGCGTACGTTTGTATACGTTACACCATGATGTGTTTGCAATGTATCGGCTGAATGAAAGCCTGGACACCCTCGCAAGCAATATGTTCCATCTCAAGGGATTTTTTTCCCCAGTTAAAATATTTACTGGATATAATTAATGAATACCCGTGGCTGCTGACATCCATAGCCAGAATCTATCCGCATAATCGCCGATATCGCCATCACTCTCATCAACATCATCATCTTCATGACCACTGTCATCATCCACTTCATGACCACCACCATCGTTTTTTTCAAATTCATCATCTCCATCAACATCATTATCAATGCACCACTATTATCACCATCATCTTGTACGTGTGTATGTTGAACTTCTTTCGCACCGTACGTAGCCGACCGTGCAGGGCTTTGTTTCAGCCGGAGCTGTCCTGGGTGGAGCTCTATAAAATATTTCCCCCCCCACCTCACTGGGGGAGGCGGGGTGTGGGAGAGGGATAGGTGGGGTCCAGGTGATTGGGGTTGTGGATGTCTTCATGGCTACCCGAGTTCGATTCCCGCTCTCGGCCAACACCAGTGACGATATCTGAATCGGTCGTGGGCCTCACCGAGGTTGACTCAGCCTCAAATGAGTACCTGGTGCGGTGTGTAGACATCGCTACTGTGGAGGCAAAGGTGGCCGAGCGTGGTGTTGGCCACCCCCTCGTGTGCCGTGCCGGCCTTCATAGGTGCTCGCTAACAGCACTTGCCCTAACAGTCTGTTAAAGCTATGTCATATCAGTGGCTACCTGATGACTTCAGTATTGGTCACCCGTGCCCTTATAAACTCAACGTCATCCTACAAAGCCCATCCAAGAACACCATAGACACAAAACTTGGTCTTTGAAACGTTTCCGTATTAAACTCAATTGTCAGATACGGGTAAGTTTGGTTGACGGTATGTCATGTTGAATAATCTCGGGGGTTGCATCGGACAACCTTAGGCGAACATTTCCCTTAGTTTCCGTTAAGNTCAATGTAAATTAAGGGAGTCCGCTTCATTTTTATGCACCAGCCATTGCCCAATGGGGTTGACGTGTGTCCTGGGTTTCCCAACCCAGTACAAACTTCCCCTCGGCTATCCGCAATGCGGTACATTAATTTACGGCTGTCCCATACCAGAACTCCCTCCGGTTGGATTCCAGAGGTTGTCAGTTTAACACATGAGGCTTGCATATTATTCATAATCAACGTTTTTGGGTTTAGATCGCGTTATTTATAAATGTGTCGTAACCCTCCACCACCCGACACGGCCAATCAGTAAAAAAGTGTCACGTTGACAAAAGACAAATAGTTCACTGCTTTAGCCCACCGGTGTGTTGAAGCGTGAAACCACAACATTTACAATTTTTGAGTACGACCTTTCGCTGGTAATTGCATCCAGCATCATCGGCCAATTCGCCAGAATGGTGAGACACAGCAGAGCCTCACCATTCTGGCGAATTGCCCGATGATGCTGGATGCAATTACCAGCGAAACGTCGTACTCAAATTGTAAATGTTGTGGCTTCAACACACCGGTGGGCTAAAGCAGTGAACTATTTGTCTTTTGTCAACGTGACACTTTTTACTGATTGGCCGTGTCGGGTGGTGGAGGGTTACGACACATTTATAAATAACGCGATCTAAACCCAAAAACTTGATTATGATTCCAGAGGTTTATTCGTAAGTCCAACTATACTCCGGTCGATTCCAAACACGTTGTGTGGAGGTGCACTAAACACGGGGAATGGCTTTAACAGTTTTATAATCTCCTGTTGATGTAGATTCCACTGGTTCTTCATGTTCTGCAGATGTAGATGCCACTTTTTTTCACGTGGCATTTACATGACAGACGGACAGGTTTGTTCGTATCTCTGAATGTTCGTAACTAGAGGAGTCCCTGAATGTGGTTTTCTACGCACGGCGTGAAAGAAGCCCAACACGCAACACACACTACCAAGCAAAAAGCACAAACAATAATAAAAAAAGTTATCAAAACAAAGAGATTAGTCCATTAGGTTGTCACACATCCCAGACCACATTCCACATTTTCCCAACCGAGACTGGAAAACTCTTGCCCCTCGGGAGGATCACTCGGGTAACATCGTCGCGGGGATTTTTCACCGCAGGCTGGTGCGAGATTACGTGCAGCAGAACAACACGGCGCAGATCAAGCACATCATCGCCATCCTCTCGCAGGAGTTCGCACTCTCCCTGCACCCACACAGTCGCAAGGGCGGCCTCATCGGCCTCGCCGCCTGCGCTATTGCGCTGGGAAAGGTAACGCGCCGTTTGTATCCTCATAGTAGAGTGCGCGTAGCACCGTGTGTAGCTGGGTGGGACGCTGTGTGTAGCACTGTGTGTAGCTTGTTGGGACGCTGTTTGTAGCGCTGTGTATAGCTGGGTGGGACGCTGTGTGTAGCGCTGTGTGTAGCTGGGTGGGACGCTGTGCGTAGCACTGTGTGTAGCTGGGTGGGACGCTGTGCGTAGCACTGTGTAACTGGGTGGGATGCTGTGTGTAGCTGGGTGGGATGCTGTGTGTAGCTTGTTGGGACGCTGTTCGTAGCGCTGTGTGTAACTGGGTGGGACACTGTGTGTAGCGCTGTGTGTAACTGGGTGGGATGCTGTGTGTAGCACTGTGTGTAACTGGGTGGGATGCTGTGTGTAACTGGGTGGGATGCTGTGTGTAGCTGGTGGGACGTTGTCTGTAGCACCTTGTGTAGCTGGGTGGGACGCTGTGTGTAGTGCTGTGTGTCGCGCTGTGTGTCGCTGGGTGGGATGCTGTGTGTAGCTGGGTGGGATGCTGTGTGTAGCTGGGTTGGGACGCTGTGTATAGCGCCCTGTGTAGCTGGATGGGACACTGTAGCTGGGTGGGATGCTGTGCGTAGCTGGTTGGGACGCTGTTTGTAGCGCTGTGTGTAACTGTGTGATGCTGTTTGTCACGCTGTGTGTAACTGGGTGATGCTGTTTGTCACGCTGTGTGTAACTGGTGTGACGCTGTTTGTAGCACTGTGTGTAACTGGGTGTGACGCTGTTTGTGCGACGCCGCGTGCAGGACTATGGCGTCTACCTCAAGGAGCTGATGGAGCCGGTGTTGACATGCTTTAACGACCCCGACAGCCGGCTGCGCTACTACGCCTGCGAGGCGCTCTACAACATCGTGAAGGTGGCGCGCGGCTCCGTGCTGCCCCACTTCTGCGAGCTCTTCGACGGACTCAGCAAGGTCAGAGGGCAGCCCCCCCCCNACCCGCCCCATGATGCTTGTTGCGAATTATCATCTCGTCATCGTCATTGCCCGCGGAGAATTGAATATTTAACTTCGCTTCGTGGACGTCGGTTTACGTCGGCGCAGAATGCTCGACTGCTCGCGTGATTCGGTTGGGTTTTAGTTTTTTTTNGTTCAGATTGTTCTGTTTGCTTCATCTGCGATTCATGGTTTTGCTTTTGGCTTATCGGTGACGCAAGGTTCCAGTTGAAACTGTCCTGATATCTCTGTGTTCCTCGGCTTGTTCAACAAATTTAAAGGTGGCACGTGACGCGTCGTGTGACGCGTCGTGTGACGCAAGGGCCGCAGCACCTTGGTGCTCTGTTGTTATCGGTGGGAATTCTGCACAAATTTAGAGTTTAGCGAGACGTTTGACTATTTAAATTCGCACGCAATATTTTGCGTGCTTCGAGATTAGTATTGTATTTATGGTAAATTAGCGATCCATTTGGAAATCTAGCAAATTGTGAATCATGATGCCGGCACACAGTCTGACCTGCTGTTATACGAATTAAGTCTTTAACGTCCACTGTGAAGCAGACGGCTCTAGTTTTTCTGGATAATACACCTGCAGTATTAACCAGGGCTGCCTGCCGAATTCGAACTGCGGTTCTATGCAATAAATAGCGAACCGCTCGGCCATTTCACCACCATTGTTGCACCAAAAAATATTAATTTGTATAATATTGTGTACGCGATAATGGGACGGTGACATAGCCTAGCTGGGGTTCATGGTTCAAATCCAGCGGGTCACCCTGAGTTACTGCTTGAGGTGTATGAACACCAAACCTACATTCTGTCAGCTTCACAAATTACTCGGTTGGGATTTAGACACCCCAATTGTGCTGGGAAACGAGCGTGGTCAATTATTTTTTTTTATAAAACCACTAATTAATGAGCTTTGTTTTTGTCTGTGCAGTTGGCTGCCGATCCAGATCCGAATGTGAAGAGTGGCTCCGAGTTGCTCGACCGGCTGCTAAAGGTGGGTGTGACGGTGCTGGGAGTTTTCCTTTTTTGAACAAACTGCAAAATTGGCCTATCCCAAAGCACTGGAGGTTATGGCTTTTAAATAAAATAACTTTTATCTCACTAATAGTTTGTCTCGGACAGACTCGCCGGACAGCGCCACGGTGGCGAGATGTTAACTAGCTCGCCTGGGATGCAGGAGGTCATAGGTTTGATCCGACCCTGACGCCTGCTGCTGTATATTTGGTGTTTGCGTGTTCTCCCCGTGGTCGCGTGGATTTTTCTCCGTGTCCTCCTGTTTTCCCATCACATTTAAAATCGACGTGTGTTTCAAGTCTTTGTCTGCCATAAATTTCACACGTTGATAAGCCACATAGCTCAGTGGGCCTGACCTTGCCATGTTTGTTTGTTGTAGTACGGAGTTAGACTGATGGCCTTAATCTAAGTTGTCTTGTGGTTGTTGTTGTTGTTTGACTTGAATCCCACTGGGATTTTTGCACACAGCGTTGGTGTACGGTGCTTTTTCTGAATATTTTTTGATGTTTTTTCCTGGATCTTCTGTTTGCACATAGTCACTTTAAGATGTTTTCTTGTTCATGTTTTTGTTTTTTGTTTGTTGCTGTTGCACCCGATTCAATAGCCGAATGGCTCACAGGGCTATACCTAATAAATGAAACTGGAAACCTAGTTTAAAAAAAGTTTAGTTTTAACCTCGATACTCCAACAGCAACATTTCTATAGTGTGCATCGTTATTATTCAGTGTGAAACAACGGTTACCACATCGGCGGGAGGTATGCTTTGAGTAATTCTGTAGAGAGGAGCATGAGCTCGCCTGCCTGAGCGACGTGGGATCGTTCACAGGACTTGTGAATTATGGTGGTGGCTTGGGAGGCCACCATCCAGCAGTGGATTGATCATGCCTGATGCTGATGATAACGATGATTGAGAAGAGTGTTTGTTTCATATAGACACTGAATGCAATGTCATTTGATCTCAAATTGCCTGAACGTCCGGGCCACGCTCTGACGAGTCCAACTCGCGTGAAGTGACAAAAAACTCATCGAAGTTGAACACCGATTATATTTATTATTATTACCACAATGGACTTCAAAACAAAGTTGAGTATTTACTATGCATGTATGTATGTTAAACTTATTTTCGCACCGTATGTAATCGACCATGCTTATCGGAGGTGTGGGGAAGGACAACAACCTAAACACAAAAAGCAGTTCTAAAGAAAAGAGTGTTCAACCTGGATGATTTAAAAGTGCACAGCCCCAGTGGCTTCCTAATATCGGAAGGAAGAGCATTCCAGACGGCCGCAGAAGCGCATCTGAAAGCATGCGATGCGGTGACCGTCTTTGTTCGATGGCCAGCCAAAAGCAGCTGCTGCTGCGAGGATGACCAGAATTTGCGTGACGGTTCACTAAAACAACTACCGCACACAGGCCTGTGCACATTCTTTTCATATTTCCATCAACGTAATGATTTGGGGGGGGGGGGGGAGGCGACGTTTTGACAATTTGTTGGTTTGCACGCGCACAGGACATCGTGACGGAAAGCAGCAAGTTCGACCTCGTGGCGTTCGTGCCACTTTTGCGGGAGAGGATATACACGCAGAACCAGTACGGCCGCCAGTTCATCATCTCCTGGGTGAGCCGACACGCGCACGCTCGGGCCAGCCCTTCCCTTGCACGGCGCCCATCCAGGCAGCCGTGCCCAGCGGATGTGCAAAGCCTGAATCGGTAGAATCGGAATCTTTAGTTATGCTGGAGAAATCCAATGAGCTATGAGAGAACTTTTTTTTACAGATATCCACTAATTAGGGGGGCAGGTTAAAATTAGTTATCCACTCAAATTGTTTGTTCGAAAGCAAGAGTGGTATTCTCGTTCATGCCTCCTTTTAAAAGAGTGGAGTTGGCAGTAGCGGGGCTTTTACGATGCGGTCGATGATTTGGGATTCGTGGCCGTACCACTCGCAGACCGCCGAATCTTCGATGCGCCATTTGTGGCATCTGGTGTCCGCATCGGCCACATGGCCCGCTCCTAATAGCCACGCGGCGTTGACGATGAGTGCGGCGTTGACGGACTCCCCCCAGATTGCGGTGCTCGAGTCGGTGCCCGACATCAAGCTGCTGGGCTTCCTCCCCGAAATTCTCGACGGCCTCTTCGAGATCCTCGGTGACCAGAGCAAGGAGATCCGCCGCATGTGAGTGCACGCTCCCGCCCTCCCGTGCCGTCGCGCCCACGGCAACGCGCGCGCTGCCACGGAAGTCGACATCCGCGTTGCGCCGCAACGCCCACCCCACAACGCCTGCAATTCCTCGCTCCGCGCAATTGGCACTCGTTGCACGGCGCGCATTGATAATTTTCCAAACCGGTTCTCGTCCGTTTAACGTCTCGTAGGCTTTCGCGACCAATGTTATTCATAGTCGAGGGTTTTTTTCGTGGGTTATATCGCATTAAAAAACTACACATTTATATTTACGCGATCTAACCCCAAAAAAACACATTATTGTGAACATCCTCGTCCCGTGTATACATTACACATTACCTGCAGTCCAGCATTGTGGAGGCGAGGGTTGGGGGATGACACACAGACGTTGTGAAGTTCCCTCACCCTGGCCGTCAGGAGAAGGCAGTGCGGCAAAGCGTAGACTTGGTATGGGATGGAGCGTTACAGCCAAAAGTGGACACCATCTGTATGGGATAGAGCGTTTCCCCCTCGCACACACGTGGGTTTTGTCCGGGTGCTCCAATTTCCTCGGTGCACGTAAACACTCTTTAATTGGCCGGTGATGCCTCAATATGTAGAGGACTGCAGAGCTTGGGGCAGTTTGGCACCGGCTCACCACGTGGCTGCCGTTCGTGCTTGTCTGTGGTTCCTTGTTGCTTTGAGTCGTTCTCTCTTGTCGAGAGTGAGTGAATACTGTGCAGCGTGTTACGAATTAAAATTATGATTTACTGTCTCGGGTAAATTATTATATACTGTCTCGGGTGTGGACCAATCAACTTCAAGGACAGTGCATTTCATTATCATTATCAGAGTTGTTTCTTTTTGTTTGCATTTTGACTGCTTGTGTTGTGGTTATTGCAAACATGATCCCCTGTATAAAGGTGTCAGTTTTTGTACCAGTTGAAAGGGTAAAAACCTATTACTATTTACTGTAGAACCATAATCTTCCAGCAGAGGGAGTGGTAGCACAGTGGTTAGCGCGCTGCCAAGTCGGGCCTGCAATGAAGCATCGATGGAAATAGATTCTCGACCTCAACGTATTTTGAACTTCTTTCACACCATACGTAGCCAACCATGCTAAATTGGAGGTGCGTGAGCTCTCTGTCATCACAGGCATCAGCTTTCATCATTAACAGTTATTAATAATCATCAAAATCCTTCATAATGTTCATCATATTATTATCACCGTCATAGCCATAATAATCATTCATCATTATCATATCAATCATCAGCCTCAGCTTCATTACTCAACCATCAATCATCTTCATTGTTTCATCATCATCATTGCCACACTTAATTATTGTGTTATCAACTATACATGCATCAGATGGCTAGCTCAGTAATCCCATTGTTTTTATAGTTTGCATAAAAACACACACACATTTAATTTACATCGCTTGCTATAATGACTATGTAATCGGCAAATTAAATGAATTTAATCAGTGTATTTTTTTNGTAAAAACTCTCCCCTACTAAAGAGAGCATTGCAATACCTTTAGTCTAAATTAAATGAAGATAGTACTACTTACAAAATCAAGACGCACGTAAAAATATCAAAATCGGGAGATGGGCAGCGTCTTCTTCGTTGACGTCGCGAGTTCTTTACCGAATGGGACCTTTTTGCCAGTTCAACATTATACATCCCTACACTACGCTGTGCTACGTATTGAAGGTGTCTCTTTTAATCTCTGCTGCTGCTGCTGCGTATTTCTCGCCAACCGCTGCGCTCTGCCGTACGTACGCAGGTGCGAGTGCGTGCTTGCAGAGTTCCTCAAGGAAATTAAGAAGAACCCGGCCAACGTGAAGTACAGCAACATGGCCAACATTGTGCTCGTGCACTGCCAAGCCTCCGGTGAGTGAACTCATCGCAGCCGATGCCGTTTGAACATAATTCACGCGTGACTTCTTCCCCAAACTTTGTACCCAGGCCCGACTAAAGTCCAGGTCAATTCCATCTGCTCGCATGCAGCAAACACAGCCACTACTAGTGGCCACTGCCACTGCAGCACCCCCGCACCCCGCACATTTGATCGCACTCCTTACACACAAAGTGCTTGCCGCAAATCAACCACAATACCTCGCTGATCCTCGTCAAGAAGCTTAAACCATCGCCACGTGGACTCCGGTCATCCTCGCAGCATCAGCAGCAGCTTTTGGCTGGCCATCGAACAAAGACGGTCACCGCATTGCCGCTCTTTCAGATGCGCGTCTGCGGCAATCTGGAACGCTCTTCCGATATAAGAAAGCCACTGGAGTGTTGCACTTGTAAATCTATATTGAAATCTAAAATGAAAACTCGTTTGTTTAGGACTGCTTTTTGTGTTCAGCTGTCCCTCCCCTGCACCTCGGATGAGCATGGTTGGTTACGTACGGTGCAAAAGAAGTTGAACATACATACAGTCTGCTTATTTATTGTCTCCGCAACGACGCTCGTGATGATGTTTTTAGAGTCGGATGCTCGCGCAGCAAGCGCTCTTCGCACCGGATGCTCCGGCGGCCGTAAAAAAAAAAAAANCGCGGCCGCGGTGTTACGTTTGTCCCCATCTCACGTCCCGTCAGACGAGCTCACCCAGCTGACGGCCATGACGTGGATCCGGGAGTTCGTGCAGCTCGCGGGCCGCCTCATGCTGCCCTTCGCTGCGGGAGTCCTCAACGCTGTGCTGCCCTGCCTGGGCAATGACGACCCAAGAGGAAGAGTATCCTCCCGCTGCCCCCGGTTAACACTGGCCCATGACAGCTCGGCCACGGTAATAATAATAATGATATCTGAAGCTAAATTACAGGGACTCCTCTGCTTACGAACGGGTTAGGTTCCAGAGGTTTGTTCGTAAGTCGATTTGTTAGTAAATCCAACTTTACTCCCGTCGATTCTAAAAGTGTTGTACGGAATGTCCACTCAACACGGAGAATGGCTTTAAAAATTGTATAATCTCATGTAGATGTAGATGCCACTGGTTCTTCATGTTCTACAGATGTAGATGCCACCACCGCCATCTATTGAACATACGACTCTCGGTCTGAAGGGCCAACTGGACATACGGACAGGTTTGTTCGTATCTCTGAAAGTTCGTAAGTCGAATGTTCATAAGTAGAGGAGTCCCTGTAATGTCATACCCCTCTTCACCAAGAGACCCCCCCCAAACACACAGCATCATCTTTGCACAGCTCCCCTTATCTACCGCACTGTAATCAGCTACCACCTCCCCCCCCCCACCTCAAGTTGATGGTACGACCCACGAGGAGGAGAAAGTCTAAGGATTACTACTATTTTACTATTTTTTATTTTAAGCCCAGCGAGCTGTATATCTCTTTTTCAGAAGCGACCTGACGATTACAAATGATGGGGCAACGAAGTGACTTATCACGTGGAAATTTATAGTAGCGAAATTTCCACTAAACGGGTGATGTTGATTCTGAATATGGAGGTAAAAAAACGGAGGGCCCGGAGAAAAATCCACGTGACCAAGGGGAGATAGACTTGCAAACTCAATATATTTCGCGTCAGGGCCGGGATAGGACCCATGACCTCCTGCGTACCAGGCGAGGTGGTTAACATCTTGCCACTGTGGCATCCATAATAATCGTAATCACGTGGCGTGGCCCAGCTGCATCACCATTGGCCGCTTGCTGCGGAGGTTTCGCAGTTCGGATCCAGCAGGCCGCTCTGGTGAATACTGTGGGCGCATGAACCGTGACATCGTTTGAAGAAGGATAGGCCACTGGTGTGCCGGTGTCGTGAGGCGTTCCTGGGTCAACAAGCACAGCAATCATTATTTGGATTTATAAAGCCCTTAAATGCTGCAAGAATCTAAAGGTGCCACACAGAGAAATCGTTTACGCAAAATCGGCACACGTGTGACGTGCGTAGGTAATGTTATGGATACGTTGAGTTTTTAGGGTACCGGGAAGACCGGTCGCCAGAGGTGGGGTTATACTCCGTAATGTTATAGTTGTTGCCATTTAATCTTATTCGCAGTGTGCTGGGATATGTAACTAAACCTCCAGCTTGTGGTTAAGCCAAGTCCATCTTCAATTGGAGCAGGCCTTTCCTGCTTTGGCAATGACGTTGCTGTACTGACATTTAAAAAAAAANTGTTATCACTCCGTTTTGTTTATCCCGTATAAACTATAATATAAACACCTCCAACCTGACCATTTACGTGAAAAGGCCAAGATCCGACCGGACAGCCGACATCATCATTTGAAGGTTGCGTAGCCAGTAGGCATGCAACGGTGGTAGGTCAACGTTTTGCATCCCGTGGCTGGAACCGTTGGCCCAACCTAGCTCACGCCATCCGTCACATTTTCGACACTTGTGCATAATAAATAATAAAATAACACGTTGGTCCAACGTTTAGGCAATTTCTTCATTTGAAGGTTGTGTACCCAGTATGCATGCAGCGTTGCGTCAACGTTAGCATCCTGTGGCTGGAACCGTCAGCCCAACGTTGACCCAACGTTGCGTGCCACCTGGATATATGCATTCGCGCCACCGTTGGGATTCTGAGCTCGTCCCCAAGACATCAAGGAGGCGGCGAGTGCTTGTAACCTGAGCCTCATGAGGCTGGTGCTGCCTGAGGATGACCTGGATGCCGTGCCACCCTCGCCCGTGTCCCCTTCTCTCGCGGCTCAAGCCGGCACCGGTGACGTCCTGCAGCCGCGGCCTGAAGTACGGTCGCGCGATGCCAGCCAGCGGCATGCCACCCCTCTCTCTCATGTGGTCTTTTGCCTTTTTCCGGATTTATTTCCTAATCGTGCATTCGACGTCGTGGTCACGCGAGACACAAAGTCGGGTTGCTTTCACGAGCAATATCTATAATAAAGGGTTTTTTAGGTTAGATCGCATAAATATAAACGTGTCGTTGAAACCGCCACCACCCGACAGCCAATTGGTAAGGTTTGTCACGTAAACAAAACGTGCCAATTAGTTACAGCACACTTGTGTGTCGGAGAGTAAACCCACAAGATTTACAGTTAGAGTACGACGTTTTGCTGGCGATTACAACAACCAGCTTCATGCGATAGCCAGAATTTTCAATAAGTCTTCCTGTTTTCGTCTTAAATAGGGGGATGCTCGTTTCTTTGCAGAATGGCCCATAGAAGTAGAGTTTACGGAACCGCTTCTGAAATCTTTTTATCGAAACACGAAGCGGTAGGCACTTTGTCTCGTGCCCTGCTACAGAGAGGAAATATCGTCGCAGGACCAACCGACACATTTTTAATTCTCCGAATCGGAACTTAGCGAATGAGGTCGTATCTTAACCGCCACATTTGGTTGCGAGCATTGGCGAGTGGAAAAAGAAAAAAATAATCGGCGCCTGACAACGGTGGAGGGTCTTGCCACGTAAACTTTGGCCAGATTAATTTATTGCGCGGCCTCGCCCAGAAATAAATTCTCTATCGGGTTTTTCGACACTGTTTGGGGATGCGAGGGGGGGCAGCGATGGTCAAGTGGAGATTCTTTTTGTTTGACCGGGAGACAACTCGAGGCCAGGAGGAGTCTCATTCGCAAGAGGTGACCTCGAGTTGCCAAAATGATAAAAGCAAAAAAAAANTTAAGCAAAACATCGAAGCATATAAAAGCTGTGACCCTGCTACTGCCGTGTGCCCATCTCCAGCCAGCCTGGAGGAGTCCCAGGACAGCGCACCGGAGGCGTCAACAGAGGTTGACATGGAATCGTGAGTACATTTCTTTTGCGTGTGTTTTTGTGTGCTTATGTGTGTGTTTAGTTTGTCGTTACATTTTATGTTTAATTCGTAGTTTCCTGGTAATAAATTGAAGGTGTGGAGGGGTTACCAGCCCCTCGCACCCGTCCAGAGCCCCCGTTTAGCCGCTGTGGTGGTCACAGACGCCATGAGGGAGAGAAGGGCATTGGCCCTCCCCCCACAGTACTGTCCATGACAGAGTTGCCCGTCCGGCACCGCGAGGAGGTAGGGGGTTGTTTTGCCGGACTTGCCGATGACTGGTACCAGCGGTGTCAAGATCGGCCTCTGTGGAGGAGGCTCGTGAAGGACGCTACTGGGCAGTTGGAGGCAGTCGCCCTCCAGCAACAACGGAGGGCGGAGGAGCGACGCTCACAACGAGCGGAGAGCCGGGTGGCTAAAGCACAGCAAGTTGGCACAGTAGGGGGCACAGGTGGTGCATCAGCCAGTCTTCTCGGTCATCTCAGTCGACCTGTGGCACCTGCTGGGTCTGCCCCACGACCTCCTGCCAGCGGGCGTTCGACACTTCACGTGGCCTCAAGGTGCACATGGCCTGGCACAAGCATCGTGATGACGTCACCGCCACTTAGTGGCGAATGGCGGTTGTTGTTGTTGTTAGTTTGTCGTCCCCACCCCCCGCCACGCACCTTCGATCAGCACGGTTGGCTACGTACGGTGCGAAAGAAATTGGCGTACACACATGATGCCGCTGTGAGGGTGTTTGTACTCGGACTCTTTTACCCAGGAATACTCAATGTCTCTGGATTAAAGAAATAATGCTGGATTTATCGGGTCCATGTGAACAAGCGAATTGCAGACCAGTCCTGCAGTGTGTTTTGCCATTAGATTATGGTACAGTATAGCGAATTGTGAAACCCTGGCAATGTTCGAGACAATTTTGTGATTTTTCAAATGTGAAAAATGGAAACGCAAATCCTGCGCGGTGGTGGCGCTTGATGTTCGAAGAGTAGGGGTGCAATGATTCACACCAATTATTTAAATTCATGGCGGTGTTTCGATTCAAGAATCGACTGTTTCATGTTTAGTTTTTACCGTCTCTATTTGCAGTTTCTCTTTTGTTCCGTCTCATTTTATTTGTATGTATATTGAACTTTCGTAACCGTATGTAGCCAACCATGCTAATCGGAGGTGTGGGGAAGGACAACAAACTAAACACAAAAAGCAGTTCTAAAGAAATACGTTTTCAATCTAGATTTAAAAGTGCATAGCTCCAGTGGCTCTCACATATCGGAAGAAGGGCGTTCCAGATGGCTTCAGAAGAGCATCTAAAAGCACGCGCGATGCGGTGACGACCGTATTTTGTTCGATGGCCAGCCAAAATCCGCTGCTGCGTGGATGACCGGAGTTCGCGTGATTAATGCTATGAAACCGCATCGTGTGAACCAAAAGCACGCGAGTTGATTAAACAAACAGTTGAGCCATATCCCCTCCGTGCGCTTTGACATACCTCCCCCCCCCCACGACAGCTTGGCCGTGAGGTTGGACCTGGACAGCATCGTCAACGTCCTGGCTCACCACCTGACCCACGACTCCATGCTCACTCGCATCGCCGTCCTCAAGTGGATCTACAGCCTGTACACGAAAACGCCGAGGAAGGCAAGTAGCCCCACTGCCGGCGGGGTGTGGGGGAAACCGACGATCGGTGCGACGTTTGTGGTGTTACGTTGTATGTACGTTGTATGTACGTTGTTTCCCTTTACGTGACTTTACCGAAAGAACCAAGAATATGAATCCCTGCAGTCACGAAAGCTTTAAATCGAAAAATGTCGTAGTAACGTTCTTACCCCGTGCCACTACTGGACATCTGTGAAAGAGAGCTTTTACAGCTTAATCGGATTCCTCCAAGTAGAAATAAATATTCTGATTCTGAACTCGTACTGAGCACACAGACTGTGCTCGGTTTTGGCGTCGTGTTGCCCCGTTGAGCGACGCGTCTCTGTGCTTCGAGGCGTGCGCAGATGTTCCGTCACACGGACCGGCTCTTCCCGGTGCTGCTCAAGACGCTGTCGGACGACTCGGATGAGGTGAGCGAGCCTTCATGCATTTAATCGGTGGACTTCTCAACCCTCAAATGTATAGACTAAGGTCAAGCGGATTTACGTTGTGATGCCGCCGCTGCTGCTGCTTCCTGGCGGTGGTGTGCGCGACGCACGCCTAACGTGAAACTCGACGCGTTCGCCAGTAACGCCGGGCGTGTCTGTGGCCTTAAGAATAAAGTATAGAATAGGCCGAGCATGGTATTTGTCGCCCACGCTCCACCTCGTGTGACGCGCCGTCCTTCAAGGCTGCTACTCGCTCGTACTTGTGTGCGTGTTTAACTTTTTTCGCACCGTACGTACCCAACCGTGCTCATCGGAGGTGTGGGGAAGGACTTTTCAATTGAGATTTAAAACCGCATAGCTCCAGTCGCATCCTAACATCGGAAGGAAGAGCGTATGTACGTATGTATGTTGTCTGTGAAAGCTATACAGGGCGGCGGGGGGGGAGTTCACGTTTGTCGTTGGCGCGCACAGGTGATCCTCAAGGACCTGGAGGTGTTGGCAGAGATTGCCTCGTCTCCGGCCGGCCAGCTTGGCGAGGCCTTGTCTGGCGACGGCGGCGCGATCTCGGGCACGGCGCCCGGCCTGCATGCGCCACCTCCACTCAGCACCAGCCCGGGCAGCTATGCAGGTAATGTGTCCCATTGACATATCAAAACGGCGCACGGTTGTGTCATGGGACCTTTTTTGCCAGCTTCAAACTAAGGCAAATAAGTACTGTGTGTGGTTAATGTGGACTTGATTCATTAACACCTGCTCTTTGGTTCTTTTGGTAAAGTCACGTAGGTAAAGTCACGTATTTCTACCTACGTGACTTTACCGAAAGAACCAACGAGTATGGATTCCTGCAGTCATGAAAGCTTCAAATCCTTAACACCTGCTTTATTGGCAGAAAGGGTAAAAACCTATTATTATGTTTCGCAGTGTATGTTTGATAAAAAAAAAGTTGTCGGGTAACGTGATAGGTAACTATGCATCCACCAACTTAAAAATAATGAGTGTTTTGTCATTTGTAAATTGGTAATGTATCGCTCATTGCCTGCTCCTGGGCATGCGGAGGCACGTTTGCAATGCTTTTGCCAGCGCACGCATGAACGATCGTTGGTCCAGTGAGGCGTGTGACGACGTGAAACCGCACCGTGAGGGTATTCATCACCGTGGGTAACGCGGCCACTGTGGGTAACGCAAGAGTCACGATTGCATGGCAGTGATTGCTCTAAATTTGCCGTGTTCCATCAGCCTGCTGTGTACGTTGCATGCCAGCAGATGGCATAGTCAATTGCGGGATTTGAGCACCGATGGCACGCAGGGCTTTGTTGAAATGGCAGTTCTCTTCAAATGAAACTGTTTTCATCTCTCCCACCACGTTGAGTTTCTCGAAAGTTAAACGAGAGTTCGTATGGATTTCCCAAGTCAGACGTTTATTACTCCCTTTGCTTCTGGTTTAATTTGCAGCATTAGTCGGTCCTTCACAGTGCATTCCGAATTCAAAATCCAAGTTGCATTTTGTTTTATCAACGGAAACTGGCCGTGTTGTTAAGCGGCTACGGTAATCTGCTACGTTGTATCGACGGCGATGTAATTTCTCCAGGACTTTGTGGAGAGTTAAACCGATTGATTTCTGCAACCGCCATGGGAGCTGAGCTTCCACGACCGAGCTGCAGGTTATTTTTTTTTTTAAGCGGAGGAATAGATAGATACGAAGTTAACGCAGTATTTGCTCATTTTTTTGGGTTCATTTATCGGTGGGTTGCGTTTTTGTACTGATATGCCGTTTCATGGCGAATCCCTGAAAGCTTCGACTTCACGGTGTCAGATGTAATAGGTCGGGTGTAGTTTGAAGGCGCCGTGGGGGGGTCCCACACAGTGTGTTTCTCCCGGGCCCCATATCACCCAACTATGGATAGCCCTGTTCTGATGTGCGTTTTTTTGGTCGTAGTACCACCATGTTTTTAGACAAGATGTCCCGACCATTCGCTGCATGTAGCCTTAAAAAATATCTATTTAAATGCAACCTCTTTTGAATGTTGAACTGACGACTGCTTAAGGTTAGAGAGTATTTGAATATGCAGTCGGCAACATTTAGAATCTTCAGTCGAGCGAGGCTCTTCTCAACAGAGATACCAAAGGGTCAGTGTCAGCTGCTGGACCGGAGGAGGAGCGATTCTTGTCCTCCACCAGGGCGGAGGGGAACCTCCCACAGTCCGGCTCTCCATTTCGAAAGACCGCTGGCGGCATGGTCCTCGATGAACTTTGAATCACGACCCTTTGTGGGCATTGTGTGTGGAGTTTTGTGTGTTCTCCCCCCGTTCTGCATGGGTTTCCTCCAGCTTTCCAATTTCCTCCCATAGCTAAAACAACAAAGACAACCCCCCCCCNGCTCGATAGCATTTAACAGACTGTTGGGGTAAGTGCTGCTTGCGAGAGTCGCACCTACGAAGGCCGGCACGGCACACGAGGGGTGGGGTCGCCAGCACCACGCCCGGCCGCTTTGTCTCCGAGTGGCGATGTTTACACACCGCACCAGGTACTCATTTGAGGCCGAGTTGACATAGGGGAAGCCCAGGACCGGTTCAGATAGTTGTCACTAATGTTGGTCATGAGCGGGAATCGATCTCGGGTCGCCGGGTTTGCAGCTCACCGTGTTAACCGCTGCACTCTGACGCTCACACACACACACGGCATAACACAGTGCATACAGAGCAGCTTCCAGCAGACAGCCTCGCTTTGTTGATGGCTACGTGCAGGAGCTTGCCTGCGCATGCCAAGTCATCCTGGCAACAGCCTTCGCGTAAGAACACAAAGATCGCATGCAATGTTAATACCTTCGATATTGAATACTAGAGGCGCTTATTGCGAGAATGCCTCTCTCTGTGAACACGTGGCCCAATCGCCTTGGACCAATTCACCGAATACGCCCCGAATCCTGTCGGATCTCAGAGCCTGAGCAGGTTCGAGCCTGGCGAAGACTTGCGTGGCTGAGCCCACTAGGGCTGTAGGTGTCGGGGGAGGGGAGGGGCTGTGAAGTAGACCAGGAAAAAAGTGTGGGTTTTTTTTCCTGAATACCCCCCCAGGTTCAGTCCCGCACGCCGGCGTTGGTGGCTATGCATGCAGCCTGTAGTCTAGCACTGCAGGCAAGGTTTGGTGGATCATTGCACAGATGTTTTGTGAAACTCCCCTTCCGTGGGTGTCGAGGAGGCGCTTATACCCTGGCTCGCCAGGAGAAGGCAGTACAGCAAGTGGACTAATCGCCACCTGTTTCCATCTGTATAGGTCATAGAGCGTTGCCCCTCCCTCCCGCATATGTAATGAAACAACTCGTCATTAATTGGCTGGAAAAAAAACATCTTAAGGTAAGAACCAAATGCAGCGAGTCCGAAGGCTCAGTGTGACTGCTGGATAAATAAGTAATAATCTTTAATAATATTCTTTGGGTCTTTTCGGTAAGTCACGTAGATAGAAGAAAAATAATAGCAATAAAATAATGAAAATTAAGTGAATGAAAATAATTTACAAATATATATCACAGCGTTTCGATCGCAACACAAGCAACGTCATCAGGAGAAAAAAGGTCTTTTTATTGACGATTGCTTGTGTTTTGCGATCGAAACGTCGTGATTTTTTTATTCACTTTATTTTCATTTTTATTATTTATTGTTATTCTTTGGGTCTTTCGGTAAAGCCACGTAGACATTTTTATTGTTATTATTTTTTCTATCTGCGTGACTTTACAGAAAGACCCAAAGAATATGAATTTCTGCAGTCACAAAAGCTTTAAGTCAAGATGATCTTTAATAATAGTTAATATTATTTAATAGTGCATAAACACTCATTAATAGACTTGGCCAAGCATTCCAGTGCAGCAGGGGTGGGTGGCCCTCCTGAAGAAGAGTCCAAAGACCCAACAAGGCTCCTCTTTCTCAATAATTCTTGCCATTTTCATTCTTGTTTTCATTCCTGTTGGAACGGAAACGCTGCATTGGCATCTCGACACGGCCAACATGTGCGTGTGGTTATTAAATAAATACTTGGAGGCGCGCGTAGAGAAAGATTAAACCATAAATCAGCCGGCAGCCTGCAGAGCGAGTACTTTGAAATGGAATTTTATTCTTCATCTGCCCTCATTGTAGCAGTATATTAACTCGTCGCGAACAAGTTGTGTAACCGTGTCAAACAACTGAAGTGTTTATGTTTTCTGCGTCGGTAGGATTTTCATAACTTGTAAAAGCCATCGTGCTCGGCTCGTAAATGTGGTGAATGATTTATTTTCTTGTCGTGATGTCGGCATTCAAAAACTATCTTTCAAAAGGAAACCAAAGGTAATGCAATCCATCGGGTGGTAATGTGCTTAACAGCAATGGCGTTAAACTTTAATATTTTTAAGGTGTTGTTTCAGGAAAACAAAGTGGCCGACGTGTGACATGGAGTTCAAATTTGTATGCCGAAAGCAGCTTTTTTTGTAGTTTTCGTCGGAATCCATTCGCAGGCGTTGAAATTCGCCTGCGAATTCACAGCCCCCGATCGATAAATGTTTACTTGGCGAGAAATAAGCCGTTGTCAACACTGCGTATTGTTGTGCCCATTTCTATGGCTGTTTACGTAAAATTACAAAAAAAGGATTTGAGGTTTTTGGGCATCACAGTGACGAGATGTTAACTACCTCGCCTCGTATACAGGAATACGTGGGTTCGATCCCGACCCTGATCCCTGTATATTTTCAGTTTGCATGTTCTCCCCGTGGTCGCGTGGAATTTTCTCCGGGTCCTTCGGTTTTTCCCTCCACATTTAGAAACAAGCGTTTACAGTATTTGGCTGCTATAAATTTCTACACTTCGTTGAGCTATCATTTGTGGCCAGGTCGCTTCTGAAAAAAAGCTATATACCTGGTAAAATACATTTTTGTTAAGTTTTAACCATAGTCTCCAAAGCGGCAGAATATTCTTCACTTCCCAGCGGCCGTAAAGCAATGGGCAACTGTCGCAAAACTTTGTGGAACGCGCTTGCGAATGTTCACGCTCAACGGGAACTTGTTGCGTCAACGATTCTGCGAAGTTTCGAATGCCAACGTGCGCGCCCACTCCTCCCGCCCTCCGCCGACCCTCGGGTTTCCTTCCCCCACCGTCGCAGGCTCGGCAGCTTGGAAGGCCACAGACCGATCGCCGCTGTCTCCCTCCATGAACTCCTACTTCCATCGCTTCATGGTCAAGCTGCTCCAGTGCTTTGGCACCGAGCCTCGACTCCTGGAGCATCGCGGAGCCTTCATCATCCGGTACCTCCGCCGTGAGCACACGGCGAAAACGCGTGCCCTTCTGCGGCACAGCTGACCATGCAGACACTGGAGCTATGCACTTTGAAATGTAGATTTAAATCTAGATTGAACTGCTTTTTGTGTTTAGTTTGTTGTCTTTCCCCGCACCTCCGATGAGCACGGTTGGTTACGTACTGTGCGAAAGAAGTTCAACATACATGCACACGGCACAGCAGCCTCGCAGCACGCGCAGCGAGATCGCACGCCCTGCTACCGCACAGCCACCGTGTCCACACTCCAAATAATAAGACTCTCGCATGCGACTGACAATTTCACGACAATAAAACACTCCTTTCAGCATGGGAGTGGTGAGGATTAGATAATAGAGACGGAGTTGAAATAATTGACGAGGAAATCGTTGCATTTAGAGAAAGTCATAGCTGCAGATGTCTAGCAGAGTGCTCTCGTCATCTCGTTCACTTTTAAGTGACAAAGCGTCGATGGCTTTATTAAATTGACAGTGGCAGAGATCTCTGTCGAGGGTGGCTTGTCTCCTTCTCAATGGTGTCATCTCTCCTGAACGCACTCGCACCACGGTATTTATCCCGTGGGGTGGAACCCTGAAGACAGAAACACGTTTATTTGCGTCTGCGTTCATCCCAAAGTGAAGTTCATGGTGATTAAGACAACTGTCGAATGTACGAATCAACATTATTTTCAATGGCCCTAATTTGATTAAAATTAATGTATTTATTTGGAGTCTTTGTGGGTGTAAAGGAGTATAATCTAATCGGTTGGAGGTAGATTTTGCTGAGTTATTACTTTTCAAGCCACTGGAATACATTATTGCTATGTAGTTAAATGATATTTGTCCACGATAAATATGATTTAAGTTTGTGACGGTTTTAGTTGAAAAGAATGTGGCCAAATAGCTGCTATTGGGTTAAATTCTTAGCAAGGCAGAAGGAGGAGAAAAGGGACTGCAATTTTCAGTCCTAACCCTAACAAGAGAACGAGTCCTTGTGAGCTGACAATGATGGCACTACAATGATGGCACTACTTACCCTGTAAACATACAACAACGTGGAATGTTGGGCCCACGCTGGGCCCAACATTCCACGTTTACTGCGTTCCTGTGCGTCGCTGTTAACATTTACCCTCTAACCCACCAGTGTGCTTGAAGTAGTAACCAAATCGGCACGTTCTGTTCCGCGTGACGAACCTTACTAATCGTCTGCGTCGAGTGAACGTGATGGGTTATACAACACATTTGCGTTTTACGTTATCCAACCCGAAATAAAACCTCGTCGTCAAGAACATCGTTCCCGAAAAGCCTAACGCGTTGGATTCAAACTCTCGGCATTTGCTCATCATGGCCCTCTCGTCTCTTCCCCTCGGCGACCAATCACCAGCGCCGCCGCCACCGCCCTCCTCATCGTCCCGACGTGTAGGGTTCCCCCTAAAAATAAATAAAAGAACAAGGCTGCTTTCGCCAACCCACATCTCGATTGAGGATTATCTCGCCCGCCCCTCCTCCTCCCCGTTGCTTCGTTACTCTGATTTATTGCGAGGCCACAGCAGGGCTGCCTTGAGCGATGACCCGAGAGGATGGGGGCGTCTGGTTCCGCCCGCGGCCCCCCACCGCGTCACCTCCGCGGTTTGCGTGCCACCCTTGGACGCTCTGTGCCCACGCCGCGTTCTGGATACCCGTGACGTGATCGGATTAACGATTCCACGATTTGTGTCAGGCGGGATGGCGCTCGGACTAATCCAACCTAATCATTTGACCAGCACTTAACGCTGGACATTTGAGGATACCTGTTTTGACTCCCGTTTCGAATTTTTGCTCGAGCAGTGCTGAGAACTGCTTTATGCGTTATTGAAAAGACTTCAACGGTGTCTGTTGGCTCTGCTGAGAATGCTCGTATGCTGTGGTATTGTTTCCATCAAGGTTGGGCGGTGACGTACGTATGCACGGGCAATCCTCGCTTTACGCGCTTTTGTGCTACGCCATCTTGGAATAACGCGCGCTTTGTACTCAGGCCTTTTATTGACATATGCGAGGCAATTTTTGGATTAACCTCGTCCGCAACGCGACGCACGCCAACCTAGCCTGGCACCGCGACCCAATGGCGTTGCCAGTAGCCAGTGCGGTAAGATAACTAGCGTGCTATACTGGGCAGCGTTTTAACGTGTTGGCTTTCGCGGCGGGCGCCTGCTTCGCAGGTGGAAGGTGGAGGGATGCGACCCCCAAAAGCGCAACCGCGGCCACGAGTCGCAGAGTGTGGAAGCGCATCGCGTCCACCCTGCCCACCACAGATCTGTCAGGCGGGGGCGGCGGGGGGCCGCCGAGTGGATCGCCAATACTGGGACGTTCCCGTGAGATTGGCGTTTTCCCGTCGCGCGCTCGAAGATCGGACTCCGAAGGTCGCGCGACGTGCGTCAGCGTTGACGTTTTCTGATTCTTACCTCGGTGGGCTTTGCCTCGTAAGATGTGGGTGGTTTAGTTTAGTTGTGTTTGTACGTGTTTGGGTGATTAGTTTACCTTTCTTATCATGTTTTTGTGCTATTTGGTGTTGCAACATTCTTACCCGCCACGACTGGACATCTGTGACAAAGAGCTTTATAGCTCATCGGATTCTTCCAGTATAAATATTCCGATTCTGAATCGCAGTCCTGAACTGCAGACAATTTACGGAATAGTGGGGGTGGGGGGTAATCGGTGAACCATTAATCCGCTAATGGTCACTAGGTTTAAGATATTTCTTCAGGTCACTTGTTAATTACATTTGTGAATGAGTTACCTGAGGGCCAACATTAAGGCCCCAGGGGGTGATGTGACGAGTCGTCTTTGAAAATATATTCGTGTGTCGGTTTCAATAGAGCCTCATCTGTGGCTGCTTGGATTGCGCAAGACTATTGCAGCTTCGAAGCCGTGCCACTGCAATCTTTTACACTTCAAATGAATGCCTGGCGGTGATGGCGATGCAAAGTGGCCTCTAATCCAGCACTGGTGGCAGGAGCGAGGGTTGTGGATCGCACAAATGTTGCAAAACTCCCTTCCCGTGGATGTCGAGGTGTGCTCACTGTACGTAGCCAACTTTAATCCGAGGTGCTATACCCTGACTCGCCAGGAGAAGGTTGGATTACAGCAAGTGTGGGCTCTATGTATGTTGAACTTCTTTCGCACCGTACGTAGCCATCCGTGCTAAATCGGAGGTGCCCTACCCTGGCTCGGCAGGAGACGGTTGGGTTGCAGCAAGTGTGCGGCGCTGCCTGTTCAACCTGTAGTGGGATACAGCGTTGCCCCCTCACACTGCCTGGCTGCTGCCTTTGCCGCTCATTTGTGGTTCCTCCCCACGCCTCTTCGTCGTCCCCTCCCTCTTCGAGAGCGAGCAGACACCGTGCACGTTTTAGCGAATTATTGTTATCAATAATGCGCACTACAAACTCATGCAATGCTTCTTACAAAACAGTCCCCGTGGGCCCTCCCGTGTTGCTTTGAGGCCATGCCCGGGACTTGGGTATGGCAATTATTCCATTGGCCGTGCGTTCCGCTGACCAATTCTGGCCGTCTGAAATCGGCCTGGATCGCTCTTCTCCCTGGCTGCGAATCGGCACTGCTTGGCCACGCTTCCGTCCATCTGAAGTGTGTAGCTAAGCTGCATTCGCAATCGGATCGCATTTAAAAACGCGACCCTCCCGATGGAAAAATCCGCGTCGGAAATCCCGACCCAAAGCGAACGGCGGATTTTCACGCGGGAATGAAACTCGCGTTGTTTTTTTTGACAAAAATATAATCTCAAATACTGAGAGTGAAATTAGTTTTTTTTATTATTATTGCGACTGTTCATCAGCCTGGATCACTCTTCTCCTGGCTGGGAATTGTGCGATGCTTGGCCATGCTTCCGTCTATTCTCAGTGTGTAGCTAAGCTGGACTCACAGTAAGATCGCGTTTTCAAACGCGATCCTCCTGATTGCAAAAATCCACGTCATTTATCCCGTCCGAAAACGAACGGCGGATTTTAACGCAGAAATGAAATTCACTTTTTTTTTACACAAGAGTATGATCAAATATGATCTCAAATACTGAAAGTTTAATTACGGGTTTTATTGTATTATTTGCGACTGGGTCGCAACAATATATTCAAATTTTACTTCTCCGCTCAGGAATTTGACCTGCATTTCGGGGTGCTTAATATGCAGCATATAAGCCATACAGAGTACAAGCTGTCAATACCCGCTTTATCCGAAGTAATGCGTGTATTAATTACTTGGCTAGCTCCAACGGTATTTCATAGCCTAACACGATTTTAAAATGACAGCCCTTGGTCCATCCACTGATGATTGTAGGTCTCCCCATGGGAACTTGCATGGCGCGGAGACCTTTAACCAGTTTACACGAGCACTCGCATGACTACATATGGTCAACCTCATCATACGAAGCATCAAAAGCATACATTTCTAATAATTTAAACAAATTACAGCAACTTTGTCAATCCATTGCCAGATGATGTCAGTCGTGGGTGCCGCTTGACCATACTTCACCACTCTGGTCAGCAGTACGGGTTGAAGGTTTGGTGGGCTCGGCACAGAGTCTGAATATCACTCGACTGATTAAAAACCCACCATCATTATTCAAGACGTGATAATCATTACAAGTATTTAACAGTGCCAGAGTTATGCAAATCAAAGCAGGCCCACGTTTGTTGTCTGACAATAGGGGTGGGAGAAGGCTCGTGAAGGACACTGCTACCAGGCAGTTGGAGGCAGTCATCCTCCATCAACAACAGAGGCAGAGGAGTGATGGCTCACAACAACAAGCGGAGCATCGGGGTGGCTAAAGCGTAGAGCGTTGACACAGCGTTGACACAGCGTGAGACAGCATGGGACACAGTCGTGCATCTGCCAGCCATCGCAGTTGGTCAACCCATGGCACCTGGGTCTGTTCCGGGACCTCCCGCCAGCAGCGAGCCTTCGACACTTCACGTGGCCTCAAGGTGCACCTAGCATGGCACGAGCACCACGGTCACATCACCGCCGCTTAGTGGCGAACGGCGGTTGTGTCATTGTGCGGAGCGGTGAGCGCACTGCTCCGTGAACCCGGCGACCCGAGTTCGAATCCCGCTCGCGGCCAACACCGCGTGGTTGGTGAACGACGATTGGCGTTACGTTGTGACAAGGGAGAGATCTTCTTGGTTCTTTCGGTAAAGTCAAGTAGAAGGGAAATAATAAAAATAAAACATAATAAAATAATTCTCACGACATTTCGTCAAGGCGCTCTTCCCCTTCCAACCCAGCTTAAATATACGCTCAAGCGTGGTGGTGTTGCATTCAGACGCTGTCTCCCTGACAGACCTGGTCTTCACCTGAGGACGGCTGCTTGCGTTGTGGCCGAAACGTCGTGAGAATAATTCAATGTTTTATTTTTATTATTTTATTATTTCCCTTCTACGTGACTTTACCGAAAGAACCAAGAAGATGATCCCTGCAGTCACGAAAGCTTTAAATCGAAATTTAAGGGAGAGGTGTGAAGGCGGCGGTGGAGTGGGGAGGAAGGCCGCTGTTTACCCGGCAGATGGGTCATGGCTCGGTTAGGGGTGGGGGGGGGNAGAAAAGTAGGTCACCCGGCAGCCCGCCACGCCTGCGGGAACGTCACCCCGATTCCCCCGGTGCGGGACGAGAGCTGTCGCTGTTGCCGTCGCCCTGGCGAGCTCTCCCCGAGCTGCCCCACGTGCGCACGCGCGAGCGCAGCCTCCTCCTCCCGCGGCTCCTCTCCGTGGCCCCCCCCGCCTGCTTCCTTGTGCCCCCCCCCTCGCGCTCCCCTTCGCCCCCCCACCACGGCACCCCCGTTCGCTAATGGCGCGCGCCGAGCGAAAGTTTGAGTGCACATTAAAATTTTAATGGCTTCACCTCAAACCGAGTTCACGGCGCCTCTGTCTTGGCTGCTCTTGGAGTGATCTTATTCGGGGCAAGATATGTATTGATGATAATGCTTTTGCTGTTCAGATGCGGTGAATGGGATCTTATCCTTGGTGATGTGGGGGGTGCTTGTCACGGATCCCACTATCCGCATTTATCCACGGCGAGACGACGACTTTTTTAAGCAGGCAAAACTAAAACTAAACTATTTTTTTTATTTTACCAGGCAAGTCCCACTGAGCTATGTAGCTCTTTTTCAAGAAGCGACCTACCTGGCCACATGATCGCTCAACGAAGTGGCTTTTCGTCACGGTGTGGAAATGTATAGCACTCAAATAATAGAAATAATCTAAACGCATGTTTCTAAATGTGGAGGGAAAACCCGGAGGAACAGGAGATAAAAAAAATCCACACGACCACGGGGAGAGAGACATGCAAACTCCAAATACAGTAAAACCTTGGATTGCGAGAAACTTGGTCTACGAGTGTTTTGCAAGACGAGCACATTTTTAAAATAAATATGAATCTGATAAACGAGCGAGGTCTTGCAATACGAGTACTGTAGTACGTACAGTATTACGCTTTGCCTGCCGAGCGTCTTGTGATCACAAGTGAGCCGATGGTTCTTATCTCTCTCGCTGCGGGATTGTGGGTAATCGTCTCCCATGCTCGGTCCAGTCGGCGTGCCTCACTCGTATAGTCAACATTCGTGCGAGCGTATACTGTTTACTATAGTGTTGTGACCACGTGTGTGTGCGTAAAGCATTTTGTATTTTGTCCAAGTGTAGCGACTGTTCTTTAGTAACTGTACTGCAAGTGAAAGTCATCCTACACAATAACCCTCCTCTCCTCTCTCTCGTCTCCCTCACACCAGCCACGATTAAATTGAATTAATAAATTTGATTACTTTATATTAAATTGAAAGAAAAAAAATATAAAAAGGTATTTTGTTTTAATCATTTTATATGAATACAGTATTTTGGGTTGTGGAACGAATCACCTGAGTTTTCATGATTTCTTCTGGGGAAATTCGCTTTGATACACGAGTGCTTTGGATTTCAACACGTTTCCGGAACTCATTATGTCGCAATCCAAGGTTTTACTGTATACAGCAGGCGTCAGGTTCGGAATCGAACCATGACCTTGTATACCAGGCGAGGTCGTCAACATCTCCTAGCCACCGTGGCGCCCTGACCTGCCCTTACCGGAAATCTGTGAAAAAAATCTCGCTTCATAGCTCACCGGATTCCTCCAGTACAAGTAAAGATTCTGATTGTGATTGCGAACAGGCAGCTGTGCCTGCTGCTCAACGCGGAGAACATCTTCCACGCCATGGCGGAGATCTTGCTGGCGGAGGGCGACCTGCGCTTCGCCTCCACCATGGTGCAGACGCTCAACTCATCCTGCTCACGTCCACCGAGCTCTTTGAGCTACGCACCCAGCTCAAGGACCTGCACACCGCCGTGAGGCCTCGCTCACGCACGCTCACAGACACCCCTCGCTTGACCAGCTTGCTGAAATTATTGAATGATTATTTTTGCGTGAGTTTTTTTTATTATTGTATACAGGGTGCTTCCAAACAGAAAATGTTTACACCTCTGAGAATTTGCAACAATACCACGAGAAATGTGCCTCCGGGCTCTGGAACCACCTGGAGAAGATTCCAGGCACGCGTTGACAATGATGGCGAGTGGAGACTCTTTGAAGCTATTAACATTACATTTGGTAATGTCTATTAAAAACGATAGTCCCATGTAAGTGTTAACGTTTTTTTGAAGCACACTGTGTGTGTGTGTGTGTGTGTATTTGTAGAAGACCGTTACAGAGTACGAACCACTACATAGGTGGGTGGGGGAGGTTGGGGTACAGAAGCTTCATGGAAACAAATCCCAAACTGCTGTGCTCCAGAACTTCGGGGAGGGAGGAGATTTGGCTCCGCTGCCCCACCGAGTGAGGACCGCGCGTGGGGTGTGCGAAGGGACTCGTACGTGGGTAGGGGAAGGTAGGGGAACGAAGCGCTTCAGTAAGGGAGTAGAGGGGCGGTGGGGGAAGAAGGGGAGAGCGGGGAATGGAAAAAGGAAAGGGAGGAGCACCTAGGAAGGAATAACTTACATACGCTTGGTGCTTCATAAGTTGTGTGCAACCTGTCATCGTCAATTAAGTTGTGTGTCCCGTAGGGCGGTAATTAACTCGCGTCCATCCCCGGGGGACGGTGGGGGGGCGGCATTCCTTGCGCCTATCCCTCCCCCCCCTCTTGACTGGACTGAGTCATTGTATCGGGCGGGTGGTTGATGGTGGTGGTGGCGGCGACGAGAGGGAGTGAGCCGCGATTGCTTTAGGGTGGGAGCATCGTGCGTCGCGTTAGGTTGGTGGGGGGGCATTCGCGTCGCACTGTGGTGGGGTGGGGGCGGGAGGGAGCGGGGCTGGGGGGTTCGTCGATTTTCGTCGTCGCTTTGGGAGCTGCCCCGGTAGTAGAGAGTGCATCTCGAGTTGCGCGAGGGTCGCGGCCTGCCCGCCCTCTCGTGAGCGACACATACCGGGGGGGGNTTATTAAATTTTTTGTGACGGATGTCAGTTCTCGGTTTCCCCGTTGTTGGAGCGCGACGCACCGGCCATCGCACCGCGTAGATCCTGCCGTGGCGAACAAAACAAAGACGGTCCCCCGTGTCGCCTGCAACTAACTGTTGGGGCAAGTGCTGTTAGCGAACTCCTATGGAGGAGGCCGTCACGGCCGACGAGGGGTGGGGTGGGCGGGCAGCACCACACCCGGCCGCCTTTGCCACCCGAGTGGCGATGTTT
This sequence comes from Lethenteron camtschaticum, assembly GCA_018977245.1. Classification (NCBI taxonomy): domain Eukaryota; kingdom Metazoa; phylum Chordata; class Hyperoartia; order Petromyzontiformes; family Petromyzontidae; genus Lethenteron; species Lethenteron camtschaticum. Next base: position 1,299,320 of record MU249620.1, on the reverse strand, counting down.
ACACACCGCACCAGGTACTCAAATGAAGCCGAGTCGACCTTGGGGAGGCCCAGGACCGGCTCGGATAATCGTCACTGTTGTTGGTGACCCTGAGCGAGAATCGTACGCGGGTCGACCAGTTTGTCAGAGGCTACCCGGGGGGTGGGGGGGGGATTGTCTGTTGAGATGACTGTGGTGTCTCGCCCCTTGGCCCACAGGAGAGCCGTGCCCTCTTCTGCTCGCTGTACCGCTCCTGGTGCCACAACCCCGTGGCGACCGTGTCGCTGTGCTTCCTCACCCAGAACTACAAGCACGCCTACCACCTCATCCAGAAGTTGTATCCTTGGGGCACGCCCTCACGCACGCTTGCCAACCTTGTCCACGGTGTTTGCGTCACCTTTGAATGACGATAACTTTTNAGGACGCTGTCTTTCCGACAGCTCCGTTTCTTCACCTGAGGACGGCTGGTTGCGGTGTGGCCGAAACGTCGTGAGAATTTGATCTTATTATGTTTATTTTATTTGTTATTTTCCTTCTACGTGAGTTTACCGAAAGAACCAAGAATAACAATAACAGTAATAATAGTTTCAGCCTCGTAATGCGCCCCGCCGCACAGCTAATCGGAGGCGCGAGGGAGGCACCGCAGACGAGAGGGAGAGACGGACGGCTGCCACGCGGTGAGCCGCTGGCGCCACCAATTGCCCAAGCTCTGCGGTTCTCTCTGTATATCGAGGTGTTTGTCGGCCATTTAGTGAACGTACACATTTGGGAGGAAATAACAGCACCCGGAGAAAAACCACACGTATGCGAGGGGGCAACGCTCTATCCCGTACAGACGGGGAAAAGGTGGGGTCCACACTTTCCCTGTGCTGCCCTTCTGGCAAGCCGGGTTATGGCGGCTTGACTCTCACGGGAAGAGAGTTTCACGACGTACGTGCAATCCACCAACCCCCTCCGCTCCTGCCTCAAAACTCACTTTTTTTATCCCCCAGCTCCAAACGACCCGCAATCTCCCCACTACTGCCGTCCTCTTCCCTCTTGGTAATCTCTCCCCATGCCTACCGCTAATTCCCATCCGCCCCCCCCCCCCTTCACATCTCGTTCATCTTGGAACCTCGCACGTGAATGGTCGCCCGGGACCCGAGGTCTTTAGGCAGGGTCGTTTTTTTCACTTGCCCGGCGTTTGTTTAGAGACTGGCGTCACCGCGGCGCTGTCACCCACTGCAAATGAAACGTAGAGAAATGTAGAGAAGCATCCTGAAACTTGCCAGGCTCAAGGCGGGGCGGGGCCGGGCGCTCACTCAACACGGAAACTAGAATCCGGGCTCATTGTCTCCGTTATTTCGTACTCTCAATTGCGCACAACTTAATTGATGAAGCGATATAAAATCGTTGGCTTCCTCTGCGGAGAATACAAGTAACAATAAATGAGCGGGGAATTTGCCGCCTCCTTCACGTATTCGTACCTTCGATTAGCACGGTTGGCGAGGTACGGTGCAAAAGAATATCAACATACAACACTACCCATAGACTCAACACTGCATCTTAAATTAGCACGATTGGCTACGTACAGTTCGAAAGAATATCAACGTATCTGTCCCTCGGATTTTTTAAAATTCTCCGTATGAAGGGACAGTTAATGTGCCGGAGGTATATTTGCCCGCTCGTGCATTTTGCCACCTTTTAATAGCCACCGCTGGCAACAATAGTTTGCGATCCAATGGCCAATTTAACCATCGCCGTGCGCTCGTATTTACGGCCAACCAAGTGGCTACCCTGTGGCGGGAGGGGGGGGGGCTTTTGTGCTTCCGCGCCGTCCATCGCAGTGGCCCCTGACTCGCTCGGGAGTATGAGCCACGTTTAAACTAAAAAAGCTAAGCGATTGTATTTTACCAGGTGAGGCACCACTGAGCTATGTAGCTGGTTGTCAGAAGCGACCTGGCTATCGCAAATGAGAGCTCAACGAAGCGGCTTATCACGTGGACATTTCTAGCAGCCAAATACTCTAAACGAACGTTTCTAAGATAAGAGGGAGCTTCACTGCATTGGTTTAGCCAGAATGAACAAAGCGGCTTACACGTGGAAATATATTGCAGCCACATACTGTTAAACGCACGATGTTGATTCTAAATGAGAAAAACCGGAGGACCGGAGAAAAATCCACGCGACCACGTGGAGAGAGCGAGAGACGGCAAGCTTCAGGGTCGTTCCCACGACCTCCTGTATACCAGGCGAGGTAGTCAACATCTCCTAGCCACCGTGATGTTTTTGTTGCAAGTGGTGTGCCCCCGTAGTTTCTTTTCCAGGCCACCTACAAAAGAGTATTCATCCTGATCCGGCTATTACTGCACACGCTGACCGCCTCGGCGCACACACGCACGCTCGCTCGCTCGCTCATTAGCGGCAAGTTGAACAATTGCCCCAAAGTGTGTGCCGCACACAAAACTTGCGTTCCAGTGCTTCCAGGCATACACCCGCGCACACTGTGGGCTGCCAAGTGCCTCTGGAAGGAAGGAGGGGAAGGCCTGTTGCTGACAGATTCAGCTGTGTGTTGTGCAAGTGGGACAGCCGTGTTTTTGAAACTTTTTAAATGTTTTATCTCGTTGCCTAAACGGTTTTGTTGGCCGTGCACTTTCATCTTCCGAGCTGGTGTTGGTGGTCTAGACGAGGCTGAGAGCGTTGTACGTGCAATGCGGTGGTGACGCGCACGAAAGGCACGGTGTGGGAGTTGTGCCTTCGTGCTGTTTGTGAGTGGCCACACCTTTGTGTGCTGTTAAATCAAAACCCGGAGGGCCCGGAGAAAAATCCACGTGACCACGGGAGAACATGCAAACTCCAAATATACAGCAGGCTTCAGGGTCGGGATCGTTCCCACGACCTCCTGTATGCCAGGCGAGGTAGTTAACATCTCGCCACCGTGGCGCCCCATCGTCTGTCTCTGCTTCCTAGATGCTTGACCAGTCTCGCCCATTCCAGCTGCTGTCCCTCCGCTGTGATGTTTAAGTGACCTCTACCTTCTCCTGCGACTCTCACAACCTGTTCCTGCGCATTTCTCTTTCCAACCATTCACCGCCTAGGCCTCGGCAAGCTAAGGTAAAAGTGTAAAAACAACGAGCCTACCTTTACCCTACCTTTTACCTTGCAATACAATCACTCTACCCTACCTTTGACCCTTTAGCAGGTAAGGTAAAAGGTCAAAACAACGAGCCTACCTTTACCCTACCCTTTACCCTTACCCCTTGGCATGTCGACACCTTTACCTTTACCCTTTTACCCGGTAAAAAGGGTACAATTACCTTATCTTGCCGAGGTCTACACCCGCCCGTTCAAATTCTCTGCCGACTCCTGCAGCTCCTCACTGGAACCGGCAATTAGGGGTTTTGTCATCACGTTTCAAGTTCCAGTCGATTTGTTGTAACCAGGGGAGCACTCGAGAGACTACGATGGAGCCTCATTTTTTCAAAGGGTCCACCCGGGTTACCAGAACGCCAAAAAAGCAAAACCGATCAAATAAAGTTCAGTGATGAAGCAAAATAGAAATCGGGGGACAAAAACAACAGTGTCACATGAGATGTGGAGAATACTATACTCTTTTTTCGGTAAAGTCACGTAGGTGAAAATAATAAAATAAAAAATGAAAACTAAATTAAATCACGACGTTTCGGGCGCAACACAAGCGTCCTTCATCAGGTGGGACCACCACAGCGAAAACAATCGCTGTGGTGATTTAATTTAGGTGTTTTCATTTTTTTTTTTTTTCTTATTTTCACCTACGTGACTTTACCGAAAGAACCAAAGAGTATGGATCATTGCAGTCACGAAAACTTCAAATCTTGAACGTAGAGAATGTTGCACGAACATAAATCAGTGTTCAGTAATACATTCCCTGCAGCGCAAGTCGACTCGGGCAGATTATTTTAAGACCGATGGTAACACAATTACAGATACGGGGTGTCTGTTGCACCAGATTGTAAACAGACGAGCACACACGAGTCGAACGCAATCACAAGTGACTTTATCGTAAACAATCAACGGCATTGGCACGCACGCACGCACACGACTGAATTTAGCCTCCGACCCCAACTCTCGATCTCTAGCTTCATCCAGGCTTCTCTTGTCATCGCCTCGGGGATAGAGCGAGCATTCCCATCTCAGGCCATTTAATGATCTACCCTACCTCCCCACCACCGCCGCCTCTCAACAGACCAAACTCTCTCAACACTTGTGCTTGTCGCGCACTGCTTCACTGTTGCACTGCTGCACTGCTGCACTGCTGTCGTGTACGGAGGCCGCTCACCTCGCCAAACGCCGTGTCGCCAGATTGCTTCGGCCGTCTCTCTTTCCTTTGCCGACGCGTCGTCTTTGTCATCACGTTTTTTTTTACATTGCCTGAGAAAGGGATGTCGTCGCTTCCCTTCGCTGTGGATGAAGTGTCACATCCTTAGACCACCCGTGGGCCTGTGATTGTTAACAAGAGGCGATAACACAGGGCAGCTGATTGCAGTGATGTCCCACTAAAATTAAAATTAGGCCTCGTTGTGTAGCATATCTCACAGTGAACATTTGCGCTTGCCACAGATGAACCACAATGCCTTCTCTCGTCGAGGAGCGTAAACCATCATCATGCGAACTCTGATCACCCTCCCAGCGGCTTTTGGCTCGCCATCGAACAAAGATGGTCATCGCATCGCGCGCTTTCAAATGCGCTTCTGCAGCATTCTGCAACGCTCTTCCTTTCAATGTTAGGAAGCCACCGGAGCTATGCACTTACTTTTACATCTGAATTTAAAACTCATTTCTTGAGAACTGCTTTTTGCGTTTAGTTTGTTGTCCTTCGCCCCCGTACCTCCAATTAGCACAGTTGGTTACGTACGGTGCGAAAGAAGTTCAACGTACATCTGTCGGTACATCTTTGTCGCCGCTATCGAGGAACAGTTCTTGTTTAGTCGTCATTTTGCTGTTACATTTTCATCGCTGCGAAATGCATATATTTTTTCAATTTTAACATTCAAAATAATGTACTCACACTAATCTAAAGCCTTTTGTGAATCCACGGCTGGCCTAGCCGACAGCCTCTCTATGCCGTGTCAATCACGGGAGTTATTTGACCTTACTTCACCTCGCCGGATCGTTGCGAGTTGAATTCAAGGGGCAGTTCGAGCAGAACCAGTTCAGATACCGCTCACGACTGATGGTTAGCTACGGGCAGGAATCAAACTTGGGTTGCAACGATTGCAGCGGAGTGCATTAACCAGCACTCTTAAAATCCTCGAATTGTTAATTTTAATAACCTCCAAACTGTTCATTTATTTGTAAGGAAACACGAGTAACAGTGAACCTCATTGTTTCAACGACGCCATGATGTGCTACTTTTTTACTCCGGCTACTTAAAGAAAACTTATTCCTCTAAACCGTTCCATGGACCCATTCCGGGCCCACTTGTTGTGTCCGCGGCTGGTAGAATGTTTCCTGGCCCCGAGGAAGGGGCGATGAGGTAATGGTGGCATTACAGTACGTGCTCTGAAATGAAATCAGGGCAAGTGAAAAGTAGGTCACGCTTCCCTGGTGCATTTGAGTGGAATTGCCATTGTGCTGCTCGTTCGTTCGGTCGCTCGCCTGCCCTCTCGCCCGCTCGCTCGCCCGCTTTCCCGCCCGCTCACTCACCTGCTCTTGCAAATGAGTCCATCCTTGGCCTCTTGAGTTCTCACCTGGTTGAACAAATAGACCGGTGGATCAACAAAGGGCCGAACGTTAATTCGATATTCACACATAAGACTGCGTCGTAGTTCTGCGGGGTCAATGTGCGTTGTCTTCTCATAGGTGTGGGCGAGCGTAGGGTGGTTGTTGGGGCGAGTGGGGCGAGCCGCGCGGATCGAGGTGGATCGGCCGAACTTTCCCTTGATGCAGACGACCTTGCGGCCCAGCGCAGGACTGGAGGTGACGGTGGACTTCCTCACGGAGGTGGACAAGCTGGTGCAACTCATTGAGAGCCCAATCTTCACATGTGAGAGGACCGCCCCAACGGGCAAAAACAAACCCAAGTCGCACCCGGCGACAATTGCACAACGGTGGATTCCCCAAAACCGCACCACAGCCGCCCGCCACCTAACCCAAAATTAAACTAAAAGTTTTTTTTATTTTTGCCAGGTAAGGCCCACAGAGCTCTATTATGGCTCTTTTTCAGAAGCAAACCTGGCCACAAATGAGAGCTCAACGAAAGTGGATTGTCGTCACGTGGAAATTTCTAACGGCCAAATACTCTAAAACACGTGACGTTGATTCTAAATGTGGAGGGAAAACCTGAGGACCCGGAAAAAAAAATCCACGCTTCCACGGGGAGAGAGAGAGAGACACGCAAACTCCAAATATACAGGCATCGCCATGGTCGGGTTTGAACCCATGACATGCATACCAGGGGAGGTAATTAACATCAGTGAGGAGAGGATTGGGTGGACAGAACTGAGTGCTATTATTGTAGTTTGTCCTCCTAGTTAAACTGGTGGCCAGCCATGGCAACGGTGAAAGAACCTCAGAAATACCACATGGTAGACCACGACATCTCAATCCTCCCTTGGAGCTTTGACAGCCTCATTTCCTTTCAAGCAGCTCACGAGTCGGGCACTTATGAAATAAATAAATAAAGGGCCCCCGCCGTATTGCCACTAAATCCCATTAAGCTCGGTCGCTGCGTTTTCGCCGATCTCCATATTTTTGAGCGCCACGCATTTTCTCGTAAAGCGGGTCCTGGGAGTCTGAGAAGTTGTTCACCTCGCGTGCAGCTCCAAGTTTGCGACTTTCCTTTGTTAATTNATGTTGGCAAGTCCTCCCTGGGGTCTGCAAAACGCACCGCCCCCTCCCTCGCCGTGCCTGGCTGGCGTGATTTTAATTCCGTCCAATTTACACTATGGGAACCTCATTTGCCAGTAAAATATGATAATTGTTTTTTACCCTTCTATCTGGCAACAAAACTGACACCTTTTTTACAAGGAGTCATGTTTGTATAGACCATACCTGCAGTCATAATACAAACAAAAGACAGAGTTATGTCTTTTGTTTGTATTATGACTGCAGGTATTGCGGTCTATACAAACATGACTCCTTGTAAAAAGGTGTCAGTTCTGTTGCCAGGTAGAAGGGTAAAAAACCAATTATCCGTCCAATTTGTTTCATGATGATGAGACACTGTCAACCTGCTGTCTTACTCCTCCTGACGTCTCCCAAGGCTTATCAGTGCCACCAAATCTCGCTGGCTCAATCCCACCCTCCCCCCCTGATTCCACACCTCATCCGTACTTTGCAAAAGGCAAGTAGCCCGCACGCAGCCTTGCAACTTGCCCGCTCTCGCCACCGCTGGTGTTTTGACCGATTCTTCAAATCTCGCCCAGACCTCCTTCGAAAGAGGCCGTTTGGGGCACACTCCACACTTTACCCACCACACACGGGCCGGGGCCATTCGACGACGTATCCTGGCGGTTCGAGCGCCCATCGTCACCGTAGGGTTGTCGAACGGTCGGGAGCGAGGTTGTGAATATTAACGCTCGTTTTTGTTGTTTTGTTTGTTGCCGTTTAGTTTGTTGGCAGACGCGCGGCGAGACATTATCGTTGTGCCACAGCCAAATCGGAGCCCATGGCCATTGTTACATAGGGCGATGGAGGACTCATTCTCCTCACAGATGCCCGGTTTCTTGTGAGCTCTCTGAAATGAATAGAAGCAGCCCTCGTTTCACTTAATAATGGGAGGAAGAAAGAAAAAAAAAACCGACCAAAAAAAANCCAGGGGTTGTGTGCTCTCCCATAAAAATTGCACGAACAAATGCTCATCTCTGCTGGGCAATAATTATCACGCCGTCGTTAGCACAGAGGGGTGGGGGGGGGATCCTCGGAGATGTAATTAGTGGCGGACGTGGAGGGCGGTGGGGGAGCGGACGGCGATTGTTTGCGCCCCGAGCACCCCGGTCCCTTTTATTCCCCTCGCAACAATAACTTGCTGGATTGAATGACTTTCATTCATAACTTTGCAATTCATTCATGCTGTGACCACCAAAAGAATTACACAAATATCGCAAATCCACTGCTGGGCTGATGGGCCTTGGCGTGGCGGGGCGGGCGGTGGGGGGGAGTTATTTGATGACACTTGGCCCAACGCTGGTCAGTGCAGTGTCGGCTGAATGTTCCTGACCCGCATCGACCAATGGAACTGAAGATCGAGGATGAGGTTGTATTAGACAGCTGGTGGGGGTCTTCAGCAGCCAGCACTTAAAAGTCTCCCAACGACTGCGAGTTCCTGACCTCTCCGTGGGGGGGGGTGGGGGCAGGGAATTCCAGAGCCTTGGCAACATGCAGCCTCAGCGGTCGGCCGAATCCTGGAGCGCGGTTATATTGAGTTACAGGGGGGGGGGGGGCGCATCATCGGTGGATCTCAGAGATGTTATATCCGAAGACAAACGCTCGTTGGGAATAAATGTATTAATTACGTCCGTGATATTTTTTCTTTACTTGTTCTCTCCGTCATGAAAAACAGACCTCCGGCTTCAGTTGCTGGACGTGGAGAGTCACCCGTACCTCATCAAGGCCCTGTACGGCCTGCTGATGCTGCTGCCACAGAGCAACGCCTTCACCCTGCTGCGCCAGCGCCTGGCCTGTGTGCCGGACCCGCAGCTCATGGTCGCGGAGTGAGTAGCGCGCAGACGCCCGCTGCGACCCAACGCGCGCTCGTGCACCGTCGCAGCCTCGTTTGCCGCTTGCCCCGCGGAGGGATCGCGGTTCGAGAAGTAAAAAAATATCACGGAAATATTCGTCCGTCCGTTCGTCACGCCGAGTCCAGCGAAGGAGACCCGTCGTGCCGAAACGTGACCCTCTCACGACGGCATTCGCGTAAACCGAAACGTCAACCGCAGTTAAATATTTAAAATTCCCTGCAGCGTTAAGTCTGCTCGGCGCGGTTATTTTTAGACCGATGACATTACAATTACAATATTAAGTTGCAGAAACGTTCAACGGATTATTGGGTGACCATTGCATCAATGGGTAAACGGGCAAGGTGGTTTAAAGCCATTGGCCAAAAATATTAAGGGTCTCTGAATACTCGTTGGTGACGGATCGATGTCAGTGACACCATGGTAGTGAGATGTTAACTTTCTCGCCCGGTATACAGGAGGTCGTGGGTTCGATCCCTAGCCTGACACCTGCTGTATATTTAGAGTCTTCATGTTCTCCCCGTGGCCGCTTGGATTTTTTGTCGGGGTCCTTTGGTTTTTCCCTCCACATATAGAAACATGCGTTTTTGAGTAATTTGGCTGCTATAAATTTTTGGAAACCTCAGTGGGGCCTTACCTGGTAAAATAAAAACAAATGTAGTTGACGGTTTAGTTTAACTTTGCAGGACGAACAAGCACAGGCTCGTTTCATTTGCGGGGTGGTCTGAGTCTATGCATTCTCGAAACGTGGCGGTGGCGTTGCTGCTGTTTCCGAATGCCCTCCGAGGTCGTGCGAGCCTCGGCTCGACAAATGCAACTCCGAACCCCTTCCACCGGCTCCACTTCCGCTCTCCACGATCTTCCAACTCCACTCGCACCGTCAGCTGCCACTCCTCGTTGCTCTCCGCCCGCCACCCCCCGAGCAATGACGCAACAGCAGATTGAAGCAAGAGTCACGCGCCTGTGCTCGCGTGTAATGTAGCCGCCCGGCAATGGAGCGAGCCGGCTGCGACCGGCCGCCGCCGGCCCGCCCGCCCTCCCCGGTGCTCGTGTGGCCGCTGCGTCGTCCCCGATACGCGCCGATGAAGCGCCCGCAACGTCTGATGTTGGGAAGCCACTGGGGAGCTGTGTGAACTTTTACATCATCGAGATTGACAACAAATTTCTTCAGAACTGCCTTTTGTGTTTAGTTTGTTGTCCTTCCCCCCCCCCCTGCACCTCCGATTACACTGGTCAACAAAAAAAACTTTTTTTTCCGGCCTGGACTTTTGCAGCTGTTCTTGACTAATTTCAGGGTGCTGATGATTCCAAATCTGATCTCAGATTTGCTCTATCACATCTCACTTTTATGCTATCGGCATACCCCATTTCATTGATTTTACCCGAAATTAACGCTGTCACTTATGATTGCAAGTTGGTGCGAGTCAGTTACTGCTTTAGTGTTAAAATATGGTGCTGTATTTTTAGGATAGTGTGTTTATAATATCATTTTATGTAGATATCCACATTTATTTAATATTTTTATTCTGCAGTTTTTATTAAAAATGCAATATTTTATATCTCAAAAACCTGATGTGTAGACAAAAACTGATGCCAGATTTGGAATCAGCACCCCAAAATTACCTTAAAACCGTTGGAATACCTTATGCCAGAAAAAGTGTGACCAGTCTTAGCGCAGTTGGCTACGTACGGTGCGAAAGAAGTTCAACATACATACTACGTTACACTATACTAAACACTACGCTACACACTACAATACACTAGACTCTACGAGATTGACAACGCATTTCTTCATAACCGCTTTTTGTGTTTTGTTTGTTGTCCTTCCCCCACACCTCCCGATTAGCACGATTGACTACGTAGAGTTGTGAAAGAAGTCCACCGTACATACGTTGACAAAGCCCCGCGTGCGTTCTCTCCATCCCTAACAGGCGCCGGGAGGGCATGGACGCGCAGAAGAATTCTACGGAACACCAGGAGCTGCTGCGCAACTTCGAGCAGATGCAGGTCCGGCACCAGCAGGCCAAGCGGCAGCGGCAGGGCCCGGAGCAACGCTTCGCTTGAGCCGGGCGGGGGGTCTCCCCCCGCGAAAATAAAATCTTTAAACGACGACGAGACTGGAAAACGGCGAACGAAACCTCCACCATTCCATTAGTGACAGAGCGGACGGCGATCCCGTCTCGCGATTTAAGTATGCGGTGTAAAACAAACGTGCTACAGGTCCATACTATACCAAGAAACCGAATACCCTTGCTAGGATAAGGACATTATTACAACACAACTGCATTATCGCAGTGCTAAGTTGGTGTGTGCGTGCGTGCGTATTTGGGGAGTGGTAGTCTCGCGGTTAGCGCACTGTGCTATGAACCCGGCTACCCAGGTTCGATTTCCGCTCGCGGTCAGCATCGGTGACGGATTATCTGAACCCGTCCTGGGCCTCCCCTAGGTCGACTCAGCCTCAAATGAGTACCTGGTGCGGTGTATAAACATCGCCACTGGGGAGACGAAGGCGGCCGGTCGTGGTGCTGGCCACCCACCCCTCGTGCGCCGTGCCGGCCTTCACAGGTGCTGCTCGCTAATAGCACTTGCCCCAAAAGTCTGTTACGGGGACAGGCGGGGGAGATCTTTGTCTTTGTGTGTGCTAAGTTTGTTGATGCACCGCTGTGTTTCTGGCAATGCGGAGTGGGATTCTGCGCTACTGTAACTTGACACGGGTGGCACGGGAGCCAACCCCACCGACCCCCTCCGTATGTCATATGTGCCGTGAAGCTGCTGTGTCCGCGCGGGTATAAACGAATCTAGACGTGTGTACAAATGAAGCCATCCGCACACTTAATGAACGTGGCCTGCGTTAAGGCTTGCGCGAGCATGGCGGCGCGATGGATCCGCGAACGCGTCCGAAACGTGCGTGTGTAAATATTCTCTGAATGTGCGAAGTTTAACGTGGAGAGGGTAACAACGTTAACGGGCGAGCTGACATGTACACACGTACAGGTCTCTGCAAGCCTGTGTTGTGTAATCACTGCGTCGCAACTCCTGTTCTACGTGGGTGCAGAGATGGCAGCCGTGCGTGGCGTCGTCGGCATCGTCGCCGCCTGTTGAGACGGCATCTCGATTTGAACGAGGGTTTTGTTATAATTTAATAAATCGTTTTCCTGCTCGTTAAGGTCCCACAGCATTCCTTGGACGAATTCAAGTCGATTGTGGTGTGGTGAAAACGCGGGGCCCAGTTGCATTGAACATCGCATGCCCTTTGTTTTCCCGTAACTTGCATTGCTGCAAGCGATAATTTGAGGTGAAATTTCACTTCCGGCTTGTTGTTTAGCCGAGCACCATTGTAATTTTTCCCTTCTTTCTAAACCCAGTGAGAGATGCTGGTTTTGATGAATCATGACATACCAACCACTGCCACAAAGCCACCTTTAATCGCACACGGTCCAGGTTTAACCAATGAAAAGTGGTCTAAAGAAATATCCAAAATTTGAAGACGACCCATATATCAGATTATTTTTTCAAAGCCATGATGTTGCTTTAAAATACACGCATGCTATATTCGGCGAAGTTACTGAGTGGTCAGGAGACGTATCATGGACTACAGGAAATGGCCTGTTTTAAATCTCATTATTTCTACTCTTTAATTGATCCTTTAAGTTGGCCTGAATAAATTGTCAATTGTGATAACAAAAATCGGCTCTTGGCTCTAATCCTTACTCTCTACAACAGTTCATGGAACCTCTAGTGGCGAGATGTTAACTACCTCGCCTGGTTTCCAGGAGGTCGTGGGTTCGATCCCGACCCTGACTACGCCTGAATATTTCGAGTTTCCATGTTCTCCCGTGGTCCTCGGGTTTTTGCCTTCACATTTAGAAACATGCGTTTAGAGTACTTGGCTGCTGGAAATGTCCACGTGATAAGCCACTTCGTTGAAAATCATTCGTGGATAGGTCGCTTCTGCACATCAGAAACAAGCGGTTAAAATGGATGAATCTTGATTTGAAGCTTTGTTGTAGTGCCTTGAATTTTTTCTCCTGGTCCTCCGGTTTTTCCCCTCCACATTTAGAATCAACATATTTGGCTGCTATGAATTTCCGCATTTAAGCCACTTCGTTGAGCTCCAATTTGTCATCGCCAGGTCGCTTTTGTAAAAGAGGTTTCATAGCTCAGTGGGGCCTTACCTGGTAAAATAAAACAAAACTAGTGCACGAGCGGGCCACGGAGATCCGTGTCTCCATCTCGTTCTCAAACCTCCTTGACCACCTCCACCTCATCCAAGGAGTATAAATCATCGTCATGCAAACTCCGGTCATCCTCGCAGCAGCAGATGATTTTGGCTAACCATCGGAACAAAGACGGTGGGTCACCGCATCGTGCACTTTGAGATGCGCTTCTGCGCCTCTGGAACGGTCCTCCCGATATTAGGAAGCCACTAGAGTTGTGCACTGTTAAATCTCGATTGAATACTCATTTCTTTTAGAGCTGCTTTTTGCGTTTAGTTTGTCCATCACCCGCACCTGCGATTAGCGCGGTTGACTACGCACGGCGCGAAAGAAGTCCAACATGCGTTCTCCAAAAACTGCAGAAGCAAGACTGCAACAAACAAGAACAGTTTTGGCACGACCACAGCGGTGGCGGATCTCGCCGCGAATTAATTGCCGTTGCCACGCGGACACTGGGGCGCAAATTCTCGGCCATGTGCGGATCAAACCCGAACACGTGTCTGCGACAGGTAAAGAGCGCGAGTTCGCGTGGTTTGAACAACAAAGATGTTGGTAGTTTAACACGTCGGCTTTCGCGACCAATATTCATGACCAACGTTTTTGGGTTTAGATCGCGTTATTTATAAATGTGTCGTAACCCTCCACCACCCGACACGGCCAATCAGTAAAAAGTAACTGCCTGATTACTAATCTAGTATATAATTACAATACTCCGCCTCAAATCGCTGCACCTGATGAGTTAATGATGACGTCACCCTGCTGCTGCTGCTGCTCTATATAAGACCGGGAGCCAGAGCAGAGCCTCGCCATTCTGGCTGAAATGCTGGATGCAATTACCAGCGAAACGTCGTACTCAAAAATTGTAAATGTTGTGGTTTCACGCTTCAACACACCGGTGGGCTAAAGTAGTGAACTATTTGTCTTTTGTCAACGTGACACTTTTTACTGATTGGCCGTGTCGAGTGGTGGATGGTTACAGCACATTTATAAATAACGCGATCTAAACCCAAAAACGTTGATTATGATGTTGGTAGTTTTTCTTTCTTTTTACCCCACGTATGGACAAACCGATGCCCCGTGGCAACTTACCATCTCCCGGTTGAGTTTTCGTCGCTGGGATTTTTTTTTTTTTGCGGAGAAGAAAAGTTGCCCTTGGGTTATCTGGCAAACGATGACTGCGCCGGATGTGTGTGTGTGTATAAAGTAAATTGCGGCGCTATAACCTTATCAATAATTCACGTGGACAAGCGGCATTCCTTCACCTCGCTGGAGAGAGAGGGAGATCTGCCCTTGCGACACGACAATAATTGGCCGTGTCAGCTCGTTTGTGTCCGAATGTCCAGATCGCTCCGCATTTTATGGACAGTGACGGAAGTGCGCCTTTGTACGTATGTTCATCTTCGTTCGCACCGTACGTTGCCAACCGTGCTGTTATCAGAGACAAACTTAACCCACAAGCAGTTATTCTTGGTTCTTTCGGTAAAGTCACGTAGAAGGGAAATAATTAAATAATAAGAAATTCCACATTTTACAATTATTCTTTCCCTTCTACGTGACTATATCGAAATAACCAAGATTATGAATCCCTGCAGTCACGAAAGCTTTGAATCCACAAGCAGTTATAAAGAGATGAGTTTATCAATCTAGATCAGTGGTTCTTAACCTGAGGTGGGGGGGTGTGTACACACCCTGGGGTACGAGATGACCTTCCTGAGAACCAAAGTGGTGGGGGGGAGGGGGGCTGACTTGAAGGTGAAGATCCACTGATCTAGATGATGATTTCAAAGTGCCACAGCTCCCAGCGGCTTCTGAATATCCGCAAGCGAGAGCGTTCCTGACGGGCCGCAATAATCGCACGTGACAGCGCGCGACGCCAGTGGCCACCGCCTTTGTGCCGGTGGCCACCGCCTTTGTGCCGGTGGCCACCGCCTTTGTTCCGACGGCCGAGCCAAGATCGGCCGCTGCTGCTGGCAATGATGAGCGGAGTTTGCGTGGTGATGGTTTAGCCTCCTTGGCTAAACCGCTGTGCCGGAGACATCTGTAACCAGGGTGTGGAAAACCTCCGACATCCATCCATTCATTCACCGTCGCAAATTGCATTTAGTTTTTCTTATCGTGTCTCGATATTCCTTGGGGATCTGCAGATGACTGAATAATGATTCGCCTGTCTCCCCTGCCCCTCCCCCCNGTGGATTGTACGATCCGGAGATTGGAGTGTGATGGATAAGACGGCCTCCGTCGCTTTATTGTTAAACAGACCTCGGTTACAAGTGAGGTACAGTTTCATTTGTGTTTACACGCACACCGAACACAATAACACTGTGTGTGTGTTTGGCCTTAACAAGGAATAACATTTTTCGATTTAAAGCTTTCGTGACTGCAGGGATTCATCTTCTTGGTTCTTTCGGTAAAGTCACGTAGAAGGGAAGTAATAAAATAATAAAAATAAAACATAATAAAACGATTCTCACGACGTTTCGGCCACAACGCAAGCAGCCGTCCTCAGGTGAAAACCAGGTCCGTCGAGGCGACAGAGTCTGAATGAAACAGCACACGAGCTTGGAGCATATATATAAGCTGGGCGCATTGACAAAGGAATTTGCATATCAAAAGGAATTTAGCATATTTATGGGAAATGCAGGAATGTGATTAGTACTGCATATGCATGTGCATTATGCAGGATTAACAGCATCAAAGGGAGCTGTAGTTACTGCTGCTGCAGCAGTTGCTGCTGCTGCTGCAGTTTCTGCTGCTGCTGCAGTTGCTGCTGCTGCTGCACTTGCTGCTGCTGCTGCTGCACTTGCTGCTGCTGCTGCAGTTGCTGCCTTATCCATTTTAATATAACACTATGTATTATTCTACCCACCCTAATGTGTATCATACTGCTATATGTTTACTGTACAATTACGACACCATACATTACTCTGCACACTGCACCATGCCAGTGAGTGGAACGCGGTCTGAAAGTCACCGTAAACGTGAACACAATCAGTTAAGATCCGAAATGGTTTATTACGTCCTTCCAATGATTGCTAAGCCAGAATCCATCTTCTCGGTTGAAATTGTCTCTGTGTTTGTATATGTGGATCGCCTCATGAACGAATCTCTCATGATAGCCAGATGGCTTGCAGAGAACCTCTGTCTTGGAGAAGTCAATGTCATGTGAGCCCACTGAATTGTAACAGTGATCTGCCACGGCTGAGGTAGGACAAACACCATATGCCGTCACTGGAAGAGCCATATATGGCTCGCGAGCCATAGGTTCCCGACCGCTGTACTACACTATACACTACACTACTACTATACACAATACTCTAGCTCTTCTTGGGGAATTCCCAGACGTTCCCAGGCCAGCCGAGCGACACAGTCCCGCCAGCAGCAGCAGCAGCATGGTTCTGGGCCGACCCCGGGGTCTTCGCTGCTGCTGCTGCCCGGCAGAGTTCCAGGGGGAGTCTACCGGGGGCATCCTTACCAGGGTGCCCGAACCACCTGAACTGGTTGCCCTCCAAATTTAATATTACTCAGGTTCTCTGATCTCTGTGAATAGTTTATGTATATGTAATGTTCTTGTATGGAGACGGAGTCGTCGTAGAGGCAACACGGTTTATTTATAATATAACAGAATACACTCATTCCCTAACACAAAGGGTAGTGGCCCCTTTCACCCACAAACTGGGGAGGTACAGCCTCCGGGCTATCGTACCTAGTCACTTTAGCTACACTGACTTCTCTAGCCCTCCGGCTGGCTAGACCTAGGGGAGGTTGGCCCACCGCTGGTTCGGTGGGTCCCTGACCACTGGCCCGTCCGGACCCGGCCCTCAGAAGGACATCAGGCCGAGGGAACCTCAGGGTCCTCACCTCTCGACCACTGGCACTGCACTGAACCCCGGCCCTTAAAAGGACGTCGGTGGCTTGGGGTCGAGGGTCTTATCTCCAGGCGGGCTTCTGGCTTCGGCTTGAGGTATTGTCCAGCTGAAGTTGCGTGAACGAACACAACGGATAAGCCATGTGAACGTCACTGCGTGTTGAACTTCTCACGCAAACGCCGCACGTAGTTAACGGTGCTAGTCGGAGGTGCGCGTCTGGGAAGGACAACACGTCACTAAACACACGCGAAAAAACAGTTCCGAAGAAATTGAAATGACTTTGGTGCAAAAGCACATTTATATTAATATAATTCCAAAATATATTGGTTGCACCGTAACTGGCTTTTGTTGTATGTATGTTTACGTGTGTATGTTTAACTTCTTTTACACCGTACGTAGCCAACCACGCTAATTGTAGGTGCGGTGGAAGGACAACAAACTAAACACAAAAAGCAGTTCTAAAGAAAGTATCTTCTTGGTTCTTTCGGTAAAGTCACATAAAAGGGAAATAACAAAATAATACAAATAAAACATAATAAAATAAAAATTCTCACGACGTTTCGGCCACAACACAAGCAGCCGTCCTCGTGTTGTGGCCGAAACGTCGTGATAATTTTTATTTTATTGTTTTATTATTTTATTATTTCCCTTCTACGTGACTTTACCAAAAAAGAAGATGAATCCCTGCAGTCACGAAAGCTTTAAATCGAAATCTAAAGAAAGTAGTTTTTGACGTAGATGATTTAAAAGTGCATAGCTTCAGTGGCTTCCTAATATCAATATAAGATGATACTCTTTGGTTTTTTCGTCAAGTCACGTAGGTAAAAAATAAAATAAATGAAAAAACTAAATTAAATCACGACGTTTCGGGCGCAACACAAGCGTCCGTCTTCAGGTGCAGGCAACGTAGCGAAAGCACAACCACTTAAGTGTGTTGCGCCCGAAACGTCGTGATTTAATTTAGTTTTCATTTAGTTTTTTACCTACGTGACTTTATCGAAAAAACCAAAGAGTACGAATCCTTGCAGTCACGAAAGCTTCAAATCTAGAATATAAGATGAGTTTTCAAACCTCACAGACCACCTCGCTAAGGCATGTAGGGTGGGGGGGGGGTTATGCCAACAACATATTTTAAACGTGTAATTTTTTAAACCTTAAAAAATTACGATCATATTTGCCCCACCCCCGCACGCCCAAGTACGTGCCATCTATCATCGCGTGATGAAGACTGAGCAGGTCTTCGTGATTAAATCCCCATGGAAGTGGCATCTCTGTCGCCTCTGACATAGCTGAGAAACGTTGGGCCGTTACCCAGGGCGATGGCTCCCCTCCGCCGACATGATGAGCAGGATTTGAGTTAATCGCAGAAGAGGGAGAGACGTCACGGGTTCCCAATAACCACAGGCCCCCAATAACCACAGGCCCTCTTTCCCGCCCGGCATTCCTCACCATGACATTTTAAGGTCAATTTTTTAAGTTTAACCTCCATGCAGTGCCGGATTATCCTAGTAGCAAAAGTATCTATATATGCTAAAGGCCTTGCACTTTCAAGGGTACCCCGCGCTAAATGCTTTCAAGATATCAATTCCGGTTCAGTGATTCTGCACTTGCTCTATTACTATAGTTCTATACCGCCTTCAATTTTAATGAACGACTGGGTGTTTAAGGTTAGCGATTTGTCGTATTATCTGGCTGTATAGCAAATGAAAAAATACAATTACTTTACTATGCAAGTAAAAAATCATTGTTATATATATATTTAAGTGTTTTTTTTTATTTGGGCCCCTTTATAACATATGCTACAGGCCCGCACTAGCTTAATCCGGCACTGCCTCCATATATATTAATAAAAACAACAAAATATTATTACATTTATAGGAATGAATTTATATTCTTAGGTTTTTTTCGGTAAAGTCACGTAGGTAAAACATCAAAATTAATAAAAATAAATTAAAATAAAGATCACGACGTTTCGGAGGCAACACAAGTCTCCGTCATCAGGTGGGACCGTCACAGCCAGATTAGCTGCATCAAGTGATGCAGCTAATCTGGCTGTGATGCAGCTAATCTGGTTGTGACGGTCCCACCTGATGACTTGTGTTGCCTCCGAAACGTCGTGATCTTTATTTTATTTTATTTTTTATTAATTTTGATGTTTTACCTACGTGACTTTACCGAAAAAAACCTAAGAATATGAATCCTTGCAGTCACGAAAGCTTCAAATCTAGAAGGAATGAATTTGAGCGGAAGCCTGGTTATTGTGCTTGATTCATCTGGATGTTGAGTGGTTTAATTGTAAATGCACGTTGTATACACACGCTGTTTATCACCCAGTTTTCACCCAGCCCCAGAGATTAAAAATGTCGAATACGTTTAAGGCTTCAAAATTTCTACAATGTATATGCAGTACCCCAATGGCCACTGTCTAATTATGTACACCTATTTGAATCCATACCCAGCGAACATGTCAACGCTGGGCACACGTTCCATAGTTACTGGGCTTGCTGGACCCATGAGGGTCGTGGGGGGTTATTCGACCATACTTCACTTTGCCGGTCAAGTGTAGGGTTTGCTGAAGGTGGGGGAGCATAGATATGGGAAATAGAAGTACCGTACAATAAACTTGATTTGAAGCTGTCGTGACGGCAGGAATTACTCTTTGGTTCTTTCGGTAAAGTCACGTAGACAGAAAATAAATTAAATAATATTGCTTAATTTATTTTCCGTCGGCCCTGGGTCCTGCAGCAACCTGCCTGTGCACGTTGGTGGTCTCCCATCCAAGCACACGCCAGGCTGAGACCTGCTTAGCTTTCTGACACCGGGCACATTCTCGCTTATTTAAATAGCCCAAATCCGTTCGGACCACGGTTCCAATGTTCCAATAATAGAGAAGTCGAAAGACAATGGCAATTATGTGTGTAGCTTAGTGTGGTTACAGGTCCAGTTACAGTGTGATATGGTGGTGGGAGGTGTGGTTCGTGGTGGTGTTGTGGTTAGTGGTGGTTAGTGGTGGTGTGTGGTTAGTGGTGGTGTTGTGGTTAGTGGTGGTGTTGTGGTTGTGGTGGTGTGTGGTTAGTGGTGGTGTTGTGGTTGGTGGTGTGGTGTGTGGTGTTGTGGTGGTGTTGTGGTTAGTGGTGGTGTTGTGGTGGTGTTGTGGTTAGTGGTGGTTCTGTGGTTAGTGGTGGTGTTGTGGTTAGTGGTGGTGTTGTGGTTAGTGGTGGTGTTGTGGTTGTGTGGTTAGTGGTGGTGTTGTGGTTGTGTGTTTAGTGGTGGTTGTGTTGTTAGTGGTGGTTGTGTGTATAGTGGTGGTGTTGTGGTTGTTGTGGTTAGGGGCGGGGTTGTGGTTGTGTGAGGTGTGGCGGTAGGCGTCGCCCCTGGCGTGTCTCCGCTGCGTGCACGACGAGGAAGAGGAGAAGGAGGAGACGGGGGAGGACGCAGCGAGAGAGCGCGACTCGCACGCGGAGCGAGAACAGAGCGAGAGAGAGAAAGGCGCAGGGTGAGTGCGGGGAGCGTCAAGGCGGGTGCGTGGTGGGTGGAGACAGAGGAGCAGGAGGAGGAGAGGAGGGGTCGGGTGTGTCGAGCGAGAGGAGGAGGAGGGAGCTGGTCAGCAGAGGGAACTCTCCGCATTTGCTCTCCGTCCGCTGCCTCCGTCTCTCTCTCTCTGCGCTCTCACCGCCGCCTGCTCCCCGTGGCTGAGACCGCGGGCTCCATGAAGAGGGCGCCGCGGAGCTGAGCACCCTCGGAACGACGAGGGGAGAAACCGGCGGCGGCGGTGGTGGTGGTGGAGATTTTTTGTTAAAAACGAGGGTTGAAGAGGGAGGAGGAGGGAGCCATGGAGACGGCTCTGGAGAGGGAGTGTAACGCGCTCGGCGGACTCTTCCAGAGCATCGTCAACGACATGAAGGTGACGACACGGGGCAGCCACCCCACCCGCCACTGCCTCCCGCGCGCCTTTGTCTCTCCCTGCCGCGTCGTCGTTCGTTCGTCAACGCGTCGCCAACGCTCCTACCCAGCGCCTCTGCGGCTCCATCCCTGCCCCCCCTCCCCTCGTCCTCATCATTGCTCCGGCCTCTCCCTCCCGTGTCTCCCTCCATCCACGCGCCCTCTTGTGCCCGCCGCCGTGTCCCCCCCCACCCTCTTCACCGTCCGCTCCGTGCGTCGCACTCGCCCCCAGCGCCGTGTGGTTCACCTCGCCCCCCCCCGCTCTAGCGCCTTGCCCCCCCCCCCNGCCTTGCTCCCCCCCCCCCGCCTTGCCCCCCCCNGCCTTGCCCCCCCCCCCCCCGCCTTGCCCCCCCCCCCGCCTTGCCCCCCCCCCCGCCTTGCTCCCCCCCCCGCCTCTCCCCCCCGCCTTCTCCCCCCCGCCTTGCTCCCCCCCCGCCTGCTCCCCCCCCGCCTTGCTCCCCCCCCCGCCTGCTCCCCCCCCCTTGCTCCCCCCCCCCTTGCTCCCCCCCCCGCCTTGCTCCCCCCCCCGCCTTGCTCCCCCCCCGCCTTGATCGCAGCCTCTCCCCTGTCATTGACGCGTTCCCCCCCTCCCCCCCCTCCCCTCCCCCCTTCCTCCCCCTTCCTCCCCCTTCCCCCCCTTCCTCCCCCCTCCTCCCCCCTCCTCCCTCCCTCCTCCCTCCCTCCTCCCTCCCTCCTCCCTCCCTCCCCCCTCCCCTCCCTCCCCCCTCCCCTCCCTCCCCCCTCCCTCCCTCCCCTCCTCCCCTCCCTCCCCCTCCCCTCCCTCCCCCTCCCCTCCTCCCTCCCTCCCCCCCCCCTCCCCTCCCCCCCTCCTCCCCCCTCCCCCCCCCCCTCCCCCCTCCCCCTCCCTCCCCTCTCCCCCCTCCTCCCCCCTCCCTCCCCCACATATCTCCCCCCCATCTCCCCTCCCCACATCCCCCCCCACATCTCTCCCCACATCTCCCCCCCCATCCCCCCCACACATCTCTCCCCCACATCTCCCCCCCCATCCCCCCCCACACATCTCTCCCCACATCTCCCCCCCATCCTCCCCCACATCTCCCCCCCCATCCCCCCCCACACATCTCCCCCCCACATCTCCCCCCCCATCCCCCCACACATCTCCCCCCACATCTCCCCCCCATCCCCCCCCACACATCTCCCCCACATCTCCCCCCCATCCCCCCCCACACATCTCCCCCCACATCTCCCCCCCATCCCCCCCCNACACATCTCTCCCCCACATCTCCCCCCCATCCCCCCCCACACATCCTCCCCCACATCCCCCCCCATCCCCCCCCCACACATCTCCCCCCACATCTCCCCCCCATCCCCCCCCACACATCTCTCCCCCACATCTCCCCCCCATCCCCCCCCCACACATCTCTCCCCCACATCTCCCCCCCCATCCCCCCCCCCACACATCTCTCCCCCACATCTCCCCCCCCATCCCCCCCCACACATTTCCCCCCCCACATCTCCCCCCCATCCCCCCCCCCACACATCTCCCCCCCACATCTCTCCGTTATCACCACCGTGCCCCCCCCCACTCCGTATCATCCCCAGCCCCTCTTAGCCGCTCTCTCACCCACAGGCCTCCCCTCGCCCCCCCCCCGCATCGCTGCGTCTCCACCATCTCCACCACACATCCATGCCCCACTCATCACACCCCGATGTCTGTGTGGACGACGCAGGCTCGAGCCCTGCCTGTCTCTCCACCCCTTCCACCTCTACCCCCCGTCCACCCCTTCCACCCCCCCCCCGTCCACCCCCACCTCCACCCCCCGTCCAACCCCCGTCCACCAACCCCTCCACCCCCTCCACACCCCCTCCACCCCCTCTCTCTACCCCCTCCGTCCACCCCCACATCCACCCCTCCGTCCACCCCTTCAACCCCCTCCCTCAACTCCCCCTCCACCCCCTCCCTCCACCCCCCTCTACCCCCCCTCTACCCCCCTACCCCCTCCCTCTACCCCTCCCTCCACCCCCCTCTACCCCCTCCCTCTACCCCCCTCTACCCCCCTCTACCCCCCCTCTACCCCCCCTACCCCCTCCTCTACCCCCTCCTCCACCCCCTCCACCCCTCCCTCTACCCCCCTCTACCCCCCTACCCCCTCCCTCTACCCCTCCCTCCACCCCCCTCTACCCCCCCCTACCCCCCCTCTACCCCCCCCCCCACCATCAGCCCCGTTCCCATTAATCCGCCCCCCACACCAGGGGCTCGAGGTGGGTCCCACACGCGGCTCTTGCTGCTGCTGTTGCTGCTGCTCCTGTTGCTGCTGCTTGCTGCTGTTGCTGCTGCTGCTGTTGTGCTGCTGTTGCTGCTGCTGTTGCTGCTGCTGTTGCTGCTGCTGCTGTTGCTGCTGTGCTGCTGTTGCTGCTGCTGCTGTTGCTGCTGTTGCTGCTGCTGTTGCTGCTGCTGTTGCTGCTGCTGTTGCTGCTGTTGTGGGAGTCATCAGCGACGTGGCATCGTCCGCCTGTCTTCACGGCGCTAGATTGGGTGGGGGTGGTAGCGTTGATGGTGGTGGTGGTGGTCGGTATCGATGTTTTGATTCGTTCCGCTTTAAGATGCACGAGAGGAGGAACCCCGAACCTCGTGGGTGTGTGTCTGTGGTGTGTGTGTCTGGGGTGTGTGTGTCTGTGTCTGCGGTGTGTGTCAGTGTGTGTGTGTCTGTGGTGTGTGTGTCTGCGGTGTGTGTGTCTGTGGTGTGTCTGTCTGTGATGTGTGTCTGGGGTGTGTGTGTGTCTGTGTCTGCGGTGTGTGTCAGTGTGTGTGTGTCTGCGGTGTGTGTCAGTGTGTGTGTGTGTGGTGTGTGTGTCTGCGGTGTGTGTGTCTGTGGAGTGTCTGTCTGTGATGTGTGTGTCTGGGGTGTGTGTGTGTCTGTGTCTGCGGTGTGTGTCTGTGTGTGTGTCTGCGGTGTGTGTGTCAGTGTGTGTCTGTGTGTGTGTGTCTGTGGTGTGTGTCTGCGGTGTGTGTGTCAGTGTTGGTCTGTGGTGTGTGTGTCTGCGGTGTGTGTGTCTGCGGTCTGTGTGTCTGTGGTGTGTCTGTGGTGTGTCTGTGTCTGCGGTGTGTGTCTGTGGTGTGTGTATGTGTGTCAGTGTGTGTCTGTCTGTGATGTGTCTGTGGTGTGTGTCTGTGATGTCTGTCTGTGGTGTGTCTGTGGGTGTGTGCCTGTGGTGTGTGTGTCGTCTGTGATGTGTGTGTGTCTGCGGTGTGTGTCGATTGCTCGCTGCTCATCATCATCAGCAGCAGGAGCATGTCTCCGTGTTGTGTGCGTCTGTGTGCGAGTGTTGGGATGGGAGCGTGGGTGGCGGGTCAGCGCGTTGCTTCGCGACGAACCCGGCGATCCGAGATCGATTTCCACTCACGGCCACCGACAGCAGTGACGCTTTCCTGAGCCGGTCCTGGCCCGCCCCAGGTCGACTCGGCCTCAAATGATTGCCTGTCGCGGCGCGTAAACATCGCCACTAGGGAGACAAAGGCGGCCGCGCCTGGTGTTGGCCACCCACCCACCCACTCGTGCGCCGTCCGTGCCTTCGTAGGTGCTGCTCGCTAACAGCACTTGCCCCAACAGTCTGTTAAGGCTACACGGGGGAGCTTTTTGTTGTTTGTGTAAAGTAGGAGCCGACACCAGATTGCAGGGTCTCGTCCTTTATTCCTTTCCTTCCATCCACACCTGTCCCCAGCCGTCCCAATCTCGTTCCCGCCAAAGGCCCCTTCTTCCCGCCCGTTCTCTCCTTATATCTCCTCGATCACCCTCCCACTAACTCATCTATTGGTGGGAATCCTTCTTACCCCCCCCCCCCNACAACCATACAATGCAACATAACACAACTAAATCAATTGCGCGGCCTGCCCAGGTCTCCAGCCAGCATCCCGTAACAGCCGGACATCCACAGGCAGCAGATGACCGTGGCGGCCCCTCCTTCGAAGGCCCTCTCGTCGCGGTCCCTGGTTCGGTGGTGCCGGTGTCGCCTTGCCTGGCGCCGCTGTCTCTCCGGCCCCCGCTCGTGCTGCCGCTCCGTCAGGCCTCACATGGGGTGCTGTAGGTGACAACGGAACACAGGGCACCGAACCCCTGCCGGTTGGCGCGTGGTGGTCGGCGACCTTGGCCTGGGTAGGGATGATGATGATGTTGGCAGTGATGTTGGTGGTGATGTTGGTGAAGATGACGGTGGAGAGATGTATGGCTTAAGGCGGGTGGGGTGTACAAACCATCGTCGCTTACCCAGTTGGACCTGGACGCACTGCGGTCGGAGTGCTTTGATGACCTCGACCGGCCCTTTCCAGGGTCGGTGCAGCTTTGGTGAGAGGCCAACCGGCACCTGAGGACAGTGTAGCCATGCCTGGTCCCGACTTTAAAGGGCTTGGCTGTGACTGTCCTCTCCCGTATCCGTACATTACTCTCTTGGCTCGTGGCCGATGCGGCCTCGGCTGCTTGGCGGGCCTCTCTCAAATAAATGAGGGAGGTCTTTAGTGCCTTCGGCCATGCGTCGGCTCTTGCGGGAATGTCCGTCAGCTGCACCTCAATAGGCGGAACGGGATCCCGTCCGTACATCAGGAAAAACGGCGAGAACCCCGTCGCCGCGTGTGGGCCACCCTGTACGCCGCTAAGACAGATGGAATGTGGAGGTCCCAGTCGGAATGGTTTTCGTCCACCACTTGGGACAGCATGGCCGCTATGGTGCGGTTAAGCCGCTCTACCATCCATCGGTCTGGGGATGATACGGAGATGTTCGGACCTTTTAGTGCCCAGGATAGAGCAGACGTCCTTCAATAGCTGTGAGGAGAAATTCCTGCCCTGATCCGTGAGCAACCGCTCCGGTGCCCCTTATCAAGGACATAGCCTCCCACGAAGGCATCGGCGATGGTCTGTGCCGTTTGTCCGGGAGGGCCACGCCATCGGCCACCTCGTGCAGTACTCGACTCCGACCAACAGGTATTTATTTCCCCGTGGCGTGACCGGCAGTGGTCCCAGGATGTCCAACGCAACCAATTCGTTGACCCTGGTCACCGTGATAAGCTGTAGGGGTGCCCGGCTTAACTGGGTGGCGGCTTTCGCCGCGCACATTCGACGCAGGTAGCGACCCATCGATGCACGTCAGCGGTCATACCTGGCCAAAAGTACCGACTCTGTAATGTGTACAGTGTCTTCCGCCCNGCCAGGTGCAGCAGCTGGCGGCCGTGTACGTCCATAACCAATTGTTGACGCAGCGACTCCGGAATTACCAGGCATCGTCGGCGCCCTGTCGGGTCCCATCGCATGAGGAGGTCCTCCCATACGATGTACTCCTCCCCCCTGCCTCTGCTGAGGCGCGTAGCGTTCGCAGTGGGGCTTCCTCCAGCTGTAGCCGTCGCCAATCGTCCAAGGTCAGCCCCAGTCGTGGTCGGTCAGCTGGACCTCACCTGTGCGTCCTCCGCCGTGCGTACGGGAGCGATGACTGTCCCCTCCGGCCTCGCCTCCTTGCAGCGTGCCCCGCCTGTGGTGCATGCACAAGGGCCCTGGGGCGCCAGTCGGACAATGCGTCTGCGTTGGCATGTCTGGTCCCTTTGCGATGCACTACTTGGTACCTGTACTCCTGCAGGCGCTCTATCCATCTGGCCAGCTGGCCCGAAGGCTGGTCGATGCGGAGCGAATACTGCAAGGCCGCGTGGTCAGTGCGGACCGTAAATTTGCGACCATACAGGTAGGGTCGAAATTGCTGCACGAAGTGAACGACTGCCAGGAGTTCCCTACGTGTGACGCAGTAGCGCTGCTCCGCTGATGAAAGCACGCGACTACCATACGATAACCACCTCGCGACCCTGCTGGACTTGCGACAAAACACTGCCGATGCCCACATCGCTGGCGTCCGTGTCCAGGATAAAGGGAGGCCAAAATCCGGAAAGGCCAATGGTGGTGCATCTGTCAGACGTGAGCGCAGCTGCTGGAATGCCTCTTCCTCCAGAGGGCCCCAATAAACCTCTGGTTCTTCGCCGTCAACACGTGCAAGGGCTTGGCAATGGTTGCGAAGTTGGGTACGAACCGGCGGTAATAAGAAACGAAACCCACAAACCGGCGTACCTCTGGAACCGTTGTGGGAACAGCCCAGGCCCTCACGCAGGCCATCTTTTCCGGGTCTGTAGCCACTCCAGACTCACTGACGACGTGGCCCAAGTAGCGTACCGACGACTGCATAAGGTGGCACTTCGACGGCTTGAGCTTCAAGTTCGCGTTCCGGAACCGCAGAATACCTGACGTAATCGGTCAATGTGTTCCTCGAATGATCGGCTGAAGACAATGACGTCATCCAGGTAGATGAGGCACGTTTCCCATTGGAGGCCTGCTAAGGCCAACTCCATTATGCGTTGGAACGTCGCCGGCGCAGTCTGGAGGCCCATAGGCAGGCAGTTGAACTCGAACAGGCCCTGTGGTGTCCGGAACGCTGTTTTAGGCCGGAGTCCGTGTCTAGTGGGACCTGCCAGAACCCGGACAATAAATCCAGCGTACTGAAAAATTTTGCTCCCGCCAGTGCATCCAATGAGTCGTCAATACGTGGTAGGGATATGCGTCGGCTAGCGTGACGGCATTGAGGCGTCGGAAGTCCACACAGAATCTCAGTGACCCGTCTGACTTCTTGACTAGGACCACCGGTGCCCCCAGGGACTCGAGGATGGAGAAATTATGTCGGCCCGCAGCATCTCCTGCACTGCTTGTTGAATGTGCCCTTTTTCCATTGGGCTCATTCTATATGTGTTTTGGCGCAGGGGTGCGGCATCTCCCGTGTTAATGTGGTGCTGCGACAGATTTGTGCGCCCTAGGTCGAACGGTCCCCGGCTGAACACGTCCGAGAACTCATGCAATAACGAGTGCAGCTGCTGTTTCTGGTCGGGCGGCAATCCCGGCTCAGGCCCCGCCAGCTGGTCCATCCATGATTCGGCCCCTCTGTCCTCGGACTGGCTGATGCTGCCTACAAGCTCGGGCTTTGTCCCTGGGGCTCTAGTGACAAGGGACTAACGTGGGCCAGAACTGTTCCCTCCTGCACCGTCGCTGTTCTATCGGAGGTGTTCAGCACCTGAATGAACAGATGCTGGTTCCTCTGTACAATAGTTTCAGCTCCCACCAGCGCATGGCGATCCATGGCAGCTGACGCCGGAGACACCAGGATGGGTGAGTCTGGTCGGGCTGTCACGAGGGGAGACCGATATTGCAGCGGAATCAGCATCTGGGCTGCCGGGGAATGGAGACAGACTTAATGACCAGAGCCTGCACGTAGGGTACACCCCGGCTGGCCCCCTCCGCCTTTAGGAAATGGAGATGCGTTCCCTGGACTTCCACCCGCCCATTGGCCAGATCGATTTTCATTGGCATCCGCCTCAGAAAGTCCGTCCCCAACAGGCAGGGTACGGGCAACGTTGCGGAGACAAGGATGGTCCTGCTACCGAGAGCTGCCCAATCTGTATCGGGCTTCAACCTGGCCCAGGAAGCCCATGCTGCCTCCATTTGCTGCAATGAACGTTGTCTTGACAGGGACTAAAGGTCGGATTTTATCCGGCAGCATCTCGTGCATGGTGCTCGAGATGATCGTGGCTGATGCCCCCGTATCCACCAAGATACGTGCCGACACTCCGCGATTTCACCGACCAGGACCGAGGTTCCGACGTGGCCGCTACCACCCGCCTTGCCAGCTTCCTCCATTGTGTGGCTGAGTCCGGCCACTGACCAGGCGGCGTCTCGTTATCCTGTGGTGCATGGTGAAATGATGGGGATGGATGTGAATGGACTGAAGATGGGTTCCTCCCTTTGGAGTGCGTCGCAGCAGGGTGAGCGCGCCCTTGTTACATAGTGTGGGCTTACCCTGGGTTGAGGGCTGTGCTCTCTATGTGGTGCAATTTGCCCCCCTTGGTGATGTAGGGTGGGCCCCCNTTGTGGTGTGGGGGGCCCCCCCNATTGTAGGGGGCAGTGGGACTGGGGGTGGGCCTTCCCGTGAGCCCCTCCCTTCCCTTTGTCACGGGGGCGTGGTCCCCCTGGTTCCGTCTCGCTCTGCCGCAAAGCGGTGGCGAGGCGGCCCGTGGAACTGCTCCAGGGCGCAATGTCAATCTTGTGGGCTGCCTCCGCCCCGGCCGTTGCCCCTGGCAACTCGCCGGCGTCGCAGGTAACTGGTGACGTCACGCCCGCCGGCGACGTCACGCCGCCCGCGAAACCACGCCCGCCGGCGACGTCACTCCGCCCGCGACGTCACGCCGCCCGCACGTCACGCCCGCCGCGAAACCACGCCCGCCCGCGACGTCACGCTCTGCCGGCGACGTCACGCCCGCCGCGAAACCACGCCCGCCGCGACGTCACCTCCGCCCGCGACGTCACGTCCGTCCGCGACGTCCCTCCCGGCCTCGGCGCGACTCCCGACGCGGTCTCCGGCCTCGGCGCGACTCCCGACGCGGTCCACGGCCTCGGTGCGATCCCCGACGCGATCCGCGACACCACTTTTGGCCGCGACGTCACTTCCGGATGCAACGTCACGTCCGTTCGCGACGCCACTCCGGGTTGCGACGCCACTTTGGTCGCGACGCAATCACAGGCCCCGGCGCTATCCCGGCGCGATCCCCTTCCCCCGACCCGGACAATGGGACCGGGGAACGACACCGACGGCGCCCACCCNGAGGAGACTCCCGGTAAGTTCGCGGCGTCGGAATTGTAATTGCTCGGCCCGACCGAGAGGCCGGGCGGACGGCGTCACTCGCCTGGATCCTGTCGGCGTTCGGCCCCGGCGGGTTCCAGGTGACGTTGGCGGCCTCCGGCTCCGTGCGGCACCCCCTCGCCACATGCCCCTCTCGACCACAACGGTGGCAGACCCACGGGGCGTTCCGTCGGGGGGCTCGGCGCGATGTTGTAGAGGCGGCTGCCAGCGACGCGGCGGCTGGTCGCGCCCATGGTCCCTCTGCTCCGCCAGTCCCCGGATCGCCGCGTACACCTCCCGCAGCGATGGCTCCGTCTCAGACGTCGGGGTCCGTCCCCAGCTGCTCCACAGGCAGCCTGTGGCGACGGTGCAGGTTCGGCGGTTGGTGTCGCTGGACCAGTAGCGCCGCGGCAACGGCTCGGCTGTTCCCCCCGCCGCGCCAGCCACCGGGCCCACGGGTGGCGCCCGGCCCATGACCTGCTCGTGGGCTTGGATGGTCCGGGCAGCCCACAGCGAGGTGCGTTCCCCCGGCGTCACCACGGGCATTACAACGCCGGCGCGGCAAGCGTAGGCGATGAGGTGCTCGACCACGAGATCCTCGAGCGCTTCTTCAGCCAGGCGAGGGAAAGCTCTCCTCGCCAACACGAGCAGTGCACCCCTGTAGGATAAAGGGATTCTTTAGCCCCTCGCTGGCGATCCTGGAACCGTTTAAAGGCTCCTTCCGCCGGGCAATAGATCTCCCCCAAAGCCTCGTAGGCCGCCTGTAGCGTGGTCTTGCTGTGCGAGGGAAGGGAGGTGTAAGAGGCGAGTGCTTCCTTGCCCAGAACGGATGGCAGCGCTCGTAGTGCCTCTCGTCTGTCCACTCGAGAGCGTGGAAGGCAGCCTCGAATCGGCGGACAAACTCCTCCCAGTCTTCTTCCTCAGCCACGAACTTGTCGACGGGCCCCAGCCGACGCGGCCGTCCGGCCACCTGCTCTCCGTGTTGGGTGGTTATCCCTGGGGTTTTGGCGGGACGGCGGCGGCTGGCGTGACGAGGTTGGTTGCGGCTCTTGCCCGGCCGGCTGGTCGGCCTCCGGGTCCCGTGGCCTCTCCTCCCGTAGTACGCGTGGGGGGGTCCCGGTGCTGGCGGGCCCCCCATAGGGAGCCTCTGTAGGAGCTCCTGGAGTGCCCTCTCCACGCGGGCCATGCGGTCCTCCATGGGGTCCTCCAGGCGATCCGGGCCCCTGCTGCTGCTTCTGATAGCAGGCCCCCTTGTTGCCCGGGATGGAAGGATCCCCGGCCCCTGCTTCCTCCTCCCTTGGCTCTTTCCCGCGGGATTTTTCTTTGTAGCCATGAGATCCCACCGCTGCCACCAGATGTAAAGTAGGAGCCGACACCAGATTGCAGGGGTCTCGTCCTTTATTCCTTTCCTTCCATCCACACCTGTCCCCCAGCCGTCCCAATCTCGTTCCCCTTCTTCCGCCGTTCTCTCCTTATATCTCCTCGATCACCCCTCCACTAACTCATCTATTGGTGGGAATCCTTCCCCTGACACCCCTACATTTGTGTGTGGAAGCGCTACAAACCCGGCGACCCGAGTTCGATTCCCGCTCACGCCATCAACACCCAGTGACGATTGTCTGAACCAGTCCTGGGGCCTCCCTCCTAGGTCGGCTCGGCCTCAAATGAGTACCTGGTGCAGTGCGTCGACATCGCCACCAGGGAGACAAAGGCGGCCGGGCGTGGTGCCGGCTGACGACCCCACCCCATCGTATCACGTGGCAGGCTTTCATAGGTGCTCACAAATATTGAAACTTGTCCCAAAAATATCTTCAGGCTATACGGAGGATTGGGGGGGGAGGTATCTTCTTTGTGCGTGTGTGTGTAAACTCAGTCGAAGAGGAACAGCGACTGGACAGAAACACACAGACCCCAAAATAGCAGCGTTGCTGCAATCAGTCCCGCGGTAGATCAGTCTCCAACATGAACGCCCGGTCTGTTGGGTCACTTAATGTTGCTGCACCTGCTGCATCGTACGGGCTGATGGTGGTGAAGTTATTGTCGAGGAGCGGCTTCAATTTAAACAATTTTTGAGGTGGTCTGGAGTTGGTGGTGATTCGTTGCTTCGTCAACGATGCCCTCCATAATAGCTGTGTCGTTAAACCCGACACCACCCGACGCGGCCAATCAGTGAGGTTTGGCAAAGAAAACAGAAAGTGCCAATCCGTTACTCGCACTAGCACCATCGGAGTCTTCTGTTTGCGCACTGAGTGTTTCATTTATTTTCTATTTGTGCTGCACGGCAATGTCCCATCATTGTATGACGCCTCCAAGTTCGACATGCAACTTTGGCCCGACGTTTCAGGCACAGCAGGCGAGTCACGTGTCTATCATGGGTACCGACCGCCTGCTCTTTAACGCACCGTCAATTTTTACACAGGTCCTGTTTTTTTTTTAATATGTTCACCTTTTCGATTTATTCCAACGACACCAATTGTGCGTTAACATTTTTTTGAAGCACGCTGTATTTTTACGGGATCAAACCCCACGCCCCAAAACCCCCTATGTATTATGGATGATATGGTCGCGAAAGCCTACGTGTTAATTTGACAAAATGAAGTCTCTGTGCTTCAAGGTGCCGTTTATCATGAATGCCCTCCCGAAACATCCCCTCCTGTGTTCGAGGACACGCCGCGCGCAGGACGAATGCATGGTTTGTCACCAATACACACGGTGGTTTCGATGAGTCCGGCCAGTAGCTTTATTCGGCGCGTGCGAAGAGCCAGGTGCTAATATCGTTTATTGTTACATTTGAATCACAGTTCCTATGATCACTGTTACGTTATTTTTATAGCTTTATTTTGGTGATTTCGAAAACTTTTGGATTAGCCATATTTGTTTGTTGTTGTACAGAGTTAGACTGATAACTTTTATCTAAATTGTCTTGTGGTTGTTATTGTTTGACTTGCATCCCACTGGACTTTTTGAACACAGCATTGATATGCGCTGCTTTTTCTGGAAGACTTTGCTGGATTTTTTGTTTGCGTGTAGTCACTTTAAGATGTTTCTTGTTCATGTTTTTGTTTGTTGCGGTTGCACCCGATTCATGAGCCGAATGGCTCACAGGGCTTTACCTACATCATGGGACCTTCTCATTACTCTGGTAGTGCGTTGTCTTTGAACTGTGCGCCTTTTGGCGTCATCTGGTCGAACACCATATGAACGAGGCTCTAAAGAAAGTGTCTCTGGTGTGGACCAATCAGTTTCAAAGACAGTGCGTAAATTATCAGAGTATTGTTTTTTGTTTGCATTTGACTGTAAGTATTGTGGTTAATGTAAGCATGATTCCTTGCAAAAGGTGTCAGTTTTGTTGCCAGAAAAAAGGGGGAAAACCCTATTAGGGCTATACCTAATCAATGAACTGAACATCCGTGGCCGTTGTCCACGGTGTTGGGACAACACACGAGGTGCCACGCACGCGCCAGACCCCTCCTCCGTGCGTTCCTGTAGCACCGGTGTGGCGGGGTCATCAGACGTGGCACCACCGTGCCGAGATGTCAACTACCTCGCTTGGTATACGGAGATGTGGGTTCGATCCCAACCCTGACGATGACTGTGTATTTGGAGATTTGGATGTTCTCCCGCGGTCGCGTGGATTCTTTCTCCGGGTCCTCTGGTTTCCCCCTCCACAATTAAAATCAACATCACATGCTTGGAGTATATGGCTGCAATAGATTACCACGTGATAAGCCACTTCGTTGAACTATCATTTGTGGCCAGGTCGCTTCTCAAAAAGAGCTGTACAGCTCAGTGGGCCTTACCTGGTTAAAAAACAAGTCGTTTTTAGTTTAGTTTATAGGACCGCACGTAGATTCAATTCCTTGATTGTGCCAAGCAGATCCAGTTTCTTGCCGTTCTGTAAGCACAATAAATTTTGTTTTGCTCTCGCGAGCACGCAATGTGCACGTGTGTGTGTGATGTAGACGATGGGAGTTGTTTTCAGCAATGGGATAGGCGGTGTACGGCGCCCTGAAATGCCCCGGAGTACAGGAGGGCCGCGCTACCAAAATACAACCCGTTTCACACGTAGCCTTTCGCGGCCAATATTATCCATAAGAGGTTTTTGGGTTAGATCGCATTATATATAAATGCGTCGTTAAACCCACCACCACCACCTGACATGGCCAATTAGTAAAGGTTTGTCACGTAAACAAAACGTGCCAATTCGTTGGATCACGTTAAACCGCACGTTTCACCTTGCCGGCGGATCTCCTGCTAGTATGCATGCGTATGCGTATGTTGAGCTTCTTTTCGCACGGCACGTAGCCAACCGTGCTTATCGGAGGTGCCGGGGTGGGAAGGAGTAGGAAGGACAACAACAACAACAACCGCAACAGCTAATAACAAAATTCGCTCGAGCTCACGGGAAGTTGCCCCTGGCCGTGTTGTATATTCTAAATATAACAGCTCCTGAAAAATATGATGTTTATTTTAATCTATTCTCGCGTACGATGGCAGCAGTTTTGCCCCAGGCGCTGAATGCCACCAACGTCGAGGTCTCCGGCTGGTCACGACAGAGGCTTCAGCAGAGAGTTCGTGTCGCTTTGCCGTTTCCTCCTCCTCCTTTGAAGGAGCGCAGGCCGCAGTGGGTTACTCTCTCTCTCTCTGGTCCACAGTTCGGGTTGCATGGACCCACGAGCACAAAGTACAAATTCCCCAAAAAATATCAACACCTTTGTCAATAAGACTGTGGCCTTAAAGGATAGATGTACAATCGGCGACGTTTCGGGCAATGGTCCTGCTTATTGGCCAACAATGTCACCAATGATAAATTTTGTGTTGCCTTTTAAGGACACAGTGTTTAATGACGGATGCGTTGTGTATTTTTCCGCACGCAGCAGAGAGGGGGGGGGGGTACTTTTCCACACACACGCACACCCCGCCGCTCACCCTGTGAGAGTTGTGCCTGTCGCATGACAGTCAGAACCAATGGGGATTTTTTTTAATTCTCAGAACTTACATTTAACAAAATCTTGTGAAGAAAAAAAANTGGAAATTACGGTTGGGTTTTGTGTGTCTGTGTGTGATGCCATTGGTTGGGGAGCGGTGGTGCAGCTGCGAGCGCGCTGAGGTACAAACCCGCTAACCCAAGTTCGATTCCCGCTCACGGCCAACACCAGTGACGATTATTTAAACCGGGTCCTGAGCCTCAAATTAGTACTTCGTGTGGTGGTGTGTAAACATCGCCACTGGGGGAGACAAAGGCGGTCGGGCGTGGTGCTGGCCACCCACCCCTCGTGTGCCTGTTCCAGCCTTCATAGGTGCTGCTCGCTAACAGCACTTGCCCCAACAGTCTGTTAAGGCTACACGAGGGATCCTTGTCTTTGATGTCATTTGTGACCGGGTTGAGTCCATAAACTCCCAACACTTGAGCGAGAAGCCCCGTCTCATCTCGGGCGTAGCTTCAACTTGGATTCGAACACTCGGTTACGTGGCCGGAGCCGGTTGCCACGTGCACTACCCGGCCACTGATTGTAAAATCCTTGAGTGAAAATCCTTAGGCAAGTGCTCATATGTTAAAGGAATCGATTAGCCGCCTTTCCACCTGGACAAATGAAATCGACACAGAGTCTTGATGAAACGACGCAGAATCGTTATTATTTGTGCGCAAGTCCATTGTAATTGGGCCATGTGCCGGGTTATTTCTTTTCCAGTTTTAATATTACCCTCACATAATAAATACAACTTATCGAAGTTAGCACTGCACTGTTCTCCATGTGTAGTGTCTGAGTGAGTGATGGTGAATTCCACGTTTATTACAGGGACCGGGGCCTATCCTTGATATATCCGTGAGGGTACATCCTACAAAGTGGTGCCTATTCTATCTGCCACCTCTCGGTGATGGTGAGCAGAGTCACCCTCACCGGTTGTCGGAGCTGTAATCTTCCTGATTGTGACAACAACAAAGCACTAAACGCATTTATCATTAACACTGTGGCCTTGAAGGAACAGAAATATATAATAGGCAACGTATCTTCATAGCATATTGATTCCCACATAAATGTGCTGTTATGAATATTGTCCTTTGAAGGCGAACGTGTTTTGTTGACGAGCGGGTTGAACATTCGTTGTGTTTTGATTGTTGCTTGCGCACCACTGATAACGCAGCAGCAACAGCAGCAAGAACATCGCCAAACTATAATCGGTGTTCGTTTGTTTCTCAGTCCGCTTGTCCTGTTGAGGAAGCAGCGATCCAGACCTCCCTTTCCCTGGCGACAGACTCCAGCACTACGTTACTAGACACTACTACACTATACACTACATTACTATACACTAATACACTACTACACGACTATACACTACTACACTATACACTACACTACTACACTTTACACTACACTACTACACTATACACTACATTACTATACACTAATACACTACTACACTACTATACACTACTACACTATACACTACTACACTACACTATACACTGCTACACTATACACTACACTATACACTACACTACTACACTACATTTCGATTTAAAGCTTTCGTGACTGCGGGATTCATCTTCTTGGTTCTTTCGGTAAAGTCACGTAGAAGGGAAGTAATAAAATAATAATCCTGCCTCAGAAGTTCTGCTGTATTGTTTCACCTGAAGACGATTGCTCGTGTTGAGATCGAAACGTCGTGATTTTTAATTTTTCTATCTACGTGACTTTATCGAAAGACCCAAAGAGTACATGCAAAAACAGGAGGCGTTCAGATGTTTAAACACCAAATAGATACCTTGTGCAAGACATCAAGTCTGCATTGACCACACGTACTTGGTGGTGAACATGCAAACTCAAATGCTCTGATAGTATTTGGCATTGTCTTTGAAACTGCTCATTGGCCTACACCAGAGGCACCCTTCTTCATGGCCTAGTTTCACCAACGTCAGACGAGAGAACGCCAAAACGCGAACAGCACAAAGACAATGCACTATCAGAGCATTTGTATCTCGGGTGAGCAGCTACATCATGGGATACGTTTTGTGCCTGTGGGCGTTTCGGTATACGTGGAGGATACAGCGTGGCCCAAAAGTCAGGACACATCGGGCATTTGTATTAATTTCTAAGAAATCACATCGACATGCATTGACATTAATGCGCAGACGGATTCTAATAATCTTTTGGAATTCATTAATTTATTGCACTTAATTAATGTAGGACTTTTCTCAGGTCTCACCTGGGTAGTTATAACCTTTTCTCCGTGTCTGCCATTCACACATTTCAAATCCCCCCCACATACAACCAACACTCACAATAATGAAATCTGTAAATGCCAAGAAAAAAGAAGCCCATAGATAATCCCCTACCCCACAATGTCACACGCAAGGAATTCTACTTGCTGCAGGTTTATGCGATGTAAAAAAAGACAACCCCACTATCATATTCTTGGTTCTTTCGGTAAAGTCACGTAGAAGGGAAATAACAAAATAATACATTTCTCGCTTAATATTTTATTATTTCCCTTCTACGTGACTTTACCGAAAGAACCAAGAATATGAATCCCTGCAGTCACGAAAGCTTTAAATCAAAACCCATTATCGTTTGCGATTTCAGGATTTGACAATTAAATCTTGACTTAAAGCTTTCGTGACTGCAGGAATTCATATTCTTTGGGCTTTCGGTAAAGTCACGTAG
Organism: Lethenteron camtschaticum; assembly: GCA_018977245.1. NCBI lineage: Eukaryota > Metazoa > Chordata > Hyperoartia > Petromyzontiformes > Petromyzontidae > Lethenteron > Lethenteron camtschaticum. The sequence continues at coordinate 1,262,298 of MU249620.1, read as the reverse complement.
ATAGGTTCAAAGAAAATAACAAAAAATCCGACGTTTCGATCGCAACACAAGCAGTCGTTATCAGGATTAGATTTCGAAACGTACATTGGAGGGTACACACGCATATCTTTTTTTAATGATCAAGTTATTTCTGTATAACACTCCGGTTCAAGCAAGTCCAGACAAGTCCCACTAACTACAGGGCACATCTCGCTATTCGTGCAGTCCTGTAAATAATAAAGATCAAAAGATGAGGACACACGCTATTTAAAGTGGACAAAAATTCAAACGAACAAAAAAAACAAGACAAAAATCCCCCGTGTAGCCTTAACAGACTGTAGGGGCAAGTGCTGTTAGCGAGCACCTATAAAGGCCAGAACGGTACACGAGGGGTGGGTGGCCAGCACCACGCCCGACCGCCTTTGTCTCCCACATACACACTTACACACACACTTACACACACTTACACTTACACACTTGCACACACAACAACAACCGCCATTCGCCACTAAGTGGCGGTGACGTCATCACGACGCTTGTGCCAGGCCAAGTGCACCTTGAGGCTACCACGTGAAGTGTCGAACGCCCGCTGGCAGGAGGTCACGGGCAGACCCAGCAGGTGCCACGGGTCGACTGACACACAAAGATCCCCCGTATAGCCTACAGACTGACACACACACACACGCATGCAGCACGTCTTTCTTAGTCGCCGTGGAGACATTTAAAAGTTAAAGCTCACAAGACAATCTCAGCTTTCTCGCTCGCCCTCATTTTTGTTTTCGTACTTAAGCCCAAGGGCATGTTCCTTTAATCCGCTAAGACGACAACCGTTTGAAACGATCGTTTGCTGCACCGTGGACAGCCGATGACGACTGAAGATGCGGTGCTGTGCGAACGTTGAACTTCTTTCGCACCGCACGTAGCCAAGCGTGCTCATCGGAGGGCGCGGGATGCAATGGTGAGGGCTTTGTGTGCACCAGTGACGCAGCTTGTCCCTCACAATCCCACGCAATCCATCACAATCCTTCACAATTCCTCACGCGCAATCCCTCACTCATAATCCCTCACAATCACACGCAATTCCTCACAATCCCTGACAATCCCTGACAATCCCTCCACGTAATTCCTCACAATTCCTCACAATCACACACAATCCCTCACAATCACACGTAATCCNTCAAAATCCCTTACAATCCCTCGCAATCACACGCAAACCCTCACTCATAATCCCTCACAATCACACGCAATCCATAAAAATCNCTCACAATCACACGCAACCCCTCACAATCCCTCACAATCTCTCACAATCACACGTATGCACCATCCTTATAAGCAACATTCAGTGTTTACTGTACAGCGTCATTGCCCTGTGATGTGCCACGGTGGCTAGGAGACGTTAACCACCTCGCCTGGAATGAAGGAGGCCATGGGTTCAATCCGACCCTGACGCCTGCTGCTGTATATTTGGAGTTTGCATGTCTCTCTCTCCCATGGTCCTCCGGTTTTCCCTCCACGTTTCAGAACCAACATCACGCGTTTAAGAGTACCATATTTGGCTGCTGTACATTTTCCACGTGCTACCATTTGTGATATCCAGGTCACTTCTGAAAAGGACCTTTAAATTTCGATTAAAGCTTCTTTCGTGACTGCAGGGATTCATCTTCTTGGTTCTTTCGGTAAAGTCACGTAGAAGGGAAATAATAAAATAATAAAAATAAACATAATACAATAATTCTCACGACGTTTCGGCCACAACGCAAGGACGGCTGCTTGCGTTGTGTCCGAAACGTCGTGAGAATTATTTATTATGTTTTATATTTATTATTTTATTATTTCCCTTCTACGTGACTTTACCGAAAGAACCAAGAAGAGGACCTTTATAGCTCATTGCCTGGTAAAGTGAAAATGAAAAGTTTATTATCGTTCGGGATGTTTTTCTGCCACCGCTGGATCGGATGGAAATGGGGAATGGGTTTGTAGGGGGGGGGGGATGGGGGGTTTAACCCCCCATCCCCCACCCCCATCCGCTCACCACCCGCTCAGGGTTTAGGGCCCACAGACGGAATGTGCAGAGGGCACAGCTGCCCGAGCCCTGCCCCGAACCGCCAAGCTGCTGGGGTGGGGTGGTGGGGTGGTGGGGGGGGCAGCTGTTGGCTCGGCTGCGTTCTCCGCGTGCCTTGCCGCAGCGCCAACCGGCGCTTGCGTTCACCGGGGATTTAAAAATGTCTAAACTATTGCCAGATCTGCCCCGTGGCCGTCATAGCCACAGGCTCGGTTTTTGGATGGCGGGGGGGGGGGGGGGTGGGGGCCCGCGGTGGGTTGGTTCCGATCGGAGGCATTCGGCAATGGAATGCTTCCTCGAAGGCCACGGGGGCCAGCGGAGAAGTTAGTGCCGACCGAGACCAGCGTCTCTTCACCGCAGAGGCCCGCGGGCCCCTGGCGGCCCTGGTGGCCTTTAGTGCGGCCCCTGACGTGCCGAACCACCCGTCCCCGCCCGCCCGCCCGCCGCCCGCCTCCCTCCCTCTCCGACAATACGCGAACGTGAAAACATCCCCATCGTCGTCATCATCGTCGTGCTGTCCAAAACCCCGATGGTCTCAAAAGGTGTCAAAAACGATGTCGGTCTTTGTTTACATTCGGTGGCGCGTTTTTTTTTGGCCGCAGATCTGCCACTCAAAGCGCCGTCGCATTCACGCTCACAGCATCCCATTTAAACATGCTAAACAAACCAAGCTGCTTCTACGGCCGGTAAGAGTGGACTGTTTCATAACGCCACTCTTTTCAACTGCCTGTGTGTATGTTAACACTTCTTTCGCATCGTACGTAGCCAACCGTGATAATTGGAGGTGCGCGCGCGGGGAAGGACAACGAAAAATGTTTCACGTGAGTTCACCGCGACTGGCTGCACAAAGACATTTTGAACCGGTGAAGTTGTGACAACTCGGGTGGTACCGACAAGCGGAAATATCTTCATTTGGCAATGCTGCTTCGGCAGTGGTGCAGAAATAACCAAAACAACTCAACACGATCGTCAATAACACTGTGATCTTTGAAGGAAATCTAAATATATATCTATAACTGGTAACGTTTTGTGGCGGTGGACCTTGATCATTGCATATTAATGCCGCAAGTGAAATATCAGCTGCGGGCTCACGGACTACGTATGTGGCGTATCATCACGGAACTGGGTTTCATTTACTTACACCAGCACGTCGGACCAAATGAATGACACCTTCAGGAGGGGCTGTACTGATTTTCAAGCTCTCGATACGTGCATCAAATCACGCGTGTAAGATCTGACGTTTTTATTTCGTGTGTATTTATAGTTTTTGGTCATGTGTTTCGACCTTATCCTTCCAGCCGCTGGAGGCCGCTGCAGTTACCACAATGTACAAGCAAGAACTGGCATTGCATCGTGACCCCGAATCCCCACAATACCATTGAATCGTGGTGGGAGGGGCTAAGGGCGGTTGGAGTGAAATTATTATACCCATACATTTTATCATCAGTGTTTCGAAAAATCTTATCAAGCACGGTTTAGAGTTTAGTGTAAGGGAGAGCGCATGTTATCATTTCATAAAATGTGGCTCGCTCCGTTTATCCATCTCGTGTTCTCTGCATATATTTTAGACACAAACCCGGATTGGTTTTTTAAATGAGAGACTAAATTTTTGTTACCGGTCAACATTCCATCACCTTGGACCAAAATGATGTTTTACCGCTGCGATGAATTATGCATGCATCACTAACTGCTGCGGCATTTGCATCTCTGCGGTGCCTTGGTCAAATGTCCTTTTTTATTCAAACCAGGAAATGAAATAAATACGATAGAGACAGTTGAGATGACAAGGAGTGCCTGGGTTGCATCGATAAATTTTGAGCCCCACGATGATTTATAAAAATAATTGTTTAAAATCCAAAATTTAGACGGAACCTAAACGAGCAACCTGGGTTGCGGAGAAAGGGCACCCTGCTTTCTGGCAGATGAACGAGGATGGCGATGTTATTGATGCACTCGTGCCGCTTTAGACTGTCCTACTCTAATTTAAGGGTCGACCAAAACGCGATGAACATAAAATAATGAGCGCGTTTGTAGAGAATATAAGCGACAGAATAGATTTTTGTCACATATTATCCATAACGACGCGGAACAATTACGTTATGTTTTGTATGGTATATATAATTTGGCATCGAACTGGGACCCATATCTTAAAAAGAGGATCTTGCCAATAACATCGGGCATTTTACCCAGAATTGCGTCAATCAAAGCCTGACTCTGCTGATGAGACAATGTGTGTCGAAACGGGTGCAGGGTTTGCTTATTATTGAATCAATGCTGCGGAAGTTGATCACTGCCTGAAGGCCCTGTGGTTGAAGTGGATTTCTAGTTTTTACGCGGCGGGATATGTGAAGGAGACCTATTGTCCGCTTTGTTAAGACAACAATGACGTCTGGCTTTAGGCCAATCGTCCCATTTTTTAAAATTTCTGATGCTAGCGCCGAAAAAGCCTTTATCGTTCCTGGGCCATCATGACCACGCTTACTTTGTTTTTCGGAGCAACTCGGGATGGGCTTAGTATACACTGGGCCGTGAGTGAACTCGATGCATTTTTAAGGTCACCTGGTTGCCTGTCGACTGTTCAGAGAGACCCGAGAATACTGTGGTGGGGCAGGAGCAGCCAGGTCCCGGTTCAGTTGACCAGTGAAACGTACTAAACTATAAACTATGTTTTTATTTTAGCAGGTAAGGCCCACTGAGCTATGTAGCTCTTTTTCAAAAGCCACCAAGCGATCAAAAATGATCGCTCAACGAAGTGGCTTATCGTCACGTGGCAATTGATGGCAGCCAAATGAATCCACGCAACCACGGGAGAGAGAGAGACACGCAAACTCAAAATATTCAGCAGGCATCGTCAGGGTCGGGATCGAACCCACGACCTCCCGCACACCAGACGAGGTAGTTAACCTCTCATAGCCACCGTGACACCCTTACAGCAAGCTGCACGTCTAACCTGACGAGAGGGCACCGCGCCGAGTGTCCATCGCGCGGCACGTCACAGGCCATTCTGCCCAACGTCACGCTTTATCGTCTCGGTTGTTTGCAATGCACGGCAGCTTGAGGGTCCGCACATTTGAAATCCGATGCACTGCACTGCATTCTAAATTCCCCCCCCGCCCCGGTGTCCACGGGGCTACGCTGTGGGCAGCGGAGGGGGCAGCGCTGGCCGGCGTGGGCAAGTGTCGCCACGTGGATTGACGAAGGGGCCTTGCGTGATAATGAACGTCACCGTTTTGGACCCCCTTTGTCTCTCGATCTCACGCGCAGCTTTCAGCTCTGCGCTCACTCTCGGCGAACGCCGCTCAAAGGGTTCCCGTTTCAAAGCAAATCAAGTCTCTGATCAGTGATTACTCGGTGTTACCAATATAACAATCTAATTACGTGATTACTTTTGACAGCGTGTTTATGAATTTTTTTTTAATTGATTTCAGAAATAAGAGCGCGGGTTAGCACGGTGTGTTGGCTTCTCAGCGGGGCTCTCTTCACGCATTGCCAGCTCCCGTTCTCTACTTCAAACCAAGTTGCCAACGCAATCATCCGGCCCATTCCAATTATTATTTTTACAATTAAAATTTAACGTCACATATCTGCCCGACCAATTAACTGCCCCCGATCCGATCCCCCACCGCGTGCTTGCAGTGCAGTATTTTCGCGTGACAGCGTAGCTGACGGTGTAGCGTTTGGAAGCTTTTTGGCTGCTGCTATAAATTTGCACACGATGATGATAAGTCACTTTGTTGAGTTATCGTTTGTGGCCAGGTCGCTTCTGAAAAGAGAGCTCTGTCGCCCAGTGGGGCTTGCCTGGTAAAATAAAAAAAAAATAGTTTCGTTTTAAGTTGAGTTTGATTGCTCTCATCTCACTACATTTCCATCTGATTTGTCATTTCACGAGGAGCTTATAGATCTAACGGTGCTGCAAGAGGGGTTGCAAACATGATGTCTGCTTAGCCCCTCTTCCCCCTCCAATGTTCTAGCACCAGCACAGAACCCAGACCTCAATTCCAGTTGGCATGCCTCAAATAAAGTAAAAACATTTTTTTGCCAGATAAGGCCCGCTGAGCTATGTAGCTATTTTTCAGAAGCGTCCTGGCTTCAAATGATAGCTCAAAGAAGTGGCTCATCATCAAACGGAAAAGTACAGCAGCCAATTCATCTATGCGCACGTGGATTCTAGAGGTCCCGGAGAAAAATCCACGCGACCACGGGGAAGACAGACTCCAAACAGGAATTGTCGGTAGTTGGGATCGAGCCAGCGACCTCCTGCACACCCAGGGAGGGAGATAACATCTCACCGACCTGGATGGCGCACCCATCCAGGTCGAAACCGTTGGATCGACGTTGTACCCAAACATTGGCGCGGCGACGTTCAACGTTTACCGCTGTCGAGGAGCCGTCCCCTCCGCCAGGGAGGTGCACGGCGACCACCAGCCGCCCGTGCGCCCTGCTCCCCTCGCGCGCCTCGTGACCTCACCCGCGGTGTACATAAGCTGGCCCGCAGGATCATTACAGAGGTGGGGGTAGTCGCGTGACCATTTTTGGACACGGACAGACTCCAAAAAACGGGCGGCGACTTTTGCCGCGTCTTAAAGCCGGCACGTAACTAACGGTACTCGGGTTGGCCCAACGAAATGGAAGTCACGAGGTGAGTGGCACGTCGGGATTCGGAGAGTGTTGGTGAAAATCTCCCAGGATACTTAAGGAATAATAAATGAACAATGGCAAGCGCAGTGTGCTCACCCGTGCACCACCACTCCACCCCTGCCCCTTTATTTATTTTTATAGATACACGAATGAATAGTAACTTGAAGCCCTTTGAAAATATGCTTTTGGAGGAAGGCCTGTCCATGCTGTCTAGGTTCTAGGGTTGTATTGACCATACTTTACCACGCTGATCAGTGCAGGTTGGTTGTTGTGTTTTTCAGACTAATTTATAGAAATTGGTTCAGGGAAAATATAATTTCTGGCCAGACAGAAATTATATTTTGGCCATGTCATTAAGTTAACCTACCAGCTCCGTTAATAGAAACTCGTATTACCATTAACAATGTGCAATGAACAATGCATTGATTTCCATCAATGCCCTTGGTAAGTCGAGCGTGAGTTTATGAACGTGTTACAATATTTCTAGGCGCCAAATACTCTAAACGCGCGATGTTGATTCTAAATGTGGAGATGAAAATACCAGAGGACCGGAGAAAAATCCACGCGACCACAGAGAGAGAGAGACATGCAAACTCCAAATATACAGCAGCAGCCGTCAGGGGTCCGGTTTGAACCCACGACCTCCTGCATACCAGGCGATGTAGTTAACATCTCGCGACCGTGGCACCCCAATGTAGATAACGGTCGAGACATCTAGACACGAGAGAGAGAGAGATGTACCGAGACGAGAGCGAACATGGAATGTTGGTTGGGCCAACGTTGGGTTAACATTGATCCAGCTGTCCCAACTACAGTGGGATGCCGCCGGTTTTCAGTGGCTACTGCCAGCTACGACCGAGTTTGGCCCTGCCTGTCACGTGGCCGTGCCACTGACAGGATGGAACACAACCTTGTACTGGTAGGAACCTCCTGGTTACACCAGCCCACAGGGGATTATTGTGTCTGTCCGTCCATCCGTCGTGCAGGGTGGGGCTGGGTGGGGAGGGAGGGGCTGGGTGGGGAGGGCGGGTGGGAGGAGGNCTGGGTGGGAGGGAGGGTGGGAGGGGGGGGGAGGGCTGGGTGGGGAGGGGGGNTGGGNAGGGGCTGGGTGGGAGGGTGGGGAGGGCTGGGTGGGAGGGCTGGTCACCCCGTGGTGCCCTTATATAACTCCCACGCGCCGTTGACCCTGGCCATTGACCGAGCAACCCAACGTTCCTACCAGCTCCTCCGCAGGACAATGTGTTTTTTAAGACCTCTGAACTCATGGGGAGACGATTGCGTCTCACTCTATTGCTGCTGCTGCTCAAAGTAAATAAATATGCATTGGCCTCAATTAGTTGTGTCCAGCACATCTAAAAAAATGAGTTACTATCTCAGTGGGCTTTGCCTGGTAGGATGGGGATAGTTTAGTTTTATTTGTACGTGTCTGGTAATTTGTTTACCTTTCGTGTACTTTACACTACTATCGTGTTTTAGTACCGTTTGTTGTTGTGACGTTCTCACTCCGTGCCCCTACTGGGCATCTGTGAAAAAGAGCTTCATGGCTCATCGGATTCCTCCTCCAGTGTAAATAAATATCCTGACTTGACCGTGTGCGTTACACGGCGTCACGTGACTTGCGAGCCCGACCCAGAGATCACAATCGCGCTTATTTTCTCTCTCTCGAGAGAGAGAGAGAAAAACACATTATTGTAGCTTTTACGCTTTTTTTGTAAGAGCCGAAAGTGCGGCCAAACCTTGAAAAATATCCGCCCGAAACGCGGCAGATAGATTTTTACATTAACGGGACGCGAGGTTTGTTTTGCGGGGGACGGCTGTTTTTCTTTCGTCGTGTAATTTTTAATTTTGTTGTTGTTTTTTGTCGTTTTCAGAGCAGCTATCCCGTCTGGGAGGACTTTACAAACAAAGCGACCAAATTTCACTCCCAGCTCCGGTACGTCGCCCCCTCCGTTTTATGGCCGCCTTTTCTTTGGCGCCCCCTCGCACTTTTTCACCGTTAAATTACAAAAAANTAGCAAATAAAAAAGGAACCGTGTTAGCGTTACGTCGTGTGGCTTCAACGTCACCGAGAGAGCGCTGTACCCTCGCGAGAATGCCTCTCCTGTGCTCGGCTTCTCCTGTGCTCGGCCTCAATACCTGAAGCTGCCAAAGAGCTGCACCAAAAGAAAGAATGCGCGGCTCTGGCGTCCTTAAGGCCCTCCCCGTTCCGTGTCGGTCACGTTGTGGCCATAACTTCTCCACGCTGGTCACAGCGCAGGTTCGGGTTCGGATGTCAAACCGATGCCCTTCCCCGCGCTCCCTCCCCCCCCCCCCCCGATTGGCACGGTTGGTCACGTGCGGTGCAAAAGAAGTTCTCCAAAGATTACTCTTTGGTTCTTTCGGTAAAGTCACGTAGAAAGAAACTAAATTAAATAATACGTGACTTTACCGAAGAACCAAAGAGTAATTCCTGCAGTAATGACAGCTTCGAATTAAGTTTTCTACAAAGATCCCCCGTGTAGCCTTAACAGACTGTTGGGTTCAAGTGCTGTTAGCGAGCACCTATGAAGTCCAGTTCTACACACACACACGCATGCGTATATACACCGACGTCAGCCTTCGCCCCGGGAATCCCAACAAAAGTCACACGGGACAAGACTAGCAGCACGCTCGTGGCTTCGGCGCAGTGGTTTGCAGTTCGAACCTCACAGGCCCCCCCCCNGCCCGCCTGGTTAATGCTTTGCATTTATCCACCGTAAAAAAGCATACGGGCTGACGTAGTAACGGATTGGCACGTTCTGTTTACGTGACAAACCAGACTAATTGGCTGTGTCGGTGGTGGCGGGTTTAACGACACAGCAATATATATTTACGAGATCTAACCCAAAAATTAAAACCTGTGTTATGGTTAAATATTCCGAGAGGTCGTTCGTGCAAGAGTGGACCATTTGTGTGTGTGTCCGGTGGGCGTTGCGGTCACAAAGGTGGCGAATTTGAACGAACATTCTCGCGGGCTACTTAATTGGCGACAAAAACTTGGCAGGACCCCCTCCTGAGATGAGCCGAAAATCTCCGCTTAGCACGGTTGGCTATGCACGGTGCGAAAGAAGCTCAACATACATACGTACGTACATACGAGGCCCGGTGAGGCTTTTCTGGGTAAACAAGCAAAACAATTCTAATACTAAATAACAGCATCGTGGCACCGCGTGCTTGCTCTGCCGCTTAAAGTATTTAATCCTCCGTATAATTTGCGGTGCAACGTTTGTGTCGCGCTCTGTGCGCAATTATCGAGCGATGAGAAGCGTACGCGTGCCCTGGATGCCTGCCGTAAGTCACCTTTGCTGTGTCCGTTCGTACTCAGAACGACTGTGGTGGCTGCTGCAACCTTCTTGGACGCGTTCCAGAAAATCGCGGACCTGGCCACCAACTCTCGGGGTGAGTGTTCGCGAGTGGCCCGGCGAAAACGTCGGATCGCCCGTGCGAGAATGAGTGGGGGGGGTTTTTGTTGTTGTTTTCTTTTACTTAGGTATATTTTATACGATGGGTTCGCACGTGTCTCCTGCTTTCCACGAGTGGCCGCTCGATTCACCGCATTTATATATTTAGAATAAATCAACGAATCGATTTGTAAAAATAAATCACGGCCATGAATTTATGACGGTAGAGAAATTGCCAGATGAGTGAATCGATTCAGCCCTCATTTAAAACGCAGCCGCTGTTTGCATATATGTATCCATACATTCTTTGGGTCTTTCGGTAAAAGAAAATAACAAAAAAATGACAAAAACTACGACGTTTCGATCACAACACACGCGATCATCATCAGGAGGATGACGATCCTGATACGATGGCTTGTGTTGCGATCGACCCGTCGTAGTTTTTNGTTATTTTTTGTTATTTTCTTTGAACCTATCTGTGACTTTACCGAAAGACCCAAAGAACATGAATTCCTGCAGTCACGAAAGCTTTAATTCGAGATGTATCCCTATATTTCGCTAGCGTCCGTCCGTCACGCTCTGTATCACCAAAGCGGCACGTTGGATAGAAATTAAGATAAAACAAATGTCTCTCTTGGCGAGGACATTCCCCTTCCGACTTAACAACTATTTTGCCAAGAAATGTCAAAACCATAACGTCCAATACAAAGCTATGGGAGCCACAAAGTCTTCCCAATGAGCGACTGGCATGTCATTGGTGTAGAACCTTCCGCAAGTGGGTTCCCCATCAAATTATAATTAAAGCCGATGTCTGGGCATGACCCGGCACGGTGAAGTTCTATTCCACGCAAATGCGTCGGCCAGTGCTAGTTCATCACTTTTCAGTTTGTATCGTCACTTGGAAGTCACCCGGTGATTTTCTTCTGCACGGTTGTTACACGGAACAGGCAATCAACAATCGCCGATCTCTGTATCGTCTAATAACACGAGAACACACGGTCGTAGAGAAACACAATAGAAAGTGATTGTAGAAGGCATAGGGCAGAGGAATTGTACGTCCAAAGTTATTGCATTTAAAGAAAATTAACAGCTTTTTTAAAATATATGTACCTGCGTTAACTACGATCCTTACGTGGCAAAGCTTGCCTTTTTGTATGGAGACGTCTTTGTACGTTTTAAACCCTATTCTCTCCGTAGCCATGAAGCAGAGGCTGACGAAACGTGACGCGTAAAGATAGCGCGGTCGCCTCTTCGTTCTCAAACTGGCTGCTTTGTGTCTATGCCTCTCGAGCTCGGTTTAATAATCCAGTCGTCGCCACAAATTCTCGTCCCGCAACGCGCGAAGGGGGAAGCTGTGAAAATCCAAACGACTAGAACCACCGCATTTCTGCTCCCAGAAATACAAAGTACGAAATATTGTGGAAGCAAGGTCAACGAAGATGGTGGTCACCGCATCGCGCGGTGCTTTCAGATGCCTTCTTCGGCCGTCTGGAACGCTCTTCCGATATTAGGAAGCCTCTGGAGCTATGCAATTTAAAACCATCTAGATTGAAAGCTAATTTATTTTGTAACTGCTTTTTGTGTTTGGTTTGTTGACTTTTCCCCGCAACTCCGATTGGCGCAGTAACATGTTGGTTGGGGTATTTTTTTGGTGAGCTCAATACTGGTTTGCAGGAGGTCGTGGGTTCGATCCAGACCCTGACGCCTGCTGCTGTATATTTGGAGTTTGCATGTCTCTCTCTCAGTGGTTGCGTAGATTTTTTTCTCCAGGTACTTCGTTGAGCTATCATTTGTGGCCAGGTCGCTTCTGAAAAATAAGTGTATTTGTCAGTGGCTTTACCTTGTAAACACATTCCTGCGGAGGGAGCTGGTAGGAACGTTGGTTGCTCAGTCAATGGTCAGGGTCAACGGCGGCGTGGTGTATTCCGCAAATATGCCCGACTGTGAGGGCGGGCACAAGCCGGCGTGAGTAGGTTAAACATTTAGTTGTATAAGGACACCACGGGTGACCAGCCCCTCCCCACCCAGCCCACCCTCTCACCCCCACCCAGCCCCACCCTCCCACCCAGCCCCTCCCCACCCTCCCACCGAGCCCTCCCCATCCTCCCTCCCCACCCAGCCCCACCCTCCCACCCAGCCCCTCCCCACCTCCCTCCCACCCAGCCCCTCCCTCCCCACTCAGCCCCTCCCTGCACGACGGACGGACACAATAATCCCCTGTGGGCTGGTGTAACCTGGCGGTTCCTACCAGTATAAAAATTGTTGAGTTTTATTTGTATTTTTGCGTGTAATTTCCTTACATTTCCTATACTTTGCACTCCTATTGTGTTTTTTTTTTTAATTGTTTGTTTCTAACCCCGTGCCACTACTGGACATCTGTGAAAAAGAGCTTCACAGCTTATCAGATTCCTCCAGTACAAATAGAGATTCCCATTCTGAAACTTCGCTTAAATCACAAGCGGCCACCTAAATTCAAACCCAATATCTCAACAGTGCCAGCTCGGTGCCCCTGAACTTGGCCACCTCAGCAAAAGCACAGATACTCAACAGATTTATCGTAATTCGGACACAATAAATACAAATCTTAGGCCTGAGCAAAGGTTTTCAGAAAATGCTGACCAAATCTCATTCTGTTATCAGCGCCAGCTAGACGTTTGTAACAATGCATCAAATTGTCGATTCATATCGATTCTCCGACTCTAGACGCCCACGTTGAGTTGCGTACGTGCATAAGAATCGGCGTTTTGTAATTGACGTGTACGTAGCGTATTTTGACGTAGGGAGGAGTGGGGTAGAGCAGTGTGGTTAGAACGCTGCACTATGACTCTGGTAAACATATGCTTTCTTGATGATGCTGCTGCATTGGCTGTGGTGCACAAGCACATTCAACGACAACAACAACAATGCATCAATTTCGTCAACGACAACACCACAGGAAAGGGTTATTCCCCAAAATGTCGCCCACTATATATAGTTTTCCTGATTTTAAAGCCACACACACACTTTTGTGGACGAACGTGTAGAGTTTTAGATTCGTATATTTATTTAAGAATCCTGGCCGTGAACGTTTCAATGGTGGGAGAGGTTTTTTGTTTATAACAGAAACTTGAATTGGCCTTGACTTATTTTCCAAACTCCTTCACTTGTTGGATTTCCTCAACCCCAACACAGTTCCCTTGGCTTAACGGAACAATGCAGGCCCCCACCACCACCACCACTCCCCCCCCATTTCTAACCGAATTCCGCTCGCTCGCAACGATGCAAACATCCATAAGACCCCCTCCCATGTACATTCCTCACCGTCTAATCATAGCCTGCGGGACTCTCCACCCACTCCCCCTTATGCTCCAGACCAAGATATCTCACCATGTATAGGACCGAGAGGGCGATTTTACATTTCAAAATACTGGACTTGATGACCCAGATACAATGTCACCGCCGGGTGATGTTTGATTTAAAACAACAACAATCGTGGGTGCGACATAATGGATTAATGTGGAAATTAAGTGGATGGCAAAAGTCCACAATGGCCAGTTCAGGGCACGGCAGTCTGCGGTCAGGTGCGGTTGTTGGGTAAGCTATATGGCTCTCTTTCGGAAGCGACATTTATTGCAGCAGCCAAATTGCTCGAAAGGCGTGACGTCGATCCGAAACGTGGAGGGGAAAAACCGGAGTGACCCGGAGAAAAATCAACGTGCCCACGTGGAGAGAGACAGAGAGACGCGCAAGCTCCAAAAATACAGCCGGCACCTCCGTTTAGCACGGTTGGCTACGTACGGTGCGAAAGAAGTTCAACATACGTACGTGCATACGTCAGGGTCGGGATGGAACTCACAACCTCCCGTATACCGCGCGAGGTAGCTAACATCGCGGCGCCACGCCGCAACTTACTACTCCTGAACACGTGTGCAGTTCAAGTGACTTCTTCCTTCTTCGTTTATATTTTTAAACGCAACAATCACCGGAAAGCACACGAGTGTGGGGGGGGGGGGTCTGGGCGACCGGCGTAACCCCCCCCCCCCCACCTGGGCTGTGATCTGGACAACAATGGAGAGACCTGGGAAACAAAAGAGAAAGGGAAGCCTTGGAAGAGACGGAAATGAGAGAGGAGAGAGGCGATAGGCAGTGTGAGTGTACGTTTGGGTATGGGGGGGGGGGTCGCGGGCGGAAATTGAGTCGACAGCGGGAGACGACATCTTGCGACGAACCGTGAACGACGGCGGCGGCTTGGGGGGGGGCCCTTGTGATGGAGCCCCACCACCACCGCCCCCCCCCTACCCTTGCGGAGTTCCACGAATGGGTGGTTTTATTTGCTCCGTGCATCCGATTGGGGCGGCGCTCGACACTGGACGACGGTTCGCGAGTCTTCTCGCTTTGTCTGCGCCCCTCCAGAGACTTGAGCGCGCCGGCGGCGACAATCGTCAGCGGCGCGCTGCGGGAAGCTCAAATCAATGGGGGGACAAATGCTCGCCCCCCCCATCCCTCCCACTAACCCTCCCTCCACCACCACCCCTCTTCCCGTCTCCCCCCTAGGCACGTATGGAGAGATGCGAGCGCGTTTTCCCTGAAAAGCCAAAGCAACTCGACGCTTTGGTCATTAACACCGTGGGCCCTAAAGAGGAAAACGGGCGTATAACGGATGAGGTTTTTAAGGGGGCAATGTCCCCCTTTTTTTCTTCATGTGGATGGAGAGGCCACGGCAGATGGAGTGGGAAATAATCAGGGTTGAGGGGACTGCACTCTACACCGTGGGGCCTGATGAAAATGACATAATTGAAAATTGTTTCCACATGAACAGTTTATGAATTTGCATACCTGTTTAGCGTGGTATGTTTTCGCAACCAATATCATCCATAGCACAGGTTTTTTTTGGGGTTAGATCGCGTAAATATAAATGTTGTGGATTTGCTCTCCAACACACCGGTAACGGATTGGCCACGTTCTGTTTACGTGACAAACCTTACTGATTAGCTGTGTCGGGTGGTGGCGAGTTTAACGACACATTTATATTTACGTGATCTAACCCAAAAAACCTGTTATGTTCGTATATAGTTACCGAATAGTTATCTAATAGTTACCGATCAGTAGACATTGAGAAATAGACAAACACCCTTCAGTAATGATTATAATCAAACGTGTTAATAACACTTATTCTGTATGAAAAGTCAAATTAGAAATGTTACTGGTGCATTGCATTGTGGGTATGAATCTAATGTAATTGCATGTTTAGAGAGCTTACAAAACGATGACACAGAATGGAATGAGGTAGTTGACAGGAGGTATGCTACAAGGTATTAAGGAATGATTAACTGCGACAGAGTGGTACTTAGGGATCCCGAATGGGATACAGGGGAGGGATGGGGAGGAGTGGAGGGCGAGGGTAAGAGGAAGAGAACGGGCGGCTGAGAAGAGATGAGGCTTTAATAGAGGAACGGAGGAAAAGTTCACCCATAATTAGCATAACTCAGTGATGCATTACTGGGCCTAATTGCTTTCTTCGGCCGATGTCCCTGCGATTAGCGCAGTTGGCTGCGTGCGGTGTGAAAGGCGTTCAACATACATACATACGTAATACGTCTTGCAGACATTGGGAAATATCCTGGCAAGACCAAAAAAACATGAAGAAGGTCAGAATCAGAATCTTTATTTGGACTGCGGGAGGAGGAATCCGATGAGCTATGAAGCTCTTTTTCACAGATGTCCAGTATGGAGCAAGGTGGTCAGCAACTTACAGCAACAACAACAAAAATAGGAGTGCAAAATAGATTTTGTTAAAAAAGGTAAGCTCGTCACTAAATATAAATTAATAAAATGTAAGGTCTGAGTCTGGCTCGAGCGACGATTAGGGCGATAGGGGCTCTGTTTCTCGTGTCCCGGATTCCATTTTTTTTTGCCAGATGTTGTCGCCCATCGGGCTGTGAACGGCTTATAAATAAACAGAGCATTGACCTCGACGTCCTTCCGATTATTCTGCACCGTTGAGGTCGGAATCTATACGGCAATTATTATTATATTCTCGCTTTTGGAGAGCAATTTGTCAAAACTACTCCCTAATTTTCCCGCAACGATGATTTCGGAAGCGATATGGTGATCTGTTAAACTGTCTTCGAGCACTATTTTATATAACTAACAAATCGGGGGTTTGTTTGTGTGCTTGCTAACAGCACTCGCCCCAATAGTCTGCTGACGCTATACGGGGGGGGGGGGNTCTTTGTCTTTGTGTTGGGGAGCGGTGGCGCAGTGGTTAGCGCGCTGCGGTACGAACCCGTCGCACCCCAGTTTGATTCCTGCTCACGGCCGCCAACGCCGGTGACGATCGTCTGAACCGCTCCTGGGCTTCCCGTAGGTCGATTCGGCCTCAAATGAGTACCTGTGCGCGATGTGTAAACACGTGTAAACATCGCCACCGGGGAGACAAAAGCCGGCCGGCCAGCGAGCCCTGGTGTTGGCCACCCACCCCCTTTGTGTGCCATGCCGGGCCTTCGTAGGTGCTACTCGCAGCACTTGCCGCACCGGTCTGTTACAGACTACACGGGGGTCTTTGCCTTTGTACGCTGAGAACCTCGAATGCAAGCACCGTTTAATGAGGCAACGTCAACGTCGATTTCCGCACTTGTCAGGGATATTCCTCGCGCCTCGTGCCTCGTGCCTCGCATACTCAATGCAAATCGTTCTTGCGGTGGAAATTTGCGATGTCGCGACCACCGCGTGCTTTCGCGCCCGTGTGCAGAATACTGCAGCTGTACCTCTGAGCTCGCGATAAAATGCCACCGAATCTCGTACGTACGAGTGCGTCATTTGTTACGTCGTGGGTTCACGTGGAGGCTTCTGAAGTCGCCGCATCGTTAACAAACAAAAAAATTTGATTCCCGAATCGAACCAATTTTTCCCGTTAAATATCAATTGACGAGTTGCCTTTCAGCCCATCCTGCAGAGAGGGCTGCTAATATTACCGTGATAAAATCCTCAATAAAATGCCTTGCGCGGAAAACCCGACAAGTTTAGCGTGGTTTAAATTTTACACTCGTGGTTATTTTTGACCAAGGTCAGAGGTCATGTCATCCAATAGCATAGGTCCCCCATTCTTTACTTGACTGTATGACAAATTACTCAACTAAGTGCTGCGACTGACAGAGTAGGACAAATTACGTTTCTTCATTAACTGTCCATTTGTCACATCTCTCAGCGTTTTGTAAGGCACTGCAGTGTTCGCTGAGACATCCCAAAAATAAGTAAATTAGTCTCTCTCTCTGCTCCTCACTGTTCCGAAGAAGGCACACTGCCCAAGTGTTCGCCATGATGATGATGATTATTATCACCATCGACCCGCTGCTCGATGGAGGTTTCCCCTGGCCGTCTCCCAAGTGCGTTGGATCCGTTGTGTTTCTGGCCTTCCTCAATCCGAGGATTGGCCACGAGATGGACAGGCCTCTTGCCTGCGGCGGTTCTTGCGAAGCAGTCCCACGCTTAACCCCCCCCCCCCCCGTTCAAGCAACGGCGTCGTTAGTCCCAGCTCTTCTCTACTAAACTCGGCCTGGTCTATCCTGGGACCGTGCCTCAAGTCACCCTCTTCTCCAGGCAGTGTGCGGCTTTCCGCGGTCATGTTTTCCCAGGAAACATCATCTCTCTCTTTTAGATCGACTCAAGAAAAAAAACCTCCCCTTGGTCGCCCGCTTCATTGAGGATTCCATTTACTTTGAGGAACAAAACAGGAGGATTTCTCCACAAATCTGGCTGTCGCCTGATGAAGCTGGTTGTAATTACTGATGAAACGTCGTACTCAGATTGTAAACGTTGTGGATCTGCTCTCCAACGCACCGGTTAGTGCTGTACTAGTAACGAATTGGCCACGTTCTGTTTACGTGACAAACCTTACTAGTCGGCCGTGTCGGGTGGTGGCGGGTTTAACGACACATTTATATTTTTGCTATCTAACCCTAAAAAAACCTCTATTTATGAATGCCATTTATTTGTCTGGTGGGGCCGTCCAGGAAATCTTGTTTTGAGGCCTGGCTAAGGACGGACGATGTGAAGTTTTCTCTTTCTCAGTGCCACTGGCATCTGCAAAGTTCACCCAGCTGCGATACTACCACTAAAGTTTTTTCACATTTTTGTTGTTTAACGCCAAGACGAAAATGTATTCACACCCCAGGTAGCCCTATACAGGGTCGTGACGGCTGCAATATGTTACTACGGGAGTGGGGTGGGTTGGAGGCGGGAGGGGCGGAGGTCTGCCCTATGTTGATGGTACTTTAGCCTCGGAAATACAAAGGCATAGATCCCCCATATAGCTCTGACTGTTGGGGCAAGTGCTGTTAGCCTAGTAGCATCTACGAAGACAGGGGCAGTGCAAGAGGTGGTAGGTGGCCAACACCACACCCGGCCACCTTTGTCTCCCAGTGGCAATGTTTACACACACCACACAAGGTAACTCATTTGAGGCCGAGTCGACCTAGGGGAGGCGCAGTACCGGCGCAGATAATCGTCATCGGTGTTGATGGCCGTGAGCGGGAATCGAACTCGTGTCACCTGTGTTCGGAGTGCGGAGTGCGTGCGGAGTGCGTGTGGAGTGCATGTGTATGTGCGTGCGGAGTGCGTGTGTGCGGAGTGCGTGCTGAGTGTGTGTGTGCGTGCGGAGTACGTAGGGAGTGCGTGTGTATGTGCGTGCGGAGTGCGTGTGTGCGGAGTGCGTGCTGAGTGCGTGTGTGCGTGCGGAGTGCGTAGGAGTGCGTGTGTACGTGCGTGCGGAGTGCGTGTGTGCGGAGTGCGGAGTGCGTGCTGAGTGTGTGTGTGCGTGCTGAGTGCTAAACTGGGACGTGGGTTCAGTGTCCCGAGGCCCTCGGTTAACAGCAACGAAAATAGTGTCCGGCTCGCTCTGGCGACAGCGACTCGTGTTGCAGGTTACTCTTGTCGGTGGCGCGCACGGGGTCTGACGCGGCGTGCAGTGCGGTTGGGGCGGAGAGGTCATTTGCCTGCAATGTGAATCGTTCGTTGAATGCCCTACAGGCCCCTTTTGGCCAAGGCTGGGTGTTTCATCGCAACGCCCGTTTCAGACACATTTCAGTAAACAACGAAAGGTCGTTTTAGATGATGAAAGGGAGAATGAAGTGATGTTACATTATCTTACGTTTTAGAATTTAATTCTCTCACGTGTAGAGAAGTAACTCAAGTGTTCCAGAGATGCAGAAGTGCATTGGTTTTGAAAATGGACACCAAGCACACACGGCTTATTATATCGATTAGGTCCAGAACGATGCATTGATTCGTAGGTCATGATGCACGCAGGGAATCACGTTTGTTAAAAATCAGTTTTTTTAATATTATTTACTACATTCCGTACTTCAGTGCGTTGCTGCTACCAGCGCATGGGGTGTGGGTTCGTGCGATTGCTGACAGAGCTCGTATGCGAGAGAGCCTCTGTCCCGTTGAGCAGGTAGAGTGACCACTCAGTTCGTCTCGATAAAGAAGCCAGTAAGCGTGCGAGGTTCTCCGTTTGACGCGTAGGCTTTCGCGACCAATGTTATTCGTAATAAAGGGTTTCTTTGGGTCAGATCACGCAAGTATAAATGTGTCGTTAACCGGCGATCACACGGCGCAGCCAACCAGTCAGGTTCGTCATGTGAAGAAAATGTGGCCAATTAATTAGTAACTAGTTCAGCCCGTCGGTGTGTTGGAGGGTTAATCCACAATATTTACAATTTGAGTAACGTGACGTTTCGCTGGTAATTATGACACCCGCATAAGCGGGCGATTTGCCCGATAAATGTTGTGGATTTACTCTCCGATACACCGACGGGCTGAAGTAGTAACTAATTGGCATGTTTAGTTTACATGAAAAGCCTTACTGGTTGGCTGTGTCAGGGTGCGGGTAACGACAAAATTATACTCATGCAATCTAACCCCAAAAAAACATTTATGCAAGGTTGTATGGAATAGCCGATAGATGAATCCTAGGGGTGTCTCACAGCAATAATGTCATGGGTTCGATTCCCCTACTCGGGCAACTTTCTGAGCGGAGATTGTACGTTCTGCCCCTGTCCTACATGAGTTTTTACTATAAATATTATTTTTTTATTTACCACTGAGCAATAGCTCTTTTTTCAGGCACTTATGAGAGCTCAACGAAGTGGCTTATCACGTGAAATTTTAATCAAGCAAATTACTCTAAAAGCATGTCGATTCTAAACGTGGAGGGAAAACCGGAGGACCGGAGAAAAATTCACCTGACCACGGAGAGAGAGAGACACAGAAAACTCCAAATATCCAGCAGGCGTCAGGGTTGGAATTGAACCCATGACCTCCTGCATACCAGGCGAGGTGGTTAACATCTCATCACGGAGAAAGAGAGAAACGCAAACTCCAAATATACAGCAAGCGTCAGGGTCAGGATGGAACCCACGACCTTCAAGCATACCAAGACGAGGGAGTTAACACCTCGCCAATACCCCACTCATTTCAAATGGTAAGAACACGATTCACTGTTGTTGGCCACGAAACGAGATTGTAACCGATGGGGGATGCCACCTCAGGTGATAATGATGAGTGGAACACCATGGACACAACCCGTGTGAAAGACCCAACGCAGAAGATCCCAGGGTTCGACCTTCCACGCAGCTCATGGTCCACCTTAAACCGCATCCACTGCATGAATTATGGCAGATACCCGATAAGCCCTCTCTCTGGGACCCATACGGTCAACCTTCCAATCCGTAAATACGGAGGAGACATCGCGGCGACGATACAACTTCGCTGCTCCTGACGCAGTTGTCTGGCTTGACCACCGGAATGTGAAATTGAAATAGTTGCTCTGCATCTGCACCAGCCGTACGAAAGAAGAGTAAAATGAAGAGGAGAAAGAAGAGAAAGATGAATAAGAAGAGTAAGCAGAAGAAAAAGAGGAAAAATAAGAAGTGGAAAAGAAGGAGAAGAATGAGGGCTCGTGGTTACGTGTCGCGACCATCCTTCCGTCCGAGGAGGCTCCCGAGTTTGCTCAGACGCCAAGGGCCACATGGCCGCCCACGAGAGCGACGTTTGCCGTGAGCCTGCGGACTCCCCGCCATCTGAGCAAACATCTCCCCGACACGGACGGCCTCCTCGGGCGTGCACTGCACATCACGGACCTCTCTCCCAAACTAGGGGCGGCCGCAACGACAAGGGAAACAGCGGCGTTTACGCACGCTCAAAGTGACAGAAATAGCGCCCCCCCCCCCCCCCAAATCTTTAGGTAAATGTTTAGTTGGTGCGTGACAAGCCGTTGTCAACACTGTGCATTGTTGTGCCCATTTCTATGGACCTCTTATGTAAAATATGTGTTTTAAACTACTTGAGGTTTTTTTGGCACCACGTGATGTTAATGACTTATCTGCGAGATGTTAACTCCCTCGCCCGTATACAGGAGGTCGTAGGTTAAATCTAGACCTTGACACCTGCTGTATATTTTGAGTTTGCGTGTTCTCACCTTGGTCACGTGGATTTATCTCCGGGACCTCCGGTTTTTCCCTCCACATTCAGAATCAACGTCACGCATTTAGAGTATTTGGCTGCTGTACATTTTCACGTAATAAGCCACTTCGTTGAGCTATCATTTGCGATAGCCAGGGTCGCTTTTGAAAAAAAAGCTACATTGCTCAGTGGGCCTTGCCTGGTGAAATAAAAAATAGTTTGTTTAAGTTTAGTTTTTCTTTCTCTGCTTGCCTAAGGATATGAATTGAGTGACAAATAAAAAATTGACGTCTAAGTTGCCTCTCCAGCTGCTGGCTCAGAGGCCCATACGTCCGTGCCCCTGGAGAATGCTGCGAGTGGACGTGAGATTTTGAGGTGGCGAGATTTCACGTTGGGGTGACGTCCCCTGACAACGTGAGCGGCACAGATACTGGGCCCTGTGAAAATGCCTGCGAATCAATGGATGTGTTTTTAACCACAAATAACAAGTCTGCAGTGGCGAAGGACAGTAGGGCAATTCATTCAGGAAAACGCAGCACTATTTAGAACCGAATTACTATAGACCGCGTTCTACACTAATTTCAGTGAATGGGGGCCCACTTTCGCCGATGAGATATCACCAGGTGAGGGCCGCCGACATTATTTGAAACCATTGTTGGGTTTGATGATTGGGGGGGGGGGGGGTTTTCACATTTGTGTATCGCCGGGTGTGATCTCACGCCAGGGGCCGCATTAAGGCCAACGGGCCCACCAGTGGGCGAGGGCCTTGCAATGAGGGACTGCTGTAGACTTCCGCGGTGCAAATGTGTGTTGTAGAAGTGCAAACAATGTCGTTCCTCCTGAAGCAGTCCGGTTCACTGTTTGTACACCCCCCCCACTACCTCTGCGGAGACATACGTGAGCTATGAATTAGAAAACTGTTCCAGCAGTCTGGCAATGGCTCCACAATGACGCCACCCCCCTATACGCACGCAGTTAACAAACGCACCATTTTGTTGACGGATGTTTGGCGGCACAGTACAACATGCAAGAGTCAACAATGTATATACTGTGTACGTACGTTCACCTCATCTTCAGCATTACATTCACATGTGCCAGAGGTAATTCTCTGTAAGGTGCCTGAGTAAAGACGCTTTGTAATGTAGACTACAGCAAGGCCGTAATTATAATATTTATTGGGAGGGACATATTCAAATATGCTAAAATGTCCTCCCCTAATATATTTCTATAAAAAAAGTGCTATGCTATGTAAATAAAAATAACTTGATAAACCTTGGCCACAATATCTGGACTTGTCTTCATATAAATCAATGCGTAGATTCTGTTTATATGATTGGGTTATGGTTGTACTTTATTAATCCCTAATCTCTGCCATTACATACAATGAAACAAGAAATGGTAAAAAAAGTAAAAACAGAGCAATGTAATACAATACACTATTAGACATTATTTAAAAAATAAAGAAAAAGTCCATCACATGTGTTAGTGATTTTTTTATATTTAGGCAGGAAATTAGTTTTGAAATTTAGATATTTTTCTGGGTTGGGACCCCCAGACACCCTGGAAGATTTGGTCTATGGCCTTGGTATCAGTATTGATTATGGCATATTTCTTTGTGCAAATATATGAAGGTACGTGTTGCTATATATAGATTTATTTGTATTGAAATACTGTTACTGCATTGACTTTATATACAACAAAATGTCGAACTAAATTACCCTACTTGAGATCTCGCTGGGTCTGCAAGTCAAGCAGGGATGATCCTGGTCAATGCTTGAATGGGTGACCACCAGCACTGCATAAACCATCATCAGCGAGCTCCGATCATCCTCACAGCAGTGGCCATCGAACAAAGTCGTTTTTAAATGCGTTTCTGCGGCCGTCTGGAACGCTCTTCCTTCCGATATTAGGAAGCCACTGGAGCTAGCACTTTAAAATGATCTAGATTTACAAACTAATTTCTTTAGAACTGCTTTTTGTGTGTCGAGTGTGATTGGCCAAACATCCCAATGCATGGCCTTCTTAAAAAAAAGATAATCGGGTCGTTTGTGAAAAAGAGCTTTACAGCTCATCAGATTCTTCCAGTTTAAAGAATTATAATTCCACGTCTTAATCGCAACCTCGACAAAAAATATCATTGGTCATCGTATTTACGTACATTGTCTAACTTAATTCATTTGCAAATTAAGCCAACAAACAGCGCTTTAATATATCTGCGTGCAGTCTTTGTAGTCTGTGTTTTTACACTGTTCCATGATAACCGTGGCAGGCACTGAGTCTCGGTGGATACACTCTCACCTGCTCATGGTTACTCATTGGTTGATTCATCAAACGGACTACATTAATAAATGAAACGTCTGAATAATGCATGTTCCTCTTGGTCCCTTATCAACTGTTGTAAACCTAACTTTGTAGTTTTTTTTTATTTTTATCATTTGCACTATTTTAGTTTGCCGTGCGAAAACATTTCCATGCCAGTGAATCACGATATTGCAGAACCACTGTACAGTTTATCATCATCGTCCTCATTCTTGTCAGACATGATCTATCCACTGCTGGATCAAGGTCGTCCAAAACCGTCGCTGTCTCGTGCTGCAAGGATCCTAACAAGCTCCTTCAAACGCGTTTCATCCCCAACTTTGTCGAACACAACAGCAACGTGTAGAACAACGTGACGGCACGTGACCGGCTCTAGAGAACGGCACGTGATCGGCTCTAGAGAACGGCGGCACGTGACCGGCTCCAGAGAAGAACGGCACGTGACTGGCTCGCCATTAAATGTTTGAGCATCTCAGATTTGTCGATGTCCGTGGTCATCGTGGCGAGCGGTGGAAACTAATTGCGGGAAAAAAANCAATTTAAGAATAGAATTAAAGAAAGATGCAGCGTGGGGCCCAAGATGAATGAGAGCAAAACAAAGGTCACGTGATGAGAACGTTGATTAATTTGAGATAGAATAACACTTTTTTACAAAGTATAATTTGGCTATCACGTTCTGGAAAAGGAGTGTATATTTTGCGATTATAATTACTGTTTATCTGGCCGCCTCCCATGCCACCTGCCGAAGAATAGGGTCTGTTGAACAGCTGTTTTGAAGTCAGTTGGAGGTGGATGATTGAACACAGTATTAGTTATGTCATTATTGTTCTTTGTTTAAAAAAAAACTGAGTTGGAAATTACAGGAAGATTGAAATGCTTTAAAAAAATCTGACAGTGAAACTTCTCTCCTACTAACTGATTCAAGTTTTATTTGTGTTTAACCGGAGATGCATTCCCAGGAAGCACGCCAGCGTTTGGTCAACATTGAGCCAACGTTGGCGTGTGGTTGAAACCGTTGGATCAACGTTGGCCGAATTTTGGCCCAACGTTCCGTGCTTACTGGATTGGTGCCTGCGGAGCTCCGAGGATTGCTCGTGATGTGACTTGAGAGGGAGGAGAGCGAAAAAATCCTAATTTGTGACGGTTACATAACACATTCCTGCGGAAGGAGCTGGTAGGTCCGTTGGGTTGTTCGGTCAATGACCAGGGTCAATGGCGGCGTGGTGTATTCCGCAAATATGCCCGACTGTGAGGGCGGCACAAGCCGGCGTGCGTAGGTTAAACGTTGAGTTTTATAAGGGCACCACGGGGTGACCAGCCCACCCCTCCCACCCCCCACCCAGCCCCACCCTCCCTCCCACCCAGCCCTCCCACCCAGTCCCTCCCTCCCCACCCAGCCCCTCCCTGCACGATGGACACAATAATCCCCTGTGGGCTGGTGTAACCAGGAGGTTCCTACCAGTATTATGGCCATGGACAAGGCATTCATGCCAGAGTGTGGTTCTGTGAACTGTGCAATTTGCTGTGGCTTTACCCGGTAAAATAAGAATAGTTTAGTTTTATTCGTATATTGTTTTAAGTGATTTGCTTACCTTTTCCTATACTTTGCACTCTATCGTGTTGTATTGTTGTTGTAATGTTCTGACCCACCCCTACTTCGGATTCTGAACTGCACTTTATTAGAGACCATACCATCAGGGCAATCCCGCATTTAATGAGAAAACAGAGTGCTTTTATTTTACTTGCATGAAGGCAATAGAGGGGTTAGCTCTCGTCTCATCTTGTAAATCTGCGATAGAGAGAGAGGGAGGAGATGTCCAGTGAAAGCTGCACTCTGATATTTCCTGAGCGGGGTAACATGCCAGGTCTTTTAAGCGTTCTGCTTATCACGAGCGCAGCGTGCTTTGTGATAAGCACAGCCGAGTGGGCCCTCTCTCCGCTCGAGCCCTCTGACAATTGGGCCAGAGGGCCACTCGACTCGGCTCCCTGCCCATTTGTCTCGTGTGACAGATGGGGGGGGGGGGGGGAGGGAATATCAACAACTAAAAAATGTCCATCCAACTGTAGGATCCTCCGGCCAGAACAGGAGCCTCCTCCGCTCCCAGTACCCAATCGTGTGAAGACACTTTTCATTAAAGCGCCATTTAAATCTGCGTAAGATAAGGTCAACAATATTTGCCTAAAACGTTTTAATGCAAGCGACCATCCACCCGGCAGTGTGTGGGACTGGATCTCATGGGGAGCACGGACCCTCAGGACCAAGTGACTCGTTCGTGATGCCGTGTGGACGACATGCGGGTCCCAACCGGGAAGTGCTCATACTCTTAGTTTTTTCGGTAAAGTCACGTAGGTAAAAAATAAAATAAAAATTACTAAAAGTAATAATAGAAATAAAATAAAATAATAAATCACGACGTTTCGGAGGCAACACAAGTCTCCGTCATCAGGTGGGACCGTCACAGCTAGATTTGCTGTATCAAGTGAGGCAAAGATTCCAAGGTACAAGTTCTTAAATACAAGTTAAGGGGGGGGGNAGGAGGGAGGGAGGGGCTTATCTGAATGTGGTAGCCAATGAATGGAACGTATTGCTCCGCAAGGTCGTGGGAAGTGCTCCGCGGGAATTTTGCAGACGCTTCGAATTTGTCAATTTACAAAATAGCACGTCCCTACTCCCATTGCACGGAGTTTCTGCTCACATTAGTCAGTCAGGAAGTGCAGGTTTCATCGCTGTTGTCATGGCTCTTCTAACGAATGGCTTTGCGGCAACGGCGTTGCGATTTCGAAGCGCAATGTCATCGGTGCGTGGCCGGCTGTGAGACGAAAAGTCAAAGGTCTCGACGGTGGGACCCACTTGTCCGGCCGCTGCTCTACGCGGCGCCGTGGAAATATCACCTGGGGAGGTGGGATGAGCACGAGTGAGCGTCCACCGTGTCCCTGACGAACCCCTGCATTAATAGCAGGCATCGCCCTCCGTATTGTTAAACTCCCGATTTGGTCGGCGCGTGCGTGAATGTGCGTGGCTCTGTGCGCGCGGTGACCTGGGGGCAGCTGCGGTTCGGATAAAGTGGGCCGATCGTCAAGGGCACCGCGGTGGCTAGGAGATGTTAACTCCCTCGCCTGGTGTGCAGGAGGTCGTGGTTCGATCCGACCCTGACGCCTGCTGTATATTTGGAGTTTGCGTGTCTCTCTCTCATCATCATCATCACGGTGACTAGGGGATGTTAACTCCCTCGGCTGGTACGCAGGAGGTTGTGGATTCGATTCCGACCCTGACGCTTGCTGTATATTTGGAGTTTGCGTGTCTCTCTCTCATCATCATCATCACGGTGACTAGGGGATGTTAACTCCCTCGGCTGGTACGCAGGAGGTTGTGGATTCGATTCCGACCCTGACGCCTGCTGCTGTATATTTGGAGTTTGCATGTTGTTTCTTGCCGTGGTCATGTGGATTTTTCTCCGGTCCTCATGTTTTCCCTCCATTTAGACTCAACATCACGTGGGCAGAGTATTTGGCTGCTGCTATACATTTCCACTCGATAAGCCACTTCGTTGAGCTGTCGGTTGTGGCCAGGTCGCTTTTGAAAAAGAGGATATATAGCTCAGTGGGCCTTGCCTGGTAAAATAAAAAAATAGTTTATAGTCTACAACCATCGGAGCGCACCTTCCGATATAATAAATTAGCTCTCTGCCTTCCCAGATAAAGAGGGATTCTATTGTGCGTCAAGCAGGCTGTCGAAAGGTTTAGTTGAAAAAGGTTTTGCTTTAAGATTACACTCCGTGCTGTCGTTCAATAGCTTGGAGTGCAAGTCCCGTCGGTGTCGATGCGTTTATGCGTGCGATTTAAAACTGACCGTGCTCCCGCTGAAAATTATTCAAAATCATGTTGACATGAGCACGACGCCATGCATCGCTTGTATCGTATACCACGTCGCATGCAAAAACTGCACTTCACGCACAGAAACTTGTGCACACATATCGGGTTTAAACTGACGTACGGATGCGGTGTCTCGGCTATTACATTTCGAAATGAGTAGTTGTTGCAGCACACCATGTCACGTTTGTTTGTGTGATGTATATAACCTGAAGCTGATTGTCAACTCATGAATTATCCACGCTCCTATTCTGAATTAATTATCACGAGATGTTAACTACCTCGCCTGGTATACAGAAGGTCGTGGGTTCGATCCCGACCCTGACGCCTGCTGTGTATTTGGTGTTTGTATGTTCTCGCCGTGGTCGCGTGGATTTTGTCCGGGCCCTCCGGGTGTTAACCCTTCACATTTAGAATCAACGTGCGATTCGAGTATTTGCCTGCAATAAATTTCCACGTGACAACCACTTCGTTGGGCTATCATTTGTGGCCAGGCCACTTCTGCAAAAGAGGCTATAATACTCAAGTGGGCTTTACCTGGTAAGGAAAAAACATATTCTTCCTATTATCCTTTACCACGTTGCAGAATGGCTCCCTGTTATCGGTGCTTAAGCAGAGCTTATCGCGGTTTGTATAATTATTTTTTATTATTATTGTGTATATTTATTTAGCACTTGCTCCAGGCGATGTCCGTCCAGTGGCCAATTGCCGCCTGGTCGGTGACGGCAGAAGTCTGGGGCCCGGGGTCTTGCTGCTCAACTCAACAATTGGGGTGGTGTTCGTTTCCATTGGCAACCCAACATTCCCACGAGGGGGGGGGGGGGTCGGTGGAGGGGGGGGGGTCGGTGGAGGGGGGGGCCCACGGCCACCGAATTCCCCACTTGTTTTTACGGAGCTCTGCGGAATGATTGAACGGTCGACCGACCGACCGACGACGAGAGGTCGAGCAATTCGCCCCCTTTCACGATCCGTTCGACTGTCACGATTCGGGGGCGGGTGGAGGGAGGCGAGGGGGGGGGTGCGTTGGGGGGGGATAGAGATTCGATTGAAGAATCGTGTATCCCTTCGCTTTTTTGCGGTGAAAACGGCCCTCTCGAGTGGCCCGAGTGGTCACGTGAACCCATTGTGCGTACGCCACGAAGGACATTGATTCTCGGTGAGCTTATCCTGAGCTTGAGAAGCATTGCACACTTCTGGAATAAATTAAACCCAGTTTCGTGATAATGCGGTACATGTAGCCCACGAGTCCGGAGCTGATACGTGCACTTGTATGCAATCATTAAGGGCCACTGCCTAAACGTTGCCAATTATATATATTGCCTTTTAAGACCACAGTGTTATTTGACGAACGTGTTGAATTGTTTTTGTTATTTCTGCACCACTGCCAACGCAGCATCGCCAAATGAAGATATTTCCGCTTGTCGGTACAACCCGAGTTGGCACAACTTCACCGGTTCCAAACGTCTTCGTGCAGCCAGTCACGGTGAACTCCACGTGAAACATTTTTCGTTGTCCTTCCCCGCGCGCGTTATCGCGGTTGGCTACGTACGGTGCGAAAGAGGTTCAACGTACAGCACATACGTCCACCGCGAAAGCCAGAGATTCTCACACGGCACCATGCAGTGAGCTTATCCTGAGCTGCACAATCAATGCGAATCGGTGAAGCAAATGCGTCATTGGACCCGTGTTGCTGATGCTTTGCGTCTACCAAAGCGGCAGCCACGAATTTTCATAAAATCGACGGCAGTTCCACCACGTACACCGTCACTTTTATTTGTCGCAGAATAATTCGCGAAATTGTGTTAAGCAACATTAACACCGAACCGATCGGAGCAAAGATGGGATTTATCAATAGGTTAATTAATTATTCGAACCCCTGTGGCGTCTCGTGATTTTCACGTATTATCACAGCGTTGTATACGTGCAGCCCCTGTCAACCCTGCCTTCCCATGTAACGTGCTGGCTACAATCAACTTCAGCCCCTCTATGCAGCCCCTGTAAACCCTCCCTTCCAACGTTGCGTGCTCGCTAAGCCGCCGTTGCCCCCNATCGTATGGGACTTTACCAGAAAAATAAACTCGACTGACCCGACCGACGGACAAACGTGCAACGGCAAAGCTCTGCACGAAGCTTAAAAACCTCGCCCGTGAAAAAAGAACGACACAAAACAGCTCCTGCATGAAACAACGAGCGGCTTTGTGTTTACACGCAGCAGCAGCAGGCGTGTGCTCGCAGCTCAGCATTATCCCCGACCACGGCTGTAATTATAATATATATTGGGACACACCCCCCCCCAATATTCAAATATGCTCAAAATGCCCCCCCCCAATATATTGCTATCAAATATATTTCTGTTTATATGATTGTGGTTATGGTTGTACTTTATTAATCCCTAATCTCTGCTATTACATACAATGAAACAAGAAAAGGTAAAAAAGGAAAAACATAAATGTAATACAATACACTATTAGACATTATTGTAAAAAAAAAGTCCATCAATTTTGATTTTTTTCTGGGGGGGGGGGGGGCCAGACCCCTAGAAGATTTGGTCCCCCCCAATGTTGACTCCATGGCTACGGCTTTGTCATACATTCGCACCCTGGCAGCGTGAAGGGCCCTGGATACTCATTTAGGAAAGTTTGTCGCCTATCAAAATAAGAACCGTGGTCGGTTATCACCACTTTTTGGTCGNCGGCGCCGGCTTCTCGTGGTGAAGTTTGTTGAAACAAAAATAAATCAACAAATTGTTGTAGTTCAGTTATTTTTTGGTGGATGGTAAAACGTTGAAAGTTATTCATACCCATGGATCGNGGGGGGNCAGAGGGGGGGGGGGNCTTGCCCGAANTGTTTTTGTGTGTATGGTATCAAATATTATTGTGATTAAAAAATAAATTATTTAGTACCNCACCTGCATGCACCCCACTCCACCCTCTTTGTTTGGGGGAGTGGGGCGAGTTATTTTCNCAACTTAGGGGCCGTCCATAAATGACGTCACGCACCTGGGGGGGGGGGTCAGACATTTGTGACGGGGGGTTTGAGAAATGTGACGTCACGTCAAATGCGCAACTTTAAATAAATATAGACAACACGTTCTACTTAATTAAATACTTTTAATAATGTTTCTCCTACAACATCAGCTCCACATTAAATACGCACTCAATGACAATAGTTTAAAGCGATTTGAGCATGTTTTATTTGGGGGGGGGGGCAGAGCTTTGCGACGTCATATTTGAGGGGGGTCTGACTTTTTGTGACGCCGTGTGACGATGGGGGGGGGGGGGGCAAAATCGTCCAAAATCGCGTGACGTCATTTATGGACGGCCCCTTAGCCACGTTGGTGGTCAGTGCGGCTTGGTGAGAGGGGTGCGTCAAGGAACGGTTCCACGTGTCTCCACTCGCCCACCTCCGGTATCATTGGCTGGGAATCGAACTGCGGTTCGTTCGTTTGCAGTGCGATGAGCTAAACAGCTCTGCCACCTCTGTGGATGCGTCGTGGCAGGAATGTCCTGGCTCTGGTGACAATAGACTCATATCCCATGCTCCATAATCGAGGGTTTTTTTTTTCGGTTAGATCGAGTAAATGTAAACGCGTGTGAAACCCGACACCAGCCGACCCGGCCAATCACAAGCCATTCTCCGTGTTTAGTGCACATGCCGTACAACACGTTTGGAATCGACAGGAGTAAAGTTGGAACAAATCGACCTACAAGAGACCTCTGGAACGTAACTCGTTCGCAAGTAGAGGAGTCCCTGTATCGAACCATGACCCTGAACTCACTGTGGTTGGTGGGTCAGTTGTCACATGCTCAATGCTGAACATCAGGGCCTCTTCTTCTTGGTTCTTTCGGTAAAGTCACGTAGAAGGGAAGTAATAAAATAAAAATAAAACATAATAAAATAATTATCACGACGTTTCGGCCACAACACAAGTAGCCGTCCTCAGGTGAAGACAGGTCTGTCGAGGTGACAGCGTCTAAAAGAAAACACCACCACGCTTGGAGCGTTTATTTAAGCTGGGTTGGAAGGGGGGGGGGGAATGCGCATTGACAAAATAATCTGCATATCAAGAGGACTTTAGAATATTTATGGGAAATGCAGGAAGCGATTAGTGCTATTTGTGCAGTCACGAAAGCTTTAAATCGAAATCAGGGCCTCTTACCTACCGTGGTGTTACGTACCTTGGGTGTGTGGTGGTGCCGGTGCTCAGTGCACGTGGTACGAAGTGCGTGACGTTCACCTGTGGCGGATTCGTCCGTACGGCGCGTCACCGTTATCACTGCGGCAGGCGTAGTCTGGAGAGCATCGGGGATGAATCAAGCGCGGTTGGCTACGTGGCGTACGGTGCAGAAGACGTTTCGACATGCTGTACATACATACTGTATCTATGTACGTACTCGACGTAATACTCTACGTAATGCTCTACATACGAACGGGGCTTCGCAGTTGA
Source organism: Lethenteron camtschaticum (assembly GCA_018977245.1). Classification (NCBI taxonomy): domain Eukaryota; kingdom Metazoa; phylum Chordata; class Hyperoartia; order Petromyzontiformes; family Petromyzontidae; genus Lethenteron; species Lethenteron camtschaticum. The sequence continues at coordinate 1,230,122 of MU249620.1, read as the reverse complement.
CACGTTGTCTGTCTGTTCCAGTTTCCACCCACGTGTAAACACTCGTAAATTGGCTGAAACGCATCTTGATACGTAGGGGACCGCAGAGCTTGAGCTACGGTTGTCTGTGGTTCCTCGTGCCTCCGAGTCATTCTTCTCGTGTATACTCTGCACGTTACGAGTTGAAATTTGTGAATTTTATTGACAAAACCTTTCTGAATACATGACACAATCATGCCTAACATATCAACATTTTTATAATTGCACAGCAAAATAAGCAGCAGCATGTGTTAAACAGGACATCGTTTGATGTCGTTTTTCGTTTGGAAGCACGTTAAACTGATTTAGAATCGTAAAATCACGAAGTCGACCGACCAATTTGGGGAGCTGTGTCAAATTCAATTACCTTGTGTTTGTAGATATCGCATTAGGTCCAAAGGCAATGCAAACAGCTTCAAGGCCCATGCTATATACGGACATTGCAACGTAAAATATAATGAGTGGGCATGAAGTTTGGTGTTGATGCAGTGTGAGCACATTCCAGCCGGAATGCAGAAGTTGGCAGGTCGCAGACCCAACAACAGCAACAACGAAGGCCTGGATGTGTGGACAAGCCTTAATGGAATGTTGACTCCGCACACAGTGACACTAAGGTCACTTTTTACTGGATAACGAAGCCGCCCATTGCTTTGCACAGTGTTTGCGTCTTGTGTGTGCGTGTGAGCCTCTATGTGGGGAGTGGTATGGTGGCGGTTAGCGCTACGTTGCGCTACGAACCCGGCAACCCGAGTTCGATTCCGCTCACGGCCACCACACACCAGTGACGATTATCTGAACCGGTCCTGGGCCTCCCTAGGTCGACTCAGCCTTAAATGAGTATCTGGTGCGGTGTGTAACATCATCACCACTGGGGAGACAAAGGCGGCCGGGCGTGGTGCTGGCCACCCACCCTTAGCGTACCGTGCTGGTCTTCATAGGTGCTCGCTAACAGCACTTGCCCCAACAGCCTGGTAAGTCTATACGGGGTATCTTTGTCTTTTTGTCAGCCTGTATAGGGTGCAGGCGCTTCCCACGTTATGGCAAGTGTGGAACGGCAGGACCCGTGTGCAATTTAACAAAATATATCCTCGGATTGTATCACCGAACGTAATTGCGGACCAACCGACGAGTCAATATGATCGAGACTTTGCGATGGACAAAACAAACGTCAATTCCAGAACTTCGGCAACCACCAGACGACCATAGCATCGTTCATCCCCGCTTGAAGCATCACTCATCCGCTCCTACAGTGCCTCAACCTTTCAAGGGGGTGCGTTTCTTGACGTCGGTCATCTGATATCCGTGTCTGACAAATGGTTGCTCGCACCGCCCCCCCCNAGCCACAACTTTGATAGAGCAATTCAGCTCGGAAACAAAATTGTATACGTTCGATGGTAACCATGTGACCAGGTCTGGATATAGCCAGGTAGGAATATAAAGCTTTCGTAACCGGGCAGGGGGCCCATTGAGATGGGGTTGACTCTCCTGCACGTGAGACCTGGGTAAAACATAAAAAACACCGTAAGAGTGTACAGCATGCGTGAAGCAAACGCCTTTCGACAGATTTCTACAGAACCGGTACATAGAATATACCTGTACGTGTGTACTATGTTGAACTTTTTCGTAGCCATACCTGTCAACACCTTATCAGTCCCCCAACTTATTACAGACCAATTCAGACCTTATTGGTCACCCGTGCCCGTTGTAAAAATCAACGTTCATCCTACAAAGTAGCATCACAAGGGAGAAACGCAACCAAATGAACAAACACATTTTTACTCAATTTCCATGTACAAGAACACGGGAAAACCATATGTGTTGACAGGTATTTGTAGGTGGGGGTATGTACGTGTTTTCTTTTTTAACTTCTTTCGCACCACCGTAAGTAGGCAAACCAGAGGGAACTAATTCGTTATCCAGTAAAGCGTGACCTTAGTGCGACTGTGTGCAGAGTCAACATTTCATTAAGGCTTGTCCACACATCCAGGCCGTGGTCGTCGTTATTGTTGTTGGGTCTGCGACCTGACAGCCTCTGCATTCTGACTGGAACTTGCTCACACCAAACTTCATAGCCACTACTCATACTCTTTGGTTCTTTCGGTAAAGTCACGTAGTTAGAAATAAAATAAAACAAATCACGACGTTTCGATTGCAACACAAGCGATCATCATCAGGTGGGAAAACCACAAAACAATTTTTGCTGTGGTTTTCCCACCTGATGATGATTGCTTGTTGCAATCGAAACGTCGTGATTTGTTTATATTTTATTTTATTTCTACCTACGTGACTTTACCGAAATAACCAAAGAGTATGGATTCCTACAGTCACGAAAGTTCAAATCAAGATTCATACCCACTCATTATGTTTTGTTACTTTTCAACCTCCGTGTACGGCAACGAGCTTCGATGCCGTTTACTTGGCGGAAAACCACGGATTCCCGAGATGCGAACAAAACCCGAGGTCCTAGTTAGGCCACTTCACCGATTGGCGCGGGTGACCACGTACGTACGTACAAAAGCATCGTCCGCCGAGGAGGAGGTGCAGACCCCGGAGGTTCTGAGTGCAACCTTCATGAGCACTCGCTGTGACTGCAGCTGCTCCTCGCCTGGTAAGGGGCACGTGAACGTATCGAGCGTATCGATCCCTCTGAAGACCGTGGATGCTGGCCACGCAGGAGAGGGCGGGTCACGTGACGTGTCCCGACATTCAGAACTTTATTTGCGGTCGCTGGGAGATGTCGCCGCTTGAGTTGAAGTTTACACTTTTTTTTATGAAACAAGTTAAAAAAGCGAAACTTTTTGGCTCTCGGGATCAATGTTATCCAGCAAGAACAATCCGGCCCGGTTTCGATGTGCTGGGCCTCGTCATCAGTCGGGCTTGCCAAACAAATGCTGCTGGGTTTCCAGTTTCCATATTTGGTAAGAGCGCTGCACCTAAAAGTTTGGATCCTTTTGAATGCAAAAAGTAAATATATATATTTTGTACAAACTCATGATGCGTTTGTTTGTGGAGCATTATGAGTGAAACTAAGAAATTAGTTAAACTACTTTTTTGTCTGCAAAGTTACAACAATATTTGTTCTTACATAAGCTTATTGGCTTTCCAGACCATTGTATTCACATGCGGAGACGCAGAACAGAGTTCTGCTTGTGTAGGGGTGTACCCATAATGCACCACAGCACGTAATGTGTTTGATATTTACAACGGGTTTATAACTGACAAAATAAATAGTATGCCTCCTTCGCATAAATCTCTCTATCCACGTGGAAAAAAATAAAGGTGTTTCTAACACAACCTATCAGCCGCACAGCCTGCTGGGAGCGATTTCTTTCAGCGGCTTTGATATCAATACAAGCAAACCTCTGGACCAGTTTCGACAGTCCGTGTCTCATAGGCCCTGATGTTCAGTCAGGCTTCATTGAATCAATGCTGGTGATTTTCCAATCTTACTGGCAGGGATCCTCTCTTTACTAAAACAATTTTTTTTATTTCACCAGGTAGGGCCCACTGAGCTATGTAGCTCTTTTTCAGAAGTGACCTGGCCACAAAGAATAGCCCAATGAAGTTGTCCATCATGTGGCAGCCAAATACTCTAAAAACGCATGATCCTTAATGTGGAGGGAGAAACCGGAGGACCCGGAGAAAAATCCACACGACCACAGGGAGAGAGACATGCAAACTCCAATTATACAGCAGGCGTCAGGGTCGGGATCATTTCCACGAGCAAGCAAGGCGAGGTAGTCAACATCTCGCTACCACGAGATGTTACGCTACGGGGGTCCTTATTTCGACATGCAAAACTCTATAATGCATAACTCGCCGTCATCGCTAGCTTCTTTCTGTCGAATATATGGACAGGTTCATAACTGAGATTTGTACTTTTTTTCGTTTGTATCCCTTGCAAATGCGCTCCATCCTGGCTGTTTAAAAGGAAGCTCGTGCCAACAGCCTGGGCGATATTTCCAAAAACGACGATGGCGGCGAAAAGTTTCCCCCAAACGCTCGCGGTGAAAGTCCTCGTTTTGGACAAACGGCAGTCGAATCGCGTGGCGGGGGCGGGCCTCCCGACTCCCCCCCCCCCCCCCACATTTTATTGAGCGTTTTGATCTTTTACATACTTAACCCTGAGCCCGGCACAGGCGCGATGACGAGGCGGTTGATCTCCTTAATATTTAATGCTGTGGCCGGGGTCCCTTCCCTGCTCATGGTGCGGCCCTCGGGTTAACGAGGCCTCAAGGCAGCGAAACAATTGGGTTTTCGGGAAAAATTTTGTTCAAATATTATTTTCCAAATATTTCTACCGAGGCGGTGCGGCAGGCCCCGTTACATCAACATAAGCCGAACCGGTTATGAAAAGCATGGGACGGGGGGGGGGGAATATAGAAAGATGGGGGACAGGCTCATTGCCCCAAACCATACAGGGGAGGTCCCACCGAAAGGGGAAAGGGTGATTTGTCGGGAAGATTATTTGAAAAATAGATTTATACTCGGGCTATGGCAGAGTGGTAAGACAGCAGCGCTGTGAACCCAACGATCGGAATGAAATTCCCAAAACATGGCTCACATCATATTAGGAAGCCACTGGAGCCTTTCACTATTAAAATCTCGATTGGAAACTCATTTCTTTACAACTGCTTTTTATTTGTTGTCGTCGTCCCCTCTCCGCACCTCCGATTAGCACGGTTGGCTACGTACGGTGCGATAGAAGTTCAGCGTGCATACATACATGCACGGATTTGTGAATCGAGCAGTAACCCTGGGCTTACTTTCTTGCTCGGAGGACAGAGCAGTTGTCGTTCATGTCCGCGTGCAAACAATTCAAGGATACAAGTGAAGTCTTGAACACTCAGCAAGCTTCAGCACGATCTCCCCCCCCCACCCAACGTGACAAGCTTCTGCCGCATCAGAGAACGTGATGCTGCCGTTGGACGTATACAGCAGTCGTCTGTACGATGACGGATCCGTGGCAAAGAGGCTCCGTTTGAAGTGAGAAGCTCCCGGCCCGACCGACGGTTAACGCCGCGGCTGAGTGGTTGACCTGTGTGTGGGTGTCGATCGATGGTGTCTCAACGTGTAACGCCGCATTAAGCGGACGTCTGAGTAATCTGGCTTTTAATTACTGGTAACAGATATTGGGCGTCGTGGTGGAGAGATGTTGACTACCTCGCCTGCTATGCAGGAGGTCGTGGAATCGATCTCGACCCTGACGCCTGCTGCTGTATATTTGGAGTTTGCATGTCTCTCTCCCTCTGGCCGCGTGGATTTTTCTCCGGGTCCTCCGGTTTTTCTCTCCACATTTAGAATCAACGTGCGTTTGGTGTATTTGGCTGCGATACATTTCCGCGTGAAATGCTACTTCGTTGAGCTATCATTTGTGGCCAGGTTGCTTTTAAAAATAAGTTCATACCTCAGTGGTCTTTGCCTGGTAGGATGGGGATGGTTTAATTTGTATGTTTTTGGGTTATTTGTTTACATTTCTTGCACTACTGTCGTGCTTTGGTAACGTTCTTTCCCACCACTACCGGACATCTGTGAAAAAAAAGAGCTTTATAGCTCATCGAATTCCTCCAGCATGAATAAATATTTTTTTTATCTGGCTTGGGTGTCTTGGGTGACTTGCAAAGCCTACGAAGTCATTGTGCCGAGGCCCACGTCAATATTGCCTCGAGGCAATATTTGGTGAGGAGATGGCGCTTCCCTGCGGGTCACACCACTCCGCAATGTGTGCACAGGGCACTGCGAGAACGACGCTCGCAGTGGGAACTGGAAAGGCAGCGGCACGGTGGTTACGGTGAGCGTTGGGTATCTGCTCTACTGATGCGTCGCAACAATGGAACAAAAACCGGTTCATAGTTTGCCTCCGTTTCACTGCTGCTGCCCTGTCAGTCCAGGTCACGTTTGCTCAAATTTATGTTGACGGTGACCTTACGGGCAAGGGGACCACAATGCAGTTCTTCAGGAACCGCTGATGTTTTTGGTATTTTCTTGTTCGCTGTTTGAAACTCGCAGCAATTTCTGCCTATTCCGTTTAACTTCTTGCTGGGGGGTTAGGTGGGTGGGGTCGTCACTTCACGAGCGTTCGATATTCAGCTCTCCGCACGGAAATCTCTTCGTGGGCGAAGCACTCGTGGGTCACCTCACGTCACAGCGCATCCTTGACATGGCATACAGAGTGACGTGGAGACACGGAGACAGCTTAGTGTCCGTTAAAACCACTCTCGCACGGCACCTTGCGTGTCAGAAAATGGGTCTCAAGTGGGAGATAGTTTGTACGAGACACTTTGACAGTAGTTGGGCACGGCGGGGCGTGACATTTAAAAAGGCCGCAAGTTTGACACTTCCTTTAACGGCTGTTAATTGGATCTGCTGGCGGTGTGTGCGTGTGTGTGTACCATTGCACGCGCACCCTGTTGCGGTTTCACATAATGCGGTAAAGCTTCAACATTATTAACCTGGGCATGCTTCCATAAGAGAGGGGTCTTCTTGTACGCTTCAGATTACATTAACCTTCTGTTGACTAGACGGGCACCGTTTCGGCATTCGATACGCGGCTTTGGTCGAAGGAATGGATTCTGTGAGCCCTCGCTGCGCGTTCGTGTTTGCGTTCGAACTTGACCCGTGGTCTCTGAGAATCGCGGCGTTCGGGTGACACGATGCCTCCAACTGTTCGTGCGGGCTCTTCTCTGTTTCAGGTGCAACGCGGGAGATCGGCTCGGCGTTTACCCGGATGTGCATGAGGCACAAAAGCATCGAATTCAAGCTTCGCCAGTTCTCCGTGTAAGTTTACATTTTTTTTATTTTTTAGGCAGCGCCATTGTCCGCACATATTTCATGGCAGCTTTTTTTTTTGCCAGTATCAAAGTATTAAACATCAGAATAGGTTTTACCCTTGTTGGCAATGAAAACAGGAGCTGTTGAGATGTTCATACACCAAATAGCTACCTTTTGCAACGCATCAAGTCTGCATTAGCTGCACGTACTTGTGGTGATCATGCAGACAAAACATGCTCTGATAATATATGGCCATGTCTGTGAAACTGATTGTCCTACTCCAGAGACAGCCTTCGTTATGACCTCGTCTCACCAGTGTCAGACTAGAGCAGGGGTCGGCAACCTACGGCTCCGGAGCCGCATGCAGCTCTTTATGGGCTGCTTCTTGACGATATGTACGTATGTACAGTATGTACTCAGATGCATTGCGGCTCTTGAAATACTGAATTTTGTACCGAATTGGAAAGAAATGGCTCTTCTTGTTATTTTGGTTGCCGACCCTGGACTAGAGAATGCCCAAAGGTGAACAGCACAAAGACAATGCCACTATCAGATCATTCATAGCTTGGAGTGAGCAGCAATATCATGGGATACCTTTTTTGCAAGTATCAATGTATGAAAAATAATAATAGCTTTGCCCTTTCTGCAAAAGGTTTCTGTTCGGTGTTTGAACACCTTAAGATCTGTTTTATTACCAGAAAGGGTAAAATCTATTCTTATTTTTCATATCGGGACACATTGATCACATTGCTTACCCGATTATGAAAGCCTTTGTGGAAATGTCCATTTTAAGCGATGTTATCAGAGCATGTCTGTTTGCATATGGTGTCACAAGCATGTGTGGTTAATGCAGACTTGATGCCTTGCTATAGGTATATCTATTTTGGTGTGTGTACATCTTAACACCCCATTGTTATATTGTCAGAGAGGGTACAGCCTTTTCCAATTTTTTTCGTCATGCTGGCAAAAAAGGTCCCGTAGGTATGAATTGATGTTTCGTTAATAATGCAGCGCCGAATAGAATGAGGGTGAAGAGATGGCACCGAGTCGTTGCTCGAGGGCTCGACGAGCAACCGACGGGGTGGAGGTGAGGCCTCAGTCGTCAATCAAACATCGACGGTGCCCCCGTCAACCCGCCTTCTGGGGAGGGAGGGCATCCCCAGCTGGTGGGGAGGGAGGGCACCTGCAGCTGATGGGGGGCCACATGGTACAAGGAGACCCCGTCGCTCGCAGAGTGAGAAGTCTCATCGTTTCGGATTCACCGAGTTAACGTTATTTTAGAATGAGCACTCTTACAGTCGTGTGCTACAGCACGACAGCAGTGATCGGAAGTGGGACCTCTCTTATGCAATGAATAATAATCATAATGTTTAGTTTCTACACCGGCATTTACGTTTGAATGTAAGTGCATGAATTGAGGAGTGCAGTCGGTTATATTGGCCATGGTATAATTAGATATCATTGGTGTTGAGTAATTGTAGGATCCATCCAATGTCAACTTGTTCATTAATCATGATAAAAACTCAGTTCAAATGTACATCGAGCACAATGCCAAACGAACGACTCCACTCCGCCAAGGGAGAGGATGGACATCAGCTGACCTCATGCCCGTGTTTTGGTGCTGTGAGGAGGAATGCGATGAGCTATGAAACTCTTTTTGTCATAGATGTCCATTAGGAGCACGGATTCAGAACTTTACAACGACAAACGATAAGCAAATCACACGAAAAAATACAAGCCAAACTTTTAAAAACTATATTGGAAGGTGCGCTCAGATGATTATAGACTATAAACTATTTAAAATTCACCAAGTAAGGCCCACAGAGCTATTATTAACTTCTTAGGAGCGACCTGTCTATCACAAACGATAGAGCGACAAAAGTAGCTTAACGTGCACTCGGCAACACATGCAGCTGCTACCGAAACAATCGGCTCGATTTCTCACGGTCATTATTTGAGCTCTTTCCTTCATTTAACCAGATATTTTTTTAAATTTTAAAACACCCCTTCTTTTTTATCTCGACTTGGAGCATAACAACAACAAAAAACAACGAGTCATTCGCCACCTGGAAGACATGGCTCATGCATACGCAGAGAATTTGGCTGGAGCGCTTGCGGCTTTTAGGGCAGTGGAGCGGCGACGCTGTGGGTCATGTGCCACGGTCCAAGACAGGCGGCTCGCAGAGTTCCATTCGCGGTCGCAGCTAACATCATCAACCGCCCTGCTGGGCCCTCGCCCATTCACCAATCCGCACTGACCAGCGTGGTGAAGTATGGTCAAGCAGACTTCGACGATCCAAAGACGGCGTGAGGCGACTTTCATCCCAGAAGTGGATCGACACAAAGGACTGTACTTTTCTTATTTTTTCTTGCAGCTTTTTGGCAGCTTCAGGCATTGAGGCTGAACACAGAGGCCTTAGTGTGAGGCTTTTATGAAGCTGAGTTAATGGTGGTGATGGGGATTGGGGCTCCTCCTGCATCTTTTCAGTGGTGTTATTAGGAAGAGAGAGAATGCAAGGAGAGTAGACGGATGCTGGTAAGTGCACCATTATGCAGCTCAAAAACACACGTAAATGTCCAGCAATAAGCGTGCCGTTTTTTTTAAACCTTTTCAACCAACCCGAGAAACGAAGGGAGCTGCCACACAAACCACTGGACTTGCGATCCAGAGGGTCTCTGGTTCGGTTCCATTTCCTTGCGAGGAAATTGGGCCATTTTTTGAACCCCCTGCCTCTGTACCGCTAGCAGTATATAATAATGATCTACCACAGTTCGTTTAGGTAGATCAATCAGCAAGGCGCGAGGAGGAACCACGGACGAATGGGAAAGGCAGACGGTCAGGCCAAGCTCTGCACTCCCCCTTCGTATGAAGATGTCTTCGGCCGGTGAATGAGTGTTTAATGTGGAGGAAACCGGAGCAACGGAAGAAGAGCGACGCGTGTGAGGGGCAACGCTCTATCCCATAGAGACGGAACAGGTGGGAGTCACGTTTGCCGTACCGCCTTTTCCCGGTGAGCTGAGGGTTGTGGCACCTCGACGTCCACGGGAGGGAGTTTTGCAACGTGTGTGTGCGGTGATCCACCAACCCTCGGTGCTGCGTAGCCATCCCACAGCCCGGTTCACGATTGCCGGTCAACGCTAAAAGCTGCACCTCTCGATTAACAGCCGTGTGCACCTTCTCTCTTCAGGGCATTGCTCGACAGTCTGATCAACCCCTTGCAAGAACGACTTGAGGACTGGAAAAAGTCCACCAATCAGCTGGACAAAGATCATGCGAAAGGTGCCAGAGAGAGAGATATTACCGACGGTTCATATTGGTCAGGGTTTGATCACCAGCGTGCTGTGTGTGTGAGCTGTCGATTTTAACGAACGTGAACGCATTGACTGAGCGAGATTTAAATGTAAACATTTTGCACGTATATATTTGAAACAACTGTGTACAGTGTGTCTTGAACTCTACTTGGTTTGAATATTTGGCCACTCCGTGGGCCTAGCTGTGGCTTGATCCTCGCTCGCTCAGAATCGACGGCAGCGTTGTGCGTCGCGTGGCGAGGCGAACGGGTCCGATTGAACGTTCTCACTAATTTCGCATCTCCCCCGCGGTAGATTTCAAGAGGGTGAGACAAGAAATTAAAAAGAAGTCCCTCGACACCATGAAGTTACAAAAGAAAGTGAAGAAAGGTAAGCGGTCGTAAGCGGTTGGCGCCGCGCGCTCACGCTTGCTCCCGTAGTTATTCTTAAACGCCCTTGGCAGGCAGCGGGCTCGTGGTTTGTGTTCTAGGCCTCACACATTGCAGATCAAACAAATGCAAGAAACGGTGTACTAACGTACGCACGGTGAACTACTTTCGCGCCATACGTAGCCGGCCGTGCGAGTCGGAAACTGATCGAGGATGTTAAAAGTCAACACGTTTGCCAGAAACCACTGCCTTGACGTAGCACGATATAAATCAGGACCATTGGGGCCGTCCATAAATGACGTCACGCACCTGGGGTGGAGGGGGGGTCAGACATTTGTGACGATTTGTGACGAGGGGGGTCAAAAATCGTGCAAAATCGCGTGACGTCATTTATGGACGGCCCCATTGCCAGAAACGTCAACCTTATATATTTTTTGTTTGTTAATTGTGCACCGCTGCCTCCGCAGCAGTATCGGGAAAAACATTTTTTGGGTGTGTATATATGTAAAAAGAATGTTGAATAAAGATGCCGTAATGTGTTTTTATTGGGGTCACCACACAACTTCCGTTTCGTGCCCGGGCTGAACCACAGCCGCCTCCCTCGGCTGTTGCCTTGAGCAGCTGGAGAGGAAGTCGCCTGCAGCTGCCGTGGCCCTGCAGCCGCACACCTCGGCCGCGTCGCCCCCGGACTCTCCTACGTGGCTTCGCTGGCTTTGATAATGAGAGAGCGACAGAGAGAGAGCGAGAAAACAAAAAGCGGAGGCACTGGGGGGGGGGGGGGAGCGCTTTAAAGTGACTGTTGCTTTCTAAGAAGACTTGAAAGCAGAAAGGGGAGACGCTCCAGGTGGGGGTTGTCTTGGGGGGCGGGTGGGGAGGGAGTTCCAGATGGTGTGAGGGGCGTAGGGGCTCAAAAGAGTGGCCACCAACCCATAACATCGCACGGGCTCGCGTAGACACCCATAGGCGCTCGTGGACACCCATAGGCTCGCGTAGACACCCATAGGCTCTCGTAGAGACCCTTAGATCCGCATAGAGACCCATATACTCACATACTGACCCATAGACTTGCATAGACACCCATAGCTCGCATAGAGACCCTTAGATCCGCATAGAGACCCATATACTCACATACTGACCCATAGACTTGCATAGACACCCATAGACTTGCATAGAGACCCATAGGATCGCGTAGAGACCCATAGGATCGCGTAGAGATCTTAGATCCGCATAGAACCCATATACTCACATACTGACCCATAGACTTGCATAGACACCCATAGACTTGCATAGACACCCATTGGCTCGCATAGAGACCCATAGGATCGCATAGAGACCTTAGATCCGCATAGAGACCCATATACTCACATACTGACCCATAGGCTCGCATCGAGACCTATAGGCTCGCATAGAGACCCATAGACTTGCATAGAGACCCATAGGCTCGCATAGAGACCTATTGGCTCGCATAGAGACCATAGACTCTCACCGCTTGAGAGAGCGGCCACCGATGTTGGGCCAGCGGATTTGGGGAGCAAAGGGGAGAGAGGCCTCTTGCGGGGTTTTTTACGGAGCGTTAAAACACCGCGTGACGAGCGTCATCCTGCTGCAAAAGGTCCCCGCGCGTCACGCGAGTGTCGTGCGGGGACTTATGTCAAGCCAGCAGTAGACATTCCGTGTGATTTTAAAGCGAGGACCGGGATACCAATTGGGGAACCCCACTTTGGTTTGCCTCAATGGTGCAAATGTTATCCATCCCCAAAGGGACGTGCGGATTGACCCCTGCCCCCTTGCCGTATGATTGGATACATTTTGTTTTGTGTAATTTTATTGGCCCAGGAAAGTCCTAACCGTGGTTACTTTGGGATGCCTCGAGTTTGGCTCCTTTTGCTGGTTATTTCTAAGTTTGCGATTTAGATTTCATAAACATGGACAACACGATGGCCGATTCTTGGGTAAACGATGACACGGGCTTGTTTGAAATCTTCATCATCATTGTACACGAAGGACTTTTTCTGAAAACGTTTATTTATCCAGCCAATCTGGCCTCACATTCGTCCCAACTGTCCGTGTGAAATTAATGCATAATACAGCTCGTGTTATCCACGCTGAAAATTGGGTTTCTGGATAATGTCAGTGCCACCTGCCGACCATGCACCAATGCTGCCTCTACCACGCAGGTGAAATTCCGTGGAGTTTAACCCTTTCCCATACCGGTTCTGTTCCCACGATGTGACGTACACACGTGTATGTGCACACGCGTGTACGTCATCGAAATGAAATCGTGAGAATAAAATCAAATTAACTTATTGGAGAGGAGGCTCACAACAAGGCCGCGCGGGAGGGCGCGTGGCACAGTTTGGCGCCAGCTGACGTAGAGTTGCGGCGGTCGTTACGCTGCGGTTCTCTGCGGTTCTCTGCGGTGAGTAGGACGCCTTTAAAAAACAGCGCTACTACGCCTCTCTAAATTAATATGAACGCTGAACTGCTTGCGCTTTCCGACATTCAGCGGTGAACGGGAAACCCACCCTGCAACGGAACCCGTAAAAGGGATTTTAAAGGGTTGGTTTTATTTTTGGCCTTAAATTCCAGGTTTTTTTGTTGACCTCGCGCCAACCAGCTAAGCATTTTTCGAATTTGGTAGCCCCTCGGGCTTGCTTGCTGGTGCGCTGACAGTGAATGGACACCGCCACTGGTGCTGCTGCTGCTGCTGCTGCCGCCGGCTGACTTGGGGATGTTGGCGAGCATCTGTAGGGATTATTGACACCTGCTGGTTATGGAAAGGCAAAGCCCTCGTGGCCAGCTGCGAGGAAAAACACGAGATCCCATTGGGCCAGAAACGTTCACAGAACTTTGCCAGCTGCCTGCGGTTGATAACCTGCAGTATTCTTGGGATTAAAGTTACTACCTTCTTAAAAAAAAAAATTAAGCTGCCAAAACATGTTTGATGTTTGTGCTCGCAAACTGCTGAAGTGGGAGCCGGAGTAAGCCTCTTAACGCGGTTGCTCCAATTCTTACCTCAGGTCACCTCAAACATGTGGAGCGGCAACGCGCGCCGATTTGCACGACTTGCCGCAAAAGCCCGGCGGGACCTGAGTTTAATTCCCTAGCCACAGCTGACATCAGTGGCGAGTTGCTATTTGAAACCGGTCCTGGCCCGAACCACCCTCACTGCCCCCCCCCCCCTCCTTAACCAATCGCGCTGACCAGCGTGGTGAAGTATGGTCAAATAATGCCCATGACCGACATCGCACGGGAGCCCTTCTATGCAACAGTGGGTTTACAAATGACTCTACATTACTACTTTTAAATGACTTTATTCAATCACAGATTTAAGTCAAATGAAGGAGCATTTTGTGCGACCATAATACCCACAAGGATGCTGATTGTTTGCGGCTGGTAACTGTGCAATTGAATTGAGGGACGACTGTTGCGTTGTTGTCTTGGTGTGGTCCGGGACTGTTGTTGTTGTTGTTTTGCTGCTTTCCCAAGCTTGCTATTTGGCGTTGGTAAAATTGGCAGCAGTCGATGGACAATTTGTGTTCGTATGCGCTTCGTATTTATGTTTTCATTTTTAGTGACTCCGTAACACCTTTTAACTATTTTTACACTCCTATCGGTTTTTGTTGTTGTTGTCACTCACTGACCCCCCCCCCCCCGTGCCCCCTACTGGACAGCATCTGTTCTCACAGGAGACGGCGGGGAGAGGGAACAGATGCAGAGTGTGGGGGATGCTAAACCTAAACTAAAGCTCTTTTACAATTTCTTAACTGGTAATGCCCACTGAGCTGCGTTATAGCTATTTTTCAGAAGCGACCTGGTCATCTCCCAATGATAGGTCAGCGAAGTGGCTTATCGCGTGGGAATTTACAGCAGGCGAATTCTCTGAACGCACGCTCATTCTAAACGGGGAGGGAAAAACTGGAGGGCCCGGAGAAAAATCACGGGAAGAGAGAGAGAGAGAACACGCAAACTCCAAATATACAACAGGCGTCGTCAGGGTCTGGATCGAACCCACGACCTCCTGCATACCAGGCGAGGGTAGTTAACATCTCGTAGCCGCCGCGGTGCCCCCGATTTAGATTTACAGTATAGTCGTGGCAATTCAACTCCTCGTCGATGTTGTACCCGTCTTGTTTGTGACGTTTACCGTCCGTTGATAGGACGTCTCCTCCACCGTGGGCCTGAAACGCAACGTCTTCGTGCGCGTTCCGATTTCGCCGCCCTGGAAGCCCGTTGCTCCGCGGCTGTTTAACGGCGTCGAGCGGGTGAGCCGTGTATTAGCCGAGTTTTTTTTCCGCGAAGCGTTCGAATGCGTTCGTCGACCGACGCGTCGAAACGCGCTCGAAAAGAAGCCCCTGTTGTTGCGCACCTCGGATGAGCAAAGCCCGTCTGCGGCCATTTTTTTTTTATGCATCCTCGGCCGGGTGCAGTGGAAGCGGGGGGGGGGGGGGGAAATAGTAAAATTGAATAGAAATTTTTTAATTTACTTTTACAGTCACCGTATCTGCGCGCATAACAGTAAACCACACTGACAGCGTTTGGGCATTGCGATGTGAGTGGCAGCACGCGCAGTTCACAGTTCAGCGGCGCTCTGGTGACCCGTGTCACCCCAGAATTAATGTATGTCTACCCCGGGAGAGCTGTGGACAAGCCTCTACGAGCACAGTCTGTTCTTCTCAGCCAGAGCACTGTAGAGGTCGCAACCGGGTACCCGATACCCGGCTACCCGTACCCGGCCGGGTACGGGTAGCCGTTTGCGACCCTGGTGCGGCCGGGTACGGGTAGGCCGTGAGTCACTGGTGAGTAGACGTTTGTCACTCATTTCGGGTAGGGTACGGGTAGGGAATCAAGACCCATTTACGACCTCTGGGGCACGGTGGTGGCTGTGGTGGTGGCACCACAGTGGCGAGATGTTAACTGACTTGCCCGGTGCAGGAGGTCGTGGGTTGGATCCGACCCTGACGCCTGTTGTATATTTGGAGTTTGCGTGTCTTCCCGTGGTCGCGTGGATTTTTCTCCGGCTCCGGGTTTCCCCTCCGCATTTAGGGACATGCGTGAGATTATTTTGCTGCATAAATGTTGACTTGATAAGCATTGATTACAATTCGATTGAAGATAGTTTCGTTTATCGTCATTTGTGTTATTTGTCGTCGTTTCTCGTCACGCAGTCTTGTCGACGTCATTTCCCAAAACTGCACGATGAGAAGCATAGCTGCGTATGGTTCATGACTCGTCGGATTGATTTTCGACGCACGATCCGATGCATATGCAACGGAGCAAGACTTTATTTGAAATGATACCTGCTTCGTGATGCGCTTCAGTGATATCGTCTATGAGTTATTGGTTTATTTTGAACACCCTGTGAGCTAAGAAGCTCGAATCGGGTCATCAACACACGTGTTCCCTGGCGAACATGCATGAACAACGGGTCGCAAAAAAAATAGCCGTATATAATGCCGAAAGCAACATTTATTTTCTAACTTGCGAAATTTGGCAGATGACCCCCCCCCCCCCGAGGCTTGAGCGAGTGACAATCCGCTAAAGCCACCGGTAGTTGTCCTCGGGAAGCACTTGTTCATCACAGTCGTGTTACCAGGAAGCCGAGGACAGCTTTTACTCAGGAGGATCCTGCGGTGTCTGCGTGATGTCGATATTCGGAAGCCTGGGACCACGCACGTTTCAATGTATATGGAAACTCACTTCTTCAAACGCTGCTTTCTGTGTGTGTTTAAGTTTGTTGTCCGTCCCCCCACCTCATTCCGTGGGTGGAAAAAANCCCGATTTTTCCAGCGGCAGGCATCGGTTTTTTCTTTAATACAATTAAACCCGATTTCGGGAATTAAAACCTGGTTTAATGAATACGAAACTGATCCAAGGCTTAGGTTGCTTCCTCGTCGGTGCTGCTATCGTACTCGGGGCCGTCGGGCACGGGGTAGTCGTAGATGCGGCGGGCAGGTTGGTCTTGAAGAACACGAGCTTCTCCACAATCGTGGGCGCCAGTGAGTTCCTTAGCTTGGAATGGATGAAGCCCATCGTTGAGAAGTGCGGTTCTGCAATTAGAACCAATTAAACCGATTTCTCCAATTTCAGATGATCGGGTTTATATAAAAAGACAATTAACCCGATTGTAAAAAACCCGACTGTGCCACCCTTGATTAGCACGGTCGGCTACGTACGGTGCGAAAGAAGTTCAACATAAACGCGTACATACAAGTTGCCGCTGCTGTTCTTGTTGTCGCGGTGTAAATCTTCAGAACTGGAAAGCTTGGCCAAAAAACAGTTTCAGAATGCACGTTGGTTTGTTTTTTGTAGCTATGCCAGGAAACTGGAGAACCTGGAAAAAAGCCACCCAGAACAGTGGGATAGCATACAAAGCCACACGCTGAGAGGCACCAAAGTGTGCGTTCGAATCCAGAAACCTCCCATTAAACGTGCGATTGTTGCTCCGTCGCCACGAGGTTGGAACAATTCGGCCCGACGTTCCGCGTCTACTGGAGTCGTGCTGCGGGGCACAAGTGTCACCACTGCGCGCCGCCAACCCCCTGCCGCCAACTAACGACAGTTAGTCCGCCGGCCTCGTGCCGCCGCCGCCGCGATTGGTGACTCGGCACGGCAACGAACAAAACGCGCCGAGACTCGGCGCTGCCGGACGGAGCGGCGGTGCGAGTTCCCCACGATTCATCGGTGTCGTCGCCGCTGTGGAGGAGCTTCTTCAGAGTGGCAGCCTCCCCCACCCCTGCCCCCCCGCCACCTCCTCCCTCCCCATCCCTTCCACACAAGACCCGCCAGAGCCCGCCCCTCCCCACGGCTACGCCACCGCCGAGCTGTTTCCTCAGATCAAGTTTGCTCCCAGTGGGAAGCTGTACCAACAGTGCCGACTGGGAAGCAATGGGAGGCGGGGGGGAGAGAGGGGGGGAGAGAGGGGGGAGAGGGGGGGAGAGAGGGGGGGAGAGCAGTCGAGCCAAGTTGGTGCCTTTTTAGAAAGTGCTGTAAACTTTCTTTCACGGGCGTAGCAGGAATGCCTTAACAAGGGCAGTGGATGAACTCCAACGTAAATTACGCGGGGCTGGGGGGAAGGGGGGGGGGCCCAACTTTTCACGATCTTTATTTGGGGCTCGACGGAGCGTCGGTGATGCTTAACGCTCTTAGAGTCGCGTCCCGTTTCCGCGTGTCCTCGCAGTAAACGCGGGACGCTGGGGCCCACCGACTTGCATCAGGTTCCGAGCGCAAGCAACATGCAACGTTGGGAATGTTTACTGGGAAAGTGACCAAAAAAAACAGAAACTAGAATTCATTTTACGGCCATTTTTGTTGTTGTCATAAATCCGCTGCCCCTGGCCATCTTTGGTCACAGCCGGTTGTTTATCCATACTTCACCACGCTGGGTCAGTGCAGGTTGATTTGATAGAAGGGGGCCCTGGGACAGCTTCAGTCGTCGTTGGCTACCGATGATGGCCGTGCCGGAAATTATACTGCTTGGGGCCCTTCGGGGGTTCATTTTTGCGTAGTGCGAAAATGCGCTTGAATCTGCTGCTCCATCTTACCTTGAAATAATTTATGTAGCGCCTTACGCGAGGCGCTTCACACAGAATTAGCGGACGGTACAACGTATGAATGTAATCGTGGTCGATGAGGTGGATAAAATAGATGAGAGGAAGCAATTGAGGAGAGAATCTGTGATGTTGCGTGAATTTGGTGAAAGCTAAATTCATGACAGTGAATTATGATGATTGGATTGAATGGACGGGCTTAATGAGTGATCGCCATATAATAAGAATAGAGAGGGAAAAGTAGCAGTGGTGGCGGTTATGAGGGGGAGTCGTGGGGTGAGCTAGAGAGTTTTGAGTGCGGAGTGGTAACCAGTGAGCAAAGGTGACTGCTTAATGTGGAAGGGGAAGTTTATTCCAGGAGGGGGGGCAAGAAGAGAGAAACAGAGCTACGGAAAAAAGGAGGACCAGAGAAAGAGAGAGACAGCGAATCTTGAGAACGTAGCGGGCGAGAAGGCGACGCGTGGAAGTCGACAAGCGTGACAAGGTATGGTGGGGCGAGACCACGAAGGGATTTGTAACATGTTGCCGCGAAGCAAGCTGTAGCTCGAGGCACCGCGTGGCCTCGGATGCCATTCGCTTTCGACTAACAAACCACCTTGCAGTTTTCCCAAACACTCGAGCTCTTTCTATAGAAATGGCAATTCCGCCCTATTTTATGTGTTTCGTACAATACTACAAAAGCTTTTGATTCCCTCCGCGTGGAAATTCCAAAGAAAACGCGTCGTACCTTCAATTGGCTGCGATGATGTTGAAGCAGAAATGTGTGTGTGCATGTGTGCGTGCGTGTGTGTGTGTGCGCGTATGTGGGGAGCGGTAGTGTACTGGTCAGCGCGCTGCGCTACGAATCTGGCGACCCGGGTTCGATTCCCGCTCACCCCAGTGACCTGGTGCGGTGTGTAAAATCATCACCACGGGGGAGACAAAGGCGGCCGGGCGTGGTGTTGGCCACCCACAACTTTGTGTGCCGTGCCGGCCTTCATAGGTGCTCGCAAACAGCACTTGTCCCAACAGTCCATTAAGGCTATCCAGGGGATCTTTGTCTTTGTGCGCGCGTGTATGTGTGTGTGTGTGTGCGTGCGCGCGATTCGTGAATGGAAGCTTGTGTTAGTTGCACAACGAACACTTTGTGCTCTTTCTTTGCTATTCACGACCTGCAGCAAGGTTAATTTACGCGTCAAAGTAACAGCGAGTACAGTTACGCATTATTTTGCAAGAGCATTCAAGCAAACAGCATTGGGGAGCGGGAGCACTGTCGCATGCGGCAGTTGTCTCAACTGCGCTTCGCAGCCGGTTCGCGCGAGTTTGATTCCCGGCCAAGGCTACCGAACGTGGGCGGGTGATATCTGAACCGTGTTTGGGGCAGTCGGGGTTGGTTGGGGGGGGGGGGTTCCGGCGAGCTCTGTTCTTCACGAACCCATCGACCAGCGTGGGGAAGTATGGCCAATCAACAGCCCACCGACTCCCCCATGACAATTATTATAAGCAAAGTATGATGTGGTCAGCCATACCTTTGTGTTTCCTTCCCCCCACCTCCCCCCAAAGTGACCATACCGCATGTCTTTAGGCTGAATAAAGCGAGCGTGCACCCTGGCTAGGATCAGACACGCCCCAGGTTCCAGCGGTGAGAATGGCCAGGAATTAGATCCCGCGGGGGCCTCTTTTGTGCTCCGCTCGGAACCCTTCTACGCGGCACAGTCCTGGGGCCCTTGGAGAGGGGCTTTTGACGCAAGAACAAGTGGCAGGGCACGCGCGATGCTTGTCACGATTCAGGCGTGCGGATCGATTTGAGAATGAATCCATTCGCCATGTTTTTCTTGTTTTTTGACCATTGTCTCATTTTTGTTGTCTCTCGCTCGCGGTTTTGTTGTGCTTCGTTACCCCGAATGTGACGTTAGCTCGTCGCTCGTATTACGCGTTTTGGTATGCGTGCGTATGTGTGTGCGTGGGGAGCGGTAGTGTAGCGCTTCGCGCGCTGCGCTACGAACCTGGCCCGAGTTCGATTCCCGCTCACAGCCGACACAAGTGACAATTATTTGAACCGGTCCTGGGCCTCTCCTAGGTCGACTCAGCCTCAAATGAGTACCTCGTGCAATGTGTAGACATCGCTACTGGGGAGACAAAGGCGGCCGGGCATGGTGCTGGCCACCCACCCCCTCGTGTGCCGTACTGGCCTTCATAGGCGCTGCTCACTAACAGCACTTGCCCCATCAGTCTGTTAAGGCTATACGGGGGATCTTAGTCTTTGTGTGTGCGCATGTGACAATCAACGCCCTGGAAATGAGATTCTTCGTCCCGAGGGATATTTGCCCAGGTGAATTTTTTTAATTGAAATTTTTTTCTTTTTTAAACGTCGGCTGTTACACATTTGTGTGCCGTCACCGCCGTCATCGTGCCGGCACTGTCGCCGTCACCACGCCATCACCACGCCGGCAGTATCGGCGGCACCGTGCCGTCACCATGCTGTCATCGTGCTGTCACCGTGCTGGCGGTGTCGCCGTCACTGTTTCAGTGCGACGGTGTTTGTGACCGTGCCCTCGATCAATCAATCAATTTTGACTTTACGTGCCAATATTGCCCTCGATAAAGTCAGCACCAGTGCACTAGACGGAACGATACAGGGGGGGAGGGGTGGGGCATAAAGCAACTGGAATGTGAGAAGACACCTGTCATGACCTCAGCGGCTTACACCGACTGAGCAAAGTAAATTGCAATTGCACGTAAATAAAGTGCAACCGTGTGCAATGAATCGTGTGAGAAAGGTGAGTAGAAAAATAATAAATAAAATACATGAAAAATAAAGAGACTGTTTTTTTTTTTATTGGTGCGCCTTGCCCAGACCATGGAATTGACACGCTCAGCACGTTCCGGATGTCCGATGGCAGGCAGGCATGCAGGGAGTTCCAGATTGTCAGGGGCTGAGCTCGCGAAGGCTCCCTGTCTCCCCCTCCATGCCCCGGGTGAAAATCGCGTGCTTCGGGGGCAAGCGTTGCGGGTCCTCTGCCGTTCGTTCCCCCCCGTGCCGCAGGCAAGGGCGAGATCCAGCCGCAGCTGGAGCACGCCCTGCAGGACGTGACGGACATGTACCTGCTGCTGGAGGAGACCGAGAAGCAGGCGGTGCGGCGGGCCCTCATCGAGGAGCGCACGCGATTCTGCTCCTTCGCGTGCATGCTGCGGCCCGTCGTGGTACGTCCCCGGTGACGGGAGGCGGTGCCGATGTAAAAGCCGCGTCACCCGGTCGGCACGGTTGGGCTACGTGCGGCGCAAAAGAAGTTCGACGCGCAGCGCGGCATACCTGCGTACCGGCTTCGCCACCGAAAATTGGCGGCGGGATTAATCGCCGAGGAAGGGGTTTTAATTTAGGGGGTGGGGTGGTGGTGGGGGGGTGGCAATGTTTGGACCGTGTGGGGCACGGCGTGGTTAGGAGGGCGGTGGACTGGCGCTCTCGGCAGGCGGAGGAGGGTGTCTGCCTTGGATCCATTCCGTCACAGGAATGTCTTATCGTTTACTTACAAAACGATGAAAATGAATTTTTTTTATACTGCGTTTCTACATTTTGTGTTGGTTGAGTTAATTTCAGTCGTAACTTTGTCCGGCGGGCGAAACGGAAAACGCAAATACTACAACTATTTATTATGCCAGGTAAGGCCAACTGAATTACACAGCTCTTTTTCAGAAGCGACCTGGCCACAAACAAAGTGGTTCATCATCATCGTGTGGAAATTGTATCCATTCATAAGAAGTGAGTTTTCAATTTAGATTTAAAATCGCACAGCTGCAGGAGGGGGTTGCGTTCTTCTGCCTTCGTCGTTGCCTGCGACGAAGCCTGCGCTACCGCCACCGCTGCTGCCTGCGCTACCTGCACTGCTCACGGCGCGGCCACTAAGGGGGGTGGAAGCATCGGTCGCTGAGCTGCACATTTCCATTGAACGACGGCTCGATTTTTTTATTTCTCCTCTTTGCGTTAAGCTGGATCCCAGACGCGCGCCGCATTATCCGCTAAGCCATTGCGAAGATTGATGCATGGGCAAATCCCCGTTTGAATTGTGGACTCAGCCCTCACTCCAGTGGGAAGGTTTTGGGGGTTGGCTGTGATGGATATAACGCTCATCTCGGCTTTCAGATTAGTCACAATAGTCCACGAGCCCGGACGAGATATTTCACTCGTCGGTGACCGCTCGTTTTTTTATGTGGCCAGTAACAGTTTAATTGCGCGATAGCCGCATGAAATTAGTGGCGTTGTCAAGTAATTAACTTGCTTTGGCCGTGTAAAGAAATCGTTGTGAATGGAGTCTTTTCTACCTTAGGTGTGATGCCAATTTCTGCTCTGGCCCATGGGCTATGAATTGTGGTATCGCAATTCTGCAATTTGTCTCCAATCATCGTTTTGGCGTAACACTCCTCCTCCCTCCTTCCTGAATCGCGGATACAGAGGCAAAAGGTGCTTTGTCCATCGCCACGGCAACCGTCCCACAATTTAAATATTGACATTTTATTTTTTGTTGTCACCGGCGCACGGCAGTGCAATTATCCTCGGCCCCGAGTATTCACCACCGTTCCTAAACGTTGAACAACAACAGTAAAGTAAGCTGCTCTGTAATCACCATAACAAGAGACGTTAGCTCAGGCCCAATAAGCGTGTTTTATAAACGCCATCACCTTGTGAGATATGGGTGGTAACAAACGGCACGAACGGGTTCACGCTCATTTTGTCCCACCGGGCGTGAGAGTGCTCAAGAGAGCAGGATGAGTCTCATTTAACTAACTTCATGTTTATTTTTATTTTACCAGGTAAGGCCCCACAGAGCTATTTAGCTCTTCTTTCAGAAATGATACATCAACGAAAGTGGCTTATCACGTGGAAATGTATAGCAGTCAAATATTCTAAACGCGTGATGTTGATTCTAAAATGTGGAGGGGAAAAACCGGAGGACCCGGAGAAAAATCCACGCGGCAAGAGAGGCACACAAACCCCAAATATACAGCAGCAGGCGTCAGGTTCGGGATCAAACCCACGAACTCCTGCATACCAGGCGACAACAACAACAGCAACGAAGCAAATATAAATCAGAGTAAAAAAACTATAAAATGCCATACTCTTGGTTCTTTCGGTAAAGTCACGTAGATAGAAAGAAAAACGAAATTAAAATAGAATAAAAAATGTATAAATAAAAGCAATAAAAAAATGCCAGTTGAGTTTGAGCAGCGGGGTGCTGCTACCACCGCCGGGGATGAACGCGCCCCGCGTTTCGCCTGCGCGTGCAGGACGAGGAGCTGGCCATGCTGGAGGAGATCACGCACCTGCAGACCATCGTGGACGACCTGGCCAAGCTCACCGTGGACCCACACCGCCTGCCCCCTGCCAGCGAACAGGCACGTGGCACGGAAGGCTGTGCCCCCCCCCCCCNATCCATTCCCCCACCCCCATCCACCTCGCGCATCCCCCCTTCCACTCCCTCCCTCATCCCCCCCNATCCACTCCCCCCCCCTCACATCTGCTCCCCCCCCCNACATCCCCCCCCATCTACTCCCCCCCCACCCCCATCCACTCACCCTCCATCCATTGCCTCCCCTCATCCCCTCACCATCCACTCCTGCCCCATCCACTCCCCCCCCCCATCCACCCCCCTCCCCCCATCCACTCCCCCCCTAAGCCAATATCATTATCCGCAAAATTTACTCTTCACGAGCACCGCCGGAGAGCGTATCCCTCGTGGATAACGGGGGAATACTGTCAACACCTGGAGGAAAACCACGTGTGTGCGAGGGGCAACGTTCTATCCCATACAGATGGAACAGGCGGAGTACACATTTGCCGTACCGCCTTCTCTTACAAAAGCAGGCTAGGGGCACCCCTTCAACGACACCCACGGGAAGGGGGTTTAACACATCATCATCATCATCATCCGTGCGATGATCCGCCAAACCTCGCCGCTGCCTCCACCCCTCGGCGCTGCACGGCGGCCAGCCACGTGCACAGCCGCCTCCGCCCGGCGACGACGACAATAATCGATTTCCTTCTTGTAATTGCACTTCCAAATTGCTCCCTGCGTGACGGCGCAGGTGATTTTGGACCTGAAGGGCTCCGACTACAGCTGGAGCTACCAGACGCCACCATCGTCCCCCAGCAGCTCCGGCTCTCGCAAGTCCAGCATGTGCAGGTGACACGCGCGGCGGGGTGCTTGACTGCGTGTTTTTTCTTTAGCTAGCTCCACTGCCTTCTCCCGCGGGAGCCAGGCTCTCCGTGGCACCTGCTCGACACCCCACGCCGGGAGGGAGCAGCCGTGCAGCAGTTTGGCGCGCCGCGCCGCGAACCCGGCGACCCCGAGATCGATTCGTAATCGCGGTCCAACGTGCGAGCCGGTCCCCGGGGTCTCTCCCCTAGGTCGACCCGGCCTCAAACGAGCACGTGGTGCGGTGTGTGAAGGTTGCCACTCGGGAGGCAAAGGCGGCTGGGCGTGGTGCTGGCCACCCACCCCTCGTGTGTCGTGCCGGCCTACATAGGTGCTCGCTAACGGCGCTAGCCCCAAAAGTCTGTTGAGGCTACACGGGAGGGGATCTTTGTTTATTGCAAAGTGTCAACGACTTTCAATGCAGCAACTCTAGCATCGCGGGAAGGGTCGGTTTAGAGTGGGTTTTTATTTTTAAATCCTTTATATTAAGTTCGCTTGCTTGCTTGCTTGCGTGCTTGCTTGCTTGCGTGCTTGCTTGCTTGCTTACGACCGTGCAAATCTTTCGGTCGTTTTTTAACCCACTTCCCGTGATCCAATCGAGCTGACATTTTCCACACAGACTCGTTGTGACAGACAATTAATTTTCGTGAAAAAAAATCAAAAATTTTACACTTTTTAGGCAAAAAAAATTATTTTACATTTATTCAAATAGAACTCATTCATGGCTTTGGCTGAACGTCACAGTATAGGAGCCCAGAGCGTAACCCCTCCACAGGCCGTGGCAGAGTAGCGCAGTTGGTAGCGCCCTCGCTTCCCATGCCAAAGGATCGATCCCTGCGTCCTCCACAGGCGAATATATTTTTAAATCCTTTATATTACGTTCGCTTGCTTGCTTAGGACCGTGCAAATCTTTCGCTCGTTTTTTAATCCACTTCCCGTGATCCAATCGAGCTGACATTTTCCACACAGACTCGTTGTGTGTGACAAATAGTTTTCGTGAAAAAAAATTCCAAAATTTTACACTGTTTAGGGAAAACAAATTAAATATTTAATTACCAATTGCTTAATACTGGCAGACAATCATCTGACCCATAGGTAGCAGCCATCTCAAGCCAGAGGACGAGAAGACTCTAGCCGCCACGCATATAAAGGATTTATAGTGAAAAACTTTGTTTTTACGGGTTTACTTGTTTCAAATAAGTTGGCCACAAACACAAACACTGGACCCAGTCATCTGGTAATGTATTCTCGCGTGGCGTTATTAATGGTTAGCCTTATTAAACGCTCCACCTACCTAGGTTACTTTCCATCTTACAATGATTCTCATTCGTAAGGGTGACCGAGAGGGTTGTACAACTCTGCAAAGGGTACAAAATTGATTCTTCATCTAATGACACGATGCCAAATAGCACGGTCAGAATAAAGCTGTGGATAAAGACAAACAAAAGTGAGATTGTGAATCTCGGTGCTTCTGTGATGGAGCCCCTGATTCACATTCTATCTCAATATTTGTACGAGAGTAAACCACGACTCAAGTGCTGCTGTAGATTAGTTTTTTTTATCAAATCATCAGTCGTTTATTTATTAGAGAAGGAAAATAGTAACTGCATGAGATCAAAAGATACGTTTTTAATATCCCTAGTTGTCGGCGCACTCGTAGTGTTGCAGCGGCAAAGAAAAGCATCTTGGCGAGCTCCTGCTCCGATAGATTTGCACGGTAATGCAGCCGCCGTGAAGTCAACCCTCTGCCCTGGCTCATCTGCTTAACTTTTTTTGTCGTGAAAATGGCTTAAGGGAGATTAGAGTGGCGTGTGGACCACCCGAGTGCAACAGTCCCGGGACGCCATCCGACAAACGGTCATTTCTTTAAAAAAAGACTCAACCCGCTCGCCAATGTACGCACGTATTAACGTTGATCTTTTTTCTGCACCGTACATAGCCAACCGTGCTAATGGGAGGTGCCAATAACGCTGTGGCCTGACAAGGAGCAATATAAAATAGGCGACGTTTCTAGCAGACGACCGGTCTTCACAGCGCGGACAAAAAAAAACACATTTGGATCGGTATGTGCTATGAAGAAGGTGCCATCGCCGAAAACGCCGCCTATTTTATATCTTTCCATTGCTCGTGGTCGTGCACCGCCGCTGGCAACGCATCGACGGCTCTGAGCGAGCTGCAGATAGTTTCAATTTTATTGTTTTATAATCACAACTCAACGCGAGCCCAACAAAGTCTCGGTCACCGAGTTCAACGCGTCAGGGCCAGCGGGGGGGGGGGGGGAGGGCGGAGGGGGAGCGGAAACTGGGCTCGCTGCCCCGACCCAGATGTGTGCATCAATCGATTGTATCACGAGGCAGAGGAATCGTACTTGGCCAGCGTGTCGATGCCTTGCCACGTGCTGTTCTTCCCCCGCACCTCCGATGCGCACGGCTGGCTGCGTACGGTGCGGAAGAAGAAGTTCAACATACTACAAACTTTGTGATCATCGAGCGCACCCCGCCCCCCTCCACGCATCTCTCCCCGCAGCTCGAACAGCATCCACAGCAGCGACTCGCAGTCGAGCGGCTCGCACCCCTACTCGGCGGTGTCGCACTACCGCTACCATGGCCTGCACGCGCACACCCCGCGCTGCCCTCCACACGCCTCTCCAGCATCTCCTCGCACGACTCCGGCTTCATGTCCCAGGACGTGGCCTACTCCAAGCCGCCCTCTCCGCTGCCCCTGACGCCGTCAGCCAGGTCAGCCAGGTCAGCCCGGGGTCCGATGCTACGTGGCGCCACCGCAGGCCCTGCCGTGCGCTTCAGGTGGTGCGTGCGGTTAACGGGTGGGGGACAATGGGAACGAAATAAAGACTCGAGTGTGTGCAGCCCTGGAGCGCCGCGAGGTTCACATTGTTGCCGTAGTCGCTCCACCGCTGGACAAAGGCCTCTCTCCGCCACCGGTCAAGGGGGTTGGAAGACCGCCGGCCTGTGGCCATGCTTGGCCCATGGCTTGACGAGTCTAAAATAGCTGCTGTGTTTGTGTTGTGGTGTTCTGAGAGTTATCAGTCTTGGTTCATTAGGCAGGGTAAGTGGCTCCGCGCTGCTCTGCCCCAAATCCCAGGGCGGTAATCCAATCCTCCCGTCTCGCCGTGTCTCGTTGCAATGTTGTTTGTTGTTGTTGTTGCCTGCTCGGATTTAAAACGATGCAGAAGTCCCTGGGCTCTGCGAGCTCCGAGGCGTCAGAGCCGGGCCTCTCCGTCAGCAGCTGCGGCTCACCGGCGCCAGCTGTGGTGAGCTCCTCCACGGGGCCTCATGCGGACAAGGTGAGCGTCTGTCCGCTCGCCGGCCATGGCATGGACAAACGGACGGAGCCATAATTGCAACCACCACCACCGCCGCCGCCATCGCAACCACCGCCACCATAGCCGCAACCATCGCCACCACCGTCGCCACCATCGCCACCACCTCCACTACTGCCACCATCACCTGCCCCACCCGTACCCTCCCCATCCCCACACTCTCCCAAGCACCGATGTTCAACTGTATATACGTCAGGGTTGTGAACGATTCAGCAACGCTGCGATTCAATTATATTTACGAATAGATTATTGTTTTGGCATGTAGAACCTACGCTGTCCGTGGGGTTTCTGTGATGCAATGCACCAACCGTGTGAAATTAATGATGAATGTTCCACTCTTACGTCCACAAATTGATGGATGTATCGTGAGTTTAATTATAGAAATTTGACAAATCGTTGAATCCCGAATATACAGTATACAGCACACGTTTACATTCACGTTTTTCCCTTTAAACATTTTGCACGAGATTTTTCTTTAACTTTTCTACGTTTGTGTCGAAAGGTTCAAACCATTGTGCCGAGGTTTTTTGTTGTTTTTGTTTGCCGAGTTTAATTTACGTTGAACGTGCCGCCATCGTCGTCCGCGTTTCGATTTGTTTTGAGTTTTCATCGTCCGTGTGCTGTTTTCGTTGTGTGCGTGCCACAGCCGTTTGTTTTCCCCGTGGCTGAGTGCGCCCTGCACCCAGCGCCTACCCCTCCCCGGGCGTGCCACCCGCGGCCCGCCTCCCTCCCTCCCTACTCCCCGTGCCCATGCTGCCCGGCTTCACCCCATCCTCGCGCGTGCCCAGCTGGAAGGTTCGCCTCCCAGCCCATGCCACCCACACACGGTCCACCTTCTGCCACCCACACACAGTCCACCTTCTGCCACCCACACACAGTCCACCTTCTGTCACCCACACACAGTCCACCTTCTGCCACCCACACACAGTCCACCTTCTGTCACCCACACACAGTCCACCTTCTGCCACCCACACACAGTCACCTTCTGCCACCCACACACAGTCCACCTTCTGCCACCCACACACAGTCCACCTTCTGCCACCCACACACAGTCCACCTTCTGCACCCACACACGGTCCACCTTCTGTCACCCACACACGGTCCACCTTCTGCCACCCACACACAGTCAACCTTCTGCACCACACACGGTCCACCTTCTGTCACCCACACACGGTCCACCTTCTGTCACCCACACACAGTCCACCTTCTGCCACCCACACACAGTCCACCTTCTGTCACCCACACACAGTCCACCTTCTGCACCCACACACAGTCAACCTTCTCACAGTCACCTTGCCACCCACACACGGTCCACCTTCTGTCACCCACACACGTCCACCTTCTCACACAGTCCATGCCACCCACACACGGTCCACCTTCTGTCACCCACACACGGTCCACCTTCTGCACCCACACACAGTCAACCTTCTGCCACCCACACACNAGTCCACCTTCTGCCACCCACACACAGTCAACCTTCTCTGTGTGACGATGCCACCCACACACGGTCCACCTTCTGTCACCCACACACAGTCAACCTTCTGCCACCCACACACGGTCCACCTTCTGTCACCCACACACAGTCCACCTTCTGCCACCCACACACAGTCCACCTTCTGCCACCCACACACAGTCCACCTTCTGCCACCCACACACAGTCAACCTTCTCTGTGTGTCGATGCCACCCACACACGGTCAACCTTCTGTCACCCACACACGGTCCACCTTCTGTCACCCACACACAGTCCACCTTCTCTGTGTGTCGATGCCACCCACACACGGTCCACCTTCTGCACCCACACACAGTCAACCTTCTGCCACCCACACACGGTCAACCTTCTGCCACCCACACACGGTCCACCTTCTGTCACCCACACACAGTCAACCTTCTCTGTGTGTCGATGCCACCCACACACGGTCCACCTTCTGTCACCCACACACAGTCAACCTTCTCTGTGTGACGATGCCACCCACACACGGTCCACCTTCTGTCACCCACACACAGTCCACCTTCTGTCACCCACACACGGTCCACCTTCTGTCACCCACACACAGTCAACCTTCTCTGTGTGTCGATGCCACCCACACACGGTCCACCTTCTGCCACCCACACACGGTCCACCTTCTGCCACCACACACGGTCCACCTTCTGCCACCCACACACAGTCAACCTTCTGCCACCCACACACGGTCCACCTTCTGCACCCACACACAGTCAACCTTCTCTGTGTGACGATGCCACCCACACACGGTCCACCTTCTGTCACCCACACACAGTCAACCTTCTGCCACCCACACACGGTCCACCTTCTGCCACCCACACACAGTCAACCTTCTCTGTGTGTCGATGCCACCCACACACGGTCCACCTTCTGCCACCACACACAGTCAACCTTCNGTCACCCACACACAGTCAACCTTCTCTGTGTGTCGATGCCACCCACACACGGTCCACCTTCTGCCACCCACACACGGTCCACCTTCTGTCACCCACACACAGTCAACCTTCTCTGTGTGTCGATGCCACCCACACACGGTCCACCTTCTGCCACCACACACGGTCCACCTTCTGCCACCCACACACAGTCAACCTTCTCTGTGTGACGATGCCACCCACACACGGTCCACCTTCTGCCACCCACACACGGTCCACCTTCTGCACCCACACACAGTCAACCTTCTCTGTGTGTCGATGCCACCACACACGGTCCACCTTCTGCCACCCACACACAGTCAACCTTCTCTGTGTGACGATGCCACCCACACACGGTCCATCTTCTGCCACCACACACAGTCCACCTTCTCTGTGTGACCGTGCCACACACACTGTGCCGCTCAATAACGCGGGTATTTGCTTCTTTATCTTGCACAGTTTTGGAATTGTTGCGGGGGTCGTCACGTACCTTGAGGAGAGAAACCAGAGCCCTTGTCTTTGGCACGCTGTCCCGTTTCTGCAGTAAACCCTGGATAAGATCTCGCCTTTGGAGTTGGACACATTTATCTGGGACATTGAGAAATGTTTCTCTAGACCCGAGAGCCACGTTGCGGTCTGAGCTCTCCAAAGCACTCTGTGTACTCTATTCAAGCGAGAGCCTCTTTGGATTATAAAACAAAATTGCGGTAAATGAAAGAAAGGGTATCTTAAAACTTGGATATTTTTTCCTGGGGCTGACTTATTCAAATAAATATGCTTCGGTATTTAAAAGGACATGGCCGTGAAATCAACGAAGGTTCATTGCGCACTTCTCTCTGAACTCAAGAAATTGAATTGGATTCCTATCCACGGCTAACATCAGTTGCAAATATCGGAAGCCACACGATCAGTGTCGCGAAAACTCTGTCGAGCAACCCCCATGAACCCGACACAGCATGGGCAGCCAGTCATCCAGCAGTGGATGGTCAAAATGGCAAAGTTTTCAAGGTCAATAACGCACCTCGCTTATTATTGTACCCCCCCCCNATCCCCGCATGTGAGGTGTGCAACGGCACAGCAGCGTGATCCCCTCGTAGCCTCGCCCAATCAATCCAGCTGAAAACAAGGCAATCCAGCCATCCTGAAATGAATGCCAAATTAATGGTGTTGTGTTCGGCGCCTCCGAGACTCGAGCGTTGCTCCTGAACGCCGGGAAACCGGCAGGCGCTTCGGCACATGCGTGCTCCTATTTCCTCGCCTGTCTGACGGTGACAATACGCGCTCGCTCTATGACAATAAAATGAACAGCGACAAAAAACGTTGCCGCTTCAGCGGTTGTGACTTCGCCACAGCACTTTTTGTGCCAGGATTTCACGTTGAGGCCATGCTGAGCGCCGAAGACACCAGCATCGGAGGTAATGGGACAAACCAGGTGGCGACGGTGATTTAGTTCGGCCAGTGAAGAGCGACTATGAGAGATTTGCGCGTAAACAATTTGGACATTGAGTTGTTTTGTTCTGAGAGTTGGTAAATTGCAGCTATACCCACCTACTCACCAGTGGTCACAACCGGGTACCTGATACCCGTACCCTACCCGATACCTGGCTACCCGTATGGGTACCCGTTCCCTACCCGTACCCATTTGCGACCCTGGGTACGGGTACGGGTAAGGAATCCAAACCCGTTTGCGACCTCTGTTACTCACCCACCCACTGCCCCACTGAACCAACTACCCACCTGCTCACTCACCCACCCACCCACTCAACTGCTCACCCACACACTGCCTTCAGTTTTATATTTGGCACAGTGTGGTCCATGGTTTGGTGTTTATAGCCACGGCCTCCCTGGTAGTATGTGTTATGGACTGAGATGACTTGCACTGTGATGTATACACACTGCTGTTTACAATCATACCACCCATAGTGTGCATACCGCATAGCAGGCATGCGTGTTGTTTAATCTAACCATGCGAGAGGCCATAAAGATTTAATATATTTGTAATATATACCTAAATAATGCTTTTTCACTATCACAAATATCAGTTTTTGCTCACATATTAATTACATGATAGGTGTTATGGAATTGAACACAGGGTTGTTCTTAGTTGTCTTGGATTACATTGCATATCTCTAGCCCCGCATTCAAATGCTCATAAGGGACATTCATTGGGATCCTCATTTGAAAAAGTCATCACGACGATACCCAAATGTTCATTTAGGACAATGCCAGGCACCCAACTCTGTTATTTCAAAACTAACTCGGGCGTTGTTGTACAGTGTCCAGCTTGCATGAAGCAGGCAGTCATTAACTGTAAATAATATGTAATGTTCAGTGGCCAGAATGTTGGTAATGATGTATCCTGCGCGGACCATCTGGCCGAGGTTGGAGCCATACCAGGAATAATCCCGCCTGCGCACTTAAAATAAATTCCCCCGGTATTTACACTTTAAAGGGCTGATATGTACCGTCACGTTGTGCGGCTTTGCATTCGTAATTTTGAACTGGGCAAAGATTCAACGGGGCACTTATCCCAGTTTATTGAAACGGAGATTTTAGGTTGTGCTTTTTTCCTTTTGCCGCTTGGCATGAAAGCGGAGTAAATGTGGTCTTACACGGTAGATATATGCGGTCTCACACGTGCCTCCACTTTACGTGACAGTGGTCTGATTGTGTTTTACATTAATTATTTGGCGTTTCCACCACTGCGTTGGCGCAAACAGGATTAACAAACAACAACAGCAACTACATGTGTGGCTTTAAAATAAAAAAATATATAGAGAGACACAACGGCCAATGTTTTAGGCTCGTAGCGAATATATAATGCGTGCATGTTTACACGCTTAAATAACTGTGGGGGATAAAAAATAATGCCTCGTGATGAACGAATCTACCGTACTCTTTTTTGGGAAGCGTAGTTCTCGTTGGTGCAGGAAAAGAACTCAGATCACCGTACGTGGGGAGTGGGTGATGATGATGATGAGTACTTTGGAAGAGATCCACATTGCCTGATATTGGGGTTTAAATGCAAATGGCCAAGATTGGCACGAGGTGTGCAAAACGCAGTCGACGGCGACACGTGTGAACGGCGACACGTGTGAATGGCGGCACGTGCGAACGGCGCGTGAAAAGCCTCCGTCTCGATCGTGCCGTCCCGTGCGCGTTGGCTCAGGACTGGTCGAAGCCCGGGCCGTACGACCAGCCGATGGTGAACACGCTGCAGCGCCGCCGAGACAAGTCCAAGGCGAAGTGCGGGACGCCGAGAAAGGGGCAGACGGGACGCCGCTGCCTGCCAGCCGGACGAGGGCCAGCAGAGGCCCCGGAGCATCGACATGCCCACCGGCGTCAAGGTGCGTTGTGGGTGACCGCCTGCAGCCGCGTTTTTTCCCGTTTTGTCTCGCTTTGATTTTTTATATGTATAAGAGGAAATTCAGTTTAACTCGTTTTGCGAACAATATTATCCGTAAAAGCTATTTTTTGTGGATTAGATCGCGTAAATATATGTGTCGTTAAACCGCCACCACCCGACACAGCCAATGAGCACACCGTTGTGTTGGAGAGTAAACCCACAGTACTAAAATTGTAAACTCCTGTGAACCATTCTCCACTTATTTATGTGTGCGCCAGTAAAAGCTTTATTCTCCCCAATATCGGTGGAGTTCTGGGGAAACTTCGTAGTTCACGCACTGGGTAGGATAGGAGACCACATTGCAGATCATTTTAAACATCAATATTATGATTCATAATTCTTTCTTTTGGGTCACATCGTCGTGTAGATATAATGCCAAGTATCAACTATAATCCTCCATCATCCAACTGAGCCAATCAAATCAAGTTGTCACTCGATAGCAAACTAATTTATTTAGAACTTCTTTTAATGTTTAGGCTTTTGTCCTTTCCCCCACACCTCTGATTAGCAAGGTTGGCCACGTATGGTGCGATAGAATTTCAAAGACAAAGATCCCCGTATAGCCTAACAGACTGTTGGGGCAAGTGCTGTTAGCGAGCACCTATGAAGGCCAGAACGGCACACGAGGGGTTGGGTGGCCAGCACCACGCCCAGTGGCGACCTAGGGGAGGCCCAGGACTGTTTCAGATAATCGTCACTGATTTTGGCCATGAGCGGGAATCAAACTCGGGTCGCCAGGTTCGTAGCGCAGCGCGCTAACCGCGACACTCCGCTCCCCACAAGGTTGGCTACGTATGTGCGAAAGAAGTTCAACACACATACATGCATAAAATATGGAAATGTATTTGTTTTATTGGGCAATAAACAGGAATGTTGAAAGGCAAGCCAAAATTTGACAATGTACATTCGACGTTTTGACCGAGTTTACATTTAGCATCTTCAGGCGTGACAAAAGCTCGGATCCTGCGTGCAAGCGGCTGTCTCTTCTGGTTCGCTGCTGCTGTTGCTGCGAAGTCTACGCCGTAGCCAGAGCTGCCTGTTCCGCCTCCAGTTGCCTTCCGAAACACCCCACACGTGTCAAGCGTGTGGGGAGAGACGCCGCTGAACGACACACGGCACTGGATGGGAGTCCCCGTGCCCTCCGTGTGTGGTGCATCGCGAGGTCGCATGCGATGGAGCACACGTTGCAATGGGGGAGCAGCAGAGCGGCACATTCTTGTTGACGCTCCGTCGTGTCGCACCCCAAATGCTGATGTCCGTGCTGGCTTCATCGTTTCCACAGATATATGCAAGGCCCGTTGATGCTTACGACCTCATTAGAGCAAGCGTTCTCTACGCATGTATGGATATATGTTGAATTTCCTTCGCACCTTACGTAGCCGGCCATGCTAATTGGAGGTGGGGGGGGGGGGACGACAAACTAAACACAAAAAGCAGTTCTAAAGAAATGAGTTTTTAATTTAGACTTCAAAGTACACACCTCAAGTGGCTTCCTAACATCAGGAGGAAGCTCTTTTACAATAGCCAACTGACAAAGCCCGCGTCCGAGTCCGAAAGAAGACGGAGAGATGGAGAAGAAGCCAGGCCGCTGGCTTCACTGCGTGTCGGCCTGGGCGACAACACGGGAGGAGTGCGGCTACGTGATGTGGCTCCGCCCTCGTCGGCGGGCGTGTTTGCGCGGGATGCCGTGGCTGCTGTCCGGACGACGTTGCTGCATGCGCTGCGCTTGCTGTATTTGCCGTGCGTCTCTCCCGTGGCCTTTCTGTGATGGCCTTTTGCGCCCCCGCCGCCACAGGTGGGGGAAGTGAGCGCGAGCGAGTTGGCCCTGGTGCTGGCGCGCGGGCTTCATCTGGAGAGCCAGAAGAGCAATCGCGACTCCATGCAGGGTTCGAGCGGCTACAGCACACAGACCACCACCCCCTCGTGCTCTGAGGACACCCTGCCCTCTCAAGGTATGAGAGGCTGTAAATCTTAGTACGGGATAATGGAAAGGACATTTAAATTGAGCCAGTATTCCTAAGAGGTTATTAGCACGAATTTACTTAATTATTTTCCGCTTGCTGCTACCGCTGCATTGACAGTGGTGCACGTGTACAAATATCTATGGCACCCTTTTTTGCCAGTATCAATATGATGAAAAAGAAAAAAAACAGGCTTTGCCCTTTCCGGCAAGAATACAGATGGTGTCAAGATGCTCAAACACGAAAGAGATACCCGTCACAAGGCATTAAGTCTGAATTAACTACACATGCGTGTGGCAAAACGTGCAAATATGTTTTGATATTTGCATGCATCATAGTCGATGCCTCGCAAACAAAGGGGCCCACAAATACCTCTTGTGCACTCAAGGTGGCCGCGTTATTGCTGCACGGTGACCAGATCTGGCTGATGTGTCGGAGGCGTGAGGTTTACTTTTTGGAGGCCTTTGGCCACAAAAGCCTCGACGTTCCACTGCATTTAGACAAACACCGTGCAAAAACGGCGTGCGCTTTTTTCCCCCCTTGCAGTTTCAGATTCTGACTGTCTCTCGGTGAACGGTGATGCAGAGCTAGAACCCGCCGTGGAGTTTGACCGGTCGTGCACCATCCCTCGCAACAGCGACCTGAGCCAGTCCTACCGCCGCATGTTCCATTCCAAGCGTCCGGCCTCCACCGCCGGCATTCCCAACTGTGGCGGCGCCGCGATGGCCGGCACCCCCGGAGTGGCCACGATCCGCGCAACCCGTCCAGCAAGCCCCTGCTCCGGCGAGCCGGGTCCGCGGCGGGGCCCATTCCCATCCGCCCGCCGGTCGTCCCGTGAAGCCCCCACCGTCCCGACGCTGCCCGGCAGCTTGTCGCCCTCGCACGCCGGCAGCGACGAGTCCCTGCAGCTGAGCGGCGGCAGCGCGTCTCCCGGAGCGGTAGCAGCGGCGGCGGCGGCGGCGGCAGCAGCGGCGCCTCCGAGCCGGCGCGAGCGTCGCACAGGCAGCGGCCCGGCTCGCCGGGGCGCGACGGCTCCGAGCTCGGCTCGCCCCTCGCTCCCGAGCACCGCCGCGGATCCCCCGGCCACTGCGACGGCACGCAGGAGCACAAGCGAGGCGCGTCCCCCGTGATCAGCAGCGTCGGCTCCTCCACCGCCAGCGACTGCGGCGATCCCAGCATCGCCTCCTCGCCTTCCAAATCCGACGGAGCGTTTTCGGTTCAGAGCAGCGCCCCCGGTTCTCCTACCTCGCCAGTCCCTGCGGCGGAGACTCCGAGGCGGATCGCGGCGCGGGAACGCGACGCCGTGAAAGGCGAGCAGTGCGGCGCGGAGGATCAGCAGGCGATCGCGGTAGACGGCGGCGTGCAGGTTTTCCGCCACCATGGGATTTCGCCCGCGGAGCCGAGCTGCCCGCTGGGGGTGAAGACCATCCCCGTGTCTCCGTGCCCGTCGCCACCAGAGCCCTCCCAGGGCGAAGACGTGCTGAGCTCCATCCGCCGCGGAGTGCGGCTGCGCAGGACCATCACCAACGACCGGTCTGCTCCCCGCATCTGAGCCGATGGGGACCCCGAATACGTGTCTGCCCCGCGGTTTCACGAACGCAAGCGGCGCCCTCTCAGCTGAGTGACGTGCAGACGTCAGCCCCCCTGTAGCCCCGTGAAAGGAAAGTCTAAACACATCGATGGAAGCAGCTGGACCATTACAATCTTTTGATGTCTTACTCAATTGATCGAGTACGCCCGCAGTCTAAAAATGTAACACATGTTTGCTGACGTGCATTTGACAGGCCAATTAGAAGAAATGTATGTCATATAGTTACACGAATATATCAGTTCCTGCAATTCAGATAGGAGTTGGTCTCATGAGTTTCAGCAGCGATCACTTCCCTCCCACAGATATTCTGCTCTGTGATTGTCGCCGCTGTTAGTATTACTGTGTTGTATTGGTGGCAAGAGATGGGACAGATTGCATCCCACAAAGGCATACATGCACACACCCAGGGATTCATTTCCTGGGCTCACAACTCCTGATGATGTTGGGGAGCCTATGGAGGATGCCCTGGTGATTTACTCATGCAATAAGTCACATTGTGATTAATTAATATTGTAACTGTATGGAAATTACTGAAACAATGAATTGGAAATGTTTTAAAAGGCAAAATGTGCATTGTGCTCAATTACAAAAATGCAATGGAATCTTGGATTACGCAATAAAAATATATATATTTTGGGTTTGTAGAATCACGAGTTGAGAAAATAAACCATCTCGTCCATATACAAAGTGTAAAACTTTAGACGTGTGTAAAAGCTCAAATGCTTGGCTATTTGAAGTTACAAATATTATTTGCATTGTGACGGTTCTACCATTAGAGGTGTAAAAATACATTCATTTCGGTTATTTTAAAGTCCAGGTAAATTAACAAAAAATATATATAACTATAAAGTAAGATATTAGTGCAAATCCTGGTCCTTATGTTCGATGGCTGTTGAGCCAATAGCTGAAAACAGCATTACTATTGACATATTCCGCAAATATTAACCTACGTGCCATAATGATTCTTAGCAATCGTAGTATTTTGAGAGAAGGTAAAAATTAACAAATGCAATTTCAGTCGAGAGAATATATTCTATCCAGTAGATTTGGGGAGAATAAATGGTTAAACATGGGTGGTGGAGTGATCGCCCATTCCACACCATGAAAGTGGTGGTTTTGGCTGTGGCATCAATCAAAGCCACCGCTTTGTTGAAGGAGAGATGCAGGGGAACTTGACTTTGTCAGTCTTCCACCGACATCCTCCCTCCGAATTAGTGTCCGTCAAAATCAGCTGCAAGAACTTACAGCAATAAAACACTGAAATATCTCCAGATGAACAAAAAATCTTTAAAAAATCGTTGCAAAAAATCTACGACTGTTTATTCAAACTGTGGGATACATATTTCAACGGCGTAATGTTTAAATCCGATAACGAGTATTGATATAACTTTTTTATTAAAGGCAAGCTGTTTACTGCTTGCATCGTTCCTTCTGGCTTTGCAGCCAAAGGCAATGTTTTACTACAAGCATGTGTGGTTAATGCAGACTCGATGCCTTGTGATGGGTGTATATTTGGTGTTTGAACATCTTGACACCACCTGCATTCTTTCCGTAAAGTGTAAAGCCTGTTCTTTTTCCCGCCCATCATTTTGATACTGGCAAAAAAAAGGGTGGCATAGACATTTGTACATGTGCACCACTGCCAACGCAGCAGCAGCAGCAAACAATCAAGTTCATTTCGTGTCTGTCACCACTTCGGAATACTGGCACGGAACACATTTCCACGCTGTAAGCTATACTTATTGAGAAGACCCCAGCGTACACGACTTTTGTCAGCGGAGCGACCGTCTCACCAGAACGTCTGTCCGCACGCTGCCGTCCTGAGCGACGGCCGCTATTAAGTCGCAGTTTGGTTTGGCAGAGGCCGCGTCAGTCAGCTGGGTCCGTCGACGCAGAGAGGTGACTGATCGCCGTGCCCATCGCCCCGATGCCTTCCCGTTGCTGGACGAGACGCCTCGGGTACAGGGCAAAGCGCTCGGCTTCGCTGGCCAACAGCGGGCAGGGGGGGGGATAACGTTGTGTAACTGCGTTGGTCACTGCTTGTAAACTGGCTCCCTTGTCACCTCGCGTATTCCCAGCCGATTGGCGACGTTAAGATGAGTTTGAATTACTGGAGGCCCAAGGAAAGAGATTTTCAAGCGGTTATTGTGACTTTAAAGCAATTCATTTTTGCGTCTTTGTTGTGTGTCGAAGTGGAAATTGTTTAGTTCAACATGCAATCCACGGTTAGCAATAAACTACGGTGAAACGTTGGAAGTAAAACTTAACAATATTTGAGTCCTGTGCAGTGTGATGCATTGTTTGGCCTTACCTTGTAGTCATATGTATACAGCAGTTGATCGCCTGCCTTATCGTTGTAACTCGTCATTGTTTTAGACCTTGAATGCTTTATGACTTTGACATAATTTGTTCTGTAAAAGGGGAGCTGTTCTGACCTGCGTTTCCAAGTCGTGGAAATTTTTTACTCTTGTCCTATATCACAGTAGGTGACATGTGTCTGGGACCCTGGTGTTTTGGCGGTGTGTTGAAAGACCTATAGAACGTGCATGCAGTTTCTAAAAACAAGTAGAATTTTGTTGCGAAATAATGAAATGTAATATTTTAACCGTTTGATTTTTACCTTTTATCTGATGTACATTAATTATTGTCATGGCCTAATGCTCCTTAATATTCACAGAACAAAAACACGCTTTTGTGGTTTTCATACGCAATGTTTTCCTGTAATGAATCTTCACTTTCCCGCTCACTTAGAGGGTATACACACGCGTGTCCATCACAGTTTTGTTCGGAAAAGTGCACGTACGACATTTCAACAAGGGGGCAACTTTTTGCAGCCATTGACGGAAGATCCTTTAAGCAACACGAGACAGCTTTGCGTACAACCACAGTCCACAACCACCCGTCCCGCACTCTAAAATGGTCTCTTTGCTGCTTCCTCCATCACATTAGTTGTAGCCAACGAGTCTGTAGCTCCCACCGCATTCGAAAATGTAGCCCTTCTTATCTTCAATTCCCAGGCAACAAATCACAACTCCTACCCTCACAACTCCACTTTTCCTTAACTGCATTTTGTCTTGACATTGTTCACTAATCGGTGCTTATTTGGTTTGTTGTGTCTTTACAATTGCTGAAACTGTGTATGTAATATCCATGCTCGTCCCACCTCTCCCACACGTGCACGCACACACAATCGCAGAATTGTAAAGGGATAGAAATTACTTGAGCACAATTCACCGAGAGCACTGCAGTGTTGTTTGTTGAGTATGGAGTACCAACGTGTAAATTGTAACCGATTTAAACACAAAAAAGTGCTGAATTTTTGCTTCGGGTTTTTACATTATATAAAAAGTCTCAAACCTTGTTATTGCCCCTGGTGGAAGTTCAAAGTTAATAATCATCGTCTGTTTAATGCCTGTCATTTTCTGTTACTGCTATGGGAAAAGAATAATCGCCCGGGTCAACACGTGATAAAGTTAATTGCGATAATACTGGAGCGTTGCGACACACGTCTGTCTAAGAGGGCAACCTTTCTTTTGTACTAGATACTAACGCATCGCGAAAGTTGACAGCATACACAATGAATATGTAAATATGCTTTTTACTAATTCCTTTGCATCGGGTATTGGGCATGTCAACGGTGGGAGTTGTTTCATACAGATCCAGTAGCAGCGACTTTTCACTTACCAGTTTACTCAGGTCGATGTTTTTTTCTCACAAGACTAACCTTGCACAGCAGTGCCGACTGAACGCTCGGTTTAAATGCCTGTGGGACATGAGCATGGGCAGTGCCAACTAACAATGGTAAACTTACGTTGTATTCTCGCCTAACTAGCTTACCGACACCTACTGAATACATGAAGCAAGTGACAAACACGGTATTTTCATACTTGCGGCGACAAAATAGAAATGTAAGATAGGAATGCTTCGTTTGACGAGTTTACCCATGAATGCAAAGTTCCACCTTAAGTGTGTTTTTCTGTTTTTTTACCCTTTTATCTGGCAACAAAACTGACACCTTTTTTACAAGGAGTCATGTTTGCATTGACCACAATACCTGCGGTCGGAATGCAAACAAAAAACACAACTCTGATAATGTACACTGTCCTTGAAATTGATTGGTCCACACCCGAGACAGCTTTTCTTCGAGCCTCGTCTCACATGTGCTAGACTTGATGACGCCAAAAGGCGAACAACTCAAAGACAATGCACCATCAGAGTATTGAGAGCTCGGGTAAGCATTTACACCATTGGAACCTCCTTTACCAGTAGCAAATATGATAATTGTTTTTTTTTTACCCTTTTATCTGGCAACAAAACTGTCAGTTGCAACACAACTGTAAGATAAAAGGGTAAAAAAAAACAATTATCATATTTTGCTACTGGCAGAGGAGGTTCCAATGGTGTGTTTTTTTCTCTTCAGAAACACTTTAGTTACAATTGTAGAGTAGTAAATAATGACGTTACGTCACACCAGTTGTAACGGCGTAAGTAGCGCAGGAGACGTTGACGGAGGCAACATGTGTTTATTAACAAATGGGTACTACACAGCACGTAGCGCACCCTAACACTGGAAGGGGTAACTGCCCCTTCACCCGGTTCTATCCGAGGCAGTGTCCCTCGGCTAACGTTTCCCCGTTAGCTCTTACTACACCCCTCTAACCCAGACCGTCCTAGTAGAGGAGGCTAACTCACCTGGCCCAGCTTGGGCTCAGGTCTGACCCTCACCCCTCTAACCAAGACCATCCTATAGAGGAGGCTAACTCACCTGGCCCAGCTTCGGCTCAGGTCCGACCCTCAGCCACACGAGCCTGGCCCTCACAAGGACACAGAAGACCTTGCTGCTCTAAGGTCGCCCCTGGCTTGCCCTGCTCGGCTCTTATAAGAGCAGCGAGTCAGGGTAGTAGTCCCAGGCTAGCTAGCTGCTCTTCAGTCTTCACTGGCTCTTCTGCTAACGTCATTATTTACTACTCTACACAATTAACGATGCTGCAAATGCTTAGGCAAAGATGTTGGTCAAAGTGGCTCGATACTGCTCTGCTGGTAAAGCAGTCTTATTTACGTACTGTGTCATAGTGTGCATCACAGTGCATCCTTCTTCTCAGGTCGCATCTGGCTTTTCAACGCTATTCAAACTTTCTTTATCTCTCGTCCAAGGTACACACAGGTCTTACAGGATGTAAAGGAGCATTTTGCCCTGTACTTCAAAACGGAAATGTTTGCTGTAACGTTGATAACCTGTAATACTTAGAATGCATATGTATTGTTGACTAAATATGAAAACTTGCTTGCAACTTTTTCATTATGTTTTGTATACCGTGCCAATGTTATATTCCGTGATGTTTGATAACATTTTCCTCGTGGCTTTTTGCGGTTGGCATTGTAGTTGCTTAAGCTGCCATTAAATTGCCTGATGTTACATCATTACTGCATTTAATCATGAAGGTAGTGTTTTGAATAAAGTTACCATAAGACTGATGTACTGTATTTCATGGATTCGTGTATAACGAAAATCACATTAACACGTAGGCTTCTTATTCATAATCAACGTTTTTGGGTCAGATCGCGTTATTTATAAATGTGTCGTAACCCTCCACCACCCGACACGGCCAATCGTAAAAATGTCACGTTGACAAAAGACAAATAGTCACTACTTTAGCCCACCGGTGTGTTGAAGCGTGAAACCACAACATTACAATTTTTTAGTACGACGGTTCGCTGGTAATTGCATCCAGCATCATCGGGCAATTCTTAATTNGCCCGAATGCTGAAATGTCGTACTAAATTTTTTTAAATGTTGTGGTTTCACGCTTCAACACACCGGTGGGCTAAAGTAGTGAACTATTTGTCTTTTGTCAACGTGACACTTTTTTCTGATTGGCCGTGTCGGGTGGTGGAGGGTTACGACACATTTATAAATAACGCGATCTAACCCAAAAACGTTTATTATGGAGAAAACGCTCTTACTTNCCACTCACATTTTAAACACATTGTATTATGTGTTTATTTTCTGATTGTGAGGATTTATTCATAGAATACAAATAAAAAAAAATTCGTAAGCATCTGTATGTGAAAAGCATAACTTGTCAAATTAGCGCTCAACACAAATAATATTTTAGCGATCTTACAGTACCTTTTTAATTTAGCTAAAACTTTATCACAAATATTACATTTTTTTTTTAAGCCCAGTCAGCTCTTTTTAAATCCTTTATATTAAGTTCGCTTGCTTGCTTGCTTGCGCTTACGACCGTGATCCAATCGAGCTGACATTTTCCACAGACTCGTTGTGCGAGACAATTAATGTTCGTGAAAAAATTTTCCAAAATTTTCAGTTTAGGGAAACGAATAATAATTTTAATTACCAATTGCTTAATATGAGACTCTACCCAAGGTGGCAGCCATCAAGCAGAGGACGAAACCTAGGCCACGCATATAAAGGATTTAGAGTGAAAAATTGTTTTTACGGGTTAACTTATTCAGAAGGACCTGGCCACAAACGATAGCTCAACGAAGTGGCTTATCACGTGGAAATGCATAGCAGCCAAATACTCTGAACGCGTGTGATGTTGAGTCTAAACGTGCAGGGAAAACCGGAGGATCCGGAGAAAAAAAATCCACGCGACCACGGGGGAGAGACACACCGCAAACTCCAAATATACGACAGGTTAAATTTTGATTTAAAGCTTTCGTGACTGCAGGGATTCATCTTCTCGTTCTTTCGGTAAAGTCATCACGTAGAGGGAAGTAATAAAAGTATAAAATAATAAAATAACGTTTGAGATAATTTTATTATGTTTTATTTTTATTATTTATTACTTCCCTTCTACGTGACTTTACCGAAAGAACCAAGAAGATATACGACAGGTGTCATCACGGTTGTGATCGAACCGACGACCTCCTGCATACCGGGCGAGGGAGTTAACATCTCTTGATCACGCCACTGCTGGGCACAAGGCCTCCACTGGATGGAGCTCTAGACGGTGTTTTTGGCCTTCTCTTCCAAGTTGACCAGACGTCTTGGAAGAGGTTGGAGTTCCCCCACTCTACCTCACCACATGTAACCTGTCCATCTACTGTGGTGCAATCATTTTTACACTGCAGGGAAGACAAAGGCGGTCGGGTCGGGGGGTGGGTGAGTACATTTAAGAGAATTGCTTAATTGTTTCAATTGCCAGGAGGTGGAAGCGAACCGGTCACCCTCTGCATTGCAAGTCCGGTGTACCATTACACCACGGCAACAAGAAAAGTAACTTGGAGTTGCATGTAAATTAGTAGCAATGGTTCAGGAACAATTGGGCATTTGTGTAAATGCTGCCTTGAGTGAATGAAGCAAACACCAGCCTAGAACTGGTGCATTGTAATAACAAGAAACAGTGTTAACTTTTGCAATGGCAAACACTAATTAATCATTTTAACACGTAGCTTTCGCGACCAATATTATTCATAATCAACGTTTTTGGGTTAGATCGCGTTATTTATAAATGTGTCGTAACCCTCCACCACCCGACACGGCCAATCAGCAAAAAAGTGTCACGTTGACAAAAGACAAATAGTTCACTGCTTTAGCCCACCGGTGTGTTGAAGCGTGAAACCACAACATTTACAATTTGCTTCAACACACCGGTGGGCTAAAGCAGTGAACTATTTTGTCTTTTCTTCTTGGTTCTTTCGGTAAAGTCACGTAGAAATAAAATAATAAAAAACATAATAAAATAAAATAATTCTCTATTATGAGAATTATTTTTTTTATTATTGTTTTATTTATATTATTTTATTACTTCCCTTCTACGTGACTTTACCGAAAGAACCAAGAAGATGGATCCCTGCAGTCACGAAAGAAGCTTTAAATCGAAATTTATTTGTCTTTTGTCAACGTGACACTTTTTTACTGATTGGCAGTGTCGGGTGGTGGAGGGTTACGACACATTTATAAATAACGCGATCTAAACCCAAAAATACTCATTAATCATGTTCGTATTTCAGAAAGGGGGCAAATGTTATTGGGTTCAACCACGTGCACTGTGGTTTTCGAGTCTT
The DNA here is from genome assembly GCA_018977245.1 of Lethenteron camtschaticum. Lineage (NCBI taxonomy): Eukaryota > Metazoa > Chordata > Hyperoartia > Petromyzontiformes > Petromyzontidae > Lethenteron > Lethenteron camtschaticum. The sequence goes on along the minus strand of MU249620.1, from coordinate 1,185,188 downwards.
TGGCCAGCATCACAATACATTAGCAAATGTGACCGACTGAGAGCAGCGCTAAGCGATAGCCAATGACCGAGCACAATATAAGTCGCCAATGCTCACACTGCTGTGCACAGTCTTGCCTCATGGAAAATATATTTGATGTGGAGTTGCCAATTCCACATTACGCTTGGCTAATGCTAATGCTCGTGCTCAAGGCATTTTCGACTACGCGTTTTTTTCTTGTTGCTGACGTCGTGTCCCGGACGCGACCCGTAGCCGCTTTGGACCCACAATGCCCGCGCGCTGCGGTTTTGCCGCGAAACTCGCAATTGAGCAGCGCAGCCCGCGCCTCGCGGTGTCGCCTCGGCTGTGTCTCTGTGTGTCTGTGTGTCTTCTCTGTCTCTCTGTGTGTCTCTGTGTCTGTGTGTGNCTCTCNGTGTGTACTACTCTGTGTTGNCNGTGNGTCTCTGTCTGTGTCTGTCTGTGTGTCTCTGTCTGTGTGTGTGTCTCTCTCTCTGTCTCTCTGTGTGTCTCTCTGTCTCTCTGTGTCTGTGTGTCTCGCTCTGTGTGTTTGTGTCTGTCTCCTGTGTGTGTCTCTCTGTGTGTGTCTGTGTTTGTGTGTCTCTCTCTGTGTCTCTGTGTGTGTGTCTGTGTCTCTCTGTGTCCCTGTGTGTGTCTCGCTCTGTGTGTTTGTGTCTCTCTGTCTCCTGTGTGTGTCTCTCTGTTTGTGTGTATCTGTCTCTGTGTGTGTGTCTGTCTCTCTGTGTCTCTGTGTGTCTCTCTCTCTCTGTGCGTCTCTGTGTGTGTCTCTCTCTCTCCCTGTGTTTATTTCTGTTTGTATCTCTGTGTTTCTCTGCGTGTCTCTCTGTTTGTCTGTGTGTCTCTGTCTGCCTCTGCGTGTCTCTCTGTTTGTCTGTGTGTGTCTCTGTCTGCCTCTGCGTGTCTCTCTCTGGTTGTCTCTGCGTGTCTGTCTCTGTCTGCGTGTCTCACAGTGTCTCTGTCTCTACGTGGAGAGCGGTAGTGTAGTGGTTAGCGCACCGCGCTACGAACCCGGTGACCCGGGTTACCTGAACCGCTCCTGGGCACCCCCCCCCCCNTAGGTCGACTCAGCCTCAAATGAGTACCTGGTGCAGTAGTGTGTAAACATCGCCACTAGGGAGACAAAGGCGGTCGGGTGTGGTGCTGGCCACCCACCCCCTCGTGTACCGTCCCGGCCTTCACAGGTGCTACTCACTACAGCACTTGCCCCTACAGTCTGTTACAGGTTATATGGGGGGCATCTTGTCTCTACGTGTCTCCTACTCCCCGTGTCTCTTCAGTCTCACTGCGTCTGCCTTCGAGCCTCGCCGTTTCTCTTGAGTGTCCGAGTCTCACGTTTTCGGGGTTCATTTGTGTCTCCGTGTGTCCTCTCGGTGTCGCGTTTTGAGTCTCCCCGAGTCAGGACGTGGTGCTGGCCACCCACCCCTCTCGTGCCGGCCTTCATAGGCGCTCGCAACATCAATTGCCCCAACATCTGTTCAGGTTCTTAGGTTTTTTCGGTAAAGTCACGTAGGTAAAACATCTGTTCAGGCTATACGGGGTGGTGGTCTGCGTCTCCGAGTGGCCGTGCACTCAGCTTAACGTCTCCAACTCGCTACGTGGCCCCGAGTCTCCCGTCTCTCGGACCTTCAAAGGTCCCCTTACCCACCAAGACTCCCGCTGACTCGCCCCGCATCTCGTGTATATCTATCTCTATCTGCCACCTACCCCGCCGAGTATCTTCTGCCCGCGTTGCCGGGTCGCGATGTCTCCATCCTGGGAAAAAGAAGTGAAAGGTGCGTGGAGACACGATGATTTGCACACGCACAACTTATACACCCCTAGACGTTTATTTTGTTGTTACATAAACACAAAGAAGATCCCCTTATAGCCTCAGCGGATGTCTGGAATAAGTGCCGTGCGCCGAGCACTTATCAAGGTCGCCACGGCACTACGCCCGGCCGCCTTTGTCTCCCTAGTGGCGATGTTTACGCACCGCATCATGTAACGCATTTGAGGCCGCGTGTGTGTTGGTGATGGGTTTTAGGCTTCCATTGCTTTTGTGAACCAATTGCACAATCTGTCACGCGCTCAAGTCAAAAATATCTTCCTTTTCCTCCACGCTCATTTCAAAATCCCCAAACGACTCTTGTCTTTACTGTTACCTTAAAAATACTTGCATTTGAAAGTTACCAGTGCAGTGATGGTAAGAGTGAAATACATTAATTTAAAAAAATGTGTGACTCGCATACCTGATTATTACCTTAACGGATGACGTATGTTTGGTTTGTGTACTTGACAGCACTGCAGAAGGACAAGGCAAAAGCTCAGAAGGCCAATAACCTTAGAGAGGAGGCTACCATCTGCAATCAGATTGGGGATTTGCTGGCCAGCCATGGTACGTAATTGCGCCAGTTTGTAGTTGAATGCATTTCACTTTTTAATGACTGTTACGATTTGTATTATTATCGTCTGCGCTTATTTCCATTGGTGGCCTTCCAACGGTTTAGGATTGTGCTTTTACACGCAGGGACTAGCCCAGGAGTCGGCAACCAAAATAACAAGAAGAGCCATTTCTTTCCAATTCGGTAAAAAATTCTGTATTTCAAGAGCCGCAATGCATCTGAGTACACTCATCGTCAAGAAGCAGCCCGTAAAAAGCCGCATGCGGCTCCGGAGCCGTAGGTTGCCGACCCCTGGACTAGCCTGTCCAGAGGATTACTGTCACTGACCTCCCACAAAGTGTGTGAAGTGACCTGGAGAAATGAGGTGCTGAGTTGACCTCTTATTAGGATTTGAACTTGCTATAATCTGATTGTGAGTCAAGCAGTGCACAAATAATATACCAGAAAATGTTTTATTTAACGTGAGGATGTTTGATATATCACACCTAGAGAAGGGTAACCACTGACTTTTGCATTATGAAAAAAGGTCTCGGACGAGATAGGCTAACAGAACATCATCAAGAAGTTGGTCGGGTTGGGTAACCGCAGTCGCCCAAGGCAGTGATGTACACCTAAGCGCTGTGTGAGTCTTGTTTTTGCTTTTNGGAAGGTACAGTAAAACCTTGATAACTTAGTCTGCGAGTGTTTTGCAAGACGAGCAATTTTTTAATATTAATTTGATAAACGAGCGAGGTCTTGCAATACGAGTAGTACGTATACGCTTTGTCTGCCGAGCGTCACGTGATCACAACTGATATACGAGTGCTTTGGATTACAAACACGTTTCCGGAACGAATTATGCTCGCAATCCAAGGTTTTACTGTACTGCAATTGCTTCTGAGGACAAACACATTCTTGAAAGCATTACAGAATCCATGCCTGTGCATGATTTGTATCTCTTGTGTTTTATGGTGAGCACATTGACAAATTTAAAATTTCATAGTCGAGGTGCACCAAATATTGACTTTGCTCCGGCAAAATATAAGTTGCTTTTTCTAATTGGATTCTTAAAGTGCACCCACATTTTGTCCTGGTCATCAGTACACATGGAGCTGAAACAAATATGAGATGGTGCTCATTTCTATCAGAGGCCCTGAACCAGCGATGTAAATTCCACAAACCTATAGGAAGCCAGTCTATCCACAGGAAGAACACCTGAATAGCAGTCTGGTCACAACTCGAGCTGAAGATACGTGTCACATGGTATTGTAACCCGAGAACAAATGGTAATGCAATCTAGAAACTGGACATTTGAAATGAGATACGAACAGAGATAGGCAGGTATGAGCAAAACATTTGGATAACAGCAGGGAGGGTGGCTCTGAGGTCTCATAATGGTTGTGTCATAGACACTGAGCCGACACCACTGATGGACTGAGTTAGTATCGAGGCCCCAGATGTTCTAGTGATCACTGTTAATGAGTTGAGTTAAACAACCAACTGTTTGATTGATTGAGCAGTTAAACCGAGTTGTGTTGATTGTCATCCGTAACCTTGCCTTCAGGACATTACAAGGAGGCCATCGAAGAGCACCAACAGGAACTGCAGCTCTCCGAATCTCTTAATGATGTTATCGGGACAGCTGTCGCCAACCGCAAGATCGGCGAAAGTTGGGCAATGTTGGAAAACTATGGCCGAGCCTTAAAGGTGAGGCTGCGTACAGGATCAATAAGTGTTCCGTCGGCTCTACAAAAGTCCAATTGTGCAGTAGCAGTTTCCAATTGAAATATTCTCATTGGTGCATATATGCGAGATGCAAGGCATTTTGGGCATGCTTGAGGTGTGTTGACCAAATGCCACGAGCCATTTTATTTGAGTGCCGAAGGACAAATATGTCTCAGAAGATGTTTTGTGGCTCGCGTTGGTTTTTATCACCAAATTGCTTGCTTGTGAAATATCACCAATGGTGTGACACGTGGGGACAACAACTTGTAAGGTTTCTCGTAAATTACAGAACACTGTTAAAGCCTTATTGCATGATATGAGAGTGATTTGAAAGTCTAGAGCCTGAGATAGGACTGCTACTCTCCAACAAAGATGCATTTTTTGCTCAAGAGTACATATTTTAAAGGAGCATTGTAAAATTTCATGGCAATAGTTATTTGATTAGGTATTTCATATCGTATTGTTTGGATGGGAGTTAATACATAGATACATCTGAAACGCTTGGAGGCAATCAGGAGGAGATAAAGTAAATCCAGACGTATCTGGAAAAATATATTCTCAAGCATAACCACCTTCAGTGGAAATCCACAGGAAAGGAATCTAAGGGAATCTGACAATTAAAAAATCCCCATATCCAGCGGTATAAATGTTTGACCACAGTTAGTCGCTCGGCAGATTGCATGTGGTGGTGTAAAGTGCGTGTCCTCCGACCACTTTCTTCAGGACGTCTGGCCAGCATGGAAGAGTAGGCCAAATATTATTTAGAGGCTCTTCTATCAGCAGTAGCGTTGGCAAGAAATTGCAGGGGCTGCACCTGTGTTTTAAGAAACAGTTCCATCATTTTGGGCTGGTAACAGAGCCATGTAACAATCGAGATTTGAAGTTTTCATGACTGCAGGGATCCATACTCTTTGGTTCTTTCGGTAAAGTCACATAGGTATAAAATAAATTAAATTACGACGTTTCGGGCGCAACACAATCGTCCGTCATCAGAAATATACTCTCCTCCCTGCTCCCCCCCTCGCTTCCTTTCTAGCTGCTCTTCATCCGGCAGCATTCCACTCCCCCCCCCCTCTCCTCCCTGGCCCCTCCCCCCCCCCCCCCTCTCTTACCTATATAACCTCGTATTACGGGAGTCCTTCTACCAACTTCAGCAGTTGTTTCTTGCTGTGGTTGTTCCACCTGATGACGGACGCTTGTTTTGCGCCCGAAACGTCGTGATTTAATTTATTTTATACCTACGTGACTTTATCGAAAGAACCAACGAGTATAGAGCCATGTAACGTTCATGGATGAAGTGTGTTGCACTTTGTGGACAACCGTGCACAAACTTACCATCATTTCATGAAGGCTATTGACTCCTCGGTCACCGTTTGCACTCTCCCCTGTCACTCGTGTGTCGCGACAGCACCAGCAAAAGCACCTGGAACTCTCTCGCTCGATGGGAAACAGGGTAGAGGAGCAGCGAGCCTTGGCCACCATCGGGCGCACCTACCTCTTCTACTTTGACACGGATCCTGAGAATACTGAAGCTCTTCAGAAAGCTGAGGAGGCCTTCCTAGTGAGCTTGAAAATTGTGGATCAGCAACTTGAAGGTACCCCAGCACATTTGCTGGTGTTGACTGTCTTGTTTAAAAAAATGTGCTTACCTTGATTGACAGATAGGGTTGGTGCCACAATGATTAGCATGTTTCATGACAACCTCGCTTGAAGCACGGTACATTAAATGAGATGCAATGCAACTTAACAGAAAAAAGTAAATGACAGTGTTTGGAACAATACAAAGGAAAAATTATTGACCTGAATGTTTTGTTCGTTGATTGAAACCTACTGAAGAGTTTGTTAAATGCCAAAAACCCACTCATTTTTAGCGGAACAGTCTGATTAGATACATGCAGATTTAGTTTAAAAATGCAGAACTTAGAAACATTTCACGATTAATTTCCCCAGAAGTTTGCTAAATTGTCATAATTCAGGATTGCTATTCGAAAATGTCTATTTTTTTTGCCTACTCCTTGGTATTTTCCTTTGGTTTGTTCCATCTCAATGGTACAGCTTTATTGGCAACTTTAATTAATGAATGCACGGATCGTTCCACACTTAACGTTGGTAGCTTGACATGCGTGTACGTGATATTGCATTCTTGTCTGCGTCTTTCCACGTGCGCGCAGTTGAATTGCCATGGAAGGAGCTGAACGAGATGAGGGCACGGCTCTTCCTCAACCTCGGCTTGGTGTACGACCACCGTCAAGATGCTGCCCGCAGTCAGAAATTCTTTCGCAAGAGCATCTTCTTGGCAGAGTGAGTCGTGGATTATTATTAAAAAAACTTGTAAAGACTGTATTTTAGTCAAAATTTCACTTTCCTATGGTGGTAGTGAGTCTTGCCATAAGACAACCACTGTCAATTCCCCATCAAGTGGTGTATATTTTTTTTATCATCCCTGGAGGGACCCTGACTGAACTTGGAATCTTACAACCGCAAGACGTACGCCCTACCCGCTCCGTGTACTTGGCTGGATTTAAAATGCAACTGTAAAAATTAAAGATGATTAAACCCAGGCCTTGCTTGACAAAATACACTTTAGGTGGTTATTAAGGGTCATCTTTAGCACTTTGTGAAGCTTGAAATTCATCCGTAACTTTCATAAACATTCACAAAGCCTCCCAATGTGCCTGTAAAAACTTCTAGCAATTGTTACATTCCACAAGCTTAAATCCCGCTCGATATCTGACAAACTACAATCTAGATATAAAATTAACATCCATGTCCTGGTATTAAATATGTATAAGAGTCTTAGTAAAAAGTAAATATATATAACGGTGATTTACATGTACACTGCTCTGTATGTCGTACATAGAACACCAGCTACAATATTGAGGGCCCATTGTTGGAATTGTTGCCAGAACCAAGATAGTGATGCAAGCCTTTCACTGGATTTATACAAAAGCTATTTTAATTTATACTCTTTGGTTCTTTCGGAAAAAGTCGTCTAGATCGCTTGTGTTGCGATCGAAATGTCGTGATTTGTTTTACTTTATTTATAACTGCGTGACTTTACCGAAAAAACCAAAGAGTATGGATTCCTGCAGTCACGAAAGCTTCAAATCAAGATGACTACTTTAATTTATGAGCCTGAGTTACTCACTGCGTCAGTGTCGTCCCTCAAATGAAGACTGTCACACCTCTCTTGCTACCAGTATTTCCAATCTATATTGGTCAGTGTTAATCAGAATCATTCATTTTCAGTCTGCCAAAACTCATGAACTCATTCAACCCTCCCTGCTTTAGAATGTTATTTGTGCTGTGTGGATCTTTTCACACCTATAAATTTGGTGTGACAATAGACCATTCTCCCCGTAGAAATACAAAATAAGGGACTACATCGTCAGTGGTGTACAAACACAAGCTAATATAACTCACCAAATTTTCACTGAAAATAATAACCAAAAAAATACTAGTCTAGCTTTTCTCACAAGTCCTTCTTGGGAGCAGAAGACTATTACTTGTTTAAAACTAGTTGGCATAAGCATCATTTTCCAAATCATAAGCATATTAAATGAATTTATTTGAAGGCAGTATCAATGACGAAGGATGTGAGTTTTGTTGGTTCATCTCTACAATGCTCCCGAAAAAACCACGACATGTTAAAACATTTTTTTGGTATTGTCAAAGATATAATTGTTCGGAAATCTCAGAACACCTGCATGTAGCGTTTTAAGTGGTACCATTACATTCATCGCCATAATATTACTTAACTTGATAATGATGTCGCCTAGCGTTAGCACGCTCGCCACTTGTTGCCGAGATTCAGACCCAATGCGGTACGCGTGTATTTTTTGTGCCACCACCCTTGCAGGAAGAACAACCTCACGGAGGACTTATACCGTGCTAACTTCATCCTGGGGAACCTGCACTTCCGCGGCAACGAGCTCTCGAGGGCACTGCGCCACTTGGAAGCGGCGCGTGACTGGGCTCAGCGCGCGCGCAACCGCAGCATGGAGACCGAAGCCTACGCTGCTATCGGGCAGGTCAGCTGAGTAGTGCCTGACCCAGACTTCACACCTCCGAATTAGCACGGTTGGCTGTGTACGGTGCGAAAGAAGTTCTACATACATACATACACAGAGACCCGCAAAGCACAGACCCATAGAGGCACCCATAGACCTAAAATGGCTCACAGAGACCTACAGAAACCCAGACCCATAGAGACACTCAGAGACACTCATAGGCACCCATAGATACACCCATAGTGACCTACATGACCCACAGATTTGCACGGTGGGCTACGTACGGTGCGAAAGAAGTTCAACATACATAGAAACTAAATATTTTGTGATGTATACATTATATGTATAGATTATCCCCCCGCCCTTGGCCCAGTTGTATTCTAGCTGTGCTATTTTGGGTTATGTCATGGGGGTAATGTTTACATGTGCAAGTCTTGTAAGGGAGTGCAACCCTGTGTGTTAGTGAAATGGCCTTCAGAAGCAGATAGTGCTGAACTGCTTCTGAGAGCCCATCAAGGGACGACAACAAACTACGCACAAAAAGCAGTTGTACTGTGTTCACACTAGCCGTTGTTTCCCTTGTTTGACAGATCATGTTGCATTGGGAGACTTCGTGGCGGCAAGCAGATAGTACTAAACTGCTTCTGAGAGCCCGTCAAGAACGACAACAAACTGCACACATAAAGCAGTTGTACTGTGTTCACACTAGCCGTTGTTTCCTTGTTTGACAGATCATGTTGCATCTGGGAGACTTCGTGGCGGCCAAGCGCTCGCTACGGAAGGCCTACAAGCTGGGCCCGATGCAGTCTCCCGATTACACCAAGCTGGTGCAGAATCTCAAAACCGGTGAGGATATTTGAGAGTTTAAATTTCGGTAGGCAGTGTTTTTTACCCAACACGATCATCCTTATATATGTTTGATGTACTTTATGAGAGGTAGTCTTGATTTGCCCGTTCTAGATGCTTGAGAGTGGCATCTCTTTTCCCCAGGGGGTCCTGACAAGATGGCAGCGAGAAAGTGTTGTAGATGTAATGAGGGAGAGGAGGTTGTGATGGATGGGATGTGTGTTGCATAGAGGAGGGCAGTTTACCAAAACAGGCAATGGAGTGGCACCAGAGACTGGTGACCAACACAAAACCAACATCCAGAATTGTTTAAACTGTAAGGTGACCTCGAAGCATCAGGAGTTGGTTACCCTTATATAGAAAGAAAGTGATGATAAGGTGTGGCGGCATCACTGGCATTGGCCATGATGACCTCTTGACCTTGATGACATCACTTTAATACTGGTGTGTAAGAATACGACAACATACGAAGTGTGCAGCTTGCTTGCAATCAGGGCACATTTCACACCTCGTTTAGCGCAGTGCGCTGTGTACGGTGCGATAGAAAGTTCAACATACATTCAACAATGTACAGTGCAAAAGAATTACGGTGCGAAAGTAATTCAACATACATAGTTTTATGTATGTATGTATGTTGAACTTCTTTTGCACCGTACTTCTTCCGCACCGCACATTGTTGTATCGATGTTGAACTTCTTTCGCACTGTACGTAGCCAACCGTGCTAATCGCAGGAGCGGGGAAAGGACAATGAACTTGAACACAAAAGGCATTTTCCAAGAAATTTGTTTTCATTGTTGCGTGCTGGCCGTGTGAAGCGATAAAGGGGAACCACCTTGAGGAAGGCTTGTCGGAGCTGCGGAGAGTGACCTCTTGGGCAACATGCAGCTGTGTGAACAACTGGGCGACCTCTACAGCAAGATCCCAACTACCCCAAAGCCCTCGCGTGCTACACCAATCAGGTAACGCGTTTTCGGCCAATGTTGGGGTTCGTAATTAGTTTTTTAAACTTAACTTAAAACTAAACAAATGTTTATTTTACCAGGTAGCCCACTGAGCTATATAGCTATTCAGAAGCTACAAATATAGCTCAACGAAGTGTTTTATCACGTGGAAATTTACAGCAGAAAAACGGCACGTTGCTTCTAAATGTGGAGGGGAAATCCGGGGACCCGGAGAAAATGTCACGCAACAAGGGGAGAACATGCACACTCTAAATATACAGCAGGCGTCAGGGTCAGGATCGAACCCACGACCTCCTGTATACCAGGCGAGGGCGGTAACATCTCGCCATTGTGGCACCCCCGGACTTCATCCGCTGCATAACTCAAAACGATCACTGGCGTCTGTGTAGAATATGAATAACAACATAAATAAGCAGTGTCTCCTTCATGTATCCGTCTCTCCATACACTGTAAATATATACAACTTATTTCTTGGGAGTGCATAATTTCAGCTGCATTGATTCAGAACAGGCAACAACTCTGGATCGGTTTCAACATTCAGTGGCTCATCAGCAGAGTCAAGCTTGCTTGAATCAATGCTGGCGAACTGCTAGCTGTTACAGGCAAGGAATCCCCTTATATTCTTGGTTCTTTAGGTAAAGTCACGTAGATAGAAAAAAAAATTTAAATTAAAGCAAAAAATCCATGACGTTTCGATCGCAACACAAGCGGTCTTCTTCAGGTTGAGAAGAAGACCCTTGTGTTGCGATCGAAACGTCGTGGTTTTTNGCTTTTAATTTAGATTTTTGTTTTCTCTCTACGTGACTTTACCGAAAGAACCAAGAATATGAATTCCTGCAGTCACGAAAGTTTTAAGTCTAAATCCCCTCTATGTTATAATAAATGCTTTTCTATCAGTATTGTTTTATGTGGAGACAGATGTGGACGAGACATTTATCATCATCATGATACTATCTTGAAGCAAGTGTGAGTTAGCAACTCTCTCCGGAGTTTTTTTTCAAAAGCCTATTTTATCAGGTGAGGTAGTTAACATCTCACCACCTACTTGGTAAGATCGTGTAGGTATAATGTCAGTTAGAGCTCAAACCCAAATGACCTCTTAGCACCTACTGAAGGACCTGGATGAGGACGTATATTCATTTGAGGTCTGAGCTGTTGCTAAAACGGTGTGATGCTGGTTTCAACAGTATACAGGTTAAACATTCCATGCGTAAGAAAATGTTAACAGGGTCAAGATTGTAATAGTTACTGAAAAACCTTAAATTACATGCTGCATTAAGCCATAAGAGCAATGTATATCAGTATAAATCAGACTTTATTTATACTGGAGGAATCCAATGAGTTTTGAAGCTCTTTTTTCACAAATGTCCAGTTGGGCAGGTCAGAACGTTGCAACAACAAACAATATGAAAAGTGAGGTCTAGGCCGGCGGATGGGGTCACTGGTTGGGGTCGAACTTTTGTTGAACTGTGTTGCAGCTGGAGTTCGCGGAGAGATTGGAGAAGCCCGCGTGTGAGCGAGCTGTCATCCACGTGTCCTTGGCGACGACTTACGTCGACTTGAAGGAGTTCTCCCAGGCCGAGCACCACTTCCTGCAAGAGCTGCAGCTGCAAAGTGGCAACGCCCAGGAGGTACGGCGTCGTTTTAAGAGCGATTGCACGTGCCAATATCGCCCTCAAAAAAGTTGGCACCAGTGGAACGGGAACGGTACAGGGGGGGCATAGAGCAATAGGAATGAGAGAAGACGTCCGTCATGACCTCGGCGGTAACGCCGACTGAGCAAAGTAAAGTGCAACCGTGCGCAACGAATCGCACGATAAATTTAAGTGGCAAATAAATAAAAGAAATCTTAAAGTACACCTCGGTCGGTAATTGGCATCGTTTGTGATGTGCTGTTGGGCTGTACACTGCGCAGTATTATTCTGCAAGATGTCCGATGCGCTTGCTCCACTTGCTGTGGGAGCTTCTTCAATGAGCTACATTGAGCGGCTGATGTTCTCTCACCGTGTATTGGAGGAGAATGTGAGCTGCTTATTTCACATGCTACAAAGTATCAAAGAGCGATACAGAACGACTGTAAAAACCTCGACTGACTGCAAAAACTTAGTAATAATTTGCATTTGCAAAACCAGACAAAATTATATAAATTTTTCTGTAAAACAATTAATTACAAACCCCACTGCTAATACAATGCGTCACCTTTTCATTGAATTGTTCATTCATATTATGTATATTTGCCGAGTATAAGGTGGTCATTTTTGCCAGCCAGATTTATAAACTTTGAACGGAGCCAATAGCTATGTGAACATTGCACGGTTGGTGGATTTAATACCAAGATCAAGGGATCAATGCCATTTTTACACCACATATTGCCATCAATGTGCTGTCAGAAATTGCAGCAGGTTCACAGATCAATGACCTCCGTAAGACTGCTCTCGCAATTATCCCACCGTCCGGCTTATTCCCGGTCTCTGACCACTGGGTGTCACTGCGGTGCCTGTTTCAGTAACTTGCCATTCTAAACACGAGCCCTAGCTTGTCACTGAAACCTCGTGATTATGTATACACTTTGCTTTTGGCCAAAAGTCTAAGCATCATCTGCATGCACCTCTGCTCAGAGGCCAGAAGCTCCTTTTCCAGTTGCTTTATGAATGTCCAACTCTCAGACCCATACACCAATACAAACTTCAGTTCTAGCTCAAACACCCATATTGAATGCATGGGGAGACTTGTATTTAACTTGTATGCCAATGCACTCTGAAGATAATGCAGTGCATAATAGATGAAGAAAATGTGTTGCGCAAGACGGGACATACAAAGCTATAACGAATGAGACGAAATAATGGATTCTATTATTGAATCGTGACAACAAATCTTGACAGTTTATCAAATCGCCGGTGTTCGTTTGGTGTGTGGTCAATTGTTACATGTCTACCAAGTAAGGCATCATCCACAGCAGGGAAACCATGTCGATGAAATTACCAGCATATATCAAGTCAGGTTTATTTGTTTAACCAGGTGAGAACACAACAGACCAGGATAGTCTCATTTGTGATATTGACCTTGGTCAGAATTTCAGTCATTGAGGATATTATCAAACAAGACTCGGCAGTACAGTTGATCATCGATTATCCGGCGCCACGCGATTATCCGGCTTCCAACATATCTGACTTACAACATTACCTGACTTACAAAATTATCCAGATTACAACATTATCTGACTTACATTGTCCGGCTTCCAACATTATCCAGCTTCCAACATTATCCGGCGGTCCGGATCGATCCGTAGAAAACCGCTGCCAAGGCTGTAACTTAGTCCAGCGATCAGCAGCACCATGTGTGTTACACAAAAAAAAAGTAGCTATGGTTGAATTCAGTATCAAATGTTACGTAGAGTGCATCATACACTACATACAACTTAAACAATGAAAATACTGCACTATATACATCACCCGATCAGAGTCTTCGAGATTGGAGTGGTACGTACAGGACAGTAAATACACTAACTATTTCCAGGAGGATGTTTATTTTTGTTTATTTGTATTTCTGCCAATTTCACATAGTAAACAAATGTAAAACAAACATATAACAACACCTAAAAATACAATATGCAAGAATGTGCAAAATATCTGTATTAAGTAATGATGGTGTAGTGATTTTAATCATTATAATTATAATCCGGCGCCCTCTCCCACCCCCCCCCCCCCGTAGCCGCCGGATCATCAATGATCGACTCCATATTAACTACATTTCCTAAATGCATTTACAAATTGGTTTTGTGTCCGTGTAAAAAAATAGAGCCATCTTTGTCTCTCTGCTCAGGAGTGTGAGACCTGGCTGAACATCGCTAATGTCCGGGAAGAGATGGGTCGGTCGTTTGCCGATGTGGCTGCATGCTACCACTGTGCCTTGAATTCAGCCAAAAAGGATGGCCTACGCAAGCTGCAGGTACAGTTCTATCGTGCGCCCACTCGTGAGCTTCCTCATTCTAAAAAAGCACCAACGTCATGTGGCAAAAATATATATCACAACGACAGTGGCCCTTGGTTAACCATGTTAATTGTATCCCGATAAACTATTGTCGATTGAAATTTTCGTTAGTCGAATGTAGGAAAAACACGTTAAAGGCTTAATTTTGTTCCAAGACGATCGGAAGTTGACCTTGATCACCCAAAAAACATAGTTTAGACTATTTTAAATGTAAAATTAATAAATAAACGTTATAATAACATATTAAAGAATTTTAATAGAAACATGGATGAATGATGCATAAATAGAGCATAAAAATCACGTAAATAGAGCCTGAAGTAAAAATTCTTCCTTAGGCGAAGAAAATGGATGGCTTAAGGGGTTGATGGTGGAGTTGGGGTTGGAGAAAATTGTTCTCAAAATGCTCATAAAAGGGCGTCGCTGATTGGCCGATGTCTGCTGAATCCACTTAGGAGCGCTCGATTGGCCGAAATTAGCGGCCGCGTGATAATTTAAACATATGTTAAGCGAAAATGTGTTGTTAATAGAGACAATGGGATCCTACAGGAGGCGGATCGTTAATCTAAATATCGTTAATCGATGGCATAATAAACCGAGGGACCCCACTGTATCTCGTTAAATGTTATTGTATCGACTGCCACCACCACAATCGTGACCACCTCATCATCACCAGCGCTACCGTTATAATCACTGCTGGATCCAGTATCCTCATCATCTCCATCGTGTGTTGCCCCGAAGCCTCCGTGTGCCCTCCTCGAGGAGTGCCCATGTTCTATTAGCATTGTTGGCTACGTACGGTGTGAAAGAAGTTCAACATACATAAACATTCCTTGTAACTTTGTACCGCACTGACACGGGAAGCCAGGCGAGCCGTGTAAGGGATTGCATGGGTTCCGTTCGGGTTCTAGCGAGCCCAGATTCCCCAGCATAATTAAATATTCATGTTCAGACTAAGGAGGCACTGCGAATGTGTGCGTGGCTGCAAGAAAAGCTTAACTGCGGTCCGGTGCGAGAGTTACGATGCGTCTAACGACGAGGGCGAGCGAGTCATTACGCGCGCAGCACATCGTGATGCGACGTCCGTGCTGTCGGCAGGTGAAGGTGTTGAAGCTGCTGCTGGCGGCACAAGAGAAGTTTGGCAGCGACGAGAGCGGAGCAGCAGGAACAGCGGCAGCGGCAGCAGCCGAGCTGCGCCAGCTGAGGGAAGGGCACGGCGACGGCGCGGCCTCGGAGAGCGACGCAGACAACGACTCGGCGGATGAGGCCGAAAACTCGGAGCCGATTGCCGAGAGCGACGTGGACCTCTCCGAGTCAGGTGCGTGCTGCAGTGGCGCGCGCACACGCGATCCAGAGTCTGAGACCAGGAAAGGCACCGGGTAGAGATGATTTCCAAAGCGAAATGCTGAGGGAGGTTGGCGTTTGTGCACAAATTGCCCTACATGACATCATAACAACAGTCTGGACCACTGGACGGGTTCCGCAGGATGCCCTGGTGGACCCCCTCTTTAAGACTGTAACAACGACAGGGGCATCTCACTCCTCGGTGTGCCGGAAAAGGTCCTGGCAAGGATTATTCAACATCGCCTTGCTAGGCACGCTGAGGAGAGACTTGTGGAGCCCCAATGCGGTTTCAGGAAAGGGCGGTCCTGCACAGATGCCATATTTTCTGTCCGTCTGCTACAGCAGAGGTGTAGGGAATTTCTGCTTTATTGATCTGGTCAAGGCCTATGATACCATCAGTACGCCTGGGCTCTGGGTTGTTCTTCGTGCTTTCGGAGTCCCTGACCCTCTGCTCACGATCATTAAGGACCTTAATGATGGTAAGCGGGCCCGGGTAAAACTACGTGGCCAGGAGTCGGAGCCATTCCCTGTTCACCTTGGGGTGCGACAGGGATGTCCTCTGGCTCCCACATTATTTAACATCTATTTTGACCAGTAGTTCGTGAAGCCTTCAATAGCTGTATCGGAGGAATTTCCATCTGGTACTGATACAATGGGAGACTGATCGATGCCCGGGTGCGGTCAAGAGATGCTTACTTTTGCTCAACCATGTTATGTATGCCGATGATCTGGTAATTACTGCTCACTCAGAGGAGTTAGAGGCTGTTGCTGAACCTGGAGCTTGCTACTAAGATGTGGGCCTTACCATCAGCCCCACCAAAACTAAGCACCTGCCTGGGTATTTTGTACCATACACTCCACCCCACAGTTGTGGAGAGAGTGGAGAGTTTCCCATACCTGGGCAGTGTGCTCATGACTGGCTCCGGTTTGACAGCAGAGGTCTCCGAATCAGTCGAGCGGCATTATCTTTTCATCGGTTGCGTAACGCTGTGTAGAAGCTACCTGGTCTGTCGCTCCGCACGAATCTTCAGGTCTTCTCGGCCACAGTCAAATCCTGGATTGGGGTTTACTCGGCAAATAATTATAATCATCCCGGGTTCACAAACTTAACAGGACTTTGTGAGGATTTCAACAGTGGTTATCCTATGGACCAGAGTCTGCCACCCACCATTGGAAAGTGAAATTTCCACCGCTTGCTCTGGGCGATAAACAATATTCAAATTGTAAATGTTGTGGATTTACTCTCCAACACACCGGTGGGCTGTAGTAACTAATTGGCGCGTTGTTTACGTGACGAACCTTACTGGCTGTGTCGGGTGGTGGTGGGTTATGACACATTTATTCTTACGCAATCTAATCCAAAAAACCTTGATTATGAATAGATGAGTGCACCACCGCCTCTGTACTCATTTGAGCAGGAAAACTCGCTTTGACTTTCTTCATTCATCTTTCTTTGCAGAAGAAGAAGAGGACTTGGAGGGATATGATAAGGTGGTATCTGGCAAGCGCAAATCTGCCCAGGTCAGTTACACCTACGGTCCTTAATTTGTCGTTAATTTAATGATTCTGGGTTTGTTGTATGTATGTATGTTGAACTTATTTCGCAGCGTACGTGACCCGCCGTGCTAATTCGTGATGGTTTATCCACAACTTTGTGGGTGACAGCGTTCGTTTACTATGTTATTTGTGTCATCCGTAATAAAAACGTGCGACGAGAAATGTACATACAACATGAGCGTAAGTTATTTTACTGTTGGTTTCACAGTGATTTTAACCAGCAATCCTAACAGCTTAAACTTATATCAGAATCACAATATTTATTTATACTGGAGGAATCCGATGAGCTATAAAGATCTTTGTTTGACTGATGTTCAGTATTTCACAGATGATGTATTAAGTTAGTCGAAATGCGGAGGAGTTAACAAACTACAAGAACTTTTCACACAAACTACTTGAAGGCTTAACCCCTTCTCCTCAAACTCTCGTTATTTATTTATCTTGGAGGAATCCGATGGGCCATGAATCTCTTTTTCACACATGTCCAGTATGGGGTGGTTTGGGCAATTTACTACAACCAACAATACAACATCAAAAAAACCAAAAGGAGTACATCATTGTAATGCTGTTATTGCACAACTCTTGCTATGTTGAGAGGTTGCGCAATAATGCCTATCATAGGGGTACGTAACATTCGGTTTTAGTCACGTTGAACAGGTGACATAGGAGTCAACACGATGCTTTGTTCAGCGAAGTGAGAACATTGTGACACCCTTTGGTTTGAATCAGCGGAGCACACGGCATGAACACGGGATGATTTATCCTGGTCCTCAAGTGGAGCAGGTCCGAGTCATCAATTACTGCACCAAGGCCTTATGTTTGGATTTACACATTTTCGGCAAATTATCCGGGTCTGAGAATAAAGAAACCCCGTTCAATTCTGATTCAACTGCGATGTGATGGACACTTATGTGCATATGTATGTTGAACTTTTTTCATACCGTGCTTAGTCAATCGTGCTAATCGGAGGTGCGGGGGAAGCACAACAAAACTAAACACAAAAAGCAGTTGTAAAGAATGATTTATCGATCTAGATTTTAAAGTGCACAGCTCCAGTGTCTTCCGAATATGTTGGAAGGAAGAGCGTTTCAGATTGCTGCAGAAGCGCATCTGAAAGTGCGCGATGTGGTGGCCGTCTTTGTTCGATGGCTGAGCCAAAAGCCGCTGCTGCTCCTGCACGGATAACTGGAGTTCGCCCGATGATGGTTTATGCCCTTGATGAGATCAGTAAGGTACAGGGACTCCTCTACTTACAAACGAGTTAGGTTTCAGAGGTTTGTTCGTAAGTCGATTTCTTCTTACGTCTAACTTTACTCCTGTCGATTCCAAACATGTTCTACGGCATGTACACTAAACACGGGGAATGGATTTAAAATGTGTATAATCCCTGTGCCCTGGGTCTTGTTCTGCAGGTGTAGATGCCACACCGCCATCTATTGCGCGGCGGTTGAACTTACGCCTCTCGGTCCGAACAGGCAACTGGACATACGGACAGGTTTGTTCGTATCTCTGAAAGTTCGTAAGTCGAATGTTGTAAGTAGAGGAGTCCTGAATTGTTGGTCATTTGTTGGATGGCACTTTGTGTTTGCAATGACTATCTTTGTCATCTATAGAGCAGGGCACCTGGTGGGGAAGTGGTTTTCTGGTGTGGTCATTTGAAAGGGCCACTCAAAGTATATTATTTGATATTGTCTCATGCGGGCCATTCTCCAACGCAAAGCGCTTGAGACATGACACAATGATGGTGCAATTGGATTAAAATTGGGAAGAAAATAAATCGATAGCGGTTCACTCTCCACGTCAATGTGCGTGTGTGTATGTCTGGAGGAGTGGGGAGCGGTAGTGTAGCGGTTAGCGCGCTGTGCTACGAACCCGGTGACTTGAGTTCAATTCCCGCTCACGGTCAACACCAGTGACGATTATCTGAGCCGGTCTTGGGCGTCCCCTAGGTCGACTCAGCCTCAAAACGAGTACCTGGTACGGTGTGTAAACATCGCGACTGGGAAGACAAAGGCGGCCGGGCATGGTGTTGACCACCCACCCTCTCACGTGCCATGCCGGCCTTCATAAGCCCCACTTACTAACCAACAGCTCTTGCACCTCCAGTCTGTTGACGCTATACTGGGGATCCTTGTCTTTTGTATGTACATGTGTCTGTTGTTGTCTCTGTGTGTGTGCGCGCACAGTGGAATAAACGCAACGAGAAAGGGGAGACAGCACTTCATCGAGCCTGTATTGAGGGTAACCTCAGGCTTGTCAAAATCCTCATTGAGAAGGTGGGAGTCTATGAGATATGTGTGTGTGTTGAAGTTATTTTTTTGCACCGTTTCTGGCCAGCCATCCTTATCGGAGGTTCGGGGGAAGGACGACAAACTAAACACAATAAGCAGTTATAAATAAATGAGTTTTACGGTAAATCTATAAAATATTTATGAATATATTTGTATATATGAATGGATAACACATTTCCACATGCCCAACGCTTAAGAATGGAATTGTCCAAACGTACAAATGCAGCAGCATTTTCTGGATAAATGATTGTAATTTCTATAATTTAAGAACTTTGGTGATTAAAGAAACGTAATGTGTTTTTTCTCTTGAGACTTTTCGTGAACTTAAGTCGTGAGTATTCACAGTAAGACACGATAATATCACGCTTATGTTTCAATAATGCAATGCTATAAACGTTATAATCTTTGTTTACCCATGAAATCCTCAGAATGTTGCACGGTTCTTTAGAAGGGTGCTGGTTGGGACAATTGTTCAATTCTGTTTTGCTGATTTTGGTGTTTGGGGGGAAACCGAAGATTTTGGAGAACTCACGTACAAGGGAAGAACTCTCAAATGTTCTATAGATAGCGGTTAGAAACCTACTTGTTGTACTGCCTGCAGACACCTCATTGCCCTCCCAGGTAGCTTTCTTCCACTCGCATCCTCCTAGCATGATCCACCAATTCCACCTCCAACTCACTGCCTGACAGATGTGTCACCACACGTGGAAAGTAAGAAAATAGCTGATTACCTTTTCGTTCATGTTTATTTTTAATTGCGTGAGATTTTTTTTACTTAGAGGCAGGTGTGTGTGTATATATGTGTGCGTGTGTGAGCACTACAAACCCGGCGACGCGAGTTCGATTCCCGCTCGCAGCCAACACCAGTGTCGACGATGTGTAAACATCGCCACTGTGGAGACAAAGGTGGCAGGCGTGGTGTTGGCCACCCCACCTCCCTTGTATGCCGTGCCGGCCTTCATAGGTGCTACTCGCTAACAGCACTTGTCCCAAACAGTCTGTTAATGCTACATGGGGAATCTTTGTCTTTGCAGGGTCACCCTCCAAACCCCAGAGACTACTGCGGTTGGCTGCCTCTTCACGAAGCGTGCAACCACAACCACCAAGGTGGGTGTCGGGAGCCAGAAACTCGTAAGGTGGGCCAGCTGCCTCAGAGGCCAGAGACGACCGAGCCGGCACCGTTGAAAACCTGGTTTCGAATCGGCGTGGCCACACATGATCGAACTGGGTTTTCAAGTGTAGCGGAATTGATCCAGACTCGTCACCCAGTGGCTGCGATTCTAAATATATTTTCAGATCTACTTTTGCTGGAATATATGTGAAAAAAGCTGCATAGCTCATCAGGTTTCTCCAGGATAAGTAAAAATATTGATTCTGATACTTGATAGTACATCTTGGAACAGTGTAATACGAAAGTTACGTCTCTTCTGACACACAGCTCTTGAGATTTTGTGAATGGATTCTTCAACTCATAGCTTAATGTTATTAGCACGATTAGGCTTCATATGGAATGTGTAAATATAAACATAATTAAAAACTTGCTGAAACAGTTCTGATATCACTCGCCACTGATATTAGCTGTGGCCGAGAATCGAACGTACGTCGCTGTGTTCACAGCGCTAACCATCGTGCCACCATTGCCACCCCTCTGACATTCTGTCATAACGAAGTTTTACAATTCGAAATTAGTCTTGTACTATATGTGAATGATTTACGTAATTTGTGACTAGTTTGGAGAGTGGTGATGCAGAGGTTAGCACACTGGCCATAAGCTTGGCAGCCTCAAGTTCAATTCCCAACCACAGCTCGCATCAGTGGCAAGTGATATCTGAACCTGGTCTAAGACCTCCCCTTCACCATCCTGTGCTGATGAAATATGACGAAGTATAGTCACACAACCCCCTTGACCGATGCGAAGCGGGGAAGGCTTCATCCAACAGTGGATTAACAAAGGGCCGCAAGTATTGACTTTATTTTTTTTTCTTATTCGGTGAGATGTAGCTGACAATGTGTGAGTTAATCTGCCCTGGTAGCCAAGAGTGGCGTTCCTGACAACACGCACTCCGAAGAGGAATGCTTTATGCTTAGGGTAACTTATAATGAAGCCATCAGAGTAGGTGGGGAGAAATGTTCGTCTCCAAATTGTTGTGAAGAGACTCTTACCAGATGGCCAATCAGCTCGGCACATGCCTGTTGGTGTGTATATTTGTGTGTGCCTGTTCTGGTGTTGTATATGTTGGTTATGAAAATTTGTTATGTTGTATGCGTGCGTGGGTGAAATTATTATGTTGTATATGTGGGTTATGAATATTCAGTGGAAATAATAATAATTAAATGAAATTTGGCCAAATGTGTAATTATCCGGAAATATGTTAATTTATGTAATTACGCACATTTAATTATGCCAATTCGAGAGGTAATCGTATTAATTATGCGAGTGGGTGTAATTATGATAACGCAAGTCGTTATGATAACCAGACCCCGGTTCACCCCGTTATCGCTTTAACATTTACTGAGTATGTATTAGTGTGTTTATTAAGGTCACCAAGTTCAAATCTCAACGCAGAAGCAGATCTTATGCATAGATTTCAGGAAAGAATCACACAACCACTTCTGTATTGATCAATTTATTACTAATTCAACCTTAACTATGATATAGTATGCGAACTCTCAATCCCGGAACGTCAATACGGCATCAATACAGTATCATCAACGATTGTCTGATTTCACTTTGACAACGGCACATGGATCCCGCATAACGCGATGGTTCTTAGTGAGAGAGAGAGTCGTTAAAACATGCAAATATTATGCTAAGAAACCTTAACGTTAATGAATGATTATACTCAATATTGTTCACGCAGTACCGCACTCCTTATTGATCATACGCAACCCTTATCACGTTGTTAACACCTTGGGTCACGGAACAGTTGAATATTCTGTAGAGGATGCGAGTACGTGCGGCGATTATGACTGAAAGATACTTGAAAGATTATACGGCGATAAAAAAAAACACAATCAAAACAGTTATTATTCTTAAAGGCACCAATCTCAACAGATACATCGGCAGGTTATCTCAGAACGGCTCGGAGTAAGGGCCTGCGACGGTGCTCCTTTTCCGAAGATCGTTATCTTATACCAAGTTTACTAATTGGGGACCAGATCACCTGATAAGGATCCGGTGGGCCACCACTCCCCACGTGAGCGTGGCTCGGCGGAAGGAGGTGCCAAGAATCAGTTCGTATTGATGGATCTGTTGGGAATTTATGCGATTAAGAGTACAGCCCACTAAATATTAAAGATAAAAATTAAGAATACTCTTATACGACGGAGGCCATCACTCGGTCTCGTTGTGATGCTTTCCAGCCACGGATGGCTTATGGGTTCGAGTGTTTTTGAGTGGTAAGAGTTGTCTTGAATAGTCAGTGTTCGGAGTCGATTCTTTAGGTCAACAGACGCCTGGTGGTCGTGTGGTGAGGGGCGGTGCGCGTCATACGTATCAGTCGATCCCTGTCACCGTGGTGGTTCGGATGGCTGTTGATACGCTGTCGCAGTTCGGAACCCGGTCGGTAGGTGGCGCCCACAACTCGCTCGTAGCGTGCAGCGCTGGATCGTCGCCAACCGCAACGATCACCACCGGCGGCAGCAGAGACCTCCGGCGGCAGAGGTTGACGAGCTGAAGATGAGTCGAGCCGACCCGCTGGTCGCAGCTTGCTCCTGAGTCGACCCTCCCGGTCGAGCTCGCTCCTGGGTCGACCCGCTGGTCGCCCTCGCTCCTGAGTCGACTCTCTGGTCGCACTCCTGAGTGGACCCACTGGTCGCACTCCTGAGCCGACTCTCCGGTCGCGCTCCTCCTGAGTGGACCCTCTCGTCGCACTCCTCCTGAGTCGACCCTCCCGGTCGAGCTTCTGAGTGGACCCTCCGTCGCACTGGTCCAATGCTCAGGATCCGTTCCTTTATGCGAAAAATCCCCTGGATCCCGCCCCAAGGCGGGCTTCCGATTTTGCTGTGTCAGGATCTGTCCGTAGGCAGGTGTGTCCATGTGTGTGTCCGTGTGTGCATCACTGACGGTATATTCCCGTTGTCAACTCCCTCCATAAAACCCACGAGCAAACAACCAGATGTTACAAATTGTCTCGAAGTCGTCTCTCTGTCTGGGTGCAATTTATCTCTTGTCTGGCCTTCTTCATGAACCCAAAACACAGACGTTACAAATCGTCTCATAGGCGTCTTTGTTCGTGTTGCACAACCTGGAGGGAGGGGCAACACTCTCTCCGACCCGGCGCACAAAGAAATGGTTAAAAGTTTTAAGTTAACATTTGTCCCTTACTATTTCACAGTTATGATTCTGTATGTAACCTAAGGTCTGTCGTTTCATCGTGATGCTTGACTCCAGTAGGTGTTTCCCGAGCGTATACACACTCCTATCCCGCGCTGCGGGGATACAAAGACGGCCGGGATCTCCCTTTCTCTCCGACCCTGGGTTTAACATTGTTTTTTTTTATTATGTATTTATATTCGACCTGGTGGTGATTCATCCCGTTATCCTGGCTTTCCATAAGTTTTACTTTTGTCTTTTCATGCATATACTTATTACTATAAATTTATTTCCGATATCTTAGGTTAAGGGGTAAGTTTCTTGATCCTAGGAATTCGTATTCCTTGGTGCCTGCATGGTTATATAAGCGGAATATAGTTTACGGTGAATAGCGTTAACATTGATGTTATGTGCGATATTATGTATTGTGATGTCTTTAACTTAACTTGTTTGTCAGAGCTTTACTGACACAAAGCTGTATTTCATAGCCCGCAGTCTTTGCCCCACCCTATCTCTGCTCGCCGTTGTTGTTGCCTGCCGTTAATTCAAGGCCTCATTAATTTCGTCACTCCTGAGTAGGTGAGGGCGGTTGAACCTTGGAGTCAGTTCTGGTTTTTGTCTGCCTGCTTCTTCTTGTGTCCCTGACCCGGAGTTATTATTCTACTTTATGGCCTGTCGAAGCCCCACTCGCTGTTGCTGGGCTGGTGTTGTTCCCGGCTTTTGCTTACGTTTGCAGTTCGCCGTGCTCTTAATTTCCTTCCTCGTCAACCTTATATCGACTATTCGCTCCTGTCTGGGTGCGATTCAATTTTGACTTAGGAAGGTTCTGATTGTCATATGCTTCGGGTCGAGTTGTATAGAAAGTATTAAAGTATGGAAATAACATTTCATATTGACTTAATAATGGTGATGGTTCAGTAGGCGTAACTTGTGGCCTGGTTTAATTGGAGTGGGTGTGAATATCGATAACTTTAGCCTACCCTGTTGTTAAATTCCGACTTTAACGTTACTTTAATAGCAATACAGAATAATTGAGCTTTTTGTCTTAACTAGGCGAATGCGAACTTCTGGTGACCCCCGCAGCCTTGTTACTCAGCTGGGTCTTGTGCCTTGAGAGATATACAACCCTCTTTTAAATCACCTCCCCCCTGTCCAATTCTGCTCTGGAGTGTTATTCTTGATTCCAGGTCCAAGGCCCCTCACATCCAGACGCGCAGGGTTGTTTACATCAGCTCCCCCCTGTGCACGTGTTCTAACTAGCTCGGAATTCCTGAACACACAATCAGTGATGATTCCTGGCTTTCTGTGGTTGTGATTAGACAAAGGCGCCTCTGTTTCTTCCATTGCCTTTGAGTCGACACTGCCCTATTATTTGCCCATGTGCTGAGGTCATAGAATTCGTTTTGACTTCAGTAATATTAACATTCAGTATTGGATTAGCAATGGGCAATGGTTCATTGATGTAGCTCGCAGCCTGGTCCCAATTTGAGCGGGCGCGAGGATCGATAATTTAGCCTACTCTGTTGTTGAATTTCGAATATTGACGTTACTTTAAAACCATGCAGGATGATTGGGCTTTTGCCTTAACTATGTCTGGCTGACACTCCACTGTCTCTGCCGCCTGCACGGGTGACATGTGCCCGTTCATCAGGCCTTATCTTCCCTTGAAGCAAGGTTGTAAATTCTGCCATCCTAGCCCTCCTCCGTTCATTACTTAACAACACCTGGTGTTTTGCAGTTTGCTGCGCTTGTGTGTTTCACTCATTAAAAAAAACAAGTAAAAAGATAATATATAAAAATCATCAANTATTATTAATCTCAATTATGGAAGAAGGGTTAGGATACAACATTCCGCCCTTTTAAAAATGACCAGTGGTCAAATGGCCACGGGTTATTTTTAAAAATATGTATACCCTTCTTCCATCATGAACCATCGATTGTCCTCAAGTTTTGCTGCTATTCCTTACAACGCGCGCGTACGTGTCACAACTTAACAGGTTATATGTGACAAGAGAGAAAAAAATTCTAAAGGAAGGTAAAACGATAAGGGAGGGAAAGTTATTCTATTGACTACATGTTATAGGAGATATCGTTAAAAAGATAGTCTCTACGGTTATTCTTGGGTGGCATCATCAGGCTTGGCTCTATCCCTGTTCCTGGGCTCGAATGGTATGTGGCTTGTGCCTGCGATTAGTCTTTTAAGTTCGGCATTCATTTTGGCCACACGGTATGTTAAGGTTAGAATAGCCAGGACTAGTATGATCATCCCTGTTGCCCTGTGATTCCCATCCCATCTGTTGATTTCGCTGATATCCAGCCACTTCGGTCGCCCAAGTAAGATCTGTTATGTTAATCTCTGATTCGCTGAGGATAATTTCACCATATGGAATTCTTTACTGTTCAACAAGTTGGACAGAGTGCTGCTTATCTCAAACTTGTGGCCTCGGAATGTGTCTACGATTTCTACCTCCGCTTGGTGTAGGCTTTTGTCTAGGTTATATAATACCTTGTCCCTATGCGTACGAA
Source organism: Lethenteron camtschaticum (assembly GCA_018977245.1). Classification (NCBI taxonomy): domain Eukaryota; kingdom Metazoa; phylum Chordata; class Hyperoartia; order Petromyzontiformes; family Petromyzontidae; genus Lethenteron; species Lethenteron camtschaticum. The sequence continues at coordinate 1,159,246 of MU249620.1, read as the reverse complement.
TGTTCCTCTTGGTATTGTGACCAGTGCGACGTGGCTTGGAATCGGAACTTCCATGGTTATGGAGTGTTGATCGGTGGAAACAATTGCCGTGTCTAGAGGGGTGCTAATCAACCACTGGGCATTAGCTATCATGGCCACTGTTCCGGTTCTTTCTTTGGGTTTACTTAGCTTAAACTTGCAAGTTTCCTTGGAGCTTAGGTTTGACAGACCACACATTAGTTCTGCTGTATTGGTCAGAAATGGTTCCCCTGGCAGAGCAATGAACCTCTTTCATTATTTGACACAGGTTTAGGTCAGGCACCAGGTACTTAAGGGGCCTTCTTCCTGGTAGGCCACCACTAAGGGAGTTTCCATCTTGGAGTAAATGTCGTTATTCCATGTACCCACGTTCAATACTGTCCGCAATCGGAATACATTTCCGGGTTAACCAGGGGTAAATTAGCAAAAACGCCAGCTGTCTAGTTTGGGGTCCACATGTATGGGTGTGGCTGTACCCATGTTGAAGGCAATTTGTACTTGAGTTGGACTGATTGTTTCCGGGATGCTGCTTGTAGCACATCTTTTATCAGTGTTGGAGTTACCAGATATGACGGAATTTGTCCTTGTATAAGATCACTGACGCTGCCGCTGATGCTACGCAACAAGTCTTGGATCACCCACTGAATTGGCTCTCGAATACTCTCTTCTTCGTATAGACCTCGGATTGCAGAACTCAATTCTTGGAATGTTAAGTTAATCATGATAGAATGTAGGTTTACGAGAACCACGGTGTCTCGGAGGGTGGATCCCATTTCGACCAGATTCTTTTGTTGGTGTTGTATTTGCTGATGGATCTGATGCATATCGAGCTGTAAATTCTCGATACCTTGCGTGAGGTGTCCAATCTTTACGGCGTTGGATATGGATACTCCTAGTGTGATTAAGGAGCTAAAACCGGATAGTATTCCAAAGACCCTCCCAGGCCGATAGACCTCTTGGAACGTGTTAGGTTGACAGTGGTGGGGGAAGTATCATGGTTCTTTGTAATTGCTTCAGGATCGTTCCGATATTCTGTTCACTATATCTTAGGAAGTCATAATACCATATTCGGGTTGCTTGGGTGGCTTGGGGTGGTAACTTCCCGAAGTGCTTCTTTACCACCAAGGCAGGTTCCAAGGAGACATAGACTTGTTGGGTTACTATTTCGTTTCGGTTACTAGGAAGCTGGAGGAGTCTCTCAGCATCACCCGGATTCTGGTCCTGGCTTGATCAGCTCTTGGCTCCCTTCTAGCTTGACAAGGCAGGAGCGTGAGCAGGAGGGCTGCCATTCCCTGGAAAACATGTTACATATTATTGTAGTGTGATAAGCCCATTAGTTTAGTCCCCCCCTTTTCCACCTTATTCCTCATCTCGCTCCACCAGCACAGGGTACGGTTTGATTTGGTTGATGTGCACCCACTTGTATTGCTGCTCTCTTCCTGTCTTTGTGATTTTAGCTGATATACGACTGGGACATTTTGTCAACAACCTCGTGTGGTCCTGTCCAGGAAGGCAGGAATTTCCTGCACTTCTGTTTCCTTTTCTCGTAATTGAGGTACCACACCTGGTCTCCTAGCTGGTATTCTGCGTGGCTGGCTTTTTGGTCATAGTATGCTTTGCTCCCTGAGCCTCTACTTGCAACTGGTCCCTGACCATAGCGAATGTGCTCTGTAGGTGACTATTGAGTCCCGTCAGGTATTCAGTTGGCGTCATTGCCGTCGGGTCTCGTCCTCCGCTGGGACATATAACAGGTGTACTGGGAGGGTCATTAGCCTCCCTGTCATGATCTCGAAGGGTGTCCTGCCTGTAGCTCGGTTGGGTGTGGCTCGCATGGCCATCAAGACTAGGGTAGTTCGTATCCCAGTCGCGGCCCGTGTAGACACATATTTCTTTAGGAGGCTCACGATGGTCCTGTTGGCTCTTTCCACCTGTCCTGAGGATTGTGGATGGTATGCGACATGTAATTGTCTTTTACTCCCAACATCTTCCACACTTCTGTGATGACCTCGGCTGTGAAGTGGCTTCCTTTGTCTGAATCGATCGTTGACGGTAGGCCCATCTACTGAATATTTGGTTAATCAGTAGTATAGCGGTTGTTTCCGCGGTGTTGTTGGTGCTGGTAGACACTCTGTCCATTTAGAGAATGCACAGGTCACAGTTAGCATGTACTTGTTCCCTTTGGTTGATCGGTTGACAGGTCCTATCCAGTCGATTTGTAGGTTGGACCAAGGATAATCTGCTCCCTCCTCTGTAGGGGTGCCCTATGCTGTGAGGTCGTTGGCTGGTACTTACAACACACGAGACAGTTGGACACATGTTTGTGTATGTCTACCCCATTTTTGGCCAGTAGGCCACCTGTCGCAGCATCTGTCCCGTATTCACTCGCATCGGTGGCCGCTACACGGTTCATTGTGGGCGTGTTGTAACATTATTTCTCGATATTGAGAGGGACTACCCATCTAGGTCGACCGTCTTTTTCGTTTGTGTATACCAGTAGCCCTTTTCGCATTGAGAACCTTTTGATTGGCTATGCATGATCTCGAGCTCTTTGTTGTCATTCAAGTTGTCAGTAGTGATTGGTTTTCCTGCTGGATCTTGGATATGATCGGCGAGTGTCTTTAGTGTTTCGTCCTCTTGTTGCATTCTGATCAGGTCTTCGGAAGGCTGGCACTGTTCAATTGGCTCTGGTTCCAGCTTCTGCCGGGTTCTTCCCACTTCTTGTGACCAGTCCTATCACGGCGATGTCTTGGTTCGTCGACTCTTGTTGTCCGTCTCTGTCGTTTGGTCTTCTAGCTTCCACGGGGTGCCTTCCAGGCTTCCCACTTTGCTATAGCATCTGCTTGGTCGTTCCAGTTTTCTCTTGACCAGGTATCTTGGAGTGTCCTTTGACTTTCTTCCAAAATATCTTCATATCCTTGTTCTGAACCATCTTATCTATGGCCTCGAATAGTTCTCGATGGCGAATTGGTTTATTCTATGGTTCTTCATCTCGTTTTTTTCCATATGGGTAGGTGGTGCAGGAAGCTGTGCTGTACGTAGTTGGAATCAGTGCACACCACCATGGTCCGTATTTGGTTATCGGATGCCATCTGGACAGCGATGTGTACCCCGACCAACTCTGCATACTGGTTTGACTTTGGTCCCAGCTGAAATCCCTCTTGAATCCCTGCGAGTGGGCCAGTTTCCCAATGACTCCTGACCCAGCGTGAAGCTTGTTCTCCTTCATCTTGGAGCATCCATCGATGTATACCACTGGTAGGTCGGCACATGTCTCCTTCCTGAAGGCAGGTACCTGTTGTCCTCCGGAGGTATCTTTTCGTCCTCTGCTTCCATGCTGTCAAAGGTACAATCATGTAAATCGGCAAGACCTTGGCCATTGGACTTTTCTTGTTCTTTGCGTATTTCACTGTGATTGGTAGGCCTTGGAGTGTCAGTGCCCAGCTGGCTATTCGGCTGCTGGTTACGCGGCCCTCTCGAATCTTCTTACTGTTGAGGTATGCCAAGGATTCATGATTCGTTTCCAGGATGATCCTCTCTCCGTTCAACAAGTTCCGAAAATGTTGTATGGCCAGATGTTTCCAAATATCGCCTTCTCACACTCGGAGAACTTCATCTCCACTCCCCGGAGGGCTTGCTGGCATAGGCAATAACTCGTTTCTCTGCTTCCTGTCTCTGGTACAGTACCGAGCTGATACTATGATCTGAGTATGCGGTCTCCAGGTAGTATTCTTTCCCTTTCTCTGGGTATGCTAGGCAGGATGCCTCTGTGATCTGTCGTTTTAATTCTTTTTCTGCGGCTTCCTGTTCCTGTCCCACTCCCATGGTTCGTCTTTTTGCAGTAGTTTGACTAAGGGTCGAACGATTCCTGCGTAGTCGTCCACGAACTGTCGAAGGTAGTTGCAAATCCCTAAGAAGCTCCGAGGGTCGTGACTGTGGTGGGCGATTTGAGTGCGAGGAGGGCTTCAAGTCTTTGGTTTGGGTAACATTCCTCAGTGCCGACCTGGAGCCCGAGGTAGTCCACCCTTTTGCGTGCCCACTGTCCTTTTTGTATTGAAATCTTGCGCCTGCTTCCTTTAACTGCTCGAGGGTATGCTGGAGGCTCTCGAGGTGTTCTTCCCATGAGGAGTCCTTGACTAGTATGTCGTCGACGTAGACGATGGTGCCTCGCTCTTTTGCGTCGCCCATCGCCTTGTGGAGGAATATGTTGAAGTCTGCAGGTGAGTTCGAGTATCCGAACGGGCAGCGATTCCAAGTATACTGTATTCCGTTGAAGGTGAAGGCCAACTTGTATTGATCGGTTTCTTTTACTGGCATGGTCCAGAAGCCATTTGCTAGGTCCATTGTGGTGAGTACCTTTGCACCTTTTATTTGGTTGAGACCGTGGTCGATTTCTGCCATTGGCCATCGAGATAGGGGAACTGTTTTATTGAGTTGTCGGTAGTCGATCGTGAGTCTCCATTTTCCCGTGGGTTTTAGTACTGGCCAAATGGGTGAGTTGTAGGTCGAGTTGCATTCCCGGATTATGTTCTTTTTGAGTAGGTTCTCTAGGGTTTCTTGGATCGATTCATAGGCGGCCAGTGGAATCTTGTATTGCTTCACGTATACCGCTGGTGCTCCCTCCAGTGTGGGAATGGATACCACATGTAGGTCGGTTTTGCCACAATCATAGGAGTCTTTGGAGAACAGGGAGTTGTATTTTTGGAGCAGTTGTCGTAGCTCGTCTCGTTGAGTGTCGCTCTCTAGGGCGTCTGCTGCTTCAATTTGTTGTTCTATTTGTTCTTCTATTGTAAGGACTCCTTTCTCTTGGTTTGGATCTAGGCCTTCGTGGTTTCGGGCGGCTCGGTTGAAAGTTCCTTTNGCGTTACTATTGGTTGAGTTGCCTTGGCTTCATCCGAGGGTAATACGCTCTTGCCCTTGTGTTCTCCTTCATCAGTTTGCAGTTCGTCGTTTGGCCTCCAGGGGCGGTGTATACTCCATGAGGGGACGGTCATTTGGTGATACTGACTCTAAGTCGGCTTCTTTCGGTCTTCTCTCAGTCTGTTAGTCATTAGCTGAGTGATTCGAATTCCTGCTGGGAGCTCGTCTTCGTTCCTGATTGTCGTTGATAGGTCGTCGAGCTCTTGTGTTATCACTTGGATTCCCGTGGAGTCTCTCATAACGTCTTCATCTTCTGAGTCCCTTTGTTGCTCCGGCATTGACTGTGCCCAAATTTGTCGGATTCAAGGTTCATAATGGGTTTCAGGCGATTCAGTAGTTCGATCCCAATAATCAGTTCTTTTCCTGGGTATTGTATGACATATAGGGGATGGTTCATGTTGATTTTGTTGAACGTCAACTTCGTCATAACTTTGCCCAATGGTCGCATGTGGGTCCCTTCACATCCTGAGTAGGTAAGTTTACTTGGCATCACTTGTAGTGTTTCATTCTTCCTCTGGAGGGCAGTCTGGAGTTCGTCAAATAATTCTCTGGATATCATGGATATTTCTGCTCCAGTATCACAAAGGCCTTGGCTGGTCAGGGTGTCTTGCAGTATTACTTCCACGTGGACTCGTCCGACTGGTCCTACGGAATCAATTCCCCCAGATGGTACCCTTTTCCCTCTGGTACCACTTCGGTGATTGCTTCGAGGCTTCTTGTCTTCTCTACGTTCACTTGGCTACCTTTGCTCTGGGTGTGCCCTCCTCCTGTGTGGGTATAGTTGGTATTCTTCCCTTCGCTACTTGCATGGAAGTCTTCATACTCCCTAGGAGCTCTTTTTCCATCCTAATGTGGTGAGCATATCGATTCCTGTTAGCTAACGGCGGTCTATGCTCTATTGCTGGTGGAGGCGGCAGTAGGGACGATATGGTGACTGGTTTGGTGGGCGTCGGCCTCCGCGGGGTAGGTGTGGCCCGTCACTCTCTCTTCCTCGTCCATAATTCCAGCCTCCGCCCTCTTCTGAATTCCATGGTGGTGGCGGCTGTGGGTGCCAAGTTCCTCTGGCCTCGTTCCTCCCCCCACGTGGAACGTTATTCAGCGTGTTGTGGACGGGTGTCGATTCTATTGGGTTAGGCGCCCTCTCCTGGGGGAATTCATGTCTACCCCGTGTGGCGCTAATATTATTCCTTGGAGATTCGCTTCCCTCCAGATCGAGGCATTCTTTATCTCTGGTGACGATGTGGGTTTTGGCTATGCCAGTGGTTTTCCGTCCGTTCACCCAGGCCGTGTGGGCCTTGCTTTCAATCTGGCGTAGGGAGGCAGTCTCGGGTCCAACATCATTCCTACTATTCTCACTATTTCAGGTCTCAATGATTGGAAGAACATCACTTTTAAGACTGTCTTATCTCCCTGGGCATTGTCCACGTCCCCTGCGTAATATGCTTTCTTAAGGCGTAGGAGATAATCTCGTGGGTCTTCGTCTACACGCTGGGTCATCAACTTTGCCGCGTTCAATCCTTCGGATAGTGTGGAGTATTCCCCAAATCTCTTAACTACTGCTCGGCTCAATTGTTTAAAGTCACTCTCACCCTATTTGGCAGGGAGGCTACCCATGGTCTGGCGGTTCATGTAGGCTCCTTGATAATAAACATGCCTTTTCTGTTGATTTACCCAGACCCCGGATCTTAGCCTCCTGTTCTACTGTAGCTATGTGAGTGTGGATATCCCTGTTCTTGTTATGTGGATCGAAATAGGGAATTCTCACGAGTGCTTTGTCCATTAGTTTTAGTGTCTTACTGTTAAAAGTGTGTTGTTCGTCATCAGTGGTGTCGGTTCCTGAGGAGTGCTCCTTGAGCTACCCTTGTCTCCACTATCACTGTTGTCATGTGTCCCGTGTCTGTGTCGTGATCTCCCTCTGTCCGAGGATTCGTATCTGTCCCGTTGCTTGTGTCTCTTGTTTTCCTTATGTGGGTCTTGTGATTCGTGCTTGTGGGTTGGTGTGCGTGATCTCCTTGAGCGGTGTCTATGTGGTGAGTGTTTTTGTCCTCGACCTTCATGCTGCCTACTACGTGTGTGGTGCCTGCTAGGTGAGGTGTTGAATTTATGTTTGTCTCGTGCTTCATGGTTATCGGGATTCCTGTCTCTGTGATTTTTGGTGCGGGTGGTTTTGCGTGGGTGATTTTTACATGTCATGCGTCCCTCTGGTGAGCTCTCTCTGGTACCCATGTCGTGTTGGTCATTGTCAGAGGAGTCAGTGTCAGATGAGCCGTCACCATCACGGTGGCTCTGCTTAACATAACTTTTGTAGTGCCTTTGCACCTGTTACGTGGGTCAACTTGGCTCGGTGATTTCTGCTTATCCCATGGCTCATGCTTGTGTGATGTGCGTCTCTCTGGTGAGCTCCTGTTATCCGTGTCGTGTTGGTCATTGTCAGAGGAGTCAGTGTCAGATGAGCCGTCACCATCACGATGGCTCTGCTTAACATAACTTTTGTAGTGCCTTTGCACCTGTTACGTGGGTCAATTTGGCTCGGTGATTTCTGCTTATCCCATGGCTCATGCTGTGTGATGTGCGTCTCTCTGGTGAGCTCTTGTTACGTGTGTCGTGTTGGTCGTGTTTGTGCGAGGTGCGTTTCTCTGGTGAGCTGTCTCTGTCATCTGCATCATGTCGGTCATACTTGCGTAGCGTGCGTCTGCCTGGTGTTCTGTTTATGTCATGTTTCCCGTCTTGCACCAGCTCCGCCCTTTCCCGCTCTATCATTACAGTGTATCCTGATGACTTAGGGTTAATTATTTGTCTCTCTCTAACGTTGGGTGGTCGGCCTCATGTTTTCCGTTTGTATTATTATTTCCTCTTCTCTCTCCTCGATTTGCGAGGGTGTTACTTTATCAAAATTGCTTTGCATAGTAGCCACACTCATTGTGGGATCTGGCCCTGGGCTACGTCCCCGTGGCTCGGAGTGTGGTAAATTGTTACTCCCGTATGTGTTCTGTGTATCAACGTCTGGGTGTTTCACTGGTGCATTTAGTGCGGATTCTTCTCTCTCACGAGGGCGTGCAGACGCTCTACCTGCACCATTAAGGACAGTTTCTCTTGTCTCTCCCTTTCAAATTTTTCCTCATTCCATAATCTTTCTCTGTCTGTCTGTGCGAGGAGATACGAGTCTACCCTCGCTATTTCTGCAATTTTTACGTCACGTTTGGCTTTGCCACATTTCATCACGTCCTTAAGTAGTTTCCTTCTATGGGCCTTAACATCTTCTGTATGGCTCCCCTCCCATATATCTCTCTGCTCCGTCTGCTGGCTAGCAGTCCGTCCAGTACGTTTTAACACAAATTCCCGATATTGTTTTTCCATAGATTCCATCTCCTCCTCAGAGGTCCACTCTGTATCAGTGTTATGCGTTGGTGTGTCAACTCAGAATGTTGTGGATCCTGTGCCATCTCTATTATGTAGTGTGGTTAATAGACTTAAGAGTGTATCTTAATTCTAACATCTCATGTGCGTCGTGAGTTACTCTAGAATTCCCTTTCAGAGCACATATAAACAATTGTATCACAGGATGCGTCAGTTCAACTCGAGCAAATAATCTCAGCCCAGCTGTCTTTGTTATACTCTGCTACTCTGGTATCTCCCTTCAGAGCGCGTTTTGTTTGTATACCCCCGTTTACAATCACAAGGCAACGTTAGTTCACAACACTTTGATTAACACATCGTGATTCGTTCCTGAATTCATGCATAACTGTCTGCGAGAGATCCCGGAAGACGAGCCCCCATTATGTTGTATATGTTGGTTATGAAAATTTGTTATGTTGTATGCGTGCGTGGGTGAAATTATTATGTTGTATATGTGGGTTATGAATATTCAGTGGAAATAATAATAATTAAATGAAATTTGGCCAAATGTGTAATTATCCGGAAATATGTTAATTTATGTAATTACGCACATTTTAATTATGCCAATTCGAGAGGTAATCGTATTAATTATGCGAGTGGGTGTAATTATGATAACGCAAGTCGTTATGATAACCAGACCCCGGTTCACCCCGTTATCGCTTTAACATTTACTGAGTATGTATTAGTGTGTTTATTAAGGTCACCAAGTTCAAATCTCAACGCAGAAGCAGATCTTATGCATAGATTTCAGGAAAGAATCACACAACCACTTCTGTATTGATCAATTTATTACTAATTCAACCTTAACTATGATATAGTATGCGAACTCTCAATCCCGGAACGTCAATACGGCATCAATACAGTATCATCAACGATTGTCTGATTTCACTTTGACAACGGCACATGGATCCCGCATAACGCGATGGTTCTTAGTGAGAGAGAGAGTCGTTAAAACATGCAAATATTATGCTAAGAAAACCTTAACGTTAATGAATGATTATACTCAATATTGTTCACGCAGTACCGCACTCCTTATTGATCATACGAACCCTTATCACGTTGTTAACACCTTGGTCACGGAACAGTTGAATATTCTGTAGAGGATGCGAGTACGTGCGGCGATTATGACTGAAAGATACTTGAAAGATTATACGGCGATAAAAAAAACACAATCAAAAACAGTTATTATTCTTAAAGGCACCAATCTCAACAGATACATCGGCAGGTTATCTCAGAACGGCTCGGAGTAAGGGCCTGCGACGGTGCTCCTTTTCCGAAGATCGTTATCTTATACCAAGTTTACTAATTGGGGACCAGATCACCTGATAAGGATCCGGTGGGCCACCACTCCCCACGTGAGCGTGGCTCGGCGGAAGGAGGTGCCAAGAATCAGTTCGTATTGATGGATCTGTTGGGAATTTATGCGATTAAGAGTACAGCCCACTAAATATTAAAGATAAAAATTAAGAATACTCTTATAAACGACGGAGGGCCATCACTCGGTCTCGTTGTGATGCTTTCCAGCCACGGATGGCTTATGGGTTCGAGTGTTTTGAGTGGTAAGAGTTGTCTTGAATAGTCAGTGTTCGGAGTCGATTCTTTAGGTCAAACAGACGCCTGGTGGTCGTGTGGTGAGGGGCGGTGCGCGTCATACGTATCAGTCGATCCCCTGTCACCGTGGTGGTTCGGATGGCTGTTGATACGCTGTCGCAGTTCGGAACCCGGTCGGTAGGTGGCGCCCACAACTCGCTCGTAGCGTGCAGCGCTGGATCGTCGCCAACCGCAACGATCACCACTCCGGCGGCAGCAGAGACCTCCGGCGGCAGCAGAGGTTGACGAGCTGAAGATGAGTCGAGCCGACCGCTGGTCGCAGCTTGCTCCTGAGTCGACCCTCCCGGTCGAGCTCGCTCCTGGGTCGACCGCTGGTCGCCCTTGCTCCTGAGTCGACTCTCTGGTCGCACTCCTGAGTGGACCCACTGGTCGCACTCCTCCTGAGCCGACTCTCCCGGTCGCGCTCCTGAGTGGACCCTCTCGTCGCACTCCTGAGTGGACCCGCTCTGGTCGCACTCGTTCCTGAGTCGACCCTCCGGTCGAGCTTCTGAGTGGACCTCCCGTCGCACTGGTTTCCAATGCTCAGGATCCGTTCCTTTATGCGAAAAATCCCCCTGGATCCCGCCCCAAGGCGGGGCTTCCGATTTTTGCTGTGTCAGGATCTGTCCGTTGGCAGGTGTGTCCATGTGTGTGTCCGTATGTCCTTGTGTGCATCACTGACGGTATATTCGTTGTCACACTCCCTCCATAAAACCCACGAGCAAACAACCAGATGTTACAAATTGTCTCGAAGTCGTCTCTCTGTCTGGGTGCAATTTATCTCTTGTCTGGCCTTCTTCATGAACCCAAAACACAGACGTTACAAATCGTCTCATAGGCGTCTTTGTTCGTGTTGCACAACCTGGAGGGAGGGGCAACACTCTCTCCGACCCGGCGCACAAAGAAATGGTTAAAAGTTTTAAGTTAACATTTGTCCCTTACTATTTCACAGTTATGATTCTGTATGTAACCTAAGGTCTGTCGTTTCATCGTGATGCTTGACTCCAGTGGAGTGTTTCCCGAGCGTATACACACTCCTATCCCGCGCTGCGGGATACAAAGACGGCCGGGATCTCCCTTTCTCTCCGACCCTGGTTTAACATTGTTTTTTTTTTATTATGTATTTATATTCGACCTGGTGGTGATTCATCCCGTTATCCTGGCTTTTCCATAAGTTTTACTTTGTCTTTTCATGCATATACTTATTACTATAAATTTATTTCCGATATCTTAGGTTAAGGGGTAAGTTTCTTGATCCTAGGAATTCGTATTCCTTGGTGCCTGCATGGTTATATAAGCGGAATATAGTTTACGGTGAATAGCGTTAACATTGATGTTATGTGCGATATTATGTATTGTGATGTCTTTAACTTAACTTGTTTGTCAGAGCTTTACTGACACAAAGCTGTATTTCATAGCCCGCAGTCTTTGCCCCACCCTATCTCTGCTCGCCGTTGTTGTTGCCTGCCGTTAATTCAAGGCCTCATTAATTTCCGTCACTCCTGAGTAGGTGAGGGCGGTTGAACCTTGGAGTCAGTTCTGGTTTTTGTCTGCCTGCTTCTTCTTGTGTCCCCTGACCCCGGGAGTTATTATTCTACTTTATGGCCTGTCGAAGCCCCACTCGCTGTTGCTGGGCTGGTGTTGTTCCCGGCTTTTTGCTTACGTTTGCAGTTCGCCGTGCTCTTAATTTCCTTCCCTCGTCAACCTTATATCGACTATTCGCTCCTGTCTGGGTGCGATTCAATTTTGACTTAGGAAGGTTCTGATTGTCATATGCTTCGGGTCGAGTTGTATAGAAAGTATTAAAGTATGGAAATAACATTTCATATTGACTTAATAATGGTGATGGTTCAGTAGGCGTAACTTGTGGCCTGGTTTAATTGGAGTGGGTGTGAATATCGATAACTTTAGCCTACCCTGTTGTTAAATTCCGACTTTAACGTTACTTTAATAGCAATACAGAATAATTGAGCTTTTGTCTTAACTAGGCGAATGCGAACTTCTGGTGACCCCCGCAGCCTTGTTACTCAGCTGGGTCTTGTGCCTTGAGAGATATACAACCCTCTTTAAATCACCTCTCCCCCTGTCCAATTCTGCTCTGGGAGTGTTATTCTTGATTCCAGGTCCAAGGCCCCCTCACATCCAGACGCGCAGGGTTGTTTACATCAGCTCCCCCCCTGTGCACGTGTTCTAACTAGCTCGGAATTCCTGAACACACAATCAGTGATGATTCCTGGCTTTCTGTGGTTGTGAATCAGACAAAGGCGCCTCTGTTTTCTTCCATTGCCTTTGAGTCGACACTGCCCTATTATTTGCCCATGTGCTGAGGTCATAGAATTCGTTTTGACTTCAGTAATATTAACATTCAGTATTGGATTAGCAACTGGGCAATGGTTCATTGATGTAGCTCGCAGCCTGGTCGACAATTTGAGCGGGCGCGAGGATCGATAATTTAGCCTACTCTGTTGTTGAATTTCGAATATTGACGTTACTTTAAAACCATGCAGGATGATTGGGCTTTTGCCTTAACTATGTCTGGCTGACACTCCCACTGTCTCTGCCGCCTGCACGGGTGACATGTGCCCGTTCATCAGGCCTTATCTTCCCTTGAAGCAAGGTTGTAAATTCTGCCATCCTAGCCCTCCTCCGGTTCATTACTTAACAACACCTGGTGTTTTGCAGTTTGCTGCGCTTGGTGTGTTTCACTCATTAAAAAAAACAAGTAAAAAGATAATATATAAAAAATCATCAAATATTATTGATCTCAATTATGGAAGAAGGGTTAGGATACAACACTGGGGAGCGGTAACGTAGCGGTTAGCGCACTGCGCTACGAACCCGGCAATCCGAGTTGGATTCCCACTCACGGCCAACACAGTAACAATTATCTGAACCGGTCCCGGGTCTCCCCTAGCTCGACTTGGTCTCAAATTAGTACCTGGTGTGTAAACATCGCCACGACAAAGGCGACCGGGTGTGGTGATGGCCACCCACCCCCTCGTGTGCCGTGCCGGCCTTCATAGGTGCTCGCTAACAGCACTTGCGCCTTAGTCTGTGAAGGCTAAATGGGGAGTTTTTGTATTTTTTACTTTGTCTGTGTTTACGCTCCTCTCTCTTGCAGACATAGTGGAGTATCTGCTTGATCATGGGGCACTGATCAGTGATCCCGGAGGGCCCAAATGCGACGGCATCACGCCACTGCACGACGCCATCGTAGCCGGAAACTTCGGCATCGCAAAGCTGCTCGTGCAGCGCGGCGCCTCCGTCACCGTCAAGAACAAAGCGGTAGGGGAGGAGGACGGTGCACACAGTGGCCACGAGGGCTCGTGGTAACTGTGCTTGTGTATGTGCGCGTGTATGTTGAAGTATGGAGGGAGGCTCGTGAAGGAAGCTACTGGTCATTTGGAGGCAGTCGCCCTCCAGCAACAACGGAGGGCAGAGAAGCGACGCTTAACAACGAACGGAGCGCCGGGTGGCTAAAATGCGGCAGGTTGGCACAGTAGGGGGCACGGCTGGTGCATCTCCGGTCATCTCGGTCAATCAACCCATGGCACCTGGGTCTGCCCCGTGAACTCCTGCCAGGGAGCCTTCGACACTTGGCCTCAAAGTGCACCTGGCCTGGCACAGGCGCCGTGGTGATGTCACCGCCACTTAGTGGCGAATGACGGGTGTTGTTATTGAACTTCTTCCGTACCATACGTAGCCAACCGTGCCAATCGGAGTGCTGCACACGCTGTAGGGCTAGAACATTAGTGCAGAAGGCCTTGCACAATTGCATAAGCCGAGATTTGTCATAACTCCGATTCCATAAAGGAGTTATGACAATGAAGCATCGAAAAGTTTACGTAGTAGAGAACTTTTACGGTTGGTCAGGACCGCTATGATGTTGATCGTCAAAGATGAACCTCCAGATTGTTGCCTATATCATATCTGGCAGTTCACCAGCACTGGTTCAAGCAAGCGTCACACTGCTGATGAGACAGTGTATGTCGAAACCATAAACAGTTTGCTTCTGTTGAATCATTTTTGCTGAATGATGCACTCCCAGAAGGCCTTGTGGTTGATGGGAAGTATACATTTTATTTATTAATAAGTAGTCCAGCTGGAGCCGCGTGAATTGGTCGTGTAGATTTAATGCGCCCACTCAGCGATTGCGTGTCAGACTACTTGGCACACCTTCACATGTGTTTAATGTTAGGCGCCAAATGCATACTGTTTTGTGTCCTTAATGTGTAATTTAGCACGTAATGAAGTAGCTGTTTGTATAATTTCAAGCCTTTTAAGTGATTTAATTAATCGTCACGATTAGGGGGTCACGATTCGGGGTCACTTAACCTAACATGACGTGTACATCTCATTTCTATATGTTAAAAACAATTCGTTCTCTCAAATTATTTGTGATGTTGAGCAAAACAATTCATTTTAAATCTACGTTATGTTACATGCCGGCTGAGTGGCATAGTGTTAAACAATTAAGGATCTGTCGGAATGGAATTTAATTTCACGTGTTTTTTTTAAACATAGAATCTTTGAACTTTGTTAAACCTATTCGATACACATGTTATTGTGGCATATGTAAATTAGTCTACATGATGAATTTGCTTGAATGTGCCTTCAAAAAAGTGCCACCATAAATATGTATGTGATTATGCCAGGTGCAAAACAAATATTTTGAAGGTCAAGATGCTTGTAATAATGAGGATTCAGAGGCTCCGTGTAATGTGTTTCACTGTGACCTTGTAAATGCAAGGGCATGTCTTTTGTTGGTTTCTTGAAAAGACCATAACTCATTTATATCTGCAAGGTATAATATACACAAGAGCATATACATTGTAAGATGTTAATTAATTGATCAATTCGCTTGAGCATGTTGTAAACTTAGTTGTAATGCGACTTGCATTACTTGTCCAACTTGACAACGATTGTAAAAAAAATGTGTTGTGCACAGTTGGAGATAAGTAATGCTCGGCAGACGAGTGTTTTAGAATGGATAAAAATAAGAAAACGACACATTAACGTCAGCCGGTTGGCCATCTGGATCAAATTTTCCAGCAGTGGTTTGTTCACGCACACATTGGGTACACGATGCCCCTCCATTATCTCAAAATCACGTATTCTGCCATTAAACAAGTAATATAATTTCGAAATCTAGTGTTTTGTTGCGCGGTGAGTAGTTGTGAACAGGGTACCCATGTTGGCATAAATCGAAACAAAAATGCTGGTACCATTACAAAAAGTGGAAAGGACAGATTGTTCCACCTTTGGAAATGTCTTTGCAGTGCAATGCAATAAGTGAATGAGGGAGCAACAGAAACAAACCGGATGACTGCAACTTCATTTTCATGGAAATGGCATTGAAATTATTTTGAAAATTCTCTGCTGGTACCATCAGGAATCTGAAAGTCACAGCTCGTGTTGTATCCATTTTTGACTTTTGTGTTCTAACAAAGCACAATATATTTTTTTCCCGTGGCACAAGAGTGTTCAATGCTTGTTACCAAGCAATGTACCTTTCTTTCCCCCCCCCCCCCCACGTATTGAAGCTGATAGGTATTATCACAAAGTTTAGTCTATACAATACAGGGTTTCATCTTCTTGGTTCTTTCGGTAAAGTCACGTAGAAGGGAAGTAATAAAATAATAAAATAAAACATAATAAAATAATTCTCACGACGTTTCGGCCACAACACAAATATCCGTCCTCAGGTGAAACAGGTCTGTCGAGGCGATAGCGTCTAAAAGAAAACACCACCACGCTTGGAGCGTCTATTTAAGCTGGGTTGGAAGGGGGGGAAGGAAATGCTCATTGACAAAATAATCTGCATATCAAGAGGAATTTAGCATATTTATGGGAAATGCAGGAATGCGATTAGTGCTATTTGTGAAATGCTAATCCTGCATAATGCCCATGCATTATGTAGGATTGGCAGCATCAAAGGGGGGATAGTGGTAGCATTAATAAAGGGAAGGAATGTTAATAGTATGTAGCTGCAGTAACTAAACAACAACTAAAACGCTAAAGTATAAACTACATAGTATTAATACATAGTGTAGTATTACACTATGTATTATTCTACCCACCCAACTGTATACCACACTGCTGTATATTCACTATACAATTTCGATACTATATATTACCTTATACATTGTATTAAACATTACACTTTAATACTATTTATTATTATACAATATGCTTACACTATACCATTGACCGTCGCGTGAACGGAGCAAAGAATCCATTCCCTGCGGAGAATACAAGATATACAAGATATATAGTCAATGTCAATGTCAGTGAGTGGAACGCGGTCTGAAAGCCACCGTAAACGAAAGCTTTAAATCGAAACAATACAGGGTGTTTTAAAATATGGACCCAATTTCAAAGCAGTATATTTCACGATGACAACATGTTACAATTACACAAAAAGTTTCAAACGGTTTAATGAGTTATCAAGTTTTACTAACCATTTTATAAATGCTCTATGTGCCCTCCACCTGCTGTACGACAACATCGAGACGATAGTTGAATTCGTCCCAAACGCCTCTCAAAGTGTCTTCTTCCACTGAAGTCACCGCTGCCGTGATTCTGTTTTTGAGGTCATCCAGATTAGTCGCTAATGGTGGCACAAAAACACGGTCTTTGACGTATCCCCACAAGAAAAAGTCGCAGGGTTTGATGTCTGGGGATCTTGGGGCCAAGAGTATAGCGCCAAGTCTTCTGGTCCTGTGCGACCTATCCAACGTTGAGGCAGTGTGTCTTGCGAATAACTGAGGCGGGCTGTTTGTGCGTTGGGAGAGGCATCTAGCGGTAATCATTTGAAGCTCTATGCCTCGCCCTCCCTATGCCCCGCCCTCCCTATGCCCCGCCCTCTCTATGCCCCGCCCTTTCAATTGGTAAGAGTTTCATTCATGGCGGTTCGTGGTTGCAGAGATATAGCGATTTCAAATCGGGTCCATATTTTTAAAACACCCCATTTTTGCAATTGGAACCACTGCACTACGAACTTGCCGACTTAGGTTCGATTTCAGACCGTGGCTGACATCAGTGGCATGTGGTATCTAAACCGTTACTAGGGTTCCCCATCACCAAAATGCACTGACCAGCGTGGTGAGGTATGGTCACACAACTACCACGACCCATACAGCATGGAGAGCAGGCATTCAAATTGCAATGGGATGTCAAAACGCTTTAAAAACAAAATGTAATGATTTTTGGTTCTTTCAGTAAAGTCACGTCGAAGGGAAACAATAAAATAATAAAAATATAAAACAATAAAATTCTCACGACGTTTCGATTGCAACACAAGTAATCGTCATCAGGTGTGGTTTTCACAGCAATCATCATCAGGTGTGAAAACCACAGCAAGAAAATTTTAAATTTTCACGACGTTTCAATTGCAACACAAGCAATCATCATCAGGTGTGAAAATCACAGCAAGAAAATTAGAACATTTTCTTGCTGTGGTTTATTGTTTCCCTTCTACGTGACTTTACCGAAAGAACCAATAATATGAATCCCTTCAGTCACGAAGGCTTTAAATCAAAATGTAATTATTTGTTAATAATTTAATTATATACATATTATCAATGTTGTTAGTAATTTGTTTTTGCTACATGACGATGATAGAGAGAGAGGGCCCAGGGTGGCCTGATTTTTGCAGGAATGGATCTATGTGCTTTGTGCTTGCAGCATGTTCATGTGGTTTGATGTTAATGTGGATTGATGTCTCGCTTTGAAGCCTTAGCACATGGTGTGCATGTTTAATCAGAATATCAGAGTGTTGGACTCCACGAGTTCGACATTTGTCATTTTAAATCTGTGGAGCTATGCTGAGTCGCTGCATGTCACAAAAGTGCAACCAGAAATGTTTTTATTTAAAGCTTTCGTGACTGAATGGATTCATATTCTTAGTTCTTTTGGTAAAGTCACGTAGAAGGGAAATAATAAAATAATAAAAATAAAACATAATAAGATGCAATTTTCACGACGTTTCGGCCACAACGCAAGCAAAGCCGTCCTCAGGGAAGAACGATCCTCAGGTGAAGAATATGGAAGAATATGGAACCAGAAATGTTTGTGTTCACTCTGATGATACGATTCGATGTTTAGGTTTGTGGAGATTTAGTTTGCACCGTCATCGGCACGGTGCCAGCTCTATCAACGTTCAGGAAGGCAATCATTTAATCGATTTCACGAGTAGCGTTTTTAAATGAGTGCTCCCCAGCCCGCTTCGTGTGCTTCACTGGCGTCAGCGCAGTGGCCATTGCGTTAAGTAGCTCATTCTGGAATTCACTGCACATTTTGCATCTAGATTATGGTGCAAGTATAGGGTGTCCACGTGTGGAAGCGTTGTGGTCCGGCTCGTAACCCTCACTTACGGATCAGAATCGGCATCACCAGTGCCATACAAAAGAAGAACCCCCCCCACCACCAGTCAGGCTGTAGGTGGCACTGTTGTCAAAACCATCTGAAAGGATGTGGTCAACCAGTTTTCTGAGCTGCTGCTTTCATGGCTCTTGACTCATTTTGGGAAACACCATGGCTCCAGTGTGTTTAGAGGATGTTTTTAAACGCTTGCTTACACAGAAAGCAAAGCGTCACCGAGTCTCAAGACTTATTTTTTGCATGAAGGACCTGCCAAGTTTTCGCAGTAGGGGGCAATAATTGTGACGCGTCATCCTGATTTGAGCGATTTTCGGGTAAAGTTTTAGCTTCAGGATGTTTAGCCAGTACTAGGTACATTGTGTTTGGTTTTTTTTGTATAGCTATGGGAGAGAAGTGAGAACTGGTAGACCCGAATCCTCGGCATGGGTGGAGGAATTAATAACGATGAGCGCAGCGACCTCTCGGGCTGGAGGGTTCACCTGTTGAACGCCCGTTGTATATCCATCACGCTGTGTGTGTGTGTATATGTTGAAAGACGTTGATTGTTACGCAATTCCGTGGATGTATCGTGAGCTTAAGAAGCGATATTGCCGTTAATTGTTTTATGTTAATCAATTAATCGATATCACACCCTCCATCAAATTACTAAATGTTGAAAATTAAGGTAAAGTCCTTTGGACGTCGACACAGGAAAACTAAAAACACCAAAAACCTCAACACATTCGTCAGTAATACTGTGGCCTTGAAAGGTATAGCAGGGATATAACAGACAAAGTTTTAGGCAGAGACCCTGCTTTGTCGCACGTAAGTCAATGAATATTTTTTTAATTTTACCAAGGCACAACACATTACCTTGGGGGCACACTTTTGATAACCACGAGTCTGTGGCTTGCAAGCTCTCGTTCTGGCGAGACCCTTTTGTCAAACGAACTAACGAACCTCCCCCAACCTCCAGGGCGGTACGCCGTTGGATTCCCTGCGCGAGTGGTGCAAGGAGTACGGACGACACTTGGATCGGGAGACCCGCGACACCTGCCGGGACATGGACCGCTTGCTGACCGAAGCGGCCAGGAGAGGTGTGTGTGCGCGCGTCCCGTTCACCCTTGAACCGCACCTCCGATTAGCGCGGTTGGCTTCGTACGGCGCGAAAGAAGTTCGACATACATACGAACCACAATACCTTGCTGATCTCGTCAAGGAGCACAAACCATCACGGGGAACTCCGGTCATCCTCGCTAGCAGCAGCGGCTTTTGGCTTGTCATCGAACAAAGAAGGTCACCGCATCGAGCGCTTTCAGATGCGTTTCTGCGGCCACCTGGAATGCCCTTCCTTCCGATATTATGAAATCACTGGAGCTATGCACTTTAAAATCTAGTTTGAAAACTCATATCGTCAGAATTGCTTTTGTGTTTAGTTTGTTGTCCTTACCTGCACCTCCAATTAGCACGGTTAGCTACGTATGGTGCGAAAGAAGTTCAACATAAATACCCTTCTTCCATTCCTCCCCCTTGTCTAAACTAAAAAAATTACTAAACTATTTTGATTTGACGAGGTAAGGCCCACTGAGCTATGTAACTCATTTTCAGAAGTAACCTGGTCACAAATGGTATATCATCAATTCTAAATGTGGAGGGAAAAACCAGAGGGCCAAGAGGAAAATCCACGCGACCACGGAGAGAACAAGAAAACTCCAAATATACAGGCGTCAGGGTCGGATCGAACCCACGACCTCCAGTAGACCAGGCAAGGTATTTAACATCTCGCCACCATGGCACCCCTCCTTTCACTGCTTTATTTGCTCAGCACCTTTTTTTGCAGGATACTCCATAAAGAACATCGCGTTCACGCCAGGACCTCAAATCCCCCCTGAGATGAATGCATAATCAATTGTGATATAGAATGAAAAAACATTCCCCGTTTCTGCAGGGTCACTGCACATAAACATTTGCAATCCCCAGCGATGAATATGATCGTTTAGCAGGCAGTGATAAGGCGTGACCAAATCACATAAAATGCACCGAATCTCACTCGGTTTCTGGAGGTTTTTTGGGGCTGATCCTGGATGGTGCTTGGATGGGTGACCACCATGCATAACAGGTGTTGTAGGCTGTGGGGTTATGTGTTCCCATTTTTTCTGGCAACTAAACTGAAACCTTTTTACAAGAATTCATGTCTGCATTAACCACAATACTTGCAGTCAAAAGGCAAAAAAAAACATACTATGATAATATATGCATTGTTCTTGAAACTGATTGGTCCAATCCGTTTTTTGTTTGCGTTTTGACTGCAAGTAATTTGGTTAATGCAGACATGAATCCTTGTAAATAGGTTTCATTTTTGTTGCCAGAAAAAAGGGGAAAAAACCTATTATTATATTTTGGTACTGGCAAAGGAGGTTAATGATGAAAACAGTTGGTATTCGGGAGGTCGGGCAAAGTCTGCTTCATTACCTCGTTGTCTCCCACGCATCCGCTGGAGAGGCGTGCGGCTCAAGGTTCCTCCGGTCTGTGCCATCACGCACACTTTAATCTCCGTTTGTATCGACGACTCTTCCTGTCACCGTGGTGGCTGCCTTTATCGGTGGATTCTCTGATGTGCGCATTGACGGTCGGCAAGCGTGAAGTCGAGCGCGATCTGGCTGTCTTGCCTTCGGCAATCGTGTTTGTGGCGTTTTCTTTTGTTGCACGCGGGAAGATCCTTCCCGGTGTCCTTGCCGCTCGCGACAAAGCTCTCTGCTGCGACGTTCTCCCAGTCGCTCGGGTCGATGTGGCAACTCTTTATTGTCTGTGGCAGAGCATCTTTGTATCCACCTTGGAAATGTCTCCCTTTTTTATCTGACCGAAGAGCACGACCCGCGATGTGCTCAGAACACAATTCTAAATGCATGCGTCGGCACGTGCGGAATTTTCCAGGCGTCTGATGTTTATCCCTTGTTCAGCTACGCTTCCATCTGCTTTATTTCTCTTCGCTATCTTCCCATTCTACTCACACTCATGTGTTCTGGCAATAGTGTTTTTTTTCTCTTCACCTTTCCACTGCCATAATAATCTTTGTTTGCTCCTTTCTCCCAATAGTATTGAAATTGTGCCTTTTGGCATCATGCCCGTGACACACCTACATTTTCATTGAGAATGTTTGCAATGCAAGGTGTCATTGGACAGCTGTGGAAGGTGACAACACTCAATTGCTCCTTATGAAGGCCTTGCAATCGGCCTCTTCTGCCACACCAGGGACACAACTTGGTAAAATATCCTTTCACCACCCAGCTGTTTTGCATCTTCTCCCGATAGCTTTTTCCTCTAACCGATCTCTTTGCATGCTGAATTCATTGACATGTAATTTTTTCGTATTTAAATTAATTTGCATGTTTTCCTGCAGTGTGCAATTTCCGATATATATGCACAATTGCAAAATGGTAAACAGAAATAATACAAACACATGGCTGCATGGTTCATCGTTGGTGTTGCGTTTGTAATCGTCATCTTCTCTTCGGTAATGTACATTTTTTCTTCGCGTAGTGTTAGGTGCAAATTGTTTTACGTGTGGCTGTCAGCAGAATGTTCGGTAAAGGCACAGCCCTGCAATTCCTCGCTCGTGCCACTCCGCTCGGAGAGCCCTTGAGAGCTCCTCCAGAGGCTATTTGGGACCTAAACTAAACTTAGTTTTTTTTCCAGGTAAGGCCCACTGAGCTATATAGCTCTTTTTCAGAAGTGAGCTGGCTATCATAAATGATAGCTCAACAAAGTGGCTTATCATGTGAAATTTATATCAGCCAAATACTCTAAACGCATGTTTCTGAAAGTGGAGGGAAAAACCTAGAGGACCCGGAGAAAAATCCACGTTGAGAACATGCAAACTAAAAATATACAACGGGCGTCAGGGCTGGGATCGAACCTACGATCTCCTGTATACCAGGCGAGGTAGTTAACATTTCCTCGCCACCACGGCACCCCTGCATCTTCTCTGATCCAGGGGTGATCTCGTGGGATCCAATGAGCTGAACAGTGTTGAGCCTGTGTGGGTTTACAAGGTTGTTGTCGACTTGGGGCTGTGGGCTGCGATCTGGCGCTGGTATCTTCGCGTGCAATCTGGGTTTTCCTTGCATATGCCAAACGCTCATTTATGGAATTTTCCCAACATTTCAATGCTGGACCTTCCTGAAAAAAATTGACCTAAACCACCAATGAGGCTTTCTTGGGTATATAATTAGCATTATTATTAATTATTCAACGTTGCTATTTTAAATCCCAAATCATATTCTTTTCCTGCTAGTGTCATGACATCATTACACTATTATGCTGCGTGGTTGTCCTGACTGATCTATTGATAGAGGCTGCTCCTGAAATTCAGACTTTGCGCAGAATACAAATTGCGCTCGTGCGAAAGGGTTTGCCCGTGCAAGACGTTGTGTTGGTATGTCCAAGCCTCTTCTTTGATATTCCTTTGCAACGTTAATCGTGCGCAACGTCAGTATAGGATAAGCGGGATTTTACTGGACATCTGTGAAATAGAGCTTTGTCGCTCATTGGATTCCTTCAGTATAAAAACTGATTCTGTGCACACTGCAGAGAAACATTCCCTTCTAGATTTGAAGTTTTCGTGAAGATCTCTTCATACGCTACAATAATTTTGCTGGAGTGGTCACACCTGATGACGGATGCTTGTGTTGCTTCTGAAACGTCGTGATTTAATTTAGATGTTTTTTTTTTATTTTATTTTGTTTTCACCTACGTGACTTTACCAAAAAACCAAAGAGTATGAAACCATTCCCTCTTCAAGCCTCTGCCTGTTCACTATAAAGTGTATTCATTTAACACGTTGCTTGCTGTGATCGGCTGATGTATTTGCCCTGTAGCCCCATCATACCCCACCCTGTTCTCTCTTTTGAAGTAGCCTCCTCCTCTCTTCTGGGTCCCCTCTATGTGTATGTGCCCTTCCGTTTGCACAATCCCGAGGTGCTGTCTCATTACGTTCCTTCAAAGAACCCCGTGTTGTATTGAATGCTACGTCACTTTCAGTGGCGTCGAAAGTAACCTTGTTTAAAGCAAGTTTGTGAATGCTGAAAATGAAAGTTGTGATGTGAATATTGCTATGCATTATGTCCAGAGACGTTTTTGTATTTAGATGGTATATAAATGCACATCATCCTTATTAGTCACATGGTTAATGATGGTAGTATGACAAAAAATGTTTTTAATCATTGATGTTATTTATTTTAGTGGAAGTTGTGTGCTTGTCAACTTCTTATCAGTGCCTACCTTATTACAGACCAATTTAGACCTTATTGGTCACCCCGTGCCCTTATAAATGTCAACGTTCATCCTACAAGTCCCATCACAAGGGAGAAACACAAGCAAATAGACATATTTTTTTGCCTGTATTCAAACGGCTGTGCGTCATATTGACCTGAAAACTCAATTTCCCTGTACAAGAATATGGGTAAACCGTATGGGTTGACAGGTATCTTATATTCGCTATTTTATTATGGTATAACCAGCACTTTCATTTATAAAAAAAACAACTCAACACCCTTGTAAACAACACTGCCTTAAAAGAAAGTAATTATATAGTCAACGACATTTTGTGCAGTGGTCCTAATACATAGCATTTCAATATTAATTTCATTCTTACCACAATTTGTTTACTTAGAAATCCCTAATTGAGCACTTTTAAATCTAGATTGAAAACTGAATTGTTTCGCACTGCTTTCTGTGTTTAGTTTGTTGTCCTTCCCCCGCACCTGCCGATTAACACGGTTGGGTACGTACGGTGCTAAAGAAGTTTAACATACATACGTAATCCCAATTGAGTAATTTGCGGGCAATTTTTTCAAATTTGAGCCGTGACACTGGCACACAATGGCCTACGCTTGCTCATGACGCCATCGTATCTTTAACGTCCACTTTGAAGCACACGGCACGTATTCTTACGGTTAATGAACCCGATGTATTAACCAGGGTGGCTGCTGGATTTGAACCACGAACCCCTGCAACAAGCGTCGAACACACTGCCGTTGGGTCACGTTGCCACCCCCGCATTCGCGAATGCTGTCGCTGAATGCGCATCGATGTTTGCCAGAAAAGGTCAAACCTATTCTTATCTTTTCATCATCTTGAATACTGCTAAAAAGGTCCCGCAGATTTAACTGCTCGACCCGAACTATAATTCCCTGATACTTGCATCGTCTTTGTCCTGTTCGCCTTTTGGCATTCTCTGGTCTAACACTGGTGAGAGTAGGCCATCAAGAAAGCTGTCCCTGGTGTAGCCCAATCGGTTTCAGAGACAATGCATAATATTATCAGAGCATGTTTGTTTGCATGTTTTGCCAAAAGTATGTGTGGTTGATGCAGACTTGATGCCTTGCAAAGGTTTCTAATTGATGTTTGAACATCTTAACAACTCTTGTTTTATTGCCAGAAAGGGTAAAACCCATTCCTTTTTTTCCCCATCGATGTTTGTGTATGTTCAGCAAGCACCGCGGCGCAGTCCGCTGCCGTCTGGGGTGGCCTCGGCGATTCTCTGTTCGACACGGAGGAGGAGGAGTTCCCCGCGGCTCAGCGTCGTCAGGAGAGAGCCCCAAAGCACGGAAGGCAGGAGCTGCTCCCGAATTCTCCAAACCAGCCCCGAATCATCCGAGGACTCATCACAGATCAAGGTCAGAGGTGGCTCTGAGGCATTTAAACTGAAACATTTTTTTTATCAAGTAAGGCATTAATCCCCCCCCCCCCCCCACTTGGCGCAATAAGAGCGTGCAAGTGTTGTCATCACATCTACCCTCTGATGAAGCTAGTTGTAATTTCTGGCGAAATTTCGTACTCGGATTGTAAATGTTGTGGCTTGGCTCTCCAACACACCACCGGTGTGCTGTACTAGTGACGAATTGGCCACGTTCTATTTACGTGACAAACCTTACTAATTGGCTGTATTGGGTGGTGGCTGGATTAACGACACAATATTTTCGCGATCTCACCAAAACCTGTATTATGGATGATTTTGTTCACGAAAGCCTATGTGTTAAACCAAGTAAGGCCCACTCGAGCTGTACTACTCTTTTCAGAAGAATAATGGCCACAAATGATAGGTCAACGAAGCGGCTTATCACGTGGAAATGTATCGCAGTAAAATACTCTTAAACGCTTGATGTTTCTTCTAAATATGGAGGGAAAAACCGAAGGACCCAAAGAAAAATCCACACCACCACGGGAGAACATGCAAACTCTAAATATACTGGCGTCGGGTTCAGGATCGAACCCACGACCTCCAGTATACCACCAGGTCAGGGAGAAAACATCTTTCTGTCGCGGTGCATATGATGTCTTCAGAATGTGAGAATGACATTTAGTTGAACGTTGAAGTAATATTTCGAAACCTTTCTCTCTTGATTACGTCACAGTCATGGAGCTTTTTAAGCACTGGGAAGTGTGGCTCTTTGCTTGACACTGGTCTGCAGTGGCATCTAGGAACAGAGTTGTGCACAAGAGACGTCATTGTCAGTAATTACAGGTGGGAAGGATTTCAGCAATGGTACTTGACAAAGGGATAAATTACAAATTGTATTTCGTCAATGATTCACAGCCTATAATTACCAGAACCACGGCACCTTTAAGCTTAACTCGGTGACGTCTGCACTGGTCTCAGACATAATGTGACGGGGTGGAGGTGGGGGGGGAATCTCCTCGTTAATCAAATAATAAATAAATAACAAGTCTTCAGGAACTAGGGCTCCTCCCTTCCTTATCTCTCGCCTGTATTCTCTGCCCAATCTAGATGCATGCTTACGCTCAGAAAGCTCGCTTTCAGACCGCGGGATTGAACCGCTCCGGGTGACGTTCACGTTGCGTCAATCGGCACGCGCCTCGCCAGGCCATGCACGCAGCCTGCCGTGCCGTGGGGATTGCCCGCAATAAACGATCTCCGTAGCGCGCGCGTGCAGTGCATTACGAGGCACCGGCGTGACTCACAGCACCGTAGATTTGCGCTCGTGGGCTGCGATCGCGACAGGAAGGCAAAGCAAGCGCCTTGTGTTTGGGAATGGAATATGTTGATGTTCTTTTGCACCGTGCTAATCGGAAGGTGCAGGGGAAGGACAAAAAAACGAAACGCAGAAAGCAGTGCTGAACAATTGAGTTTTAATCTAGATATAAAGTGCATAGCTCCAGTGGTTTCCTATCGAAAGGAAGAGCGTTCCAGACGGCCGCAGAAGCACATCTGAAAATGCGCGATGCGGTGACCGTCTTTGTTCAATGGCTTTCCAAAAGCCGCTGCAAGGATGGAAATACATAGCAACCATCGTGCTCACACATAGCAACCATCGTAGTCTATTGCGGAAACTTGGCAGGACCCTCCTGAAAACGAGTCACGAGCTAAATTAGGTATTTCTGAGTAACCAAATTGTGGTAATAATGAAATTAATATTGAAATGCTATGTATTAGGGCCACTGCACAAAATGTCGTTGATTATATAAATGAGTTTCAGTTTATATTTAAAAATGCATAGTTTCAGTGGCCTTCCTAATATCGGACGGAAGAGCATTCCAGATGGCCGCAGAAGCGCATCTGAAAGTGCGGGATGCCGGTGACCACCTTTGTTCGATGGCCAGCCATACAAAGTATATATCTGCACAGGCACGTTTCACAACCTGCTTTCTGTACTGTCGCATCCTGGCATCTTTGCAGTCCCTAGCGTGATGCGTGTATGGTGCACGCCTTACCATGGCGCCACAGTGTCCAGCTGATCCCACAATGTCCAGGTGATCCCAATCCCAGCCTCCCATTATGACCCAGCGCTCCTCGTACTCGCCCCCCCCCCCCCGACTCATCCGTCACGCGGTAGACAC
Source organism: Lethenteron camtschaticum (assembly GCA_018977245.1). NCBI lineage: Eukaryota > Metazoa > Chordata > Hyperoartia > Petromyzontiformes > Petromyzontidae > Lethenteron > Lethenteron camtschaticum. Next base: position 1,132,105 of record MU249620.1, on the reverse strand, counting down.
ACTCGACTTCATTACCCCGGCGGGCCAATGATTTATTGGCGAGTTTCTGCTTGACGCAGAGGAGGATCGTAGTGAAATGGTCAAGAGATTGGTTTAATCAGTCATCTCCCTTCGCTTCAGAACCAGATGAGAGGCCCGGGTTTAACGACAACAACAACAACGCTGTTGAAATGATGAGGGAGAAGCTCGTGACTTGAAGTACAAACCAATCTCGCCTTGTTAAGGAATATTGTTTTTCTATAGAAATAGTTTTTTTCTATTTCTCACAGCGGCTTTTGGATAACCATCGAACAAAGCTGGTCACTGCATCGCGTGCTTTCAGATACGCGTTTGCGGCTCTATGGAATGGTCTTCCTTCCGATATTTGGAAGCCATTGGGAGCTATGTGCTTTAAAAATCATCTAGATTGAAAACTATTTTTTTTACAAACCTCCGATTAGCACGGTTGGCTACATACGGTGCAAAAGAATTTCAACATACATACATATAACGGTGCTGAAGATGATGATAACGTATTCATTTGTACATAAATTGTTACTCTCCCGATGAATGAGAATTTATAAATTGTAATGTGCAGTAGAAATAAATCGCTCTACCACAGAGAACACGGTTTGGATTCGACTCGAGTAGAATTTGCATTGAGATGTCAATTATTGAATGCTGAATATATCTTCCTCAAGACCGTGTAATTATAGAATATTTAATTAAATAGAGGAGCTCATTTTGAGTTTCACATTTTATGCACCTTTATTTAAAAAAAAATAATACAAAATCGAATCCACGACCTGGATATCAGGCGAGGTAGTTAACATCTCTCTGCCGTGGCATGGCTGCTGTGTGATGGTTCCAGGTCGCGGAGTGGCGAAAACTTGCGCCGGTCACTTAGAGACACGAACCTTCGCAACGGCGGCGACGACAGCAACGAGCTCTCGGCCACCGACAGCGAGGACGGTGACGACAAGGTGGCGGTGCCGCCGGCGTTTCGGGAGGAAGCACGAAGCGTGGACGTGGCTAAATGTGGAGCGTCTGCTATCGCGAGGCAATCAGGGATCTGGGCAGCACCAGGAACCGGTAAGAGGCGCGTAGTGTGGGGTGTGTTCCCGCGCCGGTGTGCGCATCGTATGTTAATACGGTATGTTGATTAATGTTGTTAATTACGAAACTACTATACAGATTCCAGATGTAACGTGCATTCCATAAGCCAAAGATGGCAAAAGTGTGATTTTCTGTGTTTTTGCAGTGTGTAAAAAATTTTATGGACAACTTTTAAAATGAAGTAGTTAAAAAAAATGCTATTGAATTATGCAAAATAATTAACCCATCGCTCGGTAAACTTGTCCATCATCAGCTTGTGTTTGGTCTAAATTGTGTTGATTATTCCTGGAAGAAATCAATTCTGACACGATTTGTGCGGTTGGCTGGTTACGTACGTTGCGAAAGAAGTTCAACATAGTACATACACAGAGACCCACAGACACCCGGACCCATAGGGACATCCATAGAGACACCCGGGACCCCACAGATTAGCACAGTTTGGTATTATGGTGCAACAGAAGTTCAACATAGTAGATACACAGAGACCCACAGACACCCGGACCCATAGGACATCCATAGAGACACCCGGACCCCACAGATTAGCACAGTTGGTATTATGGTGCAACAGAAGTTCAACATAGTAGATACACAGAGACCCACAGACACCCGGACCCATAGGGACATCCATAGAGACACCCGGGACCCCACAGATTAGCACAGTTTGGTACTATGTGCAACAGAAGTCAACATAATACACAGACCACAGACCCACCATAACATCCAAGACACCTAAACCCAAAAAACACAGTTTTATGTGCAACAGAAGTTCAACATAGTAGATACACAGAGACCCACAGACACCCGACCATAGGACATCCATAGAGACACCCGGAGACACCCAGACCCACAGATTAGCACAGTTGTACTATGGTGCAACAGAAGTTCAACATAGTAGATACACAGAGACCCACAGACACCCGGACCCATAGGGACATCCATAGAGACACCCGTGGAGACACCAGGACCCCACAGATTAGCACAGTTTGGTAGTATGGTGCAACAGAAGTTCAACATAGTAGATACACAGAGACCACAGACACCGACCATAGGACATCCATAGAGACACCCGTGGAGACACCAGACCCACAGATTAGCACAGTTTGGTAGTATGGTGCAACAGAAGTTCAACATAGTAGATACACAAGACCACAGACACCGACCATAGGACATCCATAGAGACACCCGGACCCCACAGATGAGCACAGTTTGTACGTATGGTGCAAAAGAAGTTCAACATACATAATCCAATGGCATTTTTGCGGAGAAATTGGTGACGTTTCCGAGACCATCGGCTCTGCACAACTGTTGGCAGCGCTGGCTTTTCGCTGCCTTCCAGTTGCCTCCTGTGGTTCCTCTGGCGATCGTGAGCTGCAATTTGCATGAACGACGACGCTACATGTACAATATATGTAAAACTAAACAACATTTTGGGGGTGAGTTCCCCAGCTGGAGTCGATATCTCCGAAAAGCCCCATTTCCCTGCGATTTTACTTCAACTCAAGAGGCGGCGGGGGGGGGGCACTTGGTCTGAAAGGCTGTGAAATAATAGATTATGGATATGAACATTGGGAACAACCTCCTGTGAAAATCCTTGCAAAGTGCGTGCAATTGTTCTTCGCGTTTGCTTAATTCGTTTCCAGGTGATTGGTTACGCTGACAACACGCATTCTTTTGGCATTCTGTATGTCGCGAGAGCCATTGACTTAGTTTCCTTCCCCAGTGGCATCTGAAAAGGTGGCTTGCTTGTTGCTCATTGTCTCGCCATTGCATCCTTGGACACTGCACCCATAAATAACCGAGCAATACGGAGGGGATTGTTCAGAGGTTAAATGAGCCTCCGTGCCTGTATTCACCGCGATGGAGTATTACTCATCCATGTACACCGTCCCACAAGCTCCGGAACGAATTTTTGTTTCGACAATAAATGTTCCTGTAACCTCCTCTCCGCACGTAATTTTCTCCTCAAAAGACGAATTAAACGTGGCTAATGAAACTGCTGCTGCTGGTTCTAGGCGATAGGGATTTCCCAAGGGGCCGAAGAAAGGGGCTTATTTGGTTGCAGCATGGGTTTAATTGATGAGCCTGCTACTCAAACTTAAAACTTTTACAAAAGGATTTACACATAATACTGAATGATTCTTTTTTTCATCATCTCAGAGTTTCACGCGTGTCATGTTTTTAGTGTCAGACTTGACAAAAGGTGTGACGACGGTTCGTTCTGTGCAAGGCATAATGCCACTGGACATCTGTGAACAAGGGCTTTATAGCTCATCGGATTCCTCCAGTATAAATAAATATTCTGAAAAACAAGATAGATGAAATGCAGCAACGTAAATAGGTGGGGTAACAATGAGTTCGCATTTGACGTCAACTTTTTTTTTTNAGCTGCTGTCTCGTAGCAGGAGATATCCGGCAGCGCTGGGATAAATTTTACTCTTTGTATGGCTGGCGATTGAACAAAAATTCATTCAAAACCGTTGTTTGTGTGGACGCTAAAGTGTCACTTTGAGGTCTGGTCTCTGATGCTGGGCCTCAATAAAGTCGACTGATGGATTTTAAGTGGATTGCTTGAATAGTGCTTTCATTATTACACTTTGAAGGCCCCTTTTTTCGTTGTGTTATTGATTATAAGTTTCTGAAGTGATATGGCAACACTTCATCAAAACACAGTCGTGCAAGTTTTATTTCCATTTGCTTTTATGCGTGACTATACGAAAACATTTTTATTTCACAATAATAGAATCCATAATATAAGTTGTTTTGGGTTAGATCGCGTAAAATATAAATGTGTCGTTAAACCCGCCACCACCCGACACAGCCAATTAGTAAGGTTTGTCACGTAAACAGAACATGCCAATTCGTTACTAGTACAGCACACGGGTGTATTGAAGAGCAAATCCACTACATAGAATGTTTACAAATCACAACATAGAATGTTTACTGTTATATACTTATACTTGATTTATTTTGTAACAAATTGTACTTCATTAACATGAATAGTAATCAGGTAAAAAAACACATTTTTAATTTTAGACAGACATTTCTGAAGATAAAAAATACAATATTTTATCAGGTAAAGCTAACTGAGCTCTGAGATATCTTTCAGAGGCGAACTGGCCACACGTGATGATCACTCATCAAAGTAGCATATATGATGATGAATCAATTAGGTAGATGGGAAATGAGTGATAGCCACAGAGATAGATTATCAAGAGGGAACAAGAATGGTGGTGGTGGTTATGAGGGGGAGATTAAGGAGGTCGTGGGGTGAGCTAGAGAACAATAAGTGAGTTGTGAGTGAGGAGTGGAAACTAGTGAGTGAAGGTGACTTAATGTGGAGGGGAAGTTTGTTCCAGTGAAAGGGGGCAAGAAGAGAAGCGCTGCGGGATGTGTGATGTCATCACACATATGTACGTGGTGACGTCACCACCGCATGCTTTCCTAGCTGCGTACCAGCCAGCCAGCTAGCAAAACTTTTAATAATATATTAATATACCCACAGCAATAACCAGGGCGACCACCCCATACCTTTCCATCGATATACCCCTCCTAAATATAGATTTTCTTCAATTGCCAGCACTTCCCCTAACATTTCACTTGTCCCTGCTAGGTTTTCCCGCGGTGGTTCTTTAAAAGCCAAATTTCTGCCGCTCTACTTTTATCTTTCCTCCTTTTTTTTCTGAGACTGTGTTTCTGGTAACGTAGGTGAACATTGTTCCAAAATAAGAATCGTAAAAATACGCATACTCTTACTCTTAGGTTTTTTTCGGTAAAGTCACGTAGGTAAAACATTTAAATTAATAAAAGTAAAATAAAACAAATTAAAAAATTTACGACGTTTCGGAAGCAACACAAGCCTCCGTCTTCAGTGGAACCGTCACAGCCACAACAGCTGTATCAGCTGTCGTGGCTGTGACGGTTCCACCTGAAACAGAGGCTTGTGTTGCTTCCGAAACGCGAATTTTTTAATTGTTTATATTACTTTTATTAATTTTAATTTTTTACCTACGTGACTTTACCGAAAAACCTAAGAGTATGAATCCTTGCAGTCACGAAAGCTTCAAATCTAGAATTTATGCATACTCTGTTGGCACCGTGCTGTCCCAGCAAGACCTTTTGAGGGTTGCAACTTCAAAGTCCTGTTCGGAGATGACTCGGCCTATCATCTCTCTGGGGTCGCTAAAATAAGAACCCATTTATTAGCAGTCAACAGTGGTGGTTACCATGTGGAGAGACTGCCCCCTGTCATAGGATTAATGGCATTTCTGCCACTGGCTGTGGACTGCCAAGCAAGAATTGCATTTCCTCATTTGATCAGAGAGCCAATTTGGCTTTGAATTGTATAAAGGTCCCATCATCTCACTGGAAATGCCCATTGCTTGTTTTGTGGATTTCTCATTCACTCTGCTGCTTTGGCTTTTACAGAAATGCAATATTTGGAGTCTGCATACTTTTACTGTCATCATACGATACCTAATAGAAATGTTAATCGTAAACACAGCTTGCAGAAATAAAAGGTGAGTGTGAAAATAACCTTTTGAACGTTTGGAGTGCGGACCTGAATTTTAGTAGGTGCATTGTAGAGCCTATTGGTACGGTTAATATTGGAGGGTTTTTATATTGTGTCAGCTGTAATTAATTCGCTGTTGAGATTCACAGACATCTGGGCACGCTGGTGCCTGATAAGAGACATCAATGATTGCTATCGCTTGGTCACTGCCGCCAAAGGCCAAAGGCAAATCAAAAAAGACGTTTTACTTGAAATGATTGCACCTCATCACAAATTGACATAAGCAGTAATGAGTTGTCTTGATCGGTATATGTGGGTACATATCGTGTAGGTAGGTCCATTAATATTAACCGAGTGTACATTCGAAGAATGGACAAATCATCTCACATTCCATTTTGAAATACATTTTTCCTCAGTTATATCAAGGTCCCTTGGGATCAAGAATGTGAGGACTGATTATTAATGTGCAAAAAAATAAAAATCCTTTTTCTGTATTCAGTGTTATGGAAGTGAATTATCTTTTTTTTATCAACCCATCAATTTCTTCCTATTGGTGTTTTGTCACTCAGATTATTCAGTTTACGCACAACATATTATAAGGCTTAATCCCCAAATATGACCTTTTTTACACCCATATTATCATTTTGGCTCTGCATTTTCTGAACATGAAATAATGTTTCATAGTTGTTGCTTTTGTGTTAAACATTATCTTCTTACTTTCGTTGTACAGCAGAAGCTGTGCTTGTGTTGTATTAATGTTACTACAATTACCATATTCATCACCGTGTGCCTGTCACTTGTGCTTTCTTTTTGTCCTTCCTATAAAACTGTTCCGACTTGTGTTAGCACCTCACTGCACAAATGCTGGGCGCGAGTATAAATTGGACATTATTACAGCATTATAATATTCTTTGATTCTTTCGGTTAAGTCACGTCTAAAGATAAAATAATAAATTAAATAATAGCGTATTACGACGTTTCGATTGCAACACAAGCAATCATCATCAGGCATAACAGAAATAGCAACACAAATCTAACTAGATAACTATAGACAGACATACAAGCAGACAGACATCATAAGGACACACAGAGAGAGGACACGTATCGGCACAAATGACCTCTCTCTTTGTGCCAATATGTGTCCTCTCTCTGTGTGTCCTTATGATGTCTGTCTGCTTGTATCTGTCTATAGTTTTCTAGTTAGATTTTTGTTGCTATTTCTTTATGCCTGATGAGGATTGCTTGTGTCGCAATCGAAATGTCGTAATATGCTATTATTTAATTTATTATTTATCTTTAGACGTGACTTGACCGAAAGAACCAAAGAATAATTCCTGCAGTCACGAAAGCTCCAAAATTAAGCATTATAACAATAACAACAATGGCGAGGTCACTGCAACTAATTTAAAATTGTTGAAGGGCCTTTGTTTCGTGAAATATAGGCATGGTTGAAGTTAAGACATGTTTATAACTTCTTCATCAAGGTTTTATTGGAATATCTGTTTGCCATTATAATACGCGGATTAGAGAACATTCTAATGTGTGAGCAAAGTAAGAGGGCTCGGGCAGGACACTGGGCTAGAAAAGGCGATGGTCGATGGCCAACAATGATAATGAAGCGGCAAGAAATGGAACGTGTCCGATGCGATGAAATTGGCTTGGAGAAACATTCATCCAGCAGTGGGTATTGACCGTGGCCGGCGATTGTCGTTTTCAGGCTGCTCATGGGACATCCCGCGGCGAGCTCCACGCAGTACGGCGACACAGTTCCGACGGCGGCGTCTCCCAGCCCGGCGCTGATCGCGGCCGAGTGTTACGTATCGGACTCCGAGTGGCTGATCGACGACCTGGGGCAGCTGCAGCGGCCGCCGCACAAGCGGGCGCGCACCGAGCCGCCCCTGTGCCGCGGGGCCGGAGTCCCCCACGGAGCGCCGCTGGCGGCCTTGTTGGCGGTGGCGGAGGAGGCCGCCCCGGGAGCTCCGCCGCCAGACCGGCGGCCGGCAGAGCCGCAGGCCGCCCAGCAGCAGCGTCTGACGCACCTAGTGGAGCGCAGAGTGGTGGGACGCACGCACAACCAGGTATTTTTTTATTAACTAAAACTTACATTTATTTGTTACCAGGGAAGGACCACTGGGCTGAAGCGAGCTGCGATGCCAGTCAGTCAAAGTGACATGGTTGCATGCTTACCCTCGTAGCTTTAAATACACATTATGCTCGCTCACGTAGATGTGTATATATTAACAGAATTAACCATCTACAGAATAATCTGCAGAGGATTTCTGCATCGCTCTAATCGTCCTACGCATGAGTGCGTCCATCGTGGAATTGTAGGAATCAAATAGATTCTTGCAGGGTCCGCTCACCTCTGTTCAGTCGGAAGTGAGAATGTGGAGCTAGAAGAGGAGTCTGCGTGATTATATAACAGTGTTGAATAATGCAGTAGGTAGATAAAAGTCAAGAGTTCTATTGTGTAAACAGAACAGGTTTTGTTCCACTTCAAACCACTATAAGAGCAGTGCCAAGAGTTGCATTTTTGAGGCAGAAGCATTCTTTGCCACCGTGTGGGCCAGAAAGCAGCAGAATAACAAAGCAGCCGCAGCGATAGTCTGACCCTTGCACTCTTCATTGCATGCAGAGGATGCTCGGAATTCATTAGCAGGATTATATAAACACTTAAAAGTTCGGAATAGAATGTGACATGAAAGCATATTGTATATGCATGCAAGAAGAGGTTCAGTGATGTTTGAGGCTGATCTGTAGGATGGTGGTGGGTAGGTTACCAAGACAGGCCTGAGAGAGTGGCACCCAGAGGTTTAGTGACCAAGGGATGACCAAAAGCCATAGATCTATGTCAGTTGAGAGATCCCTCGATGTTGAGAGATTACTTCTACCAGATCAGAACCAAGGCCTTTCTGCTTTGACCCTTTTAGAATGCATTTCGTTAAGGCTAGTCCCACCTACTCAATTGCAGTGGCACGTTCACAATGTGAAGGTCACCAATGTATTTTCTCGTACCGAAATGTACGGATGTATGTTGAACTTCTTTTGCACCATACGTAGCCAACCGCACTAATCGGAGGTGCGGGGGAAGGACTACAAACTAACCACAAAAAGTACTTTTAAAGAAATGTGCTTTCAATCTAGATGATTAATAAGTCCAAAGCTCCAGTGGTTTCCAAATATCGGAAGGAAGAGAGCTCCAGACAGCCGCAGAAACGCATCTGAAAGCACACAGTGTGGTGACCATCTTTGTTCGATGGCCAGCCAAAAGCCGCTGTGAGGATGACCAGAGTTCACGCGATGGTTTATTATTCTTGACGAGATCAGCAAGGTATGAATATAGGACACTGTAAATCAAGACCTTGCTGGGTGGATGTTGGATGTCCAACAGCTGCAGCGTCTGGCAGAAGGAAGGCAAAGTTCTAGTGGCATCAGCAGCGTTGGTTGTAACGGCGTCTTGAATTCCACCGGCATGATGTTCTGTGGTATAAGTTCAGCTTATCGAAAATTGTTTCATGCTTAATTTTATCTAATAAATAGTAAACAGCTTGGCACTAGGTTACACCTCGTTTGCAGTACTCTTATGGGGGGTTGGTGGCTTTCTCATTTGATTGAAGATATTTAAACATGAAAACGGCTGTGAGATGAAACATCTCATGTTCACGGATGACATATTGGGCAGAGAAAGTGGCAGGATTAGATAAACATTTACAGAATTAGAGTGATTTACAAAATACAGATTGGTAAAAAGAAAACCCAAAAAGCTATTAAATATTTATCTGGAGATGTTGATTTGCTTGACAAGAACATGCTCATGGTTGTGTTTGCATTCCGTTGTTTAATGTCTATTAAGTACAAATGTTTCGCCTCGCCAAAATGCATCTTGGGTTTATTGAACGTGCAGATTCGTGATGACTCTGACAGCGAGAGGTGCTCATCTCCTGGATCAGAAACGGATCTCGCGTTCAACCGCGAGTCGACGTGCGAGGAGCGGCAGGCAGCCGGCACCTCGCTCGCACCCCACCCAAACCCGGTGAGAATGCGCGGCATTGCGAACATGCAGTGCCTCTGTAGAATGTACGCTTGTATGTCTGTCATGTTGAACTTCTTTCGCACCGCCAAACATGCTAATGAATGATTTACTTACAGCATGCAGCATTGCACATGCCGCCACGGTGGCGAGATGTTAACTCCCTAGCCTGGTATGGTCTTCTTTTTACTTGCAAGTTTCAGATTTACTGAAAGACACCTTGGACGGGCAAAAGGCTAGTTTTATTATTTAAAATGTATTTAAAATTTTTTAAATTAATTTTACTATTGTTATTGTGGTTTTTTGGATTTATTATTTTCAATGTATTATTTTTTATTTTATTTGTATACATTTATTATTATTATTTGTTTTTTGTTTTCTATTTATGTGACTTTACCGAAAGAATCAAGAATATGAATTCCTGCAGTCATGAAAGTTTTAAGTCAAAAACCTATCTTCTTTAATGAATTACCTTAAATAAATACATTAATAAGCTATAAAATATGTGATAATTATCATAACACAACAAAAATGTTATAGTGAACAAAAAGTTAATAGAATTAAATATGAAAGTATGAAATAATAGTTTTTAAATGAATTTACCTTAAATGATGATGATGCTGCACATTATCACTTTATCTCACCTCTTTCTCGCTCTCTCTCGATGCAGTAGTTGTGTAGAGTTCCAGATGCAATTCGCGGATAGACAAAATTGCGGATTGCAAGTTCGTGAATAACGAGGAATACTGTAACTACAAATGTGTTTTAAACAGTGAAACTTGCAAAAATTAACGGTTGAAATGAAATGAAAAAAACCATGTGCTTTGTGTGTGATATCGACTTTCAGGCACCAGCACTGATGGTTCAGTCCCAGGCAATTGCGCCGTCCTACGTGGGATGTACCATGCCGCCAATGAGGATACGTGTTCGAGTTCAGGACAAGGTGTTTCTCATTCCCCTTCCTTACAGGTACACGAGCATTCATCCAACCCGTTCGTGCGTTTGTGGGGNCGCCACCGTGGCGAGATGTTAACTACCTCGCCAAGTATGGAGGAGGTTGTGGGTTCGGTTCCGACCCTGACGCCTGTTGTGTATTTGTACTTTCCGCGTGTCTGTCTCTCTCTCTCTCTCTCCCTGTGGTTGTGTGGATTTTTCTCCGGGTCCTCCGGTTTTTCGCTCCACATTTAGAATCAACGTTGCGTGTTCAAGCGTAATTGGCCGATGCAATAACATTTATACGCGATGATAATAAGCCACTTCGTTGACCTATCGTTTGCGATGGCCATGTCAGCTTTTGAAAAAAAGCTTTTTTATAGGTCAGTGCAGGCCTTACACCTGGTAAAATAAAAAATAAAAAGTTTTTATATGTATTTTTGTTTTATAGTTTCCGTGTGGTTTCGCCGCAGCGAGCAGGCAGTGCGCACAGTGGCGTGGCTCGCGGAGCAGGCGAGCGCTCGCTACTACTCGGAGTCGGGGCTCAGGCCGCGGCTGCAGCTGAAGCAGGAGGGTGCCCAGCTCTCCACGGAGGATCTCATCACCAACACTCTGTTCAATAACGAAGAGGTAATCTCGTCGTTCTGTACGTACGTACTCACGCGTGTTGAACTTGTTTAGTGCCACCGTGCGTAGCCAACCGTGCTAATTGGAGGTGCGGACAACAAACCAAACACAAAAAGCCGTTCTAAAGAAATTAGTTTTCAATCTATATTTAAAAGTCTATTGGACGAGATTACCTCTTCAATAATGAAGAAGTAATCTAGACTAGATTATTTAATAAGTAGCCAAGTTTGGCTACAGTAATGAAGAGGTAATATGGTCATTGCAACACCTTGTTCCAATAACGAAGAGCTAATCTCGTATTTCACCAATTTTTCTAAGAATGAAGAGGTAAGCTAGTAATTTGCCAACACTTTTTCCCCAAGAATAAAGGGGGTAAACCGGGGAAATTGGCAGACCAACCGGACAATACAATCTGGAGAAAGGTTTTGTGGATTTCAACCGCATTGAACTGTCAGCCTCTCCTTTGTTAGCTCCTCTGTATTTGGTTTGTCCCGCATGTTGTCTTGCTCGATGTCCGACATCTCGCACTGCGTATACTTCTCCAAGAACCGAATTGTGCAGCTCTCACCCTCTCCGCTACAGAACGAGAGAACGTGAGCTGTCCGCCCCCGTTATTTCTCAGACTTATCCGCCGCAGGAATGTATGTGTGTAGAACTTCTTTCGCACTGTGCGTAGCCAACCGTGCTAATGGTAGGTACGAAATGTGTGGCAGTTAAATTCCTTTCCCTGGCAATGGTAATTAAACCCAGGAAAATAAAGGCAAAAATGCAAAGAACCTCCATATAGCCTTTAATAGACTGTTTGGACAAGTGTTGTTAGTGAGCACCTATTAAGGCCAGCACGGCACACGAGATGTGTGGCTAATACTACACCCAGCCATCTTTGTCTCCCCAGTACTTATTGCATACTTCACCAGGAACTCATTTATGGCTGAGTCGACCTAGGGAAGACGCAGGACGAGTTCAGATATTCGCCACTTTTATTGATAATGAGCTTGGGTCCCCGGGTTTGTAGCGCAATGCGCTAATCACTGCACCACCACTCCCCACAAATGTTTATTACATGATACATATCTGTGATACGGCAGCGTTAATATGACAAATTAGGTTAGGTTTTTTGTTTGTGGTTGGGCACCACTGCTTTACAAAGTCCCTTTGGTTTTGAGCATTAGAGATTTGCTATTTTCATAGATGGCTGTCATTCCTTCTAGGAGTATATAACGCGTGCATTGTTGATGTTGTGCGGTGTAGGTCCTAGCAGATGTGCTATCGTGGGACCTGCCACCTCTCTCTGAGCGATACCGCAAGGCCTGCGACAGCCTCGGGCAGGGTAAGTGCTTTGGCCGTGCATGTGATCTTATGCTCAGTGGTTTTTTATGGACCTGAAAAAAATCCTTCACTGCATATATTATCAGAGCGTGTTTACATGTTTTGCCACAAGTATGTGCGGCTAATGCAGACCTGATGCCTTGCAAAAGGTTTCTATTTGGCGTTTGAACATTTTAACACCTGTTTTATTTCCAGAAAGGGTAAAAATCGGTTTTTTTTTTGTGTTTAGTTTGTTGTCCTTTCTCCGTGCCTCCGATTAGCATGGTTGGCTACGTACAGTGCGAAAGAAGTTGAACAAAAATGGTAATATTCTTTTGTCGAAAATGCAACGGCAGGGCAATCGGGTCTATTTTGCATTGTTCACTTGTCGTGATTAGCAGTGTTATAAAATTAACCATTAAAAACATTCGCTCTCATTGACTCCGATGGGAGAAACGATTTTGATTCGAGCGCCGACTCTCTCCCCCAACTCCTCACATCGGTGCAATGCACCGAATCGCCAGGGCATGGAATCATTCCGGCGCTAGCACGGTATGTAGGCCCTGGCAAATCGCGTTCGCGTTTAGTATTAATGTTCATTATCGCTAATGTGCCCGAGACGTCGCAAATGTGCGTTTGACTGCCCGTTATTTAAACTGTCATAGAGATGTGTGGGCTATGTTAGCAATGTTGTTAGAGGCGATCGAGAGGTTATGAGTGAGAGTGGCTAGTTTGGATGATGATGATGATGACAGCTGTCTCAAGGTTAATAAATCTGAGTGTGACAAATTATAAATGTTTTCATGAGGCCAACAATGGTCTTATTGTGATGACATAAATTAAGGCTGATATCGTTAGTAGACCTGCATCGTATGTATTAATCAGTCTGATGAAACATCAGATACATTCCATATTAACTGCTTCCGCAATGGCACCTTGAATGTGTGGGTATTGTTTACAAATCGTGAATGGCGAAGATATGATGTTTGGTGCTGGACACCCACCCACTCATCTACCACTCCGGCCTTCACAGGGTGCTACTCCCCTACAGCACTCACCCCAACAGTCCGTTAAAGGCTATATACGTGACAGTGGGGGGGGGGGAATCTTTGTCGTTATGTGCAGCGGTAGACCAGCGGGTGCAGCGTGCGCTGGAAGCCCAGGACACGGAGGCGCGGGGGGCGCTTTCCGGCTGCCCCGCTGGCGCTGGGCTACGAGAAGCTGCTGCCCGTGCTCCGAGCCCTCAAGCTGCAGCCGTCCGTCCGGGAGCTCGCGCTGCGCTCGAACCGCGTGGGCGACGACCTGCTGTGCGAGCTGGCCGCCGCCGCGTCCACCTTACCCGCGCTCGCTCGTCTCGATCTCTCCTCGAATGCCGTCACCCACAGGGCCTGCGCCGGCTCGCGGAGGCCCTGGGCTCGCAGGAGGTCGTAGGAGGAGTGCTCGCGTTTCAGGTGCTCGCTCGCTCGTGTCTTTTTTTTATTTGTACTTTTTTTGTACATGCTGAATGACAAGCACGTACTTACGTATGTCTATGTTGAACTTCTTTCGCACCGTATGTAGCTACCGGCTAATCGGAGGTGCGGTGGAAGGAAAACAAACGAATTGGTTGTTAATATTGTTAATATGGTTGTACCCATTTATACTGCTGGGTGAACAGAGGCGGGGAGGATAAAAAAAAATAATGCACCATTTGTTTCAACTGCCGTGCTGGGGGATTGAACTGGTGACCTCTGGATTACAGATTCATTGTTCTAACCATTTACAGCAGGAACCAGAATAAGGTATCTTTAGCATTAATAGTTAATGCCCAAGACTCATGAAGTCAATATCAAGAGCAGCCATAGGTGCAGAAAACTACCGAGTAGTATACACATAACAACATTCATGAATCTATATTCATACTTTTGTAGGGTCATGGCCGTTTGCATCTGCGTAATGATGTCTAACGTCATAGGTGTTACATTATGAATGAAATCCATACATCTTAATTGGTAATGTTCGATATAAACAGTATATTTATGGATAGGCTAATAGGTTATTCACATTGTTAATGAAAACCATGGCAGACGGGAATAACCTATTGGTTTGTCATACAGCATGCTAAACTTAGAACGTCATGCAGAAAGAAAGGAGCATTATGAATGTCATTAAAACATAGCGTTATCATAATTAGTATCTGTAGATTATTTAACGTGCTTTTCTTAGACAAATGAAATGGTCGATGCCGTAGAATGTGAAGTGTGCCAGTGCAACACAGTCGTTTAACTTTGGCTTCACATTTCTCTCATCTTACCACGGAACCCACATTTTAAGATTAGAAAGCCAATGGGCATGAGCAAGTGACCCGGAGGTAAGTGTAGTGTAGTTGGCAATGGGCCCTTGTGCAAAGAATGAAATGGGTTCCTCTATACTCTTTCTTTCGGTAAAGTCACGTAGGTAGAAATAAAATCAAACAAATCACGACGTTTCGATCGCAACACAAGCGATCTTCATCAGGTGGGACAACCACAGCAAGAAAATGCTGAAGTCGGCGGGAGAGCTGCCATGGCAAGAGGTTATATGGGTAAGAGAATGTGGAGGAGGCAAGGGGGAGAGAGAGGGGGGGGGTGTGAGGTAGGGGGAGGGGGTTCCTCTGTTCAGTGTCCACCCCTCTTCATAGCTGGACATTTGGGCCACTCTAGCGTTTGGACCACGTTGCAGTTTGCACCAACTACACTTTCTATGGCTACACCACCACTGTGCTGAATAGCTACTGCACCACTGTGCTTGTTAGCTACATCACTCTGCTGCTTTCGATAGCAGCTACAGCTGCGCTGCGCCAAGCACCTGAGATGCGGGCAATGGGAAGGATAGTATCATGTGGGAGTAGTATACAGGAGGCTGGCAAGGAGGTGGTGGTGGTGTAAAACTAAAATTAAACTGTGTTTTTTTTTATCAGGTAAGGCCCACTGAGCTATACCGCTCTTTTTCAGAAGCGACCTGGCTATCACAAATGATAGCTCAACGAAGCGATCACCGCGGGAGTAAGACCTACCAAGAGAGACACGGGCTGCTCTGATGCACATTTGAGCATGGAGAGGCACTCTCTCTCTCTCACAATGAAGCTCTCGTTTTGTCCTTTCGCCATCTCGCGTGCGATGCTCCGCAGAGCCTGGAGGAGCTCGACCTGTCCCTGAACCCGCTGGGAGACGGGAGCTGCCAGCCCCTTGCCGAGCTGCTCTCCTGCTGCCCCTCGCTCACCTCTCTCCGCCTGCAAGCGTGCGGCTTCACGGCGCAACTGGTGCAGCATCACCGCGGCCTGCTGGAGAACGCGCTGCATCGTGAGTCGTGGTTTTTTAAAATAAAATATTTGTCTTCTTGGTTCTTTCGGTAAAGTCAGGTAGAAGGGAAATAATAAAATAATAAAAATGAAACATTGTAAAATACAATTCTCACGACGTTTCGGCCACAACGCAAGCAGCCGTCCTGAGGTGAAGAACAGGTCTGTCGGAAAGACAGCGTCTGAATGAGCACCACCAAGCTTGGCAGCGTATATTTAAGCTGGGTTAGAGGAGGAAGGGCGCCTTGACAAAGGAATTTGCATATCAACCGAAAGAACCAAGAAGATGAATCCCTGCAGTCACGAAAACTTTAAATCGAAATTTAAAATATTTGTATTTCACATCCTCCCTTAAATCGTACATTGCAACATTTTGACATTTTGGACAACATTACCAGGGGCATCGACGGTATCAGGCACACCGGACTCATCAGAGCAGCCATGGGGCGGGGGAGGGATTTTATTTGGAAAAGGGGAGGGACGGGGTTGGCCAGGTCATTGCCATTCTGGGCTCAGGTATTAAGACTGTTCTAAGGTTTAGGAATGGACCCCATGCACGTGCTGTGTTCTTCTTCCTTGTCTCGGAGCTTATTGCTCGGGGCTCCAGTGCTGAGATTGGGGCCTAATGAATTGAGCCATTGAGTATGGGAGGGGGGTTGTGAGTCACGTTTTAACGATTGCTGGGCCACAGGATACCCCCTCCCCCCTAAAATTGCCGAGTGGCCCATTGGCCCGAAACAGCTGCAAATCAAAGGCGTCACAGATAGGGGGCATGTATGTATGTATATCTATGGGACCTTTTTGCCAGTATCAAACATGATGAACAAATAAGAATAGGTTTTAGCCTTTCTGGCAATAAAACAGGTGTTAAGATGTTATAACACCAAATAGATATGTTTTGAAAGGCATCACGTCTGCATTAACCGCACATACTTGTATGTATGTTAAACGTCTTCTCTCACACCGTACGTAGCCAACCGTGCTCTTCGGTGGTGTGGGGAAGGACAAAAAAATGCGGTTCTTGAATTGGCCAAAGTTATATAAAACTTGGGAAAATAAGCACCAAACGGCCGGCTTACAAACACAAGGGCATAGCACACACTGCGCAGGTCACAAGCCTCTGTTGTTCTTGTCCCGCTTGTTTAGTCAGGAAAGCCTCACTGAATCTCAAGACTTTTTTTTTGTACGAGGGTTACTGCCAGGTTTCTTGCAGTAAGGAGGGGGGGGCGATGATGCTGTGTGCAATTTCCATGGAGTAATTTGCGGGTAATTTTCTTTAACTGTTCGATTGTTTGGCCTTTACCAGCTTTGTGTGCGAATGTGGCGACGGTTGTCACCGATACCTCTTTCGTAGTAAGAGGCAGCTGTTACAGCCTTGCAGCCATCTGCACACAGATCATCTCATTAACTTTCATGCCACTTATTGATTACTATGACATTTTATATACATTCACTCCAATTATAATCTAAAGGGAGCTTCGACCTAATTTTACTTTCCACATTATGTTTAAATCCCAGGGCCAATCCATCATTCCCAGTCTTGACGTTGTTTTTTTTGTTTATTTTGGTTTCATCCATTTGGCGCACTGAGAAGGAAATTAGCATCGGTCAATTTTTCTTCACAAGGCACAAACCACATTTGTGTCACTTGTGTCAATGCAAAATAAATAAGCAGGTAGTAAGTAGACCTCCTTCACATATTACTGTTTCACACATATCTTTAGCCACACAGCCTTCTGGGAGTGCATCTTTTTCAACAACCTTGGTTCGATAGAAGCAAACTTTTGAACCAGTTTGGACATTCAATGTCTCATTAGCAGAGTCAGGCCTCCACTGCACAATATTGTGAGTCCTCGGGTGTGATTCATGTAGAATTTTGCTCTGCTCTTTTATGGAATTCCAGAAATAAGTTGGTAAATGTACAAAGCATTTGCAATTATGGTGGGTTTTTTTTCTTCACTAAAATACTTTTGTTTCATAAATTATCTTTGTATTCAACCACAGTCTCTCAAAAGAGACTTTTATCTCAGTAGATACTTACCTGTAAATGAAAAAGTTCACATTTCCTTTAGTTTGCACTCCTATCGTGTTTTTGCATTGTGTTCGTTGTTGTAACTTTCTGACCCCCCCCNCCCCTACTGGACATCTGTGAAAAAGAGCTGTATAGCTCATAGGATTCCTCCTTCAGTATAAATAACGATTCTGAAGTGCGAAGTACTATTTGGTTTGCTGCGGCTCATTTAAGAAAGGAAAACTGCTTGTTTTAAACTCCCGTCTGCGTGCAATGGCAAACCAAAAAAATCTCCCCGTGCAAAAAAATGTTGATTTTGTTTTTATTTAATGCCTCGCTAGGTGTGAATCGACTCCGGAGCGTGGTGTTGTCCCACAATGCACTGGGCTCGAGCGGCGTCGATCTGTTCGTGCGGAGCGCGCCGAGCCAGCGCCTCGCTCGGCTCGAGGTGTCCGCCGTGACGGTCGGCCCCGGCGACGCCTCGCCCTCGATCCCGTCTGCAAGATCCTTCACCAGGTGGCCACACGTTGCGCTGCTTCACCCAACCTCGTTTGCGTTTCACGTAGTAGGGCGCCTTTCAACTCGGGTCTCTTTGACCGTAGCTTGCAAAAACGACGACGCGCAATGGAATGGTGTGCGGTTGGCAAGGGTGCGTGTGATGGAAACGTGTTGACAGAGATGGAGGGGGTACTTAGGGAGCATGAAAGGGAAAGTGTAGAGACAGGAAGGGGTGGAGGGGCGAGGGAGAGAAGAGGAAGAGAATGGGCAATAGAGTAGAGGCAAGGCTTTCACACTGGGTTGCTTATGGAAAAGGTCTCGTCAAGGCGCATATAAATCGTCACACGAACTTCGGTCATCCTCGCAGTAGCTTCGAACTAAGGCGGTCACTGCATCGCGCGCTTTCAGATGCCATTCTGTGGCCGTCTGAAACGCTCTCCGATATTCGGATGCCACTCGATCTATGCACTTTTAAATATAGATTGAAAACGAATTTCTTTAGAACCGATTTTTGTGTTTAGTTAGTTGTCCTTCCCCCTGCACCTCCGATGAGCATGTACGGTGCGAAAGGAGTTCAACATACATACAAGAAAACACGTTAAGTGACCTGCGCATTGTGAACATGCCACTACAAGTGAGTAGGTGGGACTACCTTTCACAAAATGCATTCTAAAAGGGTCAAAGCAGAAAGGATCTTGGCTCTGATCTGGTAGAAGCAATCTCTCAACCCTCAGAACAAACCCCAAGTGTTTTTCCTGTCGGCTCACTTCCCTTCATTCAAAAGGTTATTGAAACTTCAAACAATAAAAAAAAGTACCTTTATTTTTTAATTTTCAACAATTCACACTGACCAGCATGATGAAGTATGACCATATAACCCAAATGAAAGACACGCTGTACAGAGGCTTCCATCGAGCAGTGGATTGAACATGCGCAAAAAATTGTGATTATTGTAATAAACATGCACCTATAAATAGCAATGGTAGTATTCCTCATCATTATTAATCATATAAATACCTGCTGCGTCTGTAATGATATAGCAGGAAACAATCCTTTTTACTTATTAGTCTGCAAGGGATGATATCGATGGATTAGTTATGAGCACGTCAAACGTCACCACATAGCCACATGGTCTCTTGACAAAGGTCTTTGTTGGCTGATGATAATGAGATGGGCATGCTCAAACTGATTGGGAATTTACGACAGGGATGACTCCTCCCTTTAGATCCTTTGCAAATCCTAACGCTTTTATCGTAATTATTTCTGAAGTTGCACCGAATTTCAGCTTCGTTTTTTTATTTCGAAGAATGTCTTGCGTAACTTTATTTTGAAGCTGTCCTTTGATGGAGTGCCATGTGGCATTGCGTGATATAAAATTGTGTATTTTGGTGTTTTTGTTTAACTTACGCATTTTTAAATGTCATTTGTTGTTTTCAGAATAAGTAAAAAAATAAGTCTGGGCTCTCTGCTTGCCTGGGTGAAAAGCGGGGCAGTGTCTCTCCCTATCCTGGCTAGCTTGCTCTACTCTTTTCATAAATACATTTGTATGAATAAACCAGTTCGTTCAGTAATTGTAAGAAAAAAATATTTTACTATTGCTGCGGTTTTAAGTTGGGCAATGATTTGAATAATAAACAATGTCTAGGAAATTCGTATTCAGCGGTCCATAACATTTGGCTCTGTTGCATATGAAATCCTGCCATCTGTCCTAGTACTTATTGACCGTTTACGTCTGCGAGTTAATCTGGCAATCGGGCAGTGTGTTCCAGTGACCGGTGGAAATGCGTAGAACATCAGTACTTTGGTAAATATTTGTATCCAATTGTTATTATGATTGTTCCTGGGCTATTAAGAAATTAACCAAATCTAGAGACCATGTCTCAATCTTAACACAGACAGGACACGAACTCATTTTGTTTCACTGTCATCTTCTGACCACTCTGCAGCGCATCGGGTTTAGCATTTCCACAGCAATGATGTGGAGACCCAGCAATGTTGCCTGTAAATGCTTGGATCGCCAGCGTGTATACCACCCACACCCATTGTTATCATCATCATCATCAACAACAACTCGTTGAAGTTGGTTGTGGTGGTCACAAGACTCAGTATTACTCAGCCATAAAAATAATATACATTTCTCTGCACAAGTGTATGAACCGCAGATAATTATATTAACGTGTTAAGCTTGGAATTGTATTTTTAGTGCACGTTTGTCACAGGTAAATTATCCCAAAGCAACTGAAGAATTGCTACCGCCCCCCCCCCCCCTCCTCATTTAAGTTGTTCATATTTTTCAATTAGAATTAATTGAGTGGAATGTGGAAATCCAGTAGGGGTTAACACTATGCATTGATTCATCAACCAATATTGATTCCCACGATACATGCACCCGCTCGCATGTGAAAGGAAATAATGTTTTTTAAACATTCTTTTGGCAAATTAAACCCAAGCGATACGCTGGTGTTTCACTTCTAACCGGAAAGAGCAAACAACAAAAGTGCACAAAATGTGAGAATGGATAAGGCAGGAGACGATATAAAATGAGACAAATATACAAATTAATTCTTCAATCACATCACAGCCGTGGATCGTGACAATCCATGGAATCGCTGTGGGGTGGGTGGGTGTGCAGGGGGCAGGAACCAAACACCGCACCTGCAGAATGCGATGTGAAGCCACTAAAAATTCAATTGTGAGTCATTCCATGCAGAGCCTTACCCGGCTTTTAAAAGCCAAAACCTCACCACCTTTCATAACGGCGACTTAGAACAGAATACTACTTGAGTCCGCTATTGGATATTTCAGCAATTACCCTTTGAGCTGGAGAGGTTTGCATTTGTGTCCAACCACTCTTTGGGAAAAAAACAATTATTCCTGAAATACATTGATGTTCAATTTATGAAATGTAAGGTTTTGTTGGACTCTTCAGTGAACGTGAAGTACGAATAGCAAAAACAAAGAGTCCTTACACTGCTGTTGGGCAAGTGCAGTTCATAAACACCTTGCCATCTTTTCTTTCTATATTTGAAGCTTTCGTGACTGCAAGGATTCATATTCTTAGGTTTTTTTCGGTAAAGTCACGTAGGTAAAACATTAAAATTTATAAAAGTAAAATAAAATAAAAAATCACGACGTTTCGGAGGCAACACAAGCTTCCGTCTTCAGGTGGAACCTTGCCATCTATGACCCTCTGGTATTCACACACTGTATGTAGCGTGCATAACCTGAATGAGTCCCACAGGAGGTTAACACACAATTTGTGTTGTTTTCGTAAATTACCAGTGGTGTTCTTAGCAACAAAAAAAAATCTCATTCAGAAGAAATTAGACCGTCACTGCCCGTAAATAATGTAAATGAAGTGCACAAAAAGCGATGCACACACTGCCCCAACGTGATGTTCACACACGGCGTTGAGCTGCAATATTATTAAACTCGACTGCTTGAGCCACCTGCCTGCGGCTCTGCGATCGTTGAATTTCCACCGCTGGCTCAGGGCTGGAAACAGGAAGTCAGCACCAATGCCTCAATGCTCATGAGCAGGAAACGACTCACTATTTTTCGTTTGACTTTTTCTCAGTTTCGTGGCCATGTTACAGATGTATGCGCTGACATAAAGGAATACATTCAATGGCACATATTGCCCTGCTTTCGTGTGATTTGTTTAAAGAATTGTATTATTTCATATTCTTTTCATTTTAAAATGCATTTTAATTTGTATTCAACAAACAAATCGGTCCACAGGTATGACATGCTGGGCAATGTTTTACATATAAAAACACCACCGCTCGATATCGGCATGGGTCAGATTTGTCCAAAAGTTGGTGTGTAATTTAACAGCTCATAAAATATCCATCAAAAGGTGCCATTCTTGAATCTTAAGTCCCTTTATCCTGTATCTCCCATGGGCCCTCCCAGCGGTGCC
Organism: Lethenteron camtschaticum; assembly: GCA_018977245.1. Taxonomy (NCBI): domain Eukaryota; kingdom Metazoa; phylum Chordata; class Hyperoartia; order Petromyzontiformes; family Petromyzontidae; genus Lethenteron; species Lethenteron camtschaticum. The sequence continues at coordinate 1,109,852 of MU249620.1, read as the reverse complement.
TCATTCTCAAGGTCTGACCTATTGCATAATCCAGTATCTACCAGAGGCAATAATGTGAAAAATAGATGTTCGCTCGCACGTGACTGCTTTCATTTGAACGTAATCCCGCGAGTTTTGAAGGGGAAAACATTCTACCATCATTTCGAACAGGTTTGCCATACCCTTAATAATGAATGCTATGTATTCAACATGTTTGGCACAAAGAAACAAACAAACAATTGAATATTTCCGGCGGCAAGAATAAAAAACACTCCATGCTTTGTTACCACCGCATGAACTTTGCTAAACATTTTCTGCATGACTGAATGTCGAGTTGAAAACTAAGAGGCGTGATACAATATTCACTGCGAGAGTTCCTGTTCCAATTGTTAATCCTGTGACGGAAATCAATGCTCCTAATAATAATGAAATAATGCTGGCATCCGGCCTTTAAAAAGAGTTGTCCCAAGGCGCTGCTGCTATGAAATCAAAACGAAAGCACAGAGGTTGACGCATTCATTGTTAAAAAAGGGGTAAATCATATTTCTTTACATTCCACCCCTGGACGTACCAAGTTTATCCATCACGAGCCACGATCAGTGGCAGGAAGATATCAGGACCCTAGTGGAGTGCAGGTCCCATATGAGGGTGAACCTGAATTTCGATGTAAAGCTTTCGTGACTGCAGTGATTCATCTTCTTGGTTCTTTCGGTAAAGTCACGTAGTAGGGAAGTAATAAAATAATAAAAATAAAACATAATAAAAAAAATTCTCAGATGTTTCGCCACAACGCACACAGCCGTCCTCAGGTGAAAACATGTTCTTCACCTGAGGACGGCTGCTTGAGGATGGCTGCTTGCGTTGTGGCCGAAACGTCTGAGAATTGTTTTAGTTTTTATTATGTTTTATTTTTATTATTTTATTACTTCCCGTCTACGTGACTTTACCGAAAGAACCAAGAAGATGAACCTGAAGTTACTTTCCCACGTTGCCCTGCTGTTCAAGAACATTTTTAAAAATATTTTTAAGGTTCGTGGTTTAATCTGAAAGTGAGTGTTCAGTGTTGAGCTTGAGTGGTATTTTGTGTGTTCTTTTCGTGTTTCTGCAGTGTTTTATTAAATATGTGTAAATATCCATAATATCCTCTAAAGAAAGCTGTTTCTGGTGTGGACCAATCCGTTTCAAAGACAGTGTGCATATTACCAGAGCATGTTTTTGTTTGTATGTTCACCACAAGTATGATGTGTGGTTAGTGCAGGCAGACATGATTCCGTGCAAAAGGTTTCTGTTTGGTGTTTTAACATCTTAACACCTGTTATATTGCCAGTTCTTATAAGTTAGTTTTGTTTGACCAGGTGAGAACTTTCGAGTCAATGATATTCTGCTTTGCGACAGTGACCCGGGTGGGCCACCAAAATGGCAAAAGCAAAACAAACAAAATAAAGTTTAGCAAATAAAAGAAATATTGCACACACATGTAAAATAATAGATTCCGTGTAGCGGCAAGTCGGCTCGGTTAGATTATTTTTAGGACACATACAGGAACATTAAACAACAGATATGTGAGGTCACTGTTGTACTCGTATGTCAACAATCAATTCCAACCTTAGATATCTCCATAATTATTTGCAGATGTTTCAGCTTTTGCTCCATTCTCTTCGTTAACGTCCATTGTCTCCGATCCGTACGTCATAGCTGGCACTGTGCAGGCACCAATGGTATGCTGCTTTTTGACTTTACCGTCGTCAATACAATGATCTACATCGTTTTTTGGCATGGGCCACGTGGGTTGGTTTATGCCAAATTTCTTCTCATTAACCCTCCACCACCCTGACAGAATTGTCACGATGACAAAGACGGTATTCACACGTGCCAATGTATTGATTAAATGCTAATCAATGGTGAAAATTTTGGCATGAATCAGCCACCTGGCCCACGTCGAAAACAGATATGGATCGCTCTGCTTTTTTAATACATTTAATTATAAAGAGGTGTTATTTGCCACAACATGAGGCAGTGCTTTTTGGAAAACTGTATTTCTTAATTAGCGTTAAGCAGCCGTTACACCAGGGGTCGGGAACCTTTTTGACTGGGAGAGCCATAAAAGCCAAATATTTCTATATATTTCATTGAGAGCCATATAGTATTTTTAACGTATACTAAATTAAATGTCTTACTTTTAATGCGACTTCTGGTGCTGCATGGTTTTGCTGATGGCCTTGTAGTCTGGTTCGTACGTGGTGAGGTTGAGCTTCGTGCAGGCGTGACCCGTGAAATTTATCTTCAAAACTAATTTCTGTTTACTTTAAAATGACACAGTATTATTAAGCAATATCACAAGTATTTTAAAATCAGTTCCAAACTGATTTTCTAATTTTTTTTTTTTCAACTCTAAATTGTCTGGGAGCCATATGCCGTCACTGGAAGAGCCATATATGGCTCGCGAGCCATAGGTTCCCGACCGCTGCGTTACACAAATTAATGGATGTCACCGTGGGTATTATCTCACCTAGGAGTCGTGTGCATTAACTCACCTGGACATCTCCTCCAACAACCTCAACGATGCCTCGCTGCGGGAACTCAGCCGGTAAGCGTGAGCTTGAGGACGGGAGTGCGTGAGCTTATGTTGCGTTGCAGCGTCTACGCATGGCATGTTGCATTGTTTTATGGAACAGATAAACCAAATGCTTTTCGGCACTGCCATTTACATAATGGTCACATGTTACCATATATATTTTATAAATGTACGAACACGATAGTAGTAATATATTCCTGACTCTTAAACAGATAATACCTACGTTTATGTTTAACTAGCTTTACTACCCTGGCTTCGCCCGGGACTTAATTCACCACGCCCGGCCGCCTTTGTCTCCCCAGTGGCGATGTTCACGCACCACACCAGCTAATTGTTTGAGGCTGAGTGGACCTAGGGGAGACCCCGGACCGGTTCAAATAATCGTCAGCAGTGGTGGCCGTGAGCGGGTTGCCGGGTTCGTAGCGCAGCGTGCTAACCGCTACACTACAATGCGTTGCGCTTCCACATGCGCGGGTCACATGACAGATTTTATGTCACAGCTCACTTGCTGTGCAAAAAATATACAGTATGCATTATTGAGCTCCCCCGCCCCAAAAAAAAGTGTATTTTTATAATGTTTGCATGGTGTACAGTCTGGAAAGTACCCACATGGCAAATTTCCAGTTTGTTGCATGTCAGAAAGTTCGCTAAACATTTTGAACAGACACACACTCACAACTTTGCCTTATATATATGTATGGAGACGATAAAAGGGTCATAACATTGGCTCATTGAGTCCACTTAACTTTTTACGTGTTGAACATTGTTAACATTGTATAGTAGTATCCTTCTTGCTTATGATGTTGTTTGATAGCGTTAGGCAAAAATCATTTGGAAATGTGTGTAGTTTACATCTTGGTTGGGGGTGAATTCAATCTGTCAGTGGTTCGCAGTCAATGAAATGATTACTGTTTTTCGGGAAGTCAACAGTGGTTAAGAGCACACCAGCAATTGATGTAATAATAATTTATTTTCTATAGCGTCATGCAATTGCATCTCACAATGCTGCACATCAATTATCCAGTTCCGTACACAGATAATACAAAAACAAACCCCACTACTTAAAATACATGAATAACGAGAAACAATACACTTAAGAAAAAATGATCGCAGAGAAAATAAATGAAAAGTAATAAATCCGTTCGGTCTCCATACCCCAGACCACAATCCCAACATTTCGCCGGATTTTGTAATTCTCTTGTTTTGCGATGGCGCACCAGTGGCTGCGTTCGTAAACGTTGCTGTGTACTTTTGGGGGAGTGCCTGTACCTTGCAATACACTTACAACACTCTAAATGACAGCAATGTATTATTTTAATGCGACCTCCATGATGTCTGTAAACAAAAGAAGCACATTACCAAGCAAACTGTGACGCATTGGCGCCGGCCGTTGCGAGCACCTGTGTTAGAACGTTTGGGCTCGCAGGCATTCGTAGAAAATGCATTAGGCATTTGGCATCATCGATAACGCATCTGCGTTATCCATGCACACCCATGAATGTGTATGGCGCCACCTTCCCTCCGTAATACAAAGGGAGCGAAGTGCTTTTAGTGACGATGGCGCACACGATAAGTGTAAGGGTGAATTTGATAGATGTGAAGATGACAATTATATTCCGAGAAAGATTCAAATATATGCTAATATAGAGAATTAACATGCGCGTGTAGTGTTTCTAATTCATCTTATAAGTACGTTCTGGTGGATGATGCTGATGATGGACTTCCTCAACAAATTATATATAAACAAGATGGAAGCTTATTTCTCGCCAAAATGTACGGACAGGTTTCCCCACAAACACGCTTTGTTGAAAAACGGGAAGTATTTTTGTTTGCTAATGTGGACACACGAATCTATCTCGACTATTGGCTCGGCAATGTGGACAATTTCAAGGCCGATGCACTCGGCATTGAAATCACACCAAGGCGACGATCAGCTTCATTCATCGGCAATAGAAATATGAGTGTTTTAGAGCTTGGTGGACTCGGTTAAGGGTGGCAATAATCTCCGTTGAGTCTTTTTGGCCAGTGGGTGAAAATTGTACACGGAAGTGTTTCAGTCTTTTCCTCAGTCGTATCACGATTGCGTCATCGAAGTAATGTCAATAGTTCAGTTCGATTATTAGGTATAACCCTGTGAGCCATGCGGCTCTTGACTCGGGTGCAACCGCAACAAAACAAAAACATGAACAAGAAACATTAAAGTGACTACGCGCAACAGAAAAATCCAGGAAAAACCAGCAACGTCTTCCAGAAAAAGCAAGTCAAACAATAACAACCATAAGACAATTTGGATTAAAGTTATCAGTCTAACTCTGTAAGGTGGAGAATCCACTCGGAAAACTCGTGCAGAGCTGTACAACCCCCCCCCCCCCGCCTTTTTCTACATTAGAAAATGGCCCACCGAAGCATATATCAAAGAACCACTTCTGAAATCCCTTGAAATTAACGTCTGGTCCTCGCCTAGGATCATCACTTACCTACCCCTCCCTGCACGAGAGTAATGTTTATCGCATAAAAGACCAAACAGTTGTTTGTAGTTTCTCGGAGGTGGGAATGTATCCAAATTAATTTCACAACAAATTTTTTTAATGATGCTCTTTGGTTATTTTGGTAAAGTCACGTAGGTATAAAAAAATAAATCACGACGTTTCGATCGCAACGCAAGCGGTCGTCCTCAGGCGGGAAAAATAGAATCCAGCAGTGGAACTGCTGGACATTCATTGGTAACCAGGCAGAGACCACCAACTCACAACACTCGAGAACCCGGTTTAATTTCAGGTGGCTGCCTGGATTCTAAACCACACGACCTCAGCATTGCCAGCTCAGCACCACCACCTTTTTGCCACCTGGCAACCTCTGAAAATGTCGCCTAACTTAACCTACTTTCCACGAATTTTCGTATTTTCATTTCAAAATATTATTTTGTACCCATGTAATTATAAAACGTTGTAAAATTATGACATTATTTAGTAAAAACAGAAATGTCGAGTTATTTATCGCGCCCCGGGTGCCAGCCTTCTCCGCGGAACGTTGGCGCGTCGCTGTACATCTTCGCTTTTTCACCGTTGCTTAAGAACACGTGCTTTTGCCCGTTTCAAAACAAAGTCGTTTGCGTGCGCAAAAGTTGGTTCGTGTCATCGCCGAAGTCTTGTCTCCAGATGATCTTTTCAATGAAGACTTTGATGTTTATTTGAACTTTTTACTCCGCTAAAAGGCCAGGTATGGCAGCAGCCCATGGGCCAGATAGCAGCCCCCCATAGATCATTAATAAAATAATAACACATGTAAATTATTATTATTATATTACCGTACTTTGTAGAAAAGGTTTTGCTGTTCAATGCCCCTCCCCTCTCCCACCATTTTAACTCCTCCGACTCACCAGCGGAGTAATGTGATTTCGAAAGAGCACGTTAGATTAATTGACACTTATTTTTGTGATGCGTGCACTATGACTGAAGTAAGTTAGTTAGGCCACAAAGTTCAGTCGCGATGCTGCCCGAGGTGCAAAAGTATGACAACCACAAGCACGGGGCAGCATCAGCTGCTCATTTTCGCACACCGTTTTGAAGATCTTGTCCGCGTGAACTTTGTCCTGTGCACACATTTGTCTTCCAATAATCTATACGCATGAGAATCTTTTTACTTAATTTTTTTCATTTTCTTTCTTTAAATAGGCTGTTACTATCTTTATTACGTGTGTGGTAGTATTGTATAATGTGTACTGTAACCGGTGACATATGTAGACGTAAGAATGAGGTTCGATAGCTTGTTCTTCCGAACCCCAACCATTGCCTTTACTTCTTGGGGAAAATTATGTTTACTGTACGTGTTTTTTGCGCTATGCGCCATTTTTCAACAACACAGCCCCGCGTAAAACGAGAGGTAGCCGTACAGGGATCTCAACTTTGCTTTTCGTGCGACCGCGACTGTAATGTGGTTTGGCTGCCCCTGTTGCTTTTTTTTACTTTTTACTCGCCTGCGGTCCCTTCCCTACAGGACATTGGTGCAGAACAAGTCTCTCACCTGGCTGGACCTGTCTGGAAACCCGGACGTCACCTGCTGCGGGCTCGACATCCTCCTGGGGGCGTTACGTGAGCGGGCTAAGGGGCTCGAATACCTCAACCTCACCGGTATGCAGACGCACGCAAAACTAGTCTACCGACGTACGCACGCACAAAGACGAATAGTCCGTGAGCGCAGAGCAAGATATTTCGCTTGCCCGTACCGCCTGCCCTAGCGTAACTTTAGCATTCCCAACATATATATAGTTATTTAGATATGGGCAATTTGTGTCGAAATCGTTTGAAATTAGTGGGTTTATCAAATAGTTCACTCGTGGCGGGTAATATTCACCGATTGCCAAGTGGCTCTTCGTTGCACCGCTTAGCCATTTAGCAATCCAATATTGGGTGAAGGCCTCCCAAGGTGTTTTGGTCACAGCGGTTGCTTTGGCCATAATTCACCACGCCGGTCAGTGCAGGCTGGTAATGGAGGTGCCCGCGGGCCGGTTGAGATGTATCACTCGGCGTCGCCCTTAGCCATGAGAGGGGATTGAACTTGCGTGAATGAGTGCGTGAACGAGTGCCGTTACTGCATAGAGGGTGCCACAGTGGGGAGATGTGAACTACCTTCTCTGGTATACAGGAGGTTGCGGCTTCGATCCCGACGCTGACGCCTGTGCATTTAGAGTTTGGCATGTTCTCTCTCCCCGTGGTAGCATGGATCTTTCTCCGGGTTCTCCAGTTTTTCCCTCCACATTTTAAGAGAGTAATTTAAGAGAGTAATTGGCTGCTATAAATTTACACACGATAAGCCACTTCGTTGGGCAATCATTTGTGAAAAGAGCTATATAGCTCAGTGGGTCTTACGTAATAAAATAAAATAATTGTAAAGTATTAAAATTTAGTTTTAGTATATGTTCTGCCGTGATTGGTCATCACGTTGGCATGACATTATTATTACATAATTACAGGGAGACTCCGTATTGGTTGAGAATATAGCTGGAATCAATTTTTTATTGACAGCACCAACTCACGGATCCCGTGCATTGTTAGAAACTGAATTTACAACGTGCCCTCGTAATGCGAGCATCATACAGAGACCGGTTTTTACACACGGGTAAATGCACAACTCTGTATTCACGGACACCAACACAAATCATCATGTGCAAACACGCGCCACTTTATTAAAAGTCACACGCGCGTAGGGGAACAACCGCATGCACACATAACATTTGCGTGCCTTTAATTTGCTGTCGGTGAAATAGCCACGCGCTGTGCCGTCAAGTTGATGACAATCAATGCGGTTCTAAAATATGTTTTTTTTTATCATCGGATAGTACGTCCGTAGAGGTTGGAAGATTAAAGGAAGCGAATGAGAATTGTAGGTGTCACATATACGCTGGAAATGTGTTTTTTTTAAGAAGTAGTAATTTTTGTGTTCGTGTTGTTGCTTAGCCTATTTGATGGACGTTTTTTTTTTATTTCTGCCATTATATTCAGTAAATTGCAAATGTCTTATCTCATCTCATCACATCACTGGTTAATTTAATAGGTGCTGTGCACGTAATTTTTTCTTCCAACTTTACTGTTTTTGTTGAAATATATTTAATTCACAAGCTCTTACGTTGTTTTTAAAATAGGACAATAATCTCCCATTCGACAAAGATGAACATTCAGTTGGATAATTATTGGATTTTTTCGTACAAAATAAAATCACAACTTTAATCATGAACACTACTTTACAACAGACAATTATATAGTAAGTAGGCTCTGGTGTATTTGCAACAGTCCTTGAGCACATCGATTGATTGACATCAGTAGATTGTTTTTTTTTTACGTTGTGGTGAATTGTTATGCCCTTTCGTGTCTGTAGGGGCAATGTGGCACACAAATCAATTGCCATCGATTTTTGCCCCGTGATTCGTTGCCAGTGTCTTGAGCTTGAGTCTCAGTATTTATCAGTGAATTGACGTATCATTACACCTTACGTCATTTCATTGCTCGAGATCAAGGGTGGTTGACGTGGCCTAACAGTAGCGTCTTCACTGTTAAATCGCAGAGTTTCACGGTGCGAATTTTGGCGGCTGACCTTGTTAATACTGCGGGTGTGTAACAGCCGTGACTGTTCTACGCGCCGTCAGCTTCACAGTGGACGTTGAAAAGATCCCCGTAACGTCATTCGCTAGAGCAGAAAATTCACCTGCGAATGTTTATATTGGGATTATGTGCAGAAATCATCGCCCCCCCCCCTTACTGTCAGATGAATGCCCCAGATCACCCTTGAAATTGAGGCTCGTGCTGGTCTCTTGATATCTCACCCAGTCAAACTAAATCAACTTGAAACCCTGACTTTAGAGTGTGGTGCCTAACACTGGAGCATCTGAGCAAAGTGGACTTTGCATGATTTCGAGTTGACGTGGACAGTTTTTCGTTTCAGCAGATATGGCATCGTGAGCAAAACTGTAACATGAACGGATTTCAATTGGATTAGCTTATCAATCTGGACTACAGATTTTTTTCACAAAACCAAGAACATTGGCTCACAATTGCGTGACCGTAGTTACGTAACGCGAGCCATTTCCTGGGCGATGCCATATCTGGACATCTGTGAAAAAGGGCTTCATCGCTTATCGGATACCTCCAGTATAAATATCCTGATTCTATGTATCAATTCCATGTTTATGTTTGGACAAAACCTCTTTGTGCACAATTGCATACATTGACAAAGGTTTTCAAGGTTCAGAAAAAAAAGCCACAATACTTTTCCACGTTACGAAGGGCATATTTTTTTACAGGACGTGGCTCAATTTTGGCCGAAAAATTCTAAGTACGTGACACCACCTCCCACCCGGTTTAGATGGCGGACATGAATTGATTTTTGTTGAGAACAAAAAATGGGGCAGTTTTGACGTCGGGATTGTCTGACAAGAGGAATTTGCAAATAGGGGGCATTGCTTTTTGAGACAAAACGCTCAAGAGCTTGTGTTTATTTTTAAGTACAAATTAATGGGCAGATGCTGAAATAGGTTTCTTTCCTTCTCCCCCCCCCCCCATTCAGAAATAAATACTCTATTCAGTGCAAATTAGCTTCTGTTATCAAACGTGGGCGGATATGGGAATGTATGAGAGAACATTTTAATATAAGGCACACAATATAAGGAATTCAAGCCATGCTTTAAGCCCAGAGAGCATCGCCTCCATCCTTATTGCAGCGACGTCTGGGCTACACACAGGAGATACCCTATTGATGACCAGCACTGTACAGCGGCTCCGTGAGCTTTTTATCTTCCACACGTGACCCCACAGGAGATGTATCTGGGGGAGAAGTCAGCAGTGGTTGTCCTTTGGATGGACTCAGACCCGCCATCAGAACGGGGAATTTCCACCACTAGCTCAGCGCTGTAAACATGAGATAAGCACCATGGTCACGGTGACTTTTTTTGAATGATGATTAATCGTTTTGTTTTGCTTGTTTACCTTGTGGTCGATGTAGTCCCTTATTATTATTATTGTAGGGCTGTTACAGAGGGGCTGTTTGTGTAGGGCTGTTTGCATAGGGGCTAACGGATAACAAACACAGTGGGCGGGGACTCCGTGAGCACACGGGGTGGTGCCCGCAACGACGTCCGTACTGGACGGCGTGAGGGGGTTTCGATCCTCTAGGGGGGTATAAAAAGGGTTGAGCCAGAGAGCTCGGGGCTCAGTCTTAGTGTAGTTAAGGGAAGAGAGAAGACCGGCCAGATAGGCCCTGGACTCCCCCTGGGACGCCGCCCTTGTAAGGGCAGTGCAGGCTGGAGCCAGTGGCGTGGTCCCGGAACCAGAGTCAGACCTCTGGGATTCCGGGTACCGTAGCCCGACTGACCAGTGTCGGGCCAGACAGCCTCCCCTAGCCCGTTAGCGGAGGACTCGGCTAGGAAGGCTAGCTAGGGGTGAATTCCCAGTTGTACGGGTGAGGGGGCCGATACATCCCTCCAGTATTGTAAGACATTGTGCAAATAAATACGTGTGCCTTACCCCGTTGTCCACGCGTCTTCAAGAACACTTCATTATTATTATCACGTGATAAGCCACTTCGTTACGCAATCGGCCACTTCGTTGAGCAATCATTTGCGGTCAGGTCGCTTCTGAAAAATAAGCTCAGTTTGTTTTACCTGATAAAATAGAAATAATCTTTTGTAAAATAATGTAGTTTATAAAATAAAATTATATATTTATAAAAAAATATATTTTTAGTGATTTGTTTATCTTTCCCATACTTTTCACTCCTGTAATTTTGTTGTTGTTGTAACTTTCTAACCCGCCCCTACTGGACATCTGTGAAAAAGAGCTTCATAGCTCATCAGATTCCTCCTGCAGTGTAAACACAGATTCTGATGATGTTTTGTCAGTCCCTAAACGTATTTGTAAATCTATAGGAGTCTGCGATGAACAGAACTAATCGAGGAAGTTTTGGTCCCTGAGAACAACCAGATTTGTGAGAAAATAAAATGATGGATAAGAGGCATTTTATACTTGAAATACATTTTGTTTAGAGCAGTAAACGCACTCCTTAGGCCGATACTTATTGCATTTACACATTTAATATTCAAAGTACATCAGGCAATCTGAAAACATTTGAATCATTTATCATCCCCGCTGGAAAGTCAAAGAAAATATTTTGCTCTACAATGTGCAATTTTAAGATGAAACAATCGTACAGCATTATATTATTGGTTCTTTCGGTAAAGTCACGTAGAAGGGAAATAATAAAATAAAACAAATATGATTTATTTATTTTATTGTTCTATATTTTAATTATTTCCCTTCTACGTGACTTTACTGAAAGAACAAATAATATGAATCCCTGCAGTCACGAAAGCTTTAAATCAAAATTGTTCACAACATTGTTTATATTTTTTTTTTTGCTCAAACGTACGCGTCTTTTTTAAGTGTGGACCCCCGGAGCGCATCGTTACCCGGAATAAGAACTCCACGAGTCCCAAGGCTGCTGGTGTTGAGGTCGAGTCACCCTGAGGGGCATCCCGGGAAAGAGTAGCAATAGTTTACATGTGTGAGACAGATGGGCACGGGTATATTCAATGCGGGAGATATTTTCCACCCACCATGGTGACCGTGGCATTTGCGCAACAGTCGCATTTTTATCGGTTTAAAGGTTACGTCGCGTGCTTTTTTGCCTTTAGCCCTCTCCGGTACGGCATTGTGATCTTGGTATATAACGCCGCCTCTGTTGAGCGCAAACCGATTGAATGAGGGCATCAGAATTAAGAGAGTGGGCGAAATTGGCCCAAATTTGCAACGAAAATGTGTAACCGCGTTTCCAAATTGAGACAAACATTTTTTCTAATTTGTTCACGTTTTCATACAGTAAAAAAAAAGACCCACATCAAGGTTTTCCAAATATTTCAAGCGATATCGTGGGGTTTGATGGGCATTCGAGTTAAGCAGGCCTTCATCGTGTTTCTCATGCGGCCACGTGGAAGGAAGAACCGCACTAATGCAACGTCAATATTTAATCATCCAGTTTTAACACACCTTGTCACATTTTCCACGCCGCATTATGCACGGTGTTGCTGCCCATCAATGAAATGTAATCTTACGGAGATACAAACGGGGCTTAGGTCATATTATATTTTCACACTGTCCAAACATTTGCCTCCTTGTATTAAAGCGGCCGGGACATTATTGAGTGTCATTTTTCCGACAACTAATTATGAGATACAGGTAATACGTAATTACTTTATTGAGACACAGTATTTCAATTGTGTTTAACAAATCGCAAATTGAAATGTCACTTTTCCCATCCGCTTCTTCCACTTACAAGTTTCAAGTGACGCAATTATGTCTGAAACCAGTGGTAAATATTATTAAGGAGTAAGGCCTTGGTACTTTATTGCTGTGATGTGTTTTCGCGATTGCAAGGAACGGATCCGGTTCCCGAAGAAGTTATAAACAGAGTAACGGCTAAAACCTACCTTGCAGTGCCTTGAACACTCTCACCGATTCTTTGTTATCTTTTGCAAGCAACGTGATTTGTGGCCTCTTAATTTCAGTGGACTTCTTGTCATTTGTGAAAATTACACGAGGCACTCAATGGTTTAACCCCACAATATTTACAGGAACTGATCCATTTATGCACTTCAACGGGGTCCCTGAGGTCTTTGGATCGCCTTCTTCTGAGTACCCTGAGGTCAAGGCTCATTGCCTGGGGTGGTGGGGCTTTTGCCGGTACAGCTCCCGAGATTTGGAACCCTTTGCTCATAAGACAAATCAGAATCGTTACATATCTGTCTTGCAAACTTACCTCTTTAAACTGGCCTTCACCTCCCGCTAGTTCTGCCCATTTACTCTGATTCTCCTTATTTCCCGGCTTTCCATACACGGTGGCACATTGGGCTCTGATAATGGATGAAATGCGCCACTCGACAAATGCAAATCATTATGATTGTGATCCTCATTCTCGTGAGTCTAATCACGACACGGGTTGCGCGGGGCCATCGTTCGACATCGTCGGGCCCGCGTGTCCCACGTGCGTTGTCGCTCATCGTCGTCGTCGCTACGGCACCGCCGCCGCTTCCGCTGTCTTCTCTGGCCGTGCCCCAGGGTGCCACGTGGTCGGGCCGCTCGGGGGCGTCTGCGAGAGCTGGACGAAGCCGCGGGCCTCCTGGGGGAGCTGCGCCTGTGCAGCGCGGCGCTGGGCAAGGACGACCGCGGAGCTGGCCAGGGCGTGGGAGTGCGGCACGCACGCCGGCGAGCGGCGGGTCTTCGACAGGCACGGGAGGCTCTTTTTGACTTCGACCGAGTCGCAGCAATGAGAGGCCGACGATCATTACGGGGGCGACGGGTGCCGGAGCGTGTGCAATAACAGCGGCGGACGTGCGCACGTTGTCCTAAACCTCAAACGGCCTGAACGATTGTCCGGTGTTGCAACGCGCATCGCCGATGGGGACCCAAAGGTCGTGTGAAACGAGCTTTTCCCGTTAGATATTCACAATCAGCCCACGTGAAGAATCGCCACAGAGTCCAAGCAGGTGGTTGGACAATTTGTATGCTGTACTATTGAAGTTTGTCCCAAATAGATTTAAACCCCCTTCGCATTACAGCGTTCACGTCGAAAATAATTTCACTCGTATATACCGAGCTGTTACCGTGCATCACCCCGATTGCTGTTTTGTTTTTGCAAAAAATAGAAGTACGCGGTTGATTAGTCGGACTCGCGAATTTCAAAATTGAAGGTAATTTGGATGCTGCAGTCAGTAGGACCTTTGCCCAGAGTGCGTGTCCTTTCGTGCGTGGTTCTCGTTACTTTGGTTTCTTATCGTAATGGAAATGTTTTTGTCCATGTTTTATCGTGAATGTTTTTGTTCTGCCCTTAAAATCACACCTCGTGCACGTAACATTACTCTTGTTTCCAGCTTGCGCCACACATTTTTTTTGTCTGTCTTAACGAGTTTCTCGCCATTTTTACAGAAAGTGTCGTGGAGTTGGTTTTGCCATGTTGTCTGTAAATCCCGTATTTTTTGATAAGCAGTGTGTATATGACTCGCGCGTCAAGCAAGAGGGTACATTGACAATTGCATGAATTTATTAAAAACTAATTTTAAAGCGTTACAAATAGCTGCGAGAAAACTAATCTAAAGTAATTTGCGGGCTGTTCTTTCAATGAACGTTAATGATTCCCCCTCTCTCAAATTGAATCAGATGATCGGGATTAAGCTAAGCTAAGGGTGACGATTTATCACTCTATTATCAGGATGAATGCTTTTTTGTTGTTGATCGCATGTAATTGAAATAAAATGAAGAAAAGTAACCCTACATTATCCACAAGCGCTATTGCCAGATTAACAGGGAATTAACGTTTAGAAAAGTATTGGTAAACCGTGCTTTGCCAATACTTTGGGCATTCGAACTGGATTGTGTAACTCGGTGTAATACTTGTAGTTTCGTACTGTTTGTAAGTAATTTTACGAGACTATACTCACATTCCTGTGTGTAATAATTTCCTCCATTGCACTGTGCTAAGAGAATTACTGCTGAATTAAAACATGCATATTTGCTTTTGGTGTAATAGTGCACTCTGTTACAGCAATTACATTGGCATGACATGCTACGGTTCAACAATCGAAGGTATGGCATGTGCTGAATTATGTATTTTTAATAACATTTTTTAATTTCCTTTCCTTGGTGTACCCGCCACCACCTGAACATATTTGCCTCCGAGCCTGTGGTTCGCTTAATTCGGGTGAGTGATAATAATGAAATTATCAATGCACGTTGCCTGCCTTCAAATTGGACATGAAATAGCACGTGGAATGCCATTCTAAGAATCGCATCTGAACGCTACCTCGCAACTAAATGAGTGGTCTAAAAAAACGTACCATATTCCAACATGCTTTTTAGTAATAAGCAGATAGGAATCCGTTCGCTTTAAATACATTTTTAGTTCTCTGGCTTGTGGGCTCTCGGGACCCAATGCTTTGCAACAGAAATTGCTCAATTATGTAGCAGACGTTTTCGGCTCCTGCATCAAAACACCTGGCCAATCCAGCAACATTTATTGAACAAACCTAACTGTTGATGAGACTCGGAATATTTATAAACGGACTAGAGTTTTCCCTGCTTCGGCAAAATGCTGCTGAGAAGTGTTGATCTAGAAAGCAGATTGTAAGGCCGTTGGACTAAATTATTTTCTGTGGAAAGAGTTTTTAAACGTTTTCACGTTCTCCCAAAATTGCACAAATTTAGTATTTTTTAATGGATTTCTAGGTATCCCTTTCTAAACAAATAATGTTTTTTTTGTATTGGACTGTCACTGTCAAATAAAGAACGGGTGCGTTCACTGTACAATAAATCCAAACCAAATTTCACCGCGTTGTGCTTAAGACCAGCACGAGTCCTCGTCGTCACGGGGAGCTTTGGAAGTAATGCGATGGACGTCACTTGCACCGATTTTAAACATGATCTGCCCTTTAACGCAATTGGGATTTACGCAGTGAAATAATTTGTGTAGTGAATTAAGAAGCAACATTTAACAAGTATGTGGGCTTTCGCGATCAATATCATCCATAATATAGGTTTTTTTGTGGTTCGATCGCGTAAATATATAAATTTGTCGTTAAAACCCACCAGCACCCGACAGCCAATGTGTAAGGTTTGTCATGTAACCAAAACATGGCAAATCTTTACTAATACAGCAACACCGGTGTGTTGGACTGTAAATCCACTACTCAAATTGTACATTTTGTGGGTTTACTCTCCAACACACGGGTGTGCTGTCATCTTATTGGTTCTTTCGGTAAAGTCACGTAGAAGGGAAATAATAAAAATAAAACAATAAAATACAATTCTCACTGTATTTTATTATGTTTTATTTTTATTATTTCCCTTCTACGTGACTTTACCGAAAGAACCAAGAAGATGAATCCCTGCAGTCACGAAAGCTTTAAATCGAAACTTTCTCTTTCATCACATTCTCTTTCATCACTTCAACTCTCATCACTTTAATTCGCGTAATTTTATCTCATCACTGTATCTCTCACCACTTTATCTCCCCTCACTTTCTCTCGATGCAATCAGTCGTGTGGAGTTCCAGATGCGATTCGCCGATGGCCAAAATCGCGGACGGCAAGTTCGTGAATAACGAGGGAATACCGTCACAAAGCCGTGAAGAAGTGGGTGCACAAAGGGACTTGTGATATACTACTACGCTGATCTAATTGCTGTACTATTGTTGGCGCCTCAGTGACGAGGTGATGTTATCTCCCTCGCCTGCTATGCAAGGAGGGCCGCGGGTTTCGATCCCGGACCCTGGCGATGCCTGCTGTTATATATTTGGAGTCCGCGTGTGCCCTCTCTCTCTCCACGTGGTGGTCACGTGGATTTTTTTCTCCGCGTTGCTCCGCGTTTTTTTCCCGATTCCATCCGCATTTATATTAACAAAGCTCGTGGAGATGATTTAGCTCCTCCTGCTATAAATGTCCCACGTGTGTTGATGATGATGTATCATCACGTGGCCAGGTCGCCTCTCAAAAAGAGCTAAGAGCTCAGTGGGCTTTACCTGTTAGAATAAAACATTTTTTTAAATAAAATGTTGAGTTTATTTGTAAGGCCCGATTGAAAAATCTTGACATTTTGGGACCCCTCCCCAACCCTTGCCCCCAATTCTTTGGAAGTTTTTAAATCCGCCTCTGTCTCATTTGCATATCGTATCATTGTCTTGTTTGCGAAGTGTTGTTCACGTAATTGGCTGAAATGCAACATTTAATTTGCGCGCATCGGGAACAATCATTTCTGATGCACATGATTCGGTCTATTGTAAGCGTAAGAATCAACGTTTACTCTACAAATGCACGAATTGTCACATGCCTTTTAATAACGTAGAACCTGAAATCAAACAATTTAATCACAATTTTCACAATCACATGCGGTTTTTTTTATTTTCGTTCCGTAACATCCCTTGTGATTGCCCCATCACCAGTTCACATCAATTTGCTGGACAGCAAACTGTTGATTCAAACCCATGCCCCTGGGCATGGATTTTAAGGGCCATCGTAACACAAATATTGTGGACTCATACGGTCCCCGTACATGACAACGGATGCTTTGCCTTTATTTGTTTCAAAAGTTAACCGTGTTTATTCTCACCGTTTTAATAACTTTAAAGGCCATATCAACATACGATTACATTTCTGAATTGTTTACATTTTTAGATGCACAGTATCCTTGGTGTTATCGTGAGCTTTGTCTTCTTTCCTGTTGGGTTATTCCGTGCAAATTAATCAAGAATATATATTTGACCAAAACCCCAATTTTGGTTTAATATAGTGGGCAGCTTTGGATCTGGCAAAGAAGGCTACGACCCATACGTTAGGTCAATCCGAATTGCCGTTCCCCAGATATAGGTCACGGAAACTTGACCTCACAAAAGCAACTTGGTGACCTTGCATGGATTGTATCTTCCCTGATGGTTGATCAAGTAAAGTGAGTCTGATGTCTTTTAAAGCTGTTGATCCGTCGCTATGTTTAGCTTTATCCCACCTCCGATTGTCGCGGTTGGCTACGTACTGTGCGAAAGAAGTTCATATATGCATCATTCTCAACAACAAAGAGAATGGTAGGCAAAATGTGCTCAAAAGACTATCTCAGATTTTTCTTCAAAATGCAAACATGGCGTATACCACATGGCAATAATCTCTCTTAAGTTTTAAAATGTGACACTCCATTACTTTTGGAGTTATGATCATCATTCCTCACACAGCTTCATGCAAAAATGACACCAGACTTCGTGAACCGCGAGGTAGGTTTACAATGCCAACGAGGCCATTGGGCGAAGTTGCACAGGTGAAACACTGATAATGGCCTGTACTGTGGAACAAGGAGGTCAGATTGCCCTCACGTTTGAGTGGTAACCTTGCCACCCACACACAAAACTCAGACTCAAGTATCACAAAAATACATCTATGAAGACGAGGTCAATTTAACCCTCGTTTTTGATTGATTTGGCGTGGAATAACCCCGCTTTACGCTCCGTGACACGAATAAAAAAAGCAGATTTTTTTTCTTCTTTTTAAACAAAAGGTTTCTTGAGCTTTTATGGTGGACGTTGCCTGGGCGAGTCTGAACATTGCGTTACAATTAAAAGTAGCAGGAGCGCAGCATCACGTCGCTATGCGGTCTGTCTGTTTGCATGGGCGGAGTTTGGAGGGGAGGGGGCACGGGGGCCCCCCCCCNGCCCCCACAAACTGGACACATTGATTTATTTTCAATAAATTTCGATTTAAAGCTTTCGTGACTGCAGGGATTCATCTTCTTGGTTCTTTCGGTAAAGTCACGTAGAAGGGAAGTAATTAAATAATAAAAATAAAACAATAAACTAATTCTCACGACGTTTCGCCACAACACAAGTAGCCGTCCTCAGGTGAAGACAGGTCCGGACGCTCTAAGCGTGGTGGTGTTTTTCTTTTAGACGCTGTCGCCTCGACAGACCTGTCTTCACCTGAGGACGGCTACTTGTGTTGTGGCCGAAACGTCGTGAGAATTATTTTATGATGTTTTATTTGTATTATTTATTACTTCCCTTCTACGTGACTTTACCGAAAGAACCAAGAAGATTATTTTCAATAGTTTACAATTAAGATTCTAAATAAATATATGCACCCGCAATTCCTAATAAGGGACCAAGCCAACCCTTGCCCCCCCCCCCCAAACTAGAGAAGTCAAACTCTGCCTATGCCTGCTTGGTCAACAGAGAGCGAGACAACAATAACACATGTCAACTCTCGATCCTTAAGATGGCAATGAACGCATGGGCATGTGGTAGGGTTGTTTTTGTTTTAAATCCACACTACACCTGTGTTTACAAACAAGCGCCGATTGGTTACAGGAGCTTTGTGAGCGCAACGAGGAGAGGGCATTGGCAGTGTCAAGAGATGTCCTCGTCCTAATATCAGCTGTGGCTGCTACACACGGCAGGCAGCCGGACATCCTTCATCCGGTCACCATTCTAGGATGCCTCCTCCACTCTACCCGGTCACTGCCTTTTGAGATGATACACACGTATTTATCGAGATATTTCATGATTTGCGTCTTCTTTAAAGGCGGTGTGACAAATACACTCGGTTTGTTTGCCTATTGAGGCATCGGTGGCCAATCACATTGATCTTGGATAAACTCGCAGTGAATGTCATCCCAAAACGCAGGCACGGAGATTATTATCAACATCATTGGCATCATCATTGGTATCATCAGAGGCAATTTCATTTTCAAGCCAAGTTTAATCTTTAATAATAATACAAATTTAAACAGGGGCCACTATACAAACACATTGTTGATTGTTACTTCATATATTGTTAATTCCCTAATGAAAGCTGCAGTGCTGCCCTTGGGACAACCGAAGCTTGAGGTTTCCGATTTCAAACTTGTGTTGCACTTGCATGCTTTGTTATGACGTTTGTAGTCATCCATGCCCGACACATTTTCAAATGAAAATATATCTACATTGCGAAAGAAAGAAAGAAAAAAACAAGTTAATTTTGTTGTCATTTTTCTTAACAAGTCAACCTGACTTTAAATGATTTTATTCAGATGTCACCACGCTGCAATCAACTTGCGACAACTCTCCTACATGCTCGATATGGCCACGAATGCCAAGTTGGTGAATTTCTGTTCCAGGTTTTTTTATTTTAATATTTACAGGAAAGTCCACTTATGAAGTGCTAGATGCCATATCAGCTGTCTTAAAATCACACTGCCATTGGACAGACTTTACTGACTGTACCAACTATAAAAATAAAGTCATTATCAATAGACTCACATGTACGTATTTTTTTTGTTCCCCCCTCCAAAAAACGCATTGTAAGAGTGACGCAGTGCTCCGAGTATTTTGATTTTCTAAGCCGTGTGAGTACCCAGGACGGTGTGCGGATGAGTCTCATCTTCATCCAAATCTTGGAAAGTGCGGCTGACCTGAAACAAACGCCAAGAGAAATCGTTATACTTCATTCTGACACTCTTAAAAAGAAAGCAAAGCAAAAACAAATATTTTATTACGTGGAAATAAAATCTCCCTGCGAGAAAAAATAAAATAAACCCTACATTTGGACGATTTGGCAGGGGCGCCACGGTGGCGAGATGTTAATTACCTCGCCTGGTATACAGGAGGTCGTGGGTTCGATCCCGATCCCGACCCTGATGCCTGCTGCATGTTCTCCCCGTGAGGCCCAGATTTATCCGGGTCCACCGGTTTTTCCCTCCACATTTAGAAACACGCGTTTAGAGTATTTGGCTGCTATAAATGTCACGTGATGATGNGCCACTTCGTTGAGCTCTCATTTGTGGCCAGGTCGCTTCTGAAAAAGAGCTACACAGCTCCGTGGGGCTTAAGGGGCCATACATTTAGTACGTACGCATGGAGGGAAGAGGGGGTGGTTATCCCAAATGCGTACGCGTGCGTATGGGGGGGGGGGGTCTACTGACAATGTACGCACAGGAAACGAGGGTGGGTGGGTGGGGGGGGGGTGAAGCCTCGATAATAATTAGCCTACATTGGCCTTCAAATGAGTTAGATAGTCCGGCGGTGGACTGTCTGTTTGTTTAAACACGTTAATATTATTCGTCCTTGATCGTTTCTGCGTGGATTAAATATCGGCCGTTCTATAGGATTCGGGNAGGGGGTGCGTCAGGCGAACGTACGCAGGTGGGGGCGTTCGTACAGGGAGGGGGAAGGGGACAAGTTGACAGATTTTTGCGTACCTAATCAATGGATGGCCCCTATCCTAGTAAAATCTTAAATATTTTTTATATTTCGATTTAAAGCTTTCGTGACTGCAGGGATTCATCTTCTTGGTTCTTTCGGTAAAGTCACGTAGAAGGGAAGTAATAAAATAATAAAAATAATAAAATAATATATTTTATTATGCTTTATTTTGTATTCTTTTTTATGTTTAGGCTGGATGCCTGAAATCTACCAGGAATTGATCCAGGCTGAAATGTGAGCAACTCACAAGTGCAAACAAAAACACGAGAACACCATGGACTCAGTGCCATGTGGCCGGCATGCGCTTCCACCGTATGCCCAAGTGTGGTGTGTGTTTGGCTGGATCAACATCAATATTATTTTAACTCGTAGTAGGCTTTCCGCGACCAATATCATCCATTATAGAGGTTTTTGGTTTATATCGCGTAAATATATAAATGTGTCGTTAAAACCCGCCACCACCCGGCACAGCCAACTAGTAAGGGTTGTCACGTAAACAACGTGGGCAATTCGTCACTAGTACAGCACTAATGTGTAGCGTATAGTGTAGTGTATAGTAGTGTAGTGCATAGTGTAGTATACTAGTACAGCACTAACCGGTGTGTTGGAGAGCCAAGCCACAACATTTACAATCTGAGTACGACGTTTCGCCAGTAATTACACCGAGCTTACAACTAACTAGCTTCATCTACAACTAGCTTCATCTAGCACAGAGATCCACGTGTACACACAGGGGGCCACGTGTACACAGGGAGACACGTGTACACACAGGAGACACGTGTACACACAGCGAGACACGTGTACACACAGGAGACACGTGTACACACAGGGAGACACGTGTACACAGGGGACACGTGTACACACAGGGAGACACATGTGCACACACAGGGAGACACGTGTACACACAGGGAGACACGTGTACACACNGGGAGACACGTGTACACACAGGGAGACAACACATGTGCACACACAGGGAGACACGTGTACACACAGGGAGACACGTGTACACACAGGGGACACATGTGCACACACAGGAGACACGTGTACACACAGGGAGACACGTGTACACACAGCGAGACACGTGTACACACAGCGAGACACGTGTACACACAGGGGACACGTGTACACACAGGGGTCACGTGTACACAGGGAGACGCGTGTACACACAGGGGACACGTGTACACACAGGGAGACACGTGTACATACAGGGGGTCACGTGTACACCACACAGGAGACACGTGTACACACAGGGAGACACGTGTACACACAGGGGGTCACGTGTACACACAGGAGACACGTGTACACACAGGGAGACACGTGTACACACAGGGAGACACGTGTACACCACACAGGGGGNCACGTGTACACCACACAGGGATCCACGTGTACACACAGGGAGACACGTGTACACCACACAGGGGGTCACGTGTACACCACACAGGGATCCACGTGTACACACAGGGAGACACGTGTACACACAGGGGTCACGTGTACACCACACAGGATCCACGTGTACACCACACAGGAGACACGTGTACACCACACAGGGAGACGTGTACACACAGGGAGACACGTGTACACACAGGGGTCACGTGTACACCACACAGGAGACACGTGTACACACAGGGAGACACGTGTACACCACACAGGGAGACACGTGTACACACAGGGACACGTGTACACACAGGGGTCACGTGTACACCACACAGGAGACACGTGTACACACAGGGAGACGTGTACACACACGGAGACACGTGTACACACAGGGGNTCACGTGTACACCACACAGGAGACACGTGTACACACAGGGGGTCACGTGTACACCACACAGGAGACACGTGTACACACAGGGAGACACGTGTACACAGGGAGACACGTGTACACACAGGAGACACGTGTACACACAGGAGACACGTGTACACACAGGGACACGTGTACACACACAGGGNTCACGTGTACACACAGGGGGTCACGTGTACACCACACAGGGATNCACGTGTACACACAGGAGACGTGTACATACAGGGGTCACGTGTACACAACACAGGGAGACACGTGTACACCACACAGGAGACTGAGAGAGCTCACCGCGTTTTCCGAACCGGGCTCCTCGGCAAGCGCCGGCAGTGCCCTGGAGAGCAAAAAGGGAGCCCCGGCACACCTCACGGGCAGCACGGGGCAGCAACGGGGGCACAGCTTACAGCAGCCCTGCTGCTGTGCCCTCCACTGCGAGCGGCAGACACACACGGAGAACAGCGTCCTGACGGCGAACGCAAGGCGTGATGACTTCGCAGCCGTCTGCGGAGAGAGCAGAGTGGCTCCCTTCATTGCAAGGCGCGGGCACGAGCGGCCCCTGGTGGCCTTTAGTGCCCCCCCCACCTCCCCGACAAAACCAAACGGTGACAACATCTAGATTTGAGTCGTGACTGCAATCCAACTCTTGTTTTTTNCGGAGCCGTGGGTGAAAACAAAATAAAATTAATAAAATACAATTAAATTACGACGTTTCGGAAGCAACACAAGTGTAATAAAGGACTCGGACACTTCTCTCTGACTCCGGTCCTTTATTTGGGTTCGCGTTCTCCTTCCCTCACGGATCCTTACTCTCTGCCTGGCAGCTCCACGTGCTTTCGCTCCCGTAGCCTTCCGCGCTCCTGCAGCTCCGCTGCGGCTCTTGGGCAGCCCTCTGGTGCTCTCAAGCACTCCACCGCTGCTCCCTGTCTCCGTGCTCGTCACCTGGGGTGCCGATCTCCGTCGATCTCGCCACTCCCCCTCAGCCTCCGTGCCTGGCATCTCGCCATCTCCCCTCAGCTCTATCCCCAACTCTCTTCCACCCCGCTGGCTGGCGCCGTCATGAGCCCCTCAGCCACCAGGCTGAGGCACGGCGACCACCAACGTGTTCACCACCCTTTACTCCCCCGACTGCCCCAGATGGCTTCCTGTCTCCCGCTATAACTTCTCCCCCACGTGACCCTGACTCCTCCTCTCGGATCGTCATATCCGCCCGCCCATTTACGCCCGCATTACACTACCCTCCCCGTAGAGAAAATCCCAGCCGTCCTCGGCTGAAACAGAACAAAATAATGCGGGCGAAGGCATCACAATCAGGAGTCCCCAGACACAACGGAGATTATAAGAACAACACAAGCAACGAAAGGGAGGTATCAGGAACTGGAACAGAACACCGGCCTGTCCTCCGCGCAACAACAACAAGAATAAGAATGGTACAATGCACAACAACGGCAACTGACACGCAAGAACGGCCGACGCGCACAACCCAGAATGTGGTGTCTCAAAGCGTGTCCATGTTGTTGTTCCATCCGCTCGGCTCAAGTCCAACATCAAAGAGCAAGTGGTAGAGCAGAATGACGAACGGCGCTCAATTGCTCCTTCAAGTCCTCATCCAGCTAGCACACCAGGTAACACCCAGTGCGACGGGAGCTGAAGAATCTGTGACGAGAAGGAGAATCCAATCCCCTGAGGCACAGCACAACAACGCACATCCGCATGTCGTACACGACAGCCACCCGGCCTCAGGGTAGTGGAGATGATGTAAATCCGGCCCGCTTAAAAAAAAAAACCCCAATAATTACCCAATTTAACCGCGATCGATGCCCCAGTATTTACATTTTAACAACAATATTATTTACACGTGACAAAAAAAAAAAAATTTCTGCTCTTACCCACCAGCAGTCCTCCCTTGAGGACCAGCACAGACCTCAGACGTACACAGCATGTACCCACAGTCACTCTCAACAACCCAACAAAACGCCTAATCGCACACCCTCGCGTGGAGAGAGCCACGCTTTCCAGCGGTGACGTTTAACTCGCCGTAACCCTCACCGTGGTCGTCAACCCACAGCAACATCCATTTACCATACTCTCGGCTTGTGCAATTTCAAGGATGAGCAGCAACTCGGCCATGCTCCTCCCTTACTATCTCATCAGAGATGGACACACACCAGCCTCGTATAGTCTGATGCTTTATAGCCCAGGGAAGGTTCATCCCCGGCAATGCCAGACCCCATGGACTCCCCCACGGGCGATGTTCTCTTATAGAGACAATAACACCCTAACCCAGATCCCGTGAGCCCCCGGCACACCAGGTTCAGTCTGCCACCGCACAACTGAACCATGACTCCCGAGCCATATGAGCACATGGCCCATTAGTTTAAGACATACCACGGAGGTTTCGCCTCCGGGCTGTCAGGTCAGCCATCGGCCGATGTGACCACAACTCGTGCATCACCCAATCAACAATGGCGCATAACAGATGGAATATTTGCCCCACCGAGGTTTTTCCCGCGCGATCAAAATGGCGGCCCCCTTCGCCCAGCGCGTTCGCGCAATATCTCGCGCGCACTCAAAATGGCGGCCCCTTCCGCAAAGCGCATCGTCGCCATACCCCGCGTGCGCGCAAAATGGCGGCCCAACGTGCGAACACGTGGCCAGTTTTCTCCATTCGTGCACCCAGCTTCCTTTGCTGGGGTCACAAAATGCATCCCCCGTCTTATTGTAACAACCCCAACAACGATAGACGCACAGCCCCAGCTTGCTGCGCGCAGCAGTCATCTCGGGAATTTTTAACCAATATTTACCAACCACATTGGTTACACAACCCAACTCGCAAGCAACTCGTGGCTGCATGCGATCAACCGAATACGCGACGCCACTTGGCGCCCATTTACGATCCCATTAGCATTAACATCTGAGCCACCCACAACGGCGTCATCGCGCACCCTCATTTTCAAAAAGCTCAATTACCCCTATAATATACACGCAATCTCGTGTGCACAACAACCATACAACCGAATTTTTGGGTTCCCCTCGAATTTGTTACCAATTTCCAAAACAGGTACACACAATTAATAACAATCCCAACCCCCAATAGTCAACCAATGCATTGCACCCCATAACCGTACAGAACGGTGTAACAGCACATACAGTCAGCATATCGCGATCACACGCGTACATTTAAGCACAATAGCAAGCAGATCTGCAGGCAACCAACACACCATTAATCCTGTCGTAACTTTGCAGCAACAACACAAACATTATCTCTCTTGCAACAACCACATCGCACATAGCACCTCGCAGCACAATACACCAAAAAATAAATATATATATATATTTTTCAATTAAGCCCATCGCACAAGGTAACCCACGAGATAATACAGCGCAAGATACCCGACGCTCCCGAGTTAATAATTAACTTCGCCATCAAGATAACAACTCCACGCCGCAGCGCACACACACAATTTGACACTCAGCAAGTACAGCAGACTCTCCGTCCATTCTCAACACACGCACACACTTATATTGACACCAAGCAACAAGCAGATAGCGCGTTCATCGTTATTACACACACATACACACAGTCCGAACCGCGCTCCGCACAATCGAGTCATGAGAGAAAAAAACAAAATCGCCCCCGGCCCTCGAAAGATGGGTGAGGTGTGTGTTAAGGCCGGTGCGTATCGTTACGACTCGCCCGGGGCTGCAGCAAGAAGAGGACGGCAGGGTGGCAACTTGAGACGCCTCGCAGAACTCGTTCGGCGACTTGACTGCTCCGTTGTCACGCACCCGAGCCAGGACGGGAAGCTCCCGCCCCAGCATCGTCGTCCTCTCCTCGCAGCTCGTCCTCGCGCAGCAGCTCACTGCAGGCTGCTCTCCCCGAGGCACCTCCAGATGGCAGCGCAAAGCTGCGTCACCGCCGCGATGTTGAATGGCGGCGTCTCCCGCCGCGGTGAAGACAAGATGGCGGCTTCCCGCCTTTTCTCCCCTGCCACGCCCAAGATGGCGTCTTCGTGCCACGTGGCAGATGGCGCTGGCAGCGCAGGAAAGGCGGAGCCTGCGGATCACCACCGGGCCTCCCCGACGCCGTCCTCGGCGTGGTGAACTCACAGTTGCGCCAGCACGATTTTCAAGGTCTCCATCTGCGCCGCCATCTGTCTCCATCGTAAGTTGGCGTCCTCCGGCACAGACAGGTCCACCAACGCGGCGACACCTTGCTCACTCGGACCCGTACTCGTTCCAGCACGGATCTCCTCTTCCATCGCAGGCAGGTCCACCGTCTGAGGAAGGTCGTCGTCGTCTGATGATGTAGCAGATGATGGCGCAGGAATATTCTTTTTTTTTCTCTCAGTTGTTTTGAGATGCCGTTTCACTTCTGACACCAGTGCAATAAAGGACTCGGACGCTTCTCTCTGACTCCGTGTCCTTTATTTGGGTTCGCGTTCTCCTTCCCTCACGGCACTCCTCCTGAGACTCTCTGCCTGGCAGCTCCACAGCTGCCTTCGCTCCCGTAGCCTTCCGCGCTCCTGCAGCTCCGCTGCAGGCTCTTGGTGCAGCCCTCTGGCTGCTCTCACAGCAGCTCCACCGCTGCTCCCTGTTCCTCCGTGCTCGGTCACCGCTGGCCGGCGGTGCCGAGTCTTACCGTGTGTGGCGATCTCGCCACTCCCCAACCTCAGCCCTCCGTGGCCTCTGTGGCTATCTCACCATCTCCAATCTCAGCCCTGCGTGGCCTCTGTGGCTATCTCGCCATCTCCAATCTCAGCCCTGCGTGGCCTCTGTGGCTATCTCGCCATCTCCAACCTCAGCTCTATCCCCAACTCTCTTCCACCCCGCTGGCTGGCGCCGTCATGAGCCCCTCAGCCACAGGCTGAGGCACGGCGACCACCCAACGTGTTCACCACCCTTTACTCCCCCGACTGCCCCAGATGGCTTCCTGTCTCCCCGCTATAACTTCTCCCCACGTGACCCTGACTCCTCCCTCTCGGATCGTCATATCCGCCCCGCCCATTTACGCCCGCATTACACAAGTGTCCGTCATCAGGTGCGTGAGTGTGAATGCGTACGTGCGGGGTGTGAATACGTACGGACGTAGGGTAGACTTGACACTGTGCCACACACCAGAAGGAACGTCGAGATGAATATGAATAGCCACGAGTTCTGGAGGGACATTGCGACTCTGCTCGCAAAATTCTGCGGGGAAAAAAACAAAAACGTGCATTGTCGTGTGAATTTTAAAAAATTACTGTAAAATGAAACATGAATATATATATACAATTAACAAAAACAACTCCATAAATTCTCCATAACGCTTTTCAGTTGCGTTTCATTGTCTGGTCCACGTAAGCGTTGATTTTAAAATAACCGATAACTCTACGACGAATTCCAAAGAACGATAGAACTCAAACATTGTCGCGGTTGTTCACGTGACAAGCCTATGCGTTGAAAACATTTGGATTCCCATCCGCGGTGTTATTGCACAGTTTTGCGTTAATTTGAACGAGTATATACGCTCTCATTTGAAACAGGATCCGTGGGTTACAAGTGGCCAGGACGTCGTGTGACACGTGTGGACAAAGCCATTTTACTCTCTCAAGATGCCTCTCAAGATGCCTTGGCTTCCGGTTGACGAACAAATACATTAAACTAAGGTCACACTCATTACACACAAAGTGCTCGCCACAAATAACCACAATACCTCGCTGATCTCGTCAAGGAGCATGAACCATCATGCAAACTCCGCTCATCCTCACAGCGGCGGCTTTTGGCTGGCCATCGAATAAAGACGGTCACCGCATCGGATGCACTTTTGCGACCGTCTGGAATGCTCTTCCGATATAGGAAGTCACTGCAGCTATGCACTTTTGTATAATTTCAATTGGAAACTAATTTCTTTACAACTGCTTTTGTGTGTGTATTTAGTTTGGTGTCCTTCTTCCGCACCTCCGATTAGCACGGTCGGCTACGTACGGTGCGAAAGAAGTTCAACATATTTACTACATACATTGGCTACTGCCTACGACCTCCGTGGGATGCATGTCGTAAATCTGGCGAAATACATTTTCTGCCAATAAATAAATACGTAAGAGAATAAAGCGCGAGGCTGCGAATTTATTGTCGCTCGCAGCAATGTTTAAATTGTGTGCCCGAGGTGGATGAATGTGGAAGTTATTCGGACAAGCGAGACATTGCAGGTGTAGGGACTGTGTGCTATTCTTGCCACTGTTGGGTATAAGTGGCAGAGATTTCCGGCCATGCGGTGAACACAACCCTGCTGGAATATCGGCGCTGATTGTGCGTGATGGCATTTATCTCAATTCTCAAATTTGGGCCATAACCAATGTTGCTAAATTAGATTTCTTTAAAAAAAAANGTTATCGTAAAGGAATTTGATAGACCGTTTCTCTTTAACACGAGATAACACTGAAGTGGGCTCTTAGCTGCGCTTATTTGCTACTACTACTCATCATCAATCTGTGACTCCCTGTCTGACCTCCTACACTACTTGTCGGTCTCAGCTAACGCATTTGTTAATTCTAACTTACTTACTAATACAATGTAATTTTTTTTGCCAGGCAAGGCCCCAGTTTCCCCCTTTTTAACGTATCGAACTTAGTCGCTGCTCATTTTGCTATGTAGAACCATGATCTCAGCTCAGAAACTGCGACTGTTATATATGTTTTACTTGTTACACAAAGGGCGTTGCTGTTGACCGAATAGTGCCGGATTAAGCTAGTGCGGGCCTGTAGCATATGTTATAAAATGGCCCTAAATAAAATAAAAACACGTAAATATTAAAACACATGTTTAACTTGCATAGTAAAGTAATTGTATTTTTTCATTTGCTATACAGCCAGATAATACAAATCGCTAACCTTAAACACCCATATTCTTAGGTTTTTTCGGTAAAGTCACGTAGGTAAAACATCTAAATTAATAAAAAAAAATAAAATAAAACAAAAATCACGACGACAGCTGTATCAAGTAAATGAGAGATTGCAGGAGCTACCACTCCTGCAATCTCTTGTGTTGCCTCCGAAACGTCGTGATTTTTGTTTTATTTATTTTTATAAATTTTGATGTTTTACCTACGTGACTTTACCGAAAAACCTAAGAATATGAATCCTTGCAGTCATGAAAGCTTCAAATCTAGACTTAAACACCCAGTAAGTCGAAGGCGGTATAGTACTATAGTAATAGAGCAAGTGCAGAATCACTGAAACGGAATTGATAGCTTGAAAGCATTTAGCGCGGGGCCCTTGAAAGTGCGGAGCCCGTGGCTATTACTAATTTGCTACGAGGATAATCCGTCCTTGACTTGAATTAATTCAACGTGAAGCAGTCACTGGTCAATCCAAGTCACTTTGCTCGCCGGTGGTCAGAAGCTTCCGTGTCACCCTTGTGTCGCTACTACCATGGAGCGACTGCTCCCGTGAGCGTCACGCGTTCATTCCTCTACCCATGTTGAGGACTGTCTTTTGTCGCCTCATCCATCACGCCGTGTTCAACCATCACACCGTGTTCATCCATCACACCGTGTTCAACCATCACGCACTGTTCAACCATCACACCGTGTTCAACCATCACACTGTTCAACCATCACACTGTTCAACCATCACACTGTTCAACCATCACACTGTTCAACCATCACACCGTGTTCATCCATCACACCATGATCAACCATCACACCGTGTTCAACCATCACACTGTTCAACCATCACACCGTGTTCATCCATCACACCATGNTCAACCATCACACCGTGTTCAACCATCACACTGTTCACCATCACACCGTGTTCATCCATCACACCGTGTTCAACTATCACACCGTGTTCAACCATCACACTGTGTTCAACCATCACACCGTGTTCATCCATCACACTGTTCAACCATCACACTGTGTTCAACCATCACACCGTGTTCATCCATCACACCGTGTTCAACCATCACACCGTGTTCATCCATCACACTGTTCAACTATCACACTGTTCAACCATCACACTGTTCATCCATCACACCGTGTTCAACTATCACACCGTGTTCAACCATCACACTGTTCATCCATCACACTGTTCAACCATCACACTGTTCAACCATCACACCGTGTTCATCCATCACACTGTTCAACTATCACACTGTTCAACCATCACACCGTGTTCATCCATCACACTGTTCAACTATCACACTGCAACCATCACACTGTGTCATCCCCCGTGTTCAACCATCACACTGTTCAACCATCACACCGTGTTCATCCATCACACGTGTTCAACCATCACACCGTGTTCAACCATCACACTGTTCATCCATCACACTGTTCAACCATCACACCGTGTTCAACCATCACACCGTGTTCAACCATCACACTGTTCATCCATCACACCGTGTTCAACCATCACACCGTGTTCAACCATCACACTGTTCAACCATCACACCGTGTTCATCCATCACACCGTGTTCAACCATCACACTGTTCAACCATCACACCGTGTTCATCCATCACACCGTGTTCATCCATCACACTGTTCAACCATCACACCGTGTTCAACCATCACACCGTGTTCAACCATCACACTGTTCATCCATCACACCGTGTTCATCCATCACACCGTGTTCAACCATCACACTGTTCATCCATCACACCGTGTTCAACCATCACACCGTGTTCAACCATCACACTGTTCAACCATCACACCGTGTTCATCCATCACACCGTGTTCAACCATCACACTGTTCAACCATCACACCGTGTTCATCCATCACACCGTGTTCATCCATCACACTGTTCAACCATCACACCGTGTTCAACCATCACACCGTGTTCAACCATCACACTGTTCAACCATCACACCGTGTTCATCCATCACACCGTGTTCAACCATCACACTGTTCAACCATCACACCGTGTTCATCCATCACACCGTGTTCAACCATCACACTGTTCATCCATCACACCGTGTTCATCCATCTGTTCAACCATCACACTGTTCAACCATCACACCGTGTTCATCCATCACACCGTGTTCAACCATCACACCGTGTTCAACCATCACACTGTTCATCCATCACACCGTGTCGCCGTGTTCAACCATCACACTGTTCATCCATCACGCCGTGTTCATCACTGTCATTTGTCACCTCATCCATCACTGTTCAACCATCACACCGTGTTCATCCATCACACTGTTCAACCATCACGCACTGTTCATCCATCACACTGTTCAACCATCACACGTGTTCAACCATCACACCGTGTTCAACCATCACACTGTTCAACCATCACACTGTTCAACCATCACACCGTGTTCAACCATCACACCGTGTTCAACCATCACACCGTGTTCAACCATCACACTGTTCATCCATCACACTGTTCATCCATCACACCGTGTTCAACCATCACACGTGTTCAACCATCACACTGTTCATCCATCACACTGTTCAACCATCACACCGTGTTCATCCATCACACCGTGTTCAACCATCACACTGTTCAACCATCACACTGTTCAACCATCACACTGTTCATCCATCACACCGTGTTCAACCATCACGCCGTGTTCATCCATCACACCGTGTTCATCCATCACACCGTGTTCAACCATCACACTGTTCATCCATCACACTGTTCATCCATCACACTGTTCAACCATCACACTGTTCAACCATCACACTGTTCAACCATCACACTGTTCATCCATCACACTGTTCAACCATCACACTGTTCAACCATCACACGTGTTCAACCATCACGCTGTTCAACCATCACACTGTTCAAGCATCACGCCGTTTTCATCCATCACACTGTTCAACCATCACACTGCAGGCCACAACACAGAGACACCCCCCGTATATCCTGTAACAGACTGTTGGGGCAGGTGCTGTTAGCAAGCGCCTATGAAGGCCGGCACGGCACACGAGGTCGTGGGATGGCCAACACCACGCCCGGTCACCCGTCGTCTCCATCGTGTCAATGTTTTATCACACCGCACCGGGTACTCGTTAAGGCTGAGCCGGCCTAGGGGAGACCCAGAACCCGGCGTGCATTCAGGATGTTGCAGTGAATTTCTCAGATGCATTCGACTCGATCGCCTCTCAATTCTGTTATCCAAATTACAATCCCAATTGAGTTTTAGTTGTCTCTGCTGTTCGCTCGGCGCGTCCACACTTCTCTGAGCTCTTCCACATCGGTAAATCCAGTAGAACAAGTATCTCATTCGCAACCAATTTCCGTTCCCGTCTCACGAGGAGTGTGCCTTGACCGCTTTACTTTTCTTGATTTGTATAAACAAACAATCTATCAAAGGCTCTCATTCCCCCGCCGATCAGATGTGACACATGTAAATGACATCCCCAATGTCTTTTGATATGCTGCTCAATCAGAGGTTATGGAAGTAGCATATCCCACTGATGTATTAAAGATGTAAAATTCAATATCGTTCCCTGAATAACAAAAGCGGTAAAGCATTTAACTTTGATACAGATTTTTCTCGTACATTTAAACATTGTTAAACACACATATATACTCATAATACTGCTATTCAAATGGTTTAACACATAGGCTTTCGCGACCAACGTTATTCATAATAAAGGTTGTTGGGTTAGATCGTGTAAATATTAATGTGTCGTAACCCTCCACCACCTGAAACAGCCAGTAAGGGACTTGTCACGTAAACAAAACGCCAATTAGTTACTACTTCAGCCCACCGATGTGTTGGAGAGTAAATACACAACATTTACAATTTGAATACGACGTTTCGCTGGCAATTGCTTGTGTGGCAGATGCTATATTGGACATACGGGACGTGACATCAGCGTAAGACTAAAAGAACACCAAATAAATATTTATTTTTCTACCTAAGGGACTTTACCTAAAGAACCAAAGAGTAAAGAAATATTAAATACCATCAAACACAACTGTCGGCAGTGGCAGAACATGCTTGCCAACAAGGACACTCAATTTATGTTGATAACGTTGAAGTGTCGTGTAAAACGAATTATTACTGACTGAGACTAATTCGAGAATCCATTGAAATTGAGAGAAATACAAATAACTTTAACCGCTCTGACAACTACATTCTTAGTGCGGCCTGGAAACGTATAAACACATTCCTGCGGAGGGAGCTGGTAGGAACGCTCGGTAAATGGCCAGGGTCAACGGCGGCGTGGTGTATTCCGCAAATATGCCCGACTGTGAGGGCGGGCACAAGCCGGCGTGAGTAGGTTAAACGTTGAGTTTTATAAGGACACCACGGGGTGACCAGCCCTCCCCACCCAGCCCCACCCCTCCACCCTCCCACAGCCCTCCCCACCCAGCCCCTCCCACCCAGCCCTCCCGACCCACCCAGCCCCACCCTCCCACCCACCCCTCCCTCCCACCAGCCCTCCCTGCACGACGGACGGACGAAAACAATAATCCCCTGTGGGCTGGTGGAACCAGTGGGTTCCTACCGGTATTAAGCAATACATCTACATTACAATTCCTCATAGGGGAAACACATACTAATTAACTGATTACTAATCTATCATACAATTGCAATACCCCCCCCCTCCCCTCCTCTGACCTCTGCACTGATAGGTTCAGTGATGGCGTTCTTGCTCTATTTAAGCCGGAGCAGGTGGATGGCCTCACTTTCTGGCAAATCGCCCGACGAGCTGGTTGATGTAATACCAGCGAAACGTCGTACTACCCAAATTGTAAATGTTGTGGATTTTCTCCAACACACCGGTGGGCTGAAGTAGTACGAATTTGCGCGTTGTTACGTGACAAACCTGACTGGCCGTGTCGGGTGGTGGAGGGTTACACACATTTATTCGTATGCAATCTAATACATCTTTATTATGACATTTCAAATAGTTTATTTCGACTGTTCTGGCTGGCTGTTGGTGGGAAATGGAATTTTCCGTGTACAATGAAATCTCTCACCAGCAATTTCGTCAAAAGATGTCTTCCAAATTGCAATGTTTGCGTTTTACAAAACCGATGAAAACGGCAAAAACATAATCGCCCGTTGTGTAGTCGAGGACGCAGATTTGCACGTGGCGAGATGTTAACTACCTCGCCTCGTATGCAGGAGGTCGTTCGTTCGATCACGACCCTGACGCCTGCTGCTGTATATTTGGAGTTTGCGTGTCTCTCTCCCCGTGGTCGCGTGGATTTTTCTCCAGTTTTTTCCTTCACATTTAGAAACGCGCGTTTAGACTATTCGCTGCTATCGATGTCCACTAACCCACTTCGTTTAGCTATCATTTGGCCAGGCCACTTCTGAAAATGAGCTACTGTATAGTTTGTTTGATGTACCAAACAACACGTGAATGAGGGCCACAAAGTTACCGATTTTTCTTTTGAGGAAATCTCAATTAATTTGAAAAAACCTCCCACCAGTGTCACACCCATACATTTCCTATCGAGGCTTCCCTTCAGAGTGGCAGCGCAATCAACAGATTTGTAGGGGAGGGGGGGGGCGGAATGATCTGACGATTCCAATTGATGTATCACCTGCCGGTGGTAATCGGATTGGGACCGACATCTGATTGAAAACCCCAATGCTCCCTTGGCAAAGCACAGGCACTTGGCAAGTCATAGAAATCACCTGTCTCTCTCGGGTTCGTCTCCCGTGAGTTGGCAGTTCACTTACAAATATTAGTCACCGAATTGCACGACGCTATGGGCGGCTGCAAGAGCGTTGCAAATTCCAGGCATCGACATTCACTCTCACGATGGGACGTGACATCAGCGTAAGACTAAAATAATAACAAAAAATATGAAATACTCTCAAACACAGCTGTCGTCAGTGGCAGAACATGCTTGCCAACAAGGACACTCAATTTATGTTGATAACGTTGAAGTGTTGTGTAAAACGAATTATTACTGGTCGAGACTAAGTCAAGAATCCATTGAAATTGAGAAAAATACAAATAATTTTAACCGCTCTGACAGCTACATGCTTAGTGCGGCCTGGAAGCGTATTAACACATTCCTGCGGAGGGAGCTGGTAGTAACGTTGGATTACTCGGTCAATGGCCAGGGTCAACGGCCAGGGCGTGGTGTATTCCGCAAATATGCCCGACTGTGAGGGCGGGCACAAGCCGGCGTGAGTAGGTTAAACGTTGAGTTTTATAAGGGCACCACGGGTGACCAGCCCTCCCCTCCCCACCCAGCCCCACCCCTCCCACTCTCACGACGGCTCGAGCCTCATGCCACCGAAGGTTTCCTTGAGTCCCTTGATTATGACACTGAGATTCAGTGCGTATGTTGAACTTCTTTCGCACCGTACGTTCGCCAACCGAGCTTATCGGAGGTCCCTTTTTGGCCAAATACCTTGACGGAAGAGCCGAGTTCTACGTCTCATGTGCAGCATTCCGTACGCAGTGGGATGGAGGGGCGGTACACGGTGGCTCGCACACCGTGCGATGAACCCGGCACTCAGGGATGGGGAGGTGGGGACATTCACTGAGCTACTGAGCTCGTTTTCAAAAGCCATCTGGCCACAAATGACGGCCCAATGAAGTGGCTTATCATGTGGAAATTCACAGCGCCCAAATACTCGAAACGTATGATTCGATCAGCCCACGGAGAGAGACAACACCACGTAAACAATACACAAGAGACGGTGAAAAATGAATTCCATAAATGAGCGTTTGGCATATGCAAGGAAAACCCAGATTGCACGCGAAGATACCAGCGCCAGATCGCAGCCCACAGCCCCAAGTCGACAACAACCTTGTAAACCCACACAGGCTCAACACTGTTCAGCTCATTGGATCCCACGAGATCACCCCTGGATCAGAGAAGATGCAGGGGGTGCCGTGGTGGCGAGGAAATGTTAACTACCTCGCCTGGTATACAGGAGATCGTAGGTTCGATCCCAGCCCTGACGCCCGTTGTATATTTTTAGTTTGCATGTTCTCAACGTGGATTTTTCTCCGGGTCCTCTAGGTTTTTCCCTCCACTTTCAGAAACATGCGTTTAGAGTATTTGGCTGATATAAATTTTCACATGATAAGCCACTTTGTTGAGCTATCATTTATGATAGCCAGCTCACTTCTGAAAAAGAGCTATATAGCTCAGTGGGCCTTACCTGGAAAAAAAACTAAGTTTAGTTTAGGTCCCAAATAGCCTCTGGAGGAGCTCTCAAGGGCTCTCCCGAGCGGAGTGGCACGAGCGAGGAATTGCAGGGGCTGTGCCTTTACCGAACATTCTGCTGACAGCCACACGTAAAACAATTTGCACCTAACACTACGCGAAGAAAAAATGTACATTACCGAAGAGAAGATGACGATTACAAACGCAACACCAACGATGAACCATGCAGCCATGTGTTTGTATTATTTCTGTTTACCATTTTGCAATTGTGCATATATATCGGAAATTGCACACTGCAGGAAAACATGCAAATTAATTTAAATACGAAAAAATTACATGTCAATGAATTCAGCATGCAAAGAGATCGGTTAGAGGAAAAAGCTATCGGGAGAAGATGCAAAACAGCTGGGGTGGTGAAAGGATATTTTACCAAGTTGTGTCCCTGGTGTGGCAGAAGAGGCCGATTGCAAGGCCTTCATAAGGAGCAATTGAGTGTTGTCACCTTCCACAGCTGTCCAATGACACCTTTGCATTGCAAACATTCTCAATGAAAATGTAGGTGTGTCACGGGCATGATGCCAAAAGGCACAATTTCAATACTATTGGGAGAAAGGAGCAAACAAAGATTATTATGGCAGTGGAAAGGTGAAGAGAAAAAAAACTATTGCCAGAACACATGAGTGTGAGTAGAATGGGAAGATAGCGAAGAGAAATAAAGCAGATGGAAGCGTAGCTGAACAAGGGATAAACATCAGACGCCTGGAAAATTCCGCACGTGCCGACGCATGCATTTAGAATTGTGTTCTGAGCACATCGCGGGTCGTGCTCTTCGGTCAGATAAAAAAGGGAGACATTTCCAAGGTGGATACAAAGATGCTCTGCCACAGACAATAAAGAGTTGCCACATCGACCCGAGCGACTGGGAGAACGTCGCAGCAGAGAGCTTTGTCGCGAGCGGCAAGGACACCGGGAAGGATCTTCCCGCGTGCAACAAAAGAAAACGCCACAAACACGATTGCCGAAGGCAAGACAGCCAGATCGCGCTCGGACTTCACGCTTGCCGACCGTCAATGCGCACATCAGAGAATCCACCGATAAAGGCAGCCACCACGGTGACAGGAAGAGTCGTCGATACAAACGGAGATTAAAGTGTGCGTGATGGC
Source organism: Lethenteron camtschaticum (assembly GCA_018977245.1). Lineage (NCBI taxonomy): Eukaryota > Metazoa > Chordata > Hyperoartia > Petromyzontiformes > Petromyzontidae > Lethenteron > Lethenteron camtschaticum. The sequence continues at coordinate 1,072,006 of MU249620.1, read as the reverse complement.
ACAGACCGGAGGAACCTTGAGCCGCACGCCTCTCCAGCGGAGATGCGTGGGAGACAACGAGGTAATGAAGCAGACTTTGCCCGACCTCCCGAATACCAACTGTTTTCATCATTAAACCTCCTTTGCCAGTACCAAAATATAATAATAGGTTTTTTCCCCTTTTTTCTGGCAACAAAAATGAAACCTATTTACAAGGATTCATGTCTGCATTAACCAAATTACTTGCAGTCAAAACGCAAACAAAAAACGGATTGGACCAATCAGTTTCAAGAACAATGCATATATTATCATAGTATGTTTTTTTTTGCTTTTGATGCAAGTATTGTGGTTAATGCGACATGAATTCTTGTAAAAAGGTTTCAGTTTAGTTGCAGAAAAAATGGGAAACATAACCCCACAGTACAAACCTGTTATGCATGGTGGTCACCCATCAAGCACCATCCAGGATCAGCCCAAAAAATCCAGAAACCGAGTGAGATTCGGTGCATTTTATGTGATTTGGTAGCCTTATCACTGCCTGCTAAACGATCATATTCATCGCTGGGGATTGCAAATGTTTATGTGCAGTGACCCTGCAGAAACGGGGAATGTTTTTTCATTCTATATCACAATTGATTATGCATTCATCTCAGGGGGGATTTGAGGTCCTGGCGTGAACGCGATGTTCTTTATGGAGTATCCTGCAAAAAAAGGTGCTGAGCAAATAAAGCAGTGAAAGGAGGGGTGCCATGGTGGCGAGATGTTAAATACCTTGCCTGGTCTACTGGAGGTCGTGGGTTCGATCCCGACCCTGACGCCTGTATATTTGGAGTTTTCTTGTTCTCTCCGTGGTCGCGTGGATTTTCCTCTTGGCCCTCTGGTTTTTCCCTCCACATTTAGAATTGATGATATACCATTTGTGACCAGGTTACTAAAATGAGTTACATAGCTCAGTGGGCCTTACCTCGTCAAATCAAAATAGTTTAGTAATTTTTTTAGTTTAGACAAGGGGGAGGAATGGAAGAAGGGTATTTATGTTGAACTTCTTTCGCACCATACGTAGCTAACCGTGCTAATTGGAGGTGCAGGTAAGGACAACAAACTAAACACAAAAAGCAATTCTGACGATATGAGTTTTCAAACTAGATTTTAAAGTGCATAGCTCCAGTGATTTCATAATATCGGAAGGAAGGGCATTCCAGGTGGCCGCAGAAACGCATCTGAAAGCGCGATGCGGTGACCTTCTTTGTTCGATGACAAGCCAAAAGCCGCTGCTGCTAGCGAGGATGACCGGAGTTCCCCGTGATGGTTTGTGCTCCTTGACGAGATCAGCAAGGTATTGTGGTTCGTATGTATCATGTCGAACTTCTTTGCGCGTACGAAGCACCGGCTAATGGAGGTGCGGTTCAAGGGTGAAGGGACACGCGGCCACACAACCTCTCCTTCGGCGCTTCGGTCAGCAAGCGGTCCATGTCCCGGAGGTGTGCGGGTCTCGATCCAAGGTCGTCCGTACTCCTTGCACCACCGCGCAGGGAATCCAACGGCGTACCGCCCTGGAGGTTGGGGAGGTTGTTATTCGTTTGACAAAAGGGTTCGCCAGAAGAGAGTCGCAGCCAAGACTCGTGTTATCAAAAGTGTGCCCCCAAGGTAATGTGTTGTGCCTTGGTAAAATTAAAAAAATATTCATTGACTTACGTGCGACAAAGCAGGGTCTCTGCTAAAACTTTGTCTGTTATATCCTGCTATACCTTTCAAGGCCACAGTATTACTGACGAATGTGTTGAGGTTTTTGGTGTTTTAGTTTTCCTGTGTCGAGTCCAAAGGACTTTACCTTAATTTTCAACATTTAGTAATTTGATGGAAGGGTGCGATATCGATTAATTGATTAACATAAAACAATTAACGGCAATATCGCTTCTTAAGCTCACGATACATCCACGGAATTGCGTAACAATCAACGTCTTTCAACATATAACACACACACAGCGTGATGGATATACAACGGGCGTTCAACAGTGAACCTCCAGCCCCGAGAGGTCGCTGCGCTCATCGTTATTAATTCCTCCACCATGCGAGGATTCGGGTCTACAGTTCTCATCTTCCTCCCATAGCTATACAAAAAAAACCAAAACACAAGTACCTAGTACTGCCTAAACATCCTGAAGCTAAAACTTTACCCGAAAATCGCTCAAATCAGGATGACGCGTCACAATTATTGCCCCCTACTGCGAAAACTTGCAGGTCCTTCATGCAAAAAATAAGTCTTGAGACTCGGTGACGCTTTGCTTTCTGTGTAAGCAAGCGTTTAAAAACATCCTCTAAACACACTGGAGCCATGGTGTTTCCCAAAATGAGTCAAGAGCCATGAAAGCAGCAGCTCAGAAAACTGGTTGACCACATCCTTTCAGATGGTTTGACAACAGTGCACCTACAGCCTGACTGGTGGTGGGGGGGGGGTTTCTTTTTGTATGGCACGGTGATGCCGATTCTGATCCGTAAGTGAGGGTTAGAGCCGGACCACAACGCTTCACACGTGGAACCCTATACTTGCACCATAATCTAGATGCAAATGTGAGTGAATTCCAGAATGAGCTATTAACGCAATGGCACTGGCGCTGACGCCAGTGAGCACACGAAGCGGGCTGGGGAGCACTCATTTAAAAACGCTACTCGTGAAATCGATTAATGATTGCTTTGAACGTTGATAGAGCTGGCGACCGTGCGATGACGGTGCAAACTAAATCTCCACAAACTAAACATCGAATCGTATCATCAGAGTGAACACAAACATTTCTGGTTCCATATTCTTCATATTCTTCACCTGAGGATCGTTCTTCCCTGAGGACGGCTTTGCTTGGTTGTGGCCGAAACGTCGTGAAAATTGCATCTTATTATGTTTTATTTTTATTATTTTATTATTTCCCTTTACGTGATTTACCAAAGAACTAGAATATGAATCATTCAGTCACGAAAGTTTAAATAAAAATTTCTGGTTGCACTTTTGTGACATGCAGCGACTCAGCATAGCTCAGATTTAAATGAAAATGTCGAATCGTGGAGTCAACACTCTGATATTCTGATTAAACATGCACACATGTGCTAAGGTTACAAAGCGAGACATCAATCCACATTAACATCAACCACATGAAATGCTGCAAGCACAAGACATAGATCCATTCTGCAAAAATCAGGCACCCTGGGCCCTCTCCTCTCTATCATCGTATGTAGCAAAAAACAAATTATAACAACATTGATAATATGTATATAATTAAATTATTAAAATAATTACATTTTGATTTAAGCCTTCGTGACTGAAGGGATTATATTATTGGTTATTTCGGTAAAGTACGTAGAAGGGAACAATAAACACAGAAGAAAATGTTCTAATTTTCTTGCTGTGATTTTACACCTGATGATGAATTGTTGTGTTGCAATTGAAACGTCGTGAAAATTTAAAATTTTCTTGCTGTGGTTTTCACACTGATGATGATTGCTGTGAAAACACACCTGATGAGATGCTTGTGTTGCAATCGAAACGTCGTGAGAATTTTATTGTTTTATATTTTTATTATTTATTGTTTCCCTTCGACGTGACTTTACTGAAAGAACCAAAAATCATTACATTTTGTTTTAAAGCGTTTGACATCCATTGCAATTTGAATGCCTGCTCTCCATGCTGTATGGGTCGTGGTAGTTGTGTGACCATACTCACACGCTGGTCAGTGCATTTTGGTGATGGGGAACCCTAGTAACGGTTTAGATACCACATGCCACTGATGTCAGCCACGGTCTGAAATCGAACCTAAGTCGGCAAGTTCGTAGTGCAGTGGTTCCAATTGCAAAAATGGGGTGTTTTAAAAATATGGACCCGATTTGAAATCGCTATATCTCTGCAACCACGAACCGCCATGAATGAAACTCTTACCAATTGAAAGGGCGGGGCATAGAGAGGGCGGGGCATAGGGAGGGCGGGGCATAGGGAGGGCGAGGCATAGAGCTTCAAATGATTACCGCTAGATGCCTCTCCAACGCACAAACAGCCCGAGCCTCAGTTATTCGCAAGACACACTGCCTCAACGTTGGATAGGTCGCACAGGACCAGAAGACTTGGCGCTATACTCTTGGCCCCAAGATCCCCAGACATCAAACCCTGCGACTTTTCTTGTGGGGATACGTCAAAGACCGTGTTTTGTGCCACCATTAGCGACTAATCTGGATGACCTCAAAAACAGAATCACGGCAGCGGTGACTTCAGTGGAAGAAGACACTTTGAGAGGCGTTTGGGACGAATTCAACTATCGTCTCGATGTTGTCCGTACAGCAGGTGGAGGGCACATAGAGCATTTATAAAATGGTTAGTAAAACTTGATAACTCATTAAACCGTTTGAAAACGTTTTGTGTAATTGTAACATGTTGTCATCGTGAAATATACTGCTTTGAAATTGGGTCCATATTTTAAAACACCCTGTATTGTTTCGATTTAAAGCTTTCGTTTACGGTGGCTTTCAGACCGCGTTCCACTCACTGACATTGACATTGACTATATATCTTGTATATCTTGTATTCTCCGCAGGGAATGGATTCTTTGCTCCGTTCACGCGACGGTCAATGGTATAGTGTAAGCATATTGTATAATAATAAATAGTATTAAAGTGTAATGTTTAATACAATGTATAAGGTAATATATAGTATCGAAATTGTATAGTGAATATACAGCAGTGTGGTATACAGTTGGGTGGGTAGAATAATACATAGTGTAATACTACACTATGTATTAATACTATGTAGTTTATACTTTAGCGTTTTACGTTGTTGTTTAGTTACTGCAGCTACATACTATTAACATTCCTTCCTTTATTAATGCTACCACTATCCCCCCCTTTGATGCTGCCAATCCTACATAATGCATGGGCATTATGCAGGATTAGCATTTCACAAATAGCACTAATCGCATTCCTGCATTTCCCATAAATATGCTAAATTCCTCTTGATATGCAGATTATTTTGTCAATGAGCATTTCCTTCCCCCCCTTCCAACCCAGCTTAAATAGACGCTCCAAGCGTGGTGGTGTTTTCTTTTAGACGCTATCGCCTCGACAGACCTGTCTTCACCTGAGGACGGATATTTGTGTTGTGGCCGAAACGTCGTGAGAATTATTTTATTATGTTTTATTTTTATTATTTTATTACTTCCCTTCTACGTGACTTTACCGAAAGAACCAAGAAGATGAAACCCTGTATTGTATAGACTAAACTTTGTGATAATACCTATCAGCTTCAATACGTGGGGGGGGGGGGGGGGAAAGAAAGGTGCATTGCTTGGTAACAAGCATTGAACACTCTTGTGCCACGGGAAAAAAATATATATTGTGCTTTGTTAGAACACAAAAGTCAAAAATGGATACAACACGAGCTGTGACTTTCAGATTCCTGATGGTACCAGCAGAGAATTTTCAAAATAATTTCAATGCCATTTCCATGAAAATGAAGTTGCAGTCATCCGGTTTGTTTCTGTTGCTCCCTCATTCACTTATTGCATTGCACTGCAAAGACATTTCCAAAGGTGGAACAATCTGTCCTTTCCACTTTTTGTAATGGTACCAGCATTTTTGTTTCGATTTATGCCAACATGGGTACCCTGTTCACAACTACTCACCGGCGCAACAAAACACTAGATTTCGAAATTATATTACTTGTTTAATGGCAGAATACGTGATTTTGAGATAATGGAGGGGCATCGTGTACCCAATGTGTGCGTGAACAAACCACTGCTGGAAAATTTGATCCAGATGGCCAACCGGCTGACGTTAATGTGTCGTTTTCTTATTTTTATCCATTCTAAAACACTCGTCTGCCGAGCATTACTTATCTCCAACAGTGCACAACACATTTTTTTTACAATCGTTGTCAAGTTGGACAAGTAATGCAAGTCGCATTACAACTAAGTTTACAACATGCTCAAGCGAATTGATCAATTAATTAACATCTTACAATGATATGCTCTTGTATGTATATTATACCTTGCAGATATAAATGAGTTATGGTCTTTTCAAGAAACCAACAAAAGACATGCCCTTGCATTTACAAGGTCACAGTGAAACACATTACACGGAGCCTCTGAATCCTCATTATTACAAGCATCTTGACCTTCAAAATATTTGTTTTGCACCTGGCATAATCACATACATATTTATGGTGGCACTTTTTGAAGGCACATTCAAGCAAATTCATCATGTAGACTAATTTACATATGCCACAATAACACGTGTGTATCGAATAGGTTTAACAAAGTTCAAAGATTCTATGTTTTAAAAAAAACACGTGAAATTAAATTCCATTCCGACAGATCCTTAATTGTTTAACACTATGCCACTCAGCCGGCATGTAACATAACGTAGATTTAAAATGAATTGTTTTGCTCAACATCACAAATAATTTGAGAGAACGAATTGTTTTTAACATATAGAAATGAGATGTACACGTCATGTTAGGTTAAGTGACCCCGAATCGTGACCCCCTAATCGTGACGATTAATTAAATCACTTAAAAGGCTTGAAATTATACAAACAGCTACTTCATTACGTGCTAAATTACACATTAAGGACACAAAACAGTATGCATTTGGCGCCTAACATTAAACACATGTGAAGGTGTGCCAAGTAGTCTGACACGCAATCGCTGAGTGGGCGCATTAAATCTACACGACCAATTCACGCGGCTCCAGCTGGACTACTTATTAATAAATAAAATGTATACTTCCCATCAACCACAAGGCCTTCTGGGAATGCATCATTTCAGCAAAAATGATTCAACAGAAGCAAACTGTTTATGGTTTCGACATACACTGTCTCATCAGCAGTGTGACGCTTGCTTGAACCAGTGCTGGTGAACTGCCAGATATGATATAGGCAACAATCTGGAGGTTCATCTTTGACGATCAACATCATAGCGGTCCTGACCAACCGTAAAAGTTCTCTACTACGTAAACTTTTCGATGCTTCATTGTCATAACTCCTTTATGGAATCGGAGTTATGACAAATCTCGGCTTATGCAATTGTGCAAGGCCTTCTGCACTAATGTTCAGCCCTACAGCGTGTGCAGCACTCCGATTGGCACGGTTGGCTACGTATGGTACGGAAGAAGTTCAATAACAACACCCGTCATTCGCCACTAAGTGGCGGTGACATCACCACGGCGCCTGTGCCAGGCCAGGTGCACTTTGAGGCCAAGTGTCGAAGGCTCCCTGGCAGGAGTTCACGGGGCAGACCCAGGTGCCATGGGTTGATTGACCGAGATGACCGGAGATGCACCAGCCGTGCCCCCTACTGTGCCAACCTGCCGCATTTTAGCCACCCGGCGCTCCGTTCGTTGTTAAGCGTCGCTTCTCTGCCCTCCGTTGTTGCTGGAGGGCGACTGCCTCCAAATGACCAGTAGCTTCCTTCACGAGCCTCCCTCCATACTTCAACATACACGCGCACATACACAAGCACAGTTACCACGAGCCCTCGTGGCCACTGTGTGCACCGTCCTCCTCCCCTACCGCTTTGTTCTTGACGGTGACGGAGGCGCCGCGCTGCACGAGCAGCTTTGCGATGCCGAAGTTTCCGGCTACGATGGCGTCGTGCAGTGGCGTGATGCCGTCGCATTTGGGCCCTCCGGGATCACTGATCAGTGCCCCATGATCAAGCAGATACTCCACTATGTCTGCAAGAGAGAGGAGCGTAAACACAGACAAAGTAAAAAAATACAAAAACTCCCCATTTAGCCTTCACAGACTAAGGCGCAAGTGCTGTTAGCGAGCACCTATGAAGGCCGGCACGGCACACGAGGGGGTGGGTGGCCATCACCACACCCGGTCGCCTTTGTCGTGGCGATGTTTACACACCAGGTACTAATTTGAGACCAAGTCGAGCTAGGGGAGACCCGGGACCGGTTCAGATAATTGTTACTGTGTTGGCCGTGAGTGGGAATCCAACTCGGATTGCCGGGTTCGTAGCGCAGTGCGCTAACCGCTACGTTACCGCTCCCCATGTTGTATCCTAACCCTTCTTCCATAATTGAGATTAATAATATTTGATGATTTTATATATTATCTTTTTACTTGTTTTTTTTTTAATGAGTGAAACACACCAAGCGCAGCAAACTGCAAACACCAGGTGTTGTTAAGTAATGAACCGGAGGAGGGCTAGGATGGCAGAATTTACAACCTTGCTTCAAGGGAAGATAAGGCCTGATGAACGGGCACATGTCACCCGTGCAGGCGCAGAGACAGTGGGAGTGTCAGCCAGACATAGTTAAGGCAAAAGCCCAATCATCCTGCATGGTTTTAAAGTAACGTCAAAATTCGAAATTCAACAACAGAGTAGGCTAAATTATCGATCCTCGCGCTCGCTCAAATTGGAGACCAGGCTGCGAGCTACATCAATGAACCATTGCCCATTGCTAATCCAATACTGAATGTTAATATTACTGAAGTCAAAACGAATTCTATGACCTCAGCACATGGGCAAATAATAGGCAGTGTCGACTCAAAGGCAATGGAAGAAACAGAGGCGCCTTTGTCTAAATCACAACCACAGAAAGCCAGGAATCATCACTGATTGTGTGTTCAGGAATTCCGAGCTAGTTAGAACACGTGCACAGGGGGGNAGCTGATGTAAACAACCCTGCGCGTCTGGATGTGAGGGGCCTTGGACCTGGAATCAAGAATAACACTCCAGAGCAGAAGGTTGGACAGGGGGAGGTGATTTAAANGAGGTTGTATATCTCTCAAGGCCAAGACCAGCTGAGTAACAAGGCTGCGGGGTCACCAGAAGTTCGCATTCGCCTAGTTAAGACAAAAGCTCAATTATTCTGTATTGCTATTAAAGTAACGTTAAAGTCGGAATTAACAACAGGGTAGGCTAAAGTTATTGATATTCACACCCACTCCAATTAAACCAGGCCACAAGTTACGCCTACTGAACCATCACCATTATTAAGTCAATATGAAATGTTATTTCCATACTTAATACTTTCTATACAACTCGACCCGAAGCATATGACAATCAGAACCTTCCTAAGTCAAAATTGAATCGCACCCAGACAGGAGCGAATAGTCGATATAAGGTTGACGAGGAAGGAAATTAAGAGCACGGCGAACTGCAAACGTAAGCAAAANGCCGGAACAACACCAGCCAGCAACAGCGAGTGGGCTTCGACAGGCCATAAAGTAGAATAATAACTCCGGGTCAGGGNACACAAGAAGAAGCAGGCAGACAAAACCAGAACTGACTCCAAGGTTCAACCGCCCTCACCTCAGGAGTGACGAAATTAATGAGGCCTTGAATAACGGCAGGCAACAACAACGGCGAGCAGAGATAGGTGGGCAAAGACTGCGGGGCTATGAAATACAGCTTTGTGTCAGTAAAGCTCTGACAAACAAGTTAAGTTAAAGACATCACAATACATAATATCGCACATAACATCAATGTTAACGCTATTCACCGTAAGCTAAAGTAAAACTTATGAAAAGCCAGGATAACGGATGAATCACCACCAGTCGAATATGAATACATAATAAAAAAAAACGATGTTAAACCCCAGGGTCGGAGAGAAAGGAGATCCGGCCGTCTTTGTATCCCGCAGCGCGGATAGGAGTGTGTATACGCTCGGGAAAACCTACTGGAGTCAAGCATCACGATGAAACGACAGACCTTAGGTTACATACAGAATCATAACTGTGAAATAGTAAGGACAAATGTTAACTTAAAACTTTTAACCATTTCTTTGTGCGCCGGTCGGAGAGAGGTTGCCCTCCTCCAGGTTGTGCGAACAAAGACGCCTATGAGACATTTGTAACGTCTGTGTTTGGTTCATGAAGAAGGCCAGACAGAGAGACGACTTCGAGGCAATTGTAACATCTGATTGTTTGCTCGTGGTTTATGGAGGAGTGTGACAACGGAATATACCGTCAGTGATGCACACAAGGACACACGGACGTACGGACACACACATGGACACACCTGCCTACGGACAGATCCTGACACAGCAAAATCGGAAGCCCNGCCTTGTGGCGGATCCAGGGGATTTTCGGCATAAAGGAACGGATCCTGAGCATTGGAAACCAGTGCGACGGAGGGTCGACTCAGGAAGAGTGCGACCAGTTCACTCAGGAGTGCGACCAGTGGGTCCACTCAGGAGCGCGACCAGCGGGTCGACCCAGGAGCGAGCTCGACCGGAGGGTCGACTCAGGAGCAAGCTGCGACCAGCGGTCGGCTCGACTCATCTTCAGCTCGTCAACCTCTGCGCCGGGGTCTCTGCTGCCGCCGGTGGTGATCGTTGCGGTTGGCGACGATCCAGCGCTGCACGCTACGAGCGAGTTGTGGCGCCACCTACCGACCGGTTCCGAACTGCGACAGCGTATCAACAGCCATCCGACAGGGATCGACTGATACGTATGACGCGCACCGCCCCCACCACACGACCACCAGGCGTCTGTTTGACCTAAAGAATCGACTCCGAACACTGACTATTCAAGACAACTCTTACCACTCAAAACACTCGAACCCATAAGCCATCCGTGGCTGGAAAGCATCACAACGAGACCGAGGATGGCCTCCGTCGTTTATAAGAGTATTCTTAATTTTATCTTTAATATTTAGTGGGCTGTACTCTTAATCGCATAAATTCCAACAGATCCATCAATACGAACTGATTCTTGCACCTCCTTCCGCCGAGCCACGCTCACGTGGGAGTGGTGGCCCACCGGATCCTTATCAGGTGATCTGGTCCCAATTAGTAAACTTGGTATAAGATAACGATCTTCGGAAAAGGAGCACCGTCGCAGGCCCTTACTCCGAGCCGTTCTGAGATAACCTGCCGATGTATCTGTTGAGATTGGTGCCTTTAAGAATAATAACTGTTTTGATTGTTTTTTTTATCGCCGTATAATCTTTCAAGTATCTTTCAGTCATAATCGCCGCACGTACTCGCATCCTCTACAGAATATTCAACTGTTCCGTGACCCAAGGTGTTAACAACGTGATAAGGGTTGCGTATGATCAATAAGGAGTGCGGTACTGCGTGAACAATATTGAGTATAATCATTCATTAACGTTAAGGTTTTCTTAGCATAATATTTGCATGTTTAACGACTCTCTCTCTCACTAAGAACCATCGCGTTATGCGGGATCCATGTGCCGTTGTCAAAGTGAAATCAGACAATCGTTGATGATACTGTATTGATGCCGTATGACGTTCCGGATTGAGAGTTCGCATACTATATCATAGTTAAGGTTGAATTAGTAATAAATTGATCAATACAGAAGTGGTTGTGTGATTCTTTCCTGAAATCTATGCATAAGATCTGCTTCTGCGTTGAGATTTGAACTTGGTGACCTTAATAAACACACTAATACATACTCAGTAAATGTTAAAGCGATAACGGGTGAACCGGGTCTGGTTATCATAACGACTTGCGTTATCATAATTACACCCACTCGCATAATTAATACGATTACCTCTCGAATTGGCATAATTAAATGTGCGTAATTACATAATTAACATATTTCCGGATAATTACACATTTGGCCAAATTTCATTTAATTATTATTATTTCCACTGAATATTCATAACCCACATATACAACATAATAATTCACCACGCACGCATACAACATAACAAATTTTCATAACCAACATATACAACATAAGGGGCCGTCCGGGATCTCTCGCAGACAGTTATGCATGAATTCAGGAACGAATCACTGATGTGTTAATCAAAGTGTTGTGAACTAACGTTGCCTTGTGATTGTAAACGGGGTATACAAACAAAACGCGCTCTGAAGAATACCAGAGTAGCAGAGTATAACAAAGACAGCTGGGCTGAGATTATTTGCGAGTTGAACTGACGCATCCTGTGATACAATTGTTTATATGTGCTCTGAAGGGAATTCTAGAGTAACTCACGACGCACATGAGATGTTAGAATTAAGATACACTCTTAAGTCTATTAACCACACTACATAATAGAGATGGCACAGGATCCACAACATTCTGAGTTTGACACACCAACGCATAACACTGATACAGAGTGGACCTCTGAGGAGGGATGGAATCTATGGAAAAACAATATCGGGAATTTGTGTTAAAACGTACTGGACGGACTGCTAGCCAGCAGACGGAGCAGAGAGATATATGGGAGGGGAGCCATACAGAAGATGTTAAGGCCCATAGAAGGAAACTACTTAAGGACGTGATGAAATGTGGCAAAGCCAAACGTGACGTAAAATTGCAGAAATAGCGAGGGTAGACTCGTATCTCCTCGCACAGACAGACAGAGAAAGATTATGGAATGAGGAAAAATTTGAAAGGGAGAGACAAGAGAAACTGTCCTTAATGGTGCAGGTAGAGCGTCTGCACGCCCTCGTGAGAGAGAAAGAATCCGCACTAAATGCACCAGTGAAACACCCAGACGTTGATACACAGAACACATACGGGAGTAACAATTTACCACACTCCGAGCCACGGGGACGTAGCCCAGGGCCAGATCCCACAATGAGTATGGCTACTATGCAAAGCAATTTTGATAAAGTAACACCCTCGCAAATCGAGGAGAGAGAAGAGGAAATAATAATACAAACGGGAAAACATGAGGCCGACCACCCCAACGTTAGAGAGAGACAAATAATTAACCCTAAGTCATCAGGATACACTGTAATGATAGAGCGGGAAAGGGCGGAGCTGGTGCAAGACGGGAAACATGACATAAACAGAACACCAGGCAGACGCACGCTACGCAAGTATGACCGACATGATGCAGATGACAGAGACAGCTCACCAGAGAAACGCACCTCGCACAAACACGACCAACACGACACACGTAACAAGAGCTCACCAGAGAGACGCACATCACACAAGCATGAGCCATGGGATAAGCAGAAATCACCGAGCCAAATTGACCCACGTAACAGGTGCAAAAGGCACTACAAAAGTGATGTTAAGCAGAGCCATCGTGATGGTGACGGCTCATCTGACACTGACTCTCTGACAATGACCAACACGACACGGATAACAGGAGCTCACCAGAGAGACGCACATCACACAAGCATGAGCCATGGGATAAGCAGAAATCACCGAGCCAAGTTGACCCACGTAACAGGTGCAAAAGGCACTACAAAAGTTATGTTAAGCAGAGCCACCGTGATGGTGACGGCTCATCTGACACTGACTCCTCTGACAATGACCAACACGACATGGGTACCAGAGAGAGCTCACCAGAGGGACGCATGACATGTAAAAATCACCCACGCAAAACCACCCGCACCAAAAATCACAGAGACAGGAATCCCGATAACCATGAAGCACGAGACAAACATAAATTCAACACCTCACCTAGCAGGCACCACACACGTAGTAGGCAGCATGAAGGTCGAGGACAAAAACACTCACCACATAGACACCGCTCAAGGAGATCACGCACACCAACCCACAAGCACGAATCACAAGACCCACATAAGGAAAACAAGAGACACAAGCAACGGGACAGATACGAATCCTCGGACAGAGGGAGATCACGACACAGACACGGGACACATGACAACAGTGATAGTGGAGACAAGGGTAGCTCAAGGGAGCACTCCTCAGGAACCGACACCACTGATGACGAACAACACACTTTTAACAGTAAGACACTAAAACTAATGGACAAAGCACTCGTGAGAATTCCCTATTTCGATCCACATAACAAAAACAGGGATATCCACACTCACATAGCTACAGTAGAACAGGAGGCTAAGATCCGGGGTCTGGGTAAATCAACAGAAAAGGCATGTCTATTATCAAGGAGCCTACATGAACCCGCCAGACCATGGGTAGCCTCCCTGCCAAATAGGGTGAAGAGTGACTTTAAACAATTGAGCCGAGCAGTAGTTAAGAGATTTGGGGAATACTCCACACTATCCGAAGGATTGAACGCGGCAAAGTTGATGACCCAGCGTGTAGACGAAGACCCACGAGATTATCTCCTACGCCTTAAGAAAGCATATTACGCAGGGGACGTGGACAATGCCCAGGGAGATAAGACAGTCTTAAAAGTGATGTTCTTCCAATCATTGAGACCTGAAATAGTGAGAATAGTAGGAATGATGTTGGACCCGAGACTGCCTCCCTACGCCAGATTGAAAGCAAGGCCCACACGGCCTGGGTGAACGGACGGAAAACCACTGGCATAGCCAAACCCACATCGTCACCAGAGATAAAGAATGCCTCGATCTGGAGGGAAGCGAATCTCCAAGGAATAATATTAGCGCCACACGGGGTGGACATGAATTCCCCCAGGAGAGGGCGCCTAACCCAATAGAATCGACACCCGTCCACAACACGCTGAATAACGTTCCACGTGGGGGAGGAACGAGGCCAGAGGAACTGGCACCCACAGCCGCCACCACCATGGAATGCAGAAGAGGGCGGAGGCTGGAATTATGGAGGAGGAAGAGAGAGTGACGGGCCATACCTACCCCGCGGAGGCCGACGCCCACCAAACCAGTCACCATATCGTCCCCTACTGCCGCCTCCACCAGCAATAGAGCATAGACCACCGTTAGCTAACAGGAATCGATATGCTCACCACATTAGGATGGAAAAAGAGCTCCTAGGGAGTATGAAGACTTCCATGCAAGTAGCGAAGGGAAGAATACCAACTATACCCACACAGGAGGAGGACACACCCAGAGCAAAGGTAGCCAAGTGAACGTAGAGAAGACAAGAAGCCTCGAAGCAATCACCGAAGTGGTACCAGAGGGAAAAGGGTACCATCTGGGGGAATTGATTCCCGTAGGACCAGTCGGACGAGTCCACGTGGAAGTAATACTGCAAGACACCCTGACCAGCCAGGCCTTTGTGATACTGGAGCAGAAATATCCATGATATCCAGAGAATTATTTGACGAACTCCAGACTGCCCTCCAGAGGAAGAATGAAACACTACAAGTGATGCCAAGTAAACTTACCTACTCAGGATGTGAAGGGACCCACATGCGACCATTGGGCAAAGTTATGACGAAGTTGACGTTCAACAAAATCAACATGAACCATATGTCGTACAATACCCAGGAAAAGAACTGATTATTGGGATCGAACTACTGAATCGCCTGAAACCCATTATGAACCTTGAATCCCGACAAATTTGGGCACAGTCAATGCCGGAGCAACAAAGGGACTCAGAAGATGAAGACGTTATGAGAGACTCCACGGGATCCAAGTGATAACACAAGAGCTCGACGACCTATCAACGACAATCAGGAACGAAGACGAGCTCCCCGCAGGAATTCGAATCACTCAGCTAATGACTAACAGACTGAGAGAAGACCGAAAGGAAGCCGACTTAGAGTCAGTATCACCAATGACCATCCCCTCATGGAGTATATACCGCCCCCTGGAGGCCAAACCGACGAACTGCAAACTGATGAAGGAGAACACAAGGGCAAGAGCGTATTACCCTCGGATGAAGCCAAGGCAACTCAACCGATAGTAACGCAAAAGGAACTTTCAACCGAGCCGCCCGAAACCACGAAGGCCTTGACCCAACCAGGACAAGGAGTCTCATAATAGAAGAACAAATCGAACAACAAATTGAAGCAGCAGACGCCCTAGAGAACGACACTCAACGAAATGAGCTTCGTCAACTGCTCCAAAAATACAACTCCCTGTTCTCCAAAGACTCCTATGATTGTGGCAAAACCGACCT